>BSBM01000967.1:0-1200000 GCA_027924585.1 Larix kaempferi
ATCCACCATGTCATGAGAATCCTCCAAACAATCTACCATTTGACAATCTGAAACATAGGAGGAAAAACAAGTATCTTGCAACTTTTCAAGGAGTTGCTCATTTTGAATTGTGAGCTTATGATTATCCTCATTATTCTTCAAGTATGCATCATGTAACAATTCATTAAGCTCAAACAAATGGTTTCTATCAAAAAGCAAAGACATGAAATTACCTTTGATGTGGCACATTGCTCTTTGAATCTTCTCCATGTCTTCAAGGAAGGATGTTTCCTCCAATGAAGTAGCTCTCCAACAAGAATTTGACACCAATGCTTGAGTGTCATGGAGAATGCTGAGGGACTCTTGGATCTTCTTTTCATTCATCTTTAAGGACCCTTCAAGAAAATGAGGTTCTTGCAAATGAACCTCCTCATATTCTTCATTTTTTCTTGGACCAACTTCATGAAGCTCAAGTGGTGATGGGGAAGTTGATCTTGGTTCTTCTTCAACTGCTACAAGGTCTTCATTATCATGCTTAATGAAACTTGTACTTGTAGAAACACTTTCAAAAGTGATCTCTATGTCACCAACATAGAGGTGTGAGCACCCATCAGTAGGTACTCCTTCATAGTTTAAGCATCCATCAGTAGATGCTCTTTGGTTCATGTCTAAGCTAGAAGGTGTCTCGAAATGGTCTTCCATATTTTCAATAGAATCTTCTTCATGCTCTTGTGATGTCTCTTCCTTTTGCTCTTTAAAGCAATCTGATGCATTTTTCCCCTTGTCTTCCTTAGGATCAGTATATTTGGAATCTCTTCTTGAATAAATCTCAAAAGCTCTCCTCAAGGAGGACATCATTTCATGCACACATATATGATACTCACTCCAAGGGTTTTCACAAGAAGGGCATAAACCTTTCTTCACTAACTCCACATCTTCATTTTTGGGCCTATTTTCAAAACATGTTCAGCATAGTACTCAAAAGACATGGCATTTTTTGTATTTTTGCTCGAAGCAAGATATTCTTGATATTTTTGATATTGTTGGGGCAAGGTTTTATATTTTTCTCTCCATCTTTGGAACTCGCTCATAGAATTATCCTTGGTTGGTGTGACACACTCATATTCATCAGATCTAAAGTCATAAGAATAATCTTCATTTCTCTTGAAATTGTAATAAGTGTTGCATGATGGCACCTCTTCCTCATACCACTCACATTCTGCTTCATATTGCTCATAAGCATCTGCATATTCCTCATAAGAATTGTACTCATATGATTCATCATAATAGTAAGACATGGCTGCCAATTATTCTTGAATGTATGTACCTAATACATAGGTGCAAGGACCATGCTCTGATACCACTGTAATGTCCCTTGTTGGGAATTTTATTAAAATGGCAATTTTCCACTTTTTTCCCTAGTTCGACCTTTGACTAGTTTTGATCTCTAGGTCCCAAATTTGCCCCAAATGATCCCAAATCTTCTGAGAAGGTATATTAATGATATTAGAACATAAATATGTGTTTCAAGGATGCCTTTGGACCTTTAAAATACTTCTGCAAATCCTCTTTCAATTCTGATCAATGTAGGTAACTTTACTAGTGATTTCCCTTTGACTAGTATTGGTCTCTAGGTCTCAAATTGACTCCAAATGCCTTCAAATATTCAAGGAAGGTGTATGAATGATATTATAACTTGAATATGATGTTTATGGATGAAATATGGCCACCAAAAGACCTCTGCAAACTCTCTTAAGATTATGGACCAATTATGCAATTTTACTAGTAATTTGGGGTTCAAATCCCCATGGGGTAAGTATTGAAAATGGCTTCCCAAATGCCTCCAAACCCACTCAAATTTATGAAAATAGGTATGTAAGGTGTTAAGTATGTTATTAAAGTCTCATATGCACCATTAATGGATTATTGCAACTGTTCTCACCCTTTCCCATTCAACTGCAAAAATCCCCAATTTGACCCTTGGGGAAATGGCACTATTTCACCTCCCAATACAACTAAACTGAGTAAAAATGCTTCAAATGCTCAAGTAAAGTATATGAAACTTGTAGAAGAAATCCATGGCAGTATATTTATCACAAATATATCAGAGAATCATCCATTCATTCGAAATCATCATCAATACATTGGCTCACAACAAGGTAGTGGGGAAATGGCATTGTTCTTCCATTAAAAATGAGATTTATACATTTCTACTTGGAATTTCGACCTAAAAATTTTTGGAGATGAATAAAAGAGTATTTAATTCATATTACAAAAGAAATGGGGCATTAAAATCTTCCCCAAAGAGTACAATAGCTCACCAAAAACGCCCTCCCTCAAGGATCAAGAATATGCCATCAAAACTGGAAATGGTTGAAGGAGTGAGATGCAATAGAAGAAACCATGAGCTGCCCTGTAGCTTACACCTGCAAATAAAGACTCCATTAAAGCTCCAAATGAAAGGTCTGAATGGCCTTTCCAATTACCAACTTGGATGGGAATCTTTCACCCTCAAAATTGGCTAAGGCAAGAAACTAGTCATCCACTAGCTCTCCCTCTTCACAAATGCAATTGCAAATTCTACAAATGATCAAAAGCTGGTTTCATTATTTGTTATTGACATTTATAAACTTTTAATGTCCTCCATGGGTCGAATTCCTTCCAAGAGACTCATGCCAACTCATGTTGGGAAGAGATTCCAAAGAACGCCACTTGTACAACAATTCCTAGTCTCCCACTTCCACCAAATCACATGTGGAAGCATCTTAGCTGCCCTAACACCCTTGAGCGCCCTCTTGGAGTCTATTTTTAGACCTGACATGTCATATATGTCATATGTCAGCCTTCAGGTCTGATTTGTGTCATAGGTGTCATAGCATCTTCATCATTGTTGTCATAGAGCTAGGGAATCTAGCCCAAGTGTCTCACTAGCTCCAAATTGCCTCTTCCTCTTCCATGGGAGTTACTCTTCCTCTATATTTCGACCTTGGATGAGTCATGCAAAGAATAATACCTTTTGGAATCCCCCAAGTATGTTACCATTCACCTTGAATTCGAATTGGTGAGAGAATGATGCCAAATGTAGTGGGGAAATCTAGCCATATGTGGGTCCCACTTCCTCCATGTGTCTTCATGATGAAATGCCACTTTGATTTTCACTTGTATATATTTATTTAGCTCCTTTATTAAATATTTATGCCATTCTAATGTTCAAACATAATTTATTATCCCCATTATTCCAAATCCCAAAGCTTCCACCCCAAACCTAGGAAACTAGTAATTTTCCTCCTTGGCAATTATTTGACCTTTAGCATCAATTTGACAAACTCTAATGAATAGGGCCAATGTGATTAGGCCATTGTGACCCAATACCAAATTTGGGACATGACAGAATGCAAAACCAATTAGTACACCTTTGGCCAACCATTTCAAACTAAGTAAGGAAATGTGTCCTAAGACACAGGAAGAGATAGATTACATGTCCAAGATTCCCTATTCATCAACAGTTGGCAGCTTGATGTATGCCATGGTGTGCACAAGACCAGATATTGCACATGCAGTGGGAGTTGTGAGCATATATATGAACAATCCAGGTAAAGAACATTGGAAGGTACTATAATGGATTCTCAGGTACATGAGAGGTACTACCACTCATGCATTATGTTTTGGAGGTTCATACACGGTTCTACATGGATATGTTGATGTAGATATGGCAAGTGATAAGGATAGCAGGAGGAGGACCACAGGTTATGTGTTTACTGTAGGTGGAACAACAGTAAGTTGTATTTCGAAACTGCAAAATGTTGTTGCACTTTCAACAACGGAAGCAGAGTATGTTGCTATTACAGAGGCTAGTAAAGAGATGATTTGGTTGCATAGGTTTATGGAGGAATTGGGTAAGAAGCAAAATGATAGTAGGTTGTATAGTGACAGTCAGAGTGCCATTCATTTTGCAAAGAACTCAACCTTCCATTCTAGGACTAAACATATACAGCTCAAGTACCATTTCATATGCTCTGTTATGGAAGATGAACTGTTGAAGCTGGAGAAGATACATACTAGCCAGAATCCTGCAGACATGTTGAAAAAGTTAGTGACCAGAGAGAAACTAAGTTCCTGCTCGGTTTCAGTTGGCATTCTAGCATGAAGGTGAATATGAGAAATTTTCCAAGTCCAAGGTCCAGAGCATAGTCCAGGAAGTACAACAGCGGTGGAGTTGCTGTGATCAGTCTCCAAGTGGGAGATTGTTGGTTGTGGAGCCTGATATTCCTGATTTAGAGATGTTGTTGTTCAGTCGTGTTGTACCCCAAGTTTGGTTATGATCCCGACACGTGCAACAAGGGGTCCGGGGGAGTGGTGCACTCCCCAGCTGGGGGGCGCGAGGGCCCATGGTTTTTCGCCAACAGATTACGAGCTCATGGTTTTGGGTAACTTGTGGTATTTTCCCATGGTATTTCCCCTATAAAAGAAATACATTGTAATACGGATAGGATTAATGGATTAGGTATTGTGTAATGTAAAAATATCTCTGAGATCATGTAAGAGAGACTGAGAGAGAGTGAAGAGGAAGTTGCAGCGGATGTGTTGCGGGTTGTATCCCTTCATTTGTTAGATGGTATAATAATAAGGACTGGCAATTTCTGTGTGGACATATCCCATCTTGGGTGAACCACGTTATATTCGTGTCTCTCTGTAAATGTGTTTGTGTGATTTATATTTGCATCTTGTTTATTGTTATTGCTCTGCGATCATGTTTTCTAACATCTATTATTTGTGAATTTTGTATCTTTTCTAAATAATGTTGGGCTCATATATTTGAAGGATATTTATAGGCCAAAAGAGGCTTCTCTATGGTTTGTAGGGTGGCCTACAACTCTTCAACTGTAGAACCCTAAAGCGTATTCTACTCTTGGGATAGATACTCAATGAGTCTAAGTCAGACATGTTTTTCTCTTAATAAAGAAGAAGATAAAATAGTTTGGATATTGAATGGGGTGGATGGTGATTACAAATTCAAGATAGGTTACCAAGCTCTATTAGGATACCGCGCAGAAGAGATATGTCATGTCCCCTCCCATCATACCAGTGCGATGGAGAGGATTGTGATGCTAAAATCGGGCATCTAGCCCCATGAACTTATTAAATAAGCATTCACATAATATAAAAAGACATATGGAAAAGTATAATTATAGGAAAACATAGCGGAAGTAATTTCAATTACACATCCATCATACATTCAAGATATTCATGATATTCATCAAATACATGATTGCAAAGTTAACACAAGAGAGTACTTATCTTATAACAAAGTAGTCCCGAGCAACTGGCTATGCAACTGCAACGTTCCACCCAACCATAGGCCAGTTGTGATCATCAATATCTCAACACACTGCCACCCCCGAGCTGGGCATGATCTCTACAAGGAATCAGGGAACAACAGACTCACACATAGCCCAAAGATACACCAAATCAGCCAAGCCAATCTACAGTTGGGTTTATCAAGTTGTTAGGCAATGGAATGAAGAATTGCTAAGCTAGTGGGATCATCCATAGAGATATGTGTACCCTTTGCAAGATCTATCTAGCTTGGTCCCCACAATACCTATACACCTGGCACAAGGAAGTACTCCCTTCACTAATACACAGTCCCTCAGGCCATACCTTCCATTCTAGTGTTCTTCAAGGTGTGCATAGAAGAGCAACCAGCCCTTTTGATACTCTTGAGAGGTTACCTCCTCACTAGGTTTATCAAGTCAATTCTGGTCCACTTCCACTCCTAATTCTTGCTCACAATTTCAAACTAACACAGGGATGCACCCTACAACAAAACACAAGTGCTGAAGAACGTGGGCAACCAAAACGAACTGGCAGATGGGGAATAAACCCTGGGAGAGCAAATTCGTTTTCAGAAAATGTTTTTATGCATTCCAGGGGCTGAAACGACCTCTATAAACCCCCACAACGTGACTCCCTTTCTCCCATCCACTGTGCAACACAAAAATGAGCTCCCAACTATGAAAAATGCAGGAAATTGGTTAAAAACGTGATGGGGAAAGCCCAACTAGCTCAGACTGCGTGAGAGAGGAAAGAATATGGGTTTCGAATGGCTTTGGGCACCATTTCGTGGGTGTTTTCTTGTCCTAAAAGAAAAAGTACATTTTCCCAGGTTGATGGCTTGCCCATGCACGAAATTGGCTGCCATACCTCTTCATTCCCAAGGCATTAACTACCTCAACCAATTTCTGGAAGAATTAAATGATTGGGTGCATAAGTCAGAATGGGTAGTTGAGGGTTTATTCATTGACATTTGGCTTATCACCATTGGCTCAAGGGTTTGAATAATTTCCCTCCCTATTCCTTGTAGAATCATGTCCCCATCTCTTTGTTGCATTGCATAGCTAGTTGTGGGTATTTCATTAAAATTCGTATTTACATGATGTCTTAATTTACATTGTGCCTATCTTGCACAAGAACCATATGCATCTATTTTTAATTGTCGATACATAACACGCTAAATCAATGGTGGGGCCTTTGCCTTGAGCTCCTCACCATGATTAAATAACAATATTTACATCATTTATGATTTAATGCGAAGGGGGTCAAAATGGGGACATGAAAAGATGGTCATCACCAAATGGAAATCCTTTTGGAAACAGTCAGCTCCTTCGGAAAGGATTTTTTTATTTTTATTTTTATTTTTTATTTTTTTTATTTTTTATTTTTTTTATTTTCTGGTTAGCATTAAAAAATAAGCAGCTCACTTAGGAAAATCTTTAGAAGAGAGGGAATGTTGGTCCCAGTTTTTGTTTCATATGCAAAGAATCTTTGAAGTCCATCAATCTTATATTAATTCACTTCCATTTCTCAAAATAAGTTTGGTGAGCTGCTAGAGTTTTGGGTGATTTTCTTGAATGGTAAGGTGATGCCATTCTTCAGCCATGGGATAACTGGTTAATCGCGGGTTGGAATTCTGATTTATCTACTCTCCCAATGAATATGAGTTAGTTTTTGTGGATTACTAACAATGAGGAAATATTCAAGGAGGTAAATCCCTCTCCCCTTGCGGCTTTCCAGCAATTGAAATACTCTTTTCCAATGTCTCCTTCTTCTAAAAAAATGAAGCCGAAGAGAATCATTCAAGACTTGGTATTCGATCGTATGGTGCCTTTCAGCTTTTGTGATGGTTCTTCACCGGGGAATCTAGCAATAAGTGGCGCAGGTGGTTACATCATATTCAATGGTATTCAGTTGAAGTATAAAAGAGGAACATGAAATAATTCCAATAATTTTGTTGAGATTATGAGTTTGATAATGCTTCTCACTCTTGCTTTGGAAAATGGAATCTCTACGATCAATATCTTCTCAGACTCTTTATTGGTGTTAAATTGGTTTTCAGAGAAGGATAGTTGTACAAATATTCGTCTTTAGCCATTACTCAAGAGAGGATTGGGCCTGCAATCCAGATTCTTGTGCTGCTCATTGGTTCATATTTTCAGAGAACTGTTATCACATCCATAGTAGTTGGGCTACCATGATTGCATAGTAGTTCATTGCATATTTTTTAGCTTGGCCTTTACATAGTTTTAATGAGATCAGCTATGATGAGTAGAATTATTTATGATCACTCACACATCACATAAGCCATATCAGACATGCAGTAGACCTTATGCCAAGGCTGGACTTCATGACCTCAGATTTGATGATTGAGATGACCTTTTATCCCATACAGAGCAGTGCAGTGCCCAGAGTTCAGCAACAATGTTTTAGTGCTTATTGATGGTATATGTATATGGCCCAACATGTATATGATGTGCATTGGTTTTATTATCTTGATCTCTTGGTCATTTTGATAGCTCGACTTAGTATCTAGTGATCGTGATCTGGAAGTATATTTGTATGAAATAAAAATGGTTATTATTGATTATATAAATGGTTTCATTACTTACATTTATAAGCTATTGTTTTATACTCGTTGGTTTTACCCTCCTAGGAGTGTGGACATGATCATTCCCACCTTTATGGCTTGCTAGCTTAGGCATCGCCTACACTTTCCTCATCCATTCGTTATCTTCCCCACTTTTGGGTTTACCCTAACTTACACCTCCGCCTGTGACATGGAGGACCTCCCCACTTTTGCCTCTATGTTGGATAACATCCCTGTTAGTTTGTGTCTCGGATTTGAGTTGGCAACAAAAATTACCTTTGGTGAGTTGGATTTGATACCTTGATCACTCTAGTCGGTTGCCCCGATGTTTGGTCTTGATTGTGGAAAGTCCCCGTAGTTTCTTGAGTTGTGTAGGCTAAAGCCCGAAGCAAATTGTACTACCATCATTACATATGGAAATTATTGTTATATCTTATATACAATCCCATGAAAATACTTTAAAGACTATGCTTCTCAGCACAATGAAGAGGGCTGTGAAATCAAATGGAAACTTAAATGAAAAACACCCTGGATGAAAGCTTGAGTAGTTGTGCTTCTAAGCACATGCAAAATCCCCAAAAAGGTTATGAAAATGAAATGGAAAATAAAAGCACCCTGGATGAAAGATTTAGTAGTTGTGCTTCTAAGCACATGCAAAATCCCCAAAACAATCATATAGGCTTGAAGAAAGCAATGGTTAAATGAATGCTAAATCCAAATACTGCTGGCCAAGGAAATGAAATGTAATGATTAATTCTTCATGGAGCCCACGGGTTGTGATGTGAGATGGAGTAAGGGACAACTAATTCTAAGTGTCCCCTAGAACCTTAAGTAACGGTTAGTCATCAGGCACCTAGTCCACGACGGTTCTAGAAAATATTCTCACGGAGCTGATGCAGCTTAGATGTGAGTTGTAGACATTTGACAAGGTTGAATAAGCACATCTCTGAACAACTTATCCCATTTTTGAGACACTGCCATTCCCCGTGTGTTTATTATTCAACATATGCTTAAGTGTGTTTTCCTTCCTTGGTTATCACTTGTACCAGATAATTCACTTCCTCCTTACCAAACGTGCATTTGGACGTCTTTGTGTATAACTTATTTCCCTTCAAAATAGATAGTACTTGTTCCAAATGTGTGAGGTGTTCCTTCCATGTCTTACTATATATGAGGACGTCATCAAATAAAACTAACATAAACTTTCTAGGATATGACTGAAAAAAAGTGTTCATGTCTGCTTGGAAGGTGGCTGGAGAATTAGTTATCCCAAAAGGAATTACCTTGAACTCATAATGTCCTTCATGGGTTCGAAAAGTTGTTTTCGCCACGTCTTCTAGTATCACCCTAATCTAGTAGTATCCCGATATCAAATCTATTTTTGAAAAATATCATGCCCAATGAAGTTCATCCAACAATTCGTTTATGAATGGAATGGGGAATTTGTCTTTAATTGTTATCTTATTTAATCCTTTGTAATCGATACATAATCTGAAGGATCCATCCTTCTTTTGTACCAATACTATTGGTGCTACATACGGGCTCCGACTTTTTGCAATCACCCCACACTTTAGTAAGTCTTGGATTAATCTTTCAATCTCTATTTCATGGTGGTGTGGATACCTATATGGCTTAACATTAACATGGCTTGACCCAGGATTTGTTTCAATTATATGCTCGATTTCTCTTTTTGGCGGTAAGTCCATGGGAAGGTCTTCAAATACCTTTTTATACTTTTGGAGTAGATCCTAAACCTTTGGCTGACCTAATTTGACAACCTTTGAAGTTAATAATTCCATTTCTTGGCATTGTATGACATAAGCTGGGCTCCTTTGCGAATTAGCTTCTCTATTTTGTGGGGTGACACAATTTGTGTGCGAGGGGGTTGAAACCCATACAACTTGTATTTTTCTCCTTGCCACTTGAACTTGATAAAGTGTTCTTGGTGGTTGGATGAGTAGGTACCTAGTGTCTGCAGCCACTGGATTCCTAATACTGCATCAACTCCTCCTAGGGGTACTCCATAAAATTATGACTAAAGGTTATAATTTTGTAACTGTAGCTTAACCTTATGGCATTTTCCCACTTTCTCAAATCTTCTTCCCATCTACGACCATTACCTTCATGTTAGGCACCAGAGATATAAAAAAGGTTAAGCCTCTTTGTGACACCTATGTCGATAAAGTTGTAGGTGCTTCCTGTGTCGACAAGGACGATGGCATTATTATTTTTGACATGCCCTTTAAGTCTTAATGTTTGTGGTTGGTGTATTCCAGTTATGGCTGCGAGTAATATTCTTGGCGTGTCTTCATCTTTTGACTCTGATAGAGGATTCTAGAGGTCCCCTATTTCTTCTATGTCAGATTCATCGTTGTCTAATTTTCCTTCCTCTTCTGCTTCACATTGATATAGGTTCTTGGTGGTTTCCTTTTTCGAACATCTATGTCTTGGGTCCCACTTTTCTCCGCAGTATTTACATTTACCTTCTTTCATTCGTTGGGCTTCTAAAATGGTTTTGTTGTCACTTCTTAGATGTGGTGGATGGTATTTTGTTTCGGGCTTGGTATTTTGGACGAAATTCCAATTTGTGTACTCTTCGTCAGGGTTTCTGTTCCATGACTTTTTGAACTTCTCTTTAATGATTTTTTCCTTGTGTCTGGCCTTATCCAGGTTTGAGACATTGAGTAGTTCCAATTCATCTCGGATATAGGGTTTAAGTCCATACACATATGTCTGGAGTCATTGAATTTCCGTTAGCTCTGGCACTCGTGTTGCTAATGCCTCCCATTCATTGGTGTATTCATCCACGTCACCTTTCTGCTGCAATTTGGTAATCTTTGCGAAGAAACCCTTCTCCTTTATATCTTCAAATCTCTTAAAGAAGTCATTCTTGAATGTGTTCCAATTATGGGCAATGTTTTTAGTCATAATATTCCACCACATATACCAATTATATGCCCGGACTTCCAGTTGCATCACGACGTATTTTATCCTCTCGTCGTCCGATAAGATTTTGTGTATTCAAAAGAATTCTTCTACCTATTGATTTGTGCCATGCTCTGCTTTGTTGTGCCATGGAACTTGGGTAGCTCTAATTTGGGCTTCATTTGATAAACCCCCATTGGCTGCATTGGTCATAAGTCTGGCTAGTTGGGATTAGGGCTTGGATGGTGATTGCGATCGATATGATTTTATGGTGTTTCCTCATTAACGAATTTTAGTGTATCTGGCTGATTTTGTGGCGTTTCCACCTTAAATACTTTTGTTGTATTTGGATGATCTTCTCGAGACTCCATATTTTTGGATGTTAATTTTTTCTCGAAGTAATTCACCCATTTCTCATTTCCTTCATTAAGCTTTATTTTCATCTTACCTATTTCGCTTGTTACATCATTGGTGATCTCACTCTATATTGTCCTTGTTAGTCCTTGCTTATCTTCACGAATCTTGGTTTCAAGTTTGTCTAATCTTGCGTTAAGGCTTTGAACCGTCTTAGAATCTTTTGCATGGCTCTTTTCTATTAGCTCCATCCGCCTGTTCGTCTCTAATTGGGATCGGGAATAAGGAGGGGTGTGCCTACATCCCATTATGTTTGTTAAAGGATTTAAAAATTTAAAAATTATTATTATTATTATTATATTTAATGTTTAATAATGAAACTATTAGAATTTTAAATATAATAGTAATAATAATAATTATTATGTTTACTAATTTTTTTAATTTATAATAATAATTATTATTATTATAAAATTTGAAATTGAATTTGAATTAGGTTTTAAGTGGAGGGGCGTACTAGGTAAAGGGAAGAGCGATCGAGGTGGAAGGTGGTGGGGAATGTGGCAGCGGTTGAGGTAATAGCAGCGTATGCGTAGAGAGGAGGAGGTGTGGGACGGGAGTATGGGAGGTGTAGAGTGGAGCGGTAATGTGGAGGATTACTGCATGGAGTGGAAGGGAAAGTATGGCGGCGAGGAGAGCGTGGGACGGGGTAAGTGAAAGAAATGGTAAAAGGGCGTAGGTGATGGGGGAGAGCGAGCGCATGGTTGAGCAAGATGGATGAGTGTAGCAAGAGGGGAAATGGGAGGAGGAGGAGGTGTCGAGGAGCTGGAACGGGGGATGGCAGCGGAGGATGAGGGTGGCTAGGAGTGCGGGAAGAGTTGCAGGAAGCGTGGACGGAGTCAAAGGCGAGCTGGCTAAGTGGAGCTGAAGTGGAGGGAAGAGGAAGGCTAGTTGGGGAGTCGCAGCGTGGAAGAGGGGGCGGAACTGTGGGGAAAATGGAACATCGAATGGCACAGAAAAAGGGGCGAGACTGTGGAAGCCGGAGGTGGAAGTGGAGAATGTGCAGGGGAGATGAATGGAAGAGCGTGGAGGAGGGCGTGATGGAGAGGAAAATTGGAGTGATGGGTTGTGAATTGGAGAAGTGGATCCAGCCATTATGGAGCCGACTACTCTACCTGCACCCCAAAGCAGAATGAACTTCACCAGTCAAGAAACTTGTGAATCCATGGAGAAAGAGAGCTGCCATCGGAGACTAACCTTTGTTTTTTTTAAACCATGGGAATAACAACTTTCCAAGGGTATATTCAACTGGTAAACCAGATATACCAGAAACTTGTGACTCAGCAGGGATCGAGACATCTCGAGACCCTTTATCCTAGGGGAAAGCCTAACCTTTATTTTTTTGTTGCTTCTAGTCCTTTCCAAAACACTAAGGGCTTGACATGCTTATTAAAGGTTATTCCTAATCCCCATGCAAACTTGATTTCCTTGTTTCCTCAAGGATTATACAACACTCCTCACACCTGCCACCCCTAGATTGCCTTTTAAGGCAACATGAAAAAATAGGGTATAATGGCACTTATTCTGGATCCATTCACCTTGATTAGCTTCAGGGAGGATCCAATTCGAGGGAGAGGAATTCTTGCACTTTCGAAGAAGTAAGATTTGTACCTTAATTTTAACATAGGACTAAAATTTAGAAACATTAATACAAATTCAACATCTTCAGTAATATTTTTTTTGTAAACCCCAAGAATATGAAAGGATTTATTTTAAATTTGAACATAACGAGGTTTGAAGCCTCACGAACCAGTGAAATCTCATTGAGGGTTGGCTTGGCATACAAGCTTGGTGGACACTTCAAAATGGAATGGTCAAAGGGTAACATGTGTGGAGTGGAGGAGGCATTTTGAGGTGTAGCCCATGATCCACAATCATTAAGACAAAAGGTTTAGACTAAGGTTTAAGAGCATATGGTTTTCAACATACATTTGTGGTGGGCTCCTTTTTGAGGGTGAGTTAAGTTTTTTTTTTTATTATTACATTAAAATGAATCTAATCTCTTTACATCTAAATTTAAGGAGAATATGTGGTGTGATAAATAGTTAGAGAATAATAGAAAACTAAGAAATTATAAGGAGATGATAAACCCTAATCTAGAAGATCAAAAATATATCTATGTTTTAACTAGCATACATAAGAAAATCAACATTGCTAAAATAAGAACAAACTTTCACAAGGTCCATAGTGAAACATGGCATTAGACAATTCCTAAAATAATGCAGGATGGAAGAATTTGTCATCTTTGAGACACAAAGAGGGTTGAACATGAAAATCACATTATCATAGAATTCCCATGTACACCCATATTAGAGTGCAATTTCAAAATACTTGCTACCATACTGACCTTCCTAACCTTTTAACTCATCACAAATATGAGAATTTATGAATGCTTATCTTAAATATTTTCAAGCATAAAAATAGAACTCTAAAAAAAACAAGGGAGTCCTTACCATTTTAAGGTCCAATAAACCCAAAATTTGTCTTAGTGGATGTTAATAACACGGTTGATAACTATCATAATCATAATTATCATAAATATTAAGTGGATTTTAAGTTCTAAATCTAAAGTTGATTTAAATATTGAAAGGTATATTTGGGTTTTCTAAAACGAAAAGGAGTTCTATTACTACTCAATACGAAAGAGTTATTATAGTTATGTGTATGGAGACAAAGAATACCAAATCAATGCCATTGCACCAAGGATCGAATTGACCATATACTCAGACATAATGTATACACAATTACACTTGATATCTCTATTTTTCATCCAGAAGATCACATAGAATGTAGGTGGAGAGGATACGCAGAGCTCAACTTACAACTCCCAAATCCCTAATGAATAAATAAGAAGTGAGCTTGTTTATTTATAAATCCTACAACCAGTTTCCCAATATCTAAATTAACAACTAGAGATCAAAAGTAGATTCAGGGCATTAATGGAGGATCTAGCTCATTTTTCTACCATTTTGATTCTTTTTACTTGAGAATGTTGTACTTGGTATAAGAGGAAGACAAATTTGTACCTAATTTAGGAAACCAATGAATCAAAGCTTATGATGGGTTGCAAAGAAAGCCACTACAACCAAATAATAGAAAAATATAGTAGCTCCAAATTTAGCCATGAATTTGGTAATGTTGAACTTTGGTTGTCATTGATGTCAACTGATCCAATATTAGTCATTAATATCAACTGATGTCAAAGTGGATACAACATTCCTACAACAGTGTAAAGAGGTATATGGAAGCCACTTTGAAGAAGTATATGCGCAAGATAAAGAAGAACATGAATACCAGAAGTATATGCGCAAGATAAAGAAGAACATGAATACCAGAAGTATATGCACAATATTGTGAAGTGACAAACATGGATGTTAGTTTAATGAAGTATATCTAGAAGTGCATTAGTATGAAGAAGTGTGTCAAAGGATACATCATGCATGATGAGTTTAAAGAAATGCATAAGGATGAAACATCATGCAGCTCTAGTTCAAAGAAGAACACAAGTAATGTATACTTCTGCATGTGGTCCTTGCATAGATATCAAGTCCACTAAGTCATTATCTCTAATTGTATCAATCAAAGGAGTTGGTTGGATGGCGCAAGGTAGGTCAGTCGGACCCTCTTGCTTAACATTTACACACAACAACACATATATGTTCACACAAACTGGATGTGAACTGGATGCCCGAAGATGGATTCTATTAACTGAATCAAATTACAATGTGCAAATACAAAGTAAACTATGAAACTAGTCGGACTTAGCCGGTTACAATATACATAACTGAAAATATGTCTCTTAGTGTGTTCTCGACTGTGTGCGATCCTCCTCCCTCTCATGGCCTCTACTGAATGAAAGCACTCAATGAGAAATAGATCAGATCCCTCTCTCTGTGCCTTCGTACCACTCTTCTACTTCGCTATGCTGCTGCTCCTGAGGTCCACTCCGCTCCCTGAGACATCCTTCTCTGCATCTGCCACTCGATCTCTGATCTGACGGATCCGTAGTTGTCAGTGCACCTGGTCGTGCCTACAAAACCCATCCTTTGCGATGGCGTCTGACATAGACCCAACCACCGTCTTAACTATTAGAAACTTCCTTAAACACCCTCAGCGACTGTAGGTCTGTTTCCTCATCCTTTGCAGTCCTTGACCTTTGCGCTTCTCTGACATGCAACAATTTTCGGCCCAATTGCTGGGCTACACTTCTACACTTCCACACGCCAACTACTCTTACCTATCGGCCTTCGACTTCCTTGTTGGTTCTTCACTTGGTCTCTACAGATGCCTTCAAATCCGCCCCTTCCTCCACGCTTGGATTCTGCCGTAATCTTGTCGGTGTCATAGTTTGACAACTCACCAACACCCGAATTCTCCCTTCTACACTCTTTGTCGATGTTGACCTCGCACCTTGTCGACTCTTAACCTTCTGCACTCCTGTCGAAAGCTTCCGCACGACTACTTGGCTTCGACTTCCAATCTCCCTTTCGCACCAGTGCTCGTCGACGATCCCCCTGGTCGATCTTCTCTATTGGTTAAATCCACCAACTTATCTTCCTTAAGCTTCCAGTTGCTCTACTCCGACTGTTCTTACACCTGTTGGCCCTATCTGTTGTTCGACCACTTCGGTTTGTCTCCGACCATCAGTCGGTTCCTTGTCGATCGATCTGAACTTTGGCCTGTCGGCTTGCGCTTAGCCAACTGCATCGATTCTCCTTTCTTCACTTCTTCTTTGACCAATGCTTGACTGATTCTCACTTCAGCCAAGACTTGGTCAGTTGATTCACTTTATGCACTCGGTCATTTCTCCTGATTGGATTTTCTACATCGAACCAGCTCTGCAACTCAACCATAGATCCCTCTGATTCCTCTGGTCTTTCATTGTCTTTATCATTCAACCACTCTAATGTAGTCAACATTCTTTACGTCGGCGTCGTCACCGACTCTCCTAGTCCTCCGACTAGTCTCAACTTCGATACTACTTGGCCCTTCGACCGAAGTCTGCTCTCGGTCGTTCATTGATCTCTTACTTGTCGTCTTCCTGCAATCGACTATTCTTCCCAGTATTCAACTGCCTTCGTCGGTCGCCGCTGGCTCCCGACTACTCCCTTCTTCTGGTCGATATCACCTTCAACCATTTCTCCACCTTGTCGATTGTCGGCCATCAGTCACCCCAGATTGGAAACCTCACAACTCTACTGCTGGTGTCAACTGTCATCGCCCTTGTCCAAGAGTTTGTAGACTGTCCTTTGGGCGCCTTCTGTCAGTCATGTCCGACTGCTTCTCTTGGGCTTGGATGCCCCTGCATCATTGGACATCAGTACAGGTGCACAAGTAGCCAAGGTGTTGGTTGGACAATGGCACATGTGCACAAGCAGCCAAGGATTTGGTTGAACAAATGGTTCGACAATCTTGAAAGCACACAAGCCTAGCCAATTAGAATATGCTTTCAGTTAGTGGAACGTGCACATATTCCTAGAAAGTTATAGTGGTTGAAGTAAGTCTATGAGAAAATTCCGCAGCCAACGGTACAATAGGTGTGCAATTCCCACAAGAGATGACAAGGAAAGGGTCATAATACCACCAAGTAGAAGTTGGAGTATGCACAGATTCCATGAAGCATCAATACCACAAGGGCACAATACCCACAAGGGATGGTTCAACAAAGGTTATAGACTCATCAAGATGAAGAGCATGGATGTACACATACCTCAAGTCAATGGTACATCAAGAATGTGGAGGCATACCACCAAGGTGTAGAGTCCCACTATGTTGTGGACCATGAAGGCGCTTGACACCTAACATATAACATATCAACAACACAAAAGATGACACATGGCATATGCACAATCCGTGAAGTATGGAATAAGGGATACCATGACCAACTTGTGAACATACAATCCGTGTAGGACATGTATAAATATAGATGCAAGTTGGAGAATGGATGTAAGTTTGATGGCGAGAGCATAAGATCTTCAAGTGTTTGTTGAAGTTTAATAGTCGGGGCATCAAAGGGCTCGAGGACAGAACAGTATGATCTAGTGAGGAGCCAAGTGCACACATACAGCTGAACGAAGTTTTTGATGGTGCACAAAAAGATGATGTAGATCTGTGACAAATACACAAGTACTGAAAGGAAGAAATACTGAAGTATGAGCAAGTGATTGATGTTTCGAAGAACAACATTACAATCAGCACGTCGTTAGTCACATATGTTGTAAAGGTATAAACGTAGAGACAAAACCAAATTTTATCAGATAATGTGCAGATGTCTTGCTTATGCATATGAACATAAGTGAAGTGCACAAGGTTGATTAGACCATTTGATGCACAACGACAAAACAACAAGAGGATCCAGCGTGTGCATCATGAAGCAGATGATCTGAGACAAGTGCGTTAAACGGAATGGACGAATCATTTGATGCACAGGACGTCGCAGATTGTCTAAGAAACTATAGCACTTAAACAAAACAGACCCATTAGTAAGTGCACAGTTCTATATGTTACTAGTGCTTTATTTCATAATAGCAAGCTATCAATTGAAACCACAGTATCAGTTGGTTATTGTAGTCACACAGTTAGCAGAATGCATAGATAATCAGTGACGTCGACTATAGTATCAGCGAGCACATAGAACATGAAGTAAGTCATCGGCATAAGTGCGATTTGAGAGGAATGAGAATTCAAGTGAAGTATGCAGCTCAATGACAAAGTATAAACTGCATGCGAAGGTAGCACATAACAGAGTTATACTCATAAGATCAGAAATGTGCACGGAGTTGAAGTTCAGTGCGAAAGCAACATACATTGGACATCAGGGCAGTCATACGGGGCAAATAGATAGGGAGTTGGAGCTTCCTTCAGGTTGGTGCCTGTAAAAAAACAAGGAGATAGGGGGTCCGCGCCTCCTTCCAGTTGGTGCTGGAGAAACATGGGGAGTTGTAGCTTCCTTTAGGTTGGAGCCTGTAAAACCAGGGGGCTAGTGCCTCCTTCCAGTTGGTGCTGGTAAACACATGAAGTTGGTGCTTCCTCGAATGTATTCTTTCTCATTATAAAGAAGCATTTTGTGGTTTTCTCCTGTTTGGGTTTCCACGTAAAAATCTTGTGTGTTATGTGTTATTTATGTTGGTGCATATATGTGTGGATGTTTATTAATTGATGCATAATAGAAGATAATAATTAAGTAAAGGCTAAGTTGTTTAAGAAGGTAAAAATTGTTGATAACTGTGCTAATACTGATTCACCCCACCCTCTCAGTATTGAATCGATTCCAACAGGTAAAGGGATAAAAGGCCTATTTTCTAACTAAATTTGATAGAAGCAAAAGGAAAGCACTCTCATTGGTGGAGGAATAAAAGATTCTAACCTAATTTTTTTTGGGCTTATGTATATCAAGCAACTCTCTATAATAGAGATATTTTCCTCATTTACAAGGGAGAGGTTTAAATTAGCAACAAAAGGGCTAAATAGAGAAAAAAAGGCCATCAAAAACAAAAAACCTGTGTAGAACATCATCATATTTGTAGAAGCAATTGATTACTATTCTTCCTATCTTTCTTTTCTTTCTTCTGACTATTTCTCTTTGTAAACATTATCCTAGTAAAACAAGTGAAATAGAGGCAATGAGGCCTAAGTCTAAGATTTTACATTGAGTTTTTATAGTCCCCATGCCTAGATTTGTTGTTGTATAAATGAGGTGGAGCAAGTTATCAATGTTTCCTTTTTCACTTTTTTTTTTTTTTTAATCTCACACGATGTTGAAAAAATATGCTTGGCTTGCCCATTTGGTTTTCTATCAAATGAATATGTATTAGGAAAGTAGTGTTCAACCTCCTCCTAAGTTCATATGCTTTTTTTCCATGAGTTAGTTGTCATGAAATATCAAATCATGGTGCCTATGGTTTAGAAAATCATTCCTATGGATGGAGCCTATTGGATCCCCTTGTTTTTTTGGATTTTTGCTTATCCCTAAATTATTAGTCAATTTTTTTAAATAATGGTAGAACTAACATCTTTCACCACCCTACCGTTTGTAATAAAACAAGTTTGAGCTTCATAAATACAAGCTATTTTTGTGCGATCGTCTAAAAATTCGACCATTTGGCTTGGACAAAGGCTTTTCACCAAATGTTTTTTATTTTGCAAAATCTAAATTTAATTGTGTTTTAATGGTGATTTTGATGGTAGAAACGGATTCAACAACATCAAAAACCCTTAGGGCACCCAAAATTTCAGAATTTGAGAGTTGTAACTAGGATTTTTAAAAATTTCTATCTGATTTTTCAAAATTGTAACTGAAAAATCAAATTTTTTCGTTTAAAATCGTAAAACCTTTAGACTAAACAGTTTTTGTGTGTCAAGTGATAAAAATAACTTTAAGATATTAGAAGATATCCACAAGGCCTTGAGTGGTATAGAAAGTACTCATGCACATTATGCCACAACATGTTGCTCCCTTGTGCGAGTAAACAAATGTGAGACAACATAAGAACTTGCATAGTTGGTCATGAGAGAGTTCTCCTTGATATAATGACAAATATTGCTTTGTGATAAAACAAATGTGAGACACAGAAGAACTTGCGTAGAGAGTTCTCCTTGAGAATATAATGACAAACCGCGTTGACGAGGGACATAAAGATGTAAAAGCACAACTCCAATCGGGAAAGTGGGGCGCTAATTCCTTTCCTTCTGCCTTTGCCAGTGCGTCGAATGTTCGTGGAAACAACTGCAACAACTCGTGGAAATTCCCGCCCACTCTGCCATACTGCCTTCCCTTGTATACTGACTCTCGCAAGCACATAAATTCATTCAGCTTTTGAGCATTATTGTGTATAATTATTTTATTTTGAAGCAAATGAAGATTTCATTTTCTGGCTCATCAATAAATCAGATCATCCGGATGAAATCGAGGAGCGCAGCTCATACGTCTGTTCTGGTGGGTGTTTATGTTGTATTCCAACTTGCAGTGTTGGGGTCTCTGTTGAGCTCTCATTCTCACTCTCCCTCTCAGCAGAAGAGTTGCGGAAATGGCATCTGATGGATTCCTCCTCACGTCTATCTCTCTGCTGTTGCCTGCCTATCCACCATTTTTGCTCTCGCCTTCGCATTCATAACAGAAACCCATCTGGACTTCATTCAACGCCGGCTGCTCCTCTTACAAAACGTTTCCGGCGATTTGACAAGTCCTGGCAATGAAGATATAGAAGGTGGATGCCCTACATGTTTATGTTTATGTTCATTGCGCTATAACGACTATTTTTCCGCTTACAGGCTTGCTCTCTTCGTTCATGTGCTTGCCTTCCCTGTCCTTATCTTCAATACATCCAGGCGTTTACTCTGCTGAAATCCTCGCTTTCTTTAGAGTCTTAACTCTACTATACTTGATGGGTTTTTAATAGATATATGGATTTTGCATTGATATGATATTGGGGTTATTGAGGTTAAATAAATGGTTGAATCATCCTAATCTCTATTTAACTGTCAGGCACTTTGGATGTATCCGTTGATTGCTACATTATTAGTTGTCAAAGATGTTGAGATGTACTGAATCGGCATTGAAACCTTGTTGTGAACAAATTCTTTCAAAAAAATGAACCTGCTCTGCCATGGTCTGTCTCAAAATTCCCAACTGTGCTCTCATAAATGTCTACATTGTACTGTGGCTTATGTTTTTGCATCAACAAGTTTTGCATTCAGATGTGGTTATATATGCAAACAAGAGATGTCCCTGCGTCTTGAAGCAAAACTGAAAAAACGCATGAGGCAAATATGTCCTGTTTTTAATTTTTAGAGACAGTGTAGGAAGAAATGTCTGAATTTCAAAGGATCCCATAGGAACAAATTGATTCTGTATATATCTACATTGTCTACAAAAATGCATCGAAATCAACCGAATTGTTTAAAATGATAAGCATTTCATATGCACAAACGTGGGGACTTAAAAAGACCCAATACAACAGAGTAAAAATGAAAAATCTCATATGCTCTGTGCAATGCAAATTGGCTTTCCAACTTTGTTTTTTTTGTTTTTATTTTCTGATTTATTCTCATCTTCAAATTCATTGAAATTGCATATTTTAATTGAAGAGATGAACTCAGCATCTTCGAAATCCCCACTGCACTCAGATTTTAAATCATGCAATAGTCTATTTGATCTGTCATTCTTTTCGCCTTACAGAAAAGGATGAAAATAGTGATCTATCTCCTACTTCATTTTAATATATTGCATGTTTCATCTTTACATAATCGAGAGCAGTCCAACTTGCAACAAAATAATCTCATATTTTGTTAAGCTCTACAAAATCATATGGAAACAATTTATCGACAGTTAATAGTTGCAATATATTGTCAAGACTGTTACCAATTGCATGAGATTGAAGTGTGTTCCTAATTGCTTTTTGTGTTGATTGCCCAAGATTAGCCCTGCGATGAGGGAGTAAAAAAATAGAGTTGCACGATAAAAGTGTGGGAATTGAAGGTAAGAACACCGAAGCATTGTACCGAGGGCAATTAGGTATGTGTAAAGGAGTAAGAAAAAGAGGTGCAAGATAAAACGCTGCTCGATACATTGCAATATGCTAACCTAAACCTCTTATAACGGGAGTCTGTTATGCACCTCTAAAGCTTAGGTTGCAGATCCATAGTACTCACTACACCTAATGAAACTCTTAAATTGAATGCACAGTTACATGGTGTCATGGACACGAGGAGAGTTGGTGTAACGTCAGGATCGAATGTACAATGGAATGTTGAGAAGAGTTGGTGTAACGTCGGGATTGAATGCACAATGGAATGTCGAGAGAACTTCTAGATTCAAATTTCAATGCAAACTACCTTCATATCCACCACCATTTTGGCTGTGTAATGCACTTCAGTTTTATAGGCATACAAAGAGCTGATGGATACCATTCCCTTCAGCCAGGCTATGGAATGTACTAACGGGTGTGATGGTTCATTTTCTACATATAGTAGGAAAACCTTTGGGATTTATAATTCATCATTTTTTGGGGCTTAGGCCTATAGGCGAGAAAGTTCGCCCAAACACCTTGAGCCCTTTGGGTTTCGACGAGGTCATGAGTTCAAACACAATGTGGTATTTGTTTTTGCCTTGTGTATACCTTTCCAACTTAACTTGTAAGCATGCCATATTATTATTTCAAGGTATATTGGTAGACTAGTCGAATCTAGGAGACTAGAATGAGACATTAAGTGGCCAATTGAAAAAAAATCAGCTTGTACCTTGTCATTGTCACCTATTTTGAGAGAATGTTTATATTCCCCATTGTGGGCAAGTGCCTTATGCATTCTTGGGAAATCCTATCCAAAATATTGAAGTGACAGGTTCCTACCTGAAACCTTGTCACTATGCAATATTCTAGACATGAAACTTGTCACTTCAATGTTCTTAATATATGTGACAACAGTTAAAAAACTCCTTAAAGACACTTCCCAAAAGTGTATAATCCTCACTAACCTCTCATCTCTTTCTTTCCAACACAATGTGGTATTTAGCTCTGCCTTGTGCATATCTTTCCAACTTAACTTGTAAGCATGCCATATTGTTATTCCAAGGTATATTGGTAGACTAGTCGAATCTAGGAGACTAGAATGAGACACTAAGTGGCTAATTGAAAAAAAATCAGCCTGTACCTTGTCATTGTCACTTATTTTGAGATAATGTTTATATTCCTCATTGTGGGCAAGTGCCTTATGCATTCTCAACATAGATCCATCTTAAACCCAGATCTATCAAGCATCGAGAGGGATCCAATTTATTGAGGTGTAATTTTTTTTTAAAATTTAAACTCAAAAAAATTGATCTCTCTTGGTTGATAGATCTGGGTTTAAGTTTTAAGTTTTTATTTTATAGATGGACATTGATTTTTTTAATTACTTTTTATAATTTTTTATTTTATGAGCCGACATGGATTTTTTAAATGTTTTCCATAATTTTTTATTTTATGAGCTGACATAATTTTTTAATTATTTTTTGTGTTATATTACGTTACATTACATGACAACATCTCCCCCATACTGGGCTATAAAACACTTCGCTCGATGCAAAAATATTGAAGTGACAGATTCCTACCTGAAACCTTGCCACTATGTAATGTTCTAAACATGAAATCTCTCACTTCAACATTCTTAATATATGTGACCATGGTTAAAAAACTCCTTAAAAGATCTTCCCCAAAATACATAATCCTCACTAACGTCTCATCTCTTTCTTTCTTTTCAGCCATCTTGAATGTTGAAATTTGTATTTGTTGTGTGCCTCCTTTAATATGTTTCATGATAAAGATGAAGAGCAATAATCCCACGGTATTGAAGTGACAAAGTTGGTAAAATGGGATGGTCTATATGGCAAAGATGACAAGGAAGGAATGTTGTGTTCAATCCTAAAGACAAATAGAGTTTTTTGAAAAAACAATTTTAAGAGATTTTTCCAACAGCTCCCTCCTCTCTTGGCTACAATGCACATTGATAGCATAAACACCAAGAATGGTTCTAAGAAACGCTGATAAGTCGTCATTTTTAGTTTCTGCCTTAATTATTTGCTTTTTTTTTTAAAGGAAACTTGTATTAATTAGTGATGTGTTTTCTTTTATTACAATGATTTTTAATTTTGTTTGTGGTGGCAAGGAGGTTATTTTTTCCACTAATTTTTTTTCCATGTAAGCTCATAGATATCATTTACAATAAAAACTAATACAACTACATTAATAAAATTGGTTAATGATGTGATGTTTAAAAATTGTTACAACTACATTAATAAACTTAGTTAATGATGTATTGTTTTTTTACAATGTTTTTCTTACTGATTGAAGATAAATTTGCCACATAATTTGTTATATATTCATAAATATTAATGTACAATGAAAAAATGATCTTTACTTTGTATGCTTAAATAATTCAAAAAATATAAATACAAAAATACACAAATTCAAAATAATGAATATATACTAAACAAAAAGCTATTTCCAACAAACAAATCTATACTTTCAATCAAGTTAAGTTTATGAAAATGACAAAAATATATTTTATTTTTATTATTGTTCAATAAATTTTAAAAAAATTAATTAAAATAAAAAATAAATATAACGAATTTGATTGATAATGAATAGAAACCACTCTAAATTCTCGCGATTAGCATACCCACGATCTAACTAAAATATAAAAGTTCAGATCAAGCCATAGTACAATGCAAGAAATGGTACAGAGCAAGCTAACTTTTTAAAAGAATTTGTCCACAACCAAGGGAATTCATTACATCGTAATATCTGCTAGGGAATTCATTACATCATAACATCTGCTAAAAGTGATAAATTCATCAAATCCCAACATGTGCTCCAAGTGATAATGTAAATCCATAGTGTATGAGACAAACATAGATAGATATTTATAGGATGATTCAGCTTCCAAGAAGAAGTTGTGAACGTTCCCTCCACTGTAAAGGAATAAGGTAGGAAGTACCGCCCCACTTTCCTCATAATTGTCTCTTTCCAGATTACACGGTTTGTTCCTACTCCTAGTGAATATGAAGCTAGGGTCTAATGTTATACTTGTCCATTGGGGCAATCTCTGTAAATGTGTTTTTTTTTATGGAATTGAAATTATGATTGTACAGGTGTAATGATGAAAAGGAACAGAGTGCACTGAATCAACAGAGAAGGATATAAAAGAACAGAGTGCACTAAACTTTAGTTGTCCAAAAGCTTAGTCGCATCAATGTTTGTATAGCAACTTCATTTAGAACTATAACTCAATTCTAAAGAATAAATCCATCCAATCCAAACTAAATTTCAAATAATTCAAGTCAAACAACTTCTTTTATATTTTACATCATAAATTAGAAAAACTAGGTTTATCTCTGCCTTTCCACATAGCCTCTATATAGTTATACTTCTACATTTATTTTCTAAATTTGAATACCATAATACATGAAAAACTTGAATTGAAAAAATCATTAATTTTAAAGTTATAATTAATACATTTAAAATATTCTATACCGTATTCCCCACAAAACGTGTATCACCATTTAGAGTTTTCATGAATATCCAATTTAGAGTTTTCATGAATATCAACAATTAGTAATAAGAAAAAAATCACCATTTAGAATTTTCATGAACATCAACAATTAGTTATAAGAAGAAAAACATTTTGTATCCCTAGTAATTCTATATGATTTTGAGCAAATCCAAAATATTTTATTACAGGTCATCATGATCTCATTCTTTCTATTAAAGCATGATGTAGTTTTATGAAATATTACAAAGTCAGCAAGGATAAAGTCTGTGTTAGTGCTTTTGGTGATAGTAGTTACCCCATATTCAAAAATATGTTGGAACAGAGATTCTCATATTTGACCTCGCCACAAGGATATAAAATAAAACGACCAAAATAAAAATATCCATAATTACAAATCTTAAAGACTTGCTTTAGTGAACCCTGTAATTGGGACGGGGTGACGTGGAGAGACACTTTTCAATGTTTTTTTTCAAGGAAAAAATATCGCAATTTATATTAAAAACATAAACCACATTTTACATAAGCTCGAGGCCTATCAAGTTAATATATCTATGACAGCTTTTTGTTGCGCCAAAAAAACCACTTTTGTCATCCGACAAGAAAGACCGCAAAAAACCTTTCCATTTCACTATATCAAAAAATATTCCCATAAAATTAGTTTTGCAATAAATAAATAGTTATGGGGATTTTCGAAGCTCAAAAAGTAATTGGTCCTAGATCATCCTCCTTAATAGAGTCATGGTTAAACTCCCATCTTTGCCACTTTCCCTCGCCCAGCAGGAGCCCTTTCTTGGATAGTACATCTGTTGACTTGTTCCTCTCGTGGAAGACATGACAAAAACCGATCCTCTAGAAAAAGACCCAAGTAACGAAGCACTTCCTCAAACAACGACCTCAAAAGAATATTTTTTGGAGGAATTTTCAGTCGCAGCCAATTTATAACAATTTGTGAATCCCCCAAAACTTGCATACTAGTGATATTTTTGGATAAAGAGAGTTGTAAGACCAACTTTACAGCTAACATATTGGCTCTATTATTAGAACATTGGCATAATCCTGCTATAAATTTTATCCCCACTTCATCTGAGGAGAAGATGATACCCCTGGCACCACCAAAAGCAGGCTCCCCTTGGGAAGCAACATTAAAAAAACACTAGTGGAAAGACTTATCAACACTCACTTCAGGAATAAGTCTTTGCTTTGGCATCTTCTTTTTCTGAGGAAAGGCATTGAATAAAGAAAGACCTTTTAGCACCAACACTTAGGGGAGAATGCTTTTCTCCTAAAAAATGCTCATATTGCGGGCTAGCCAGGTGCCCCAAATAACCATGACCGGGAGACACTTAAAAGAATGAGCAGAAGAATCTGCAAACCAAAGAGAAAGTGACTCCTGTAAATCCTCACCATTCCAATCAAAAGTGAAACCTTTTTATTGAGAGACTGAATTCCACATGGTATGAAAATAAGAACAATGAATAAAGAGATGGGATACAAATTCTTATTCAGGCTTGCGTAAAGTGCATCTACCAGGCCCTGCATAAAAAAAATTTGCTAAGAAATCCCAGACAATAATCCTTTTTGCTAGTGATAACCATAAAACCAACTTCAATTTCAGAGGAAAATCCAACTTCTAGACAACCAGCTGCCACCACAGTGGCTGAGGTAATTCCTCCTCTTCTCTAGAGACTTGATAGCCTAGTTTGGGCAGGTAGACACCGCCTTCCAAATTTATGCACCAAATAATCTCATCCACTTTTTCAGACAGTTGAATGTGATAATCATGGAGGGACTTTAAATAATTGTTTCGACACGATCTGTCTAAAGCATCAAAACCGAGATGATCTAGATACCGAATGCTAAGCTTGATAGAACTAATTTGTAAGCAAACCATCTGAAATCTAAAAAAGGAAAAATAATCCTTGATCATGTAAATATGTTATCATATGTTTAGGAATATTATAAGCTTCATTACAACAAACCCATGTATCAATGCCCAGATAAGGATTTTCCCATCACCAACTCGCCATACAAGCCAATCCGCCATAAGGTCAAAAGCCTATAGAGAAGCTTTCCACATGGTAGAAATGTTCCTGAAACCCATGGTCCTGCACCTAAACCACTCTTCAATGGATAGAGGTAAAATGTACTTTTTATATACCACTCTGGTCCATCGTAATATCCATCCAAAGAAAAGTGCTTAGGTTCACCTTTATTTGACTCTAGGGATGTAGTTTACAACTGGTTCCAAACACATCCAAATGCTTTCAAATTTTGGGAGGAATGTATTGATGGGGAATATGAAACATTAACACATCTATCAGACACCCAAACACCTGATATACCCATCCATGGTCTGCAATTTGCAAGGAGAGAAGTTTCGGGACAAGACCAGTCAATTTGAGTAGTTGAAATTCCCCGTAGGTCTTCCCCTAATTTCCCTTCCAAACATTGTACAGCCTTCAATAATTATTGATATGAGACTTGGATCTGTTATAGGACAAAAATGAAAATATATGTACAACATTAGATCTATTTTTAGGGTCGAATAGGTATCCCAATGAACAACAACTTCTAGAGTCTAGAATTTGGGGTGAAAATGGTGGACAAGGAGACTCGAATTTGGTCATAAACTATAGTGACACTTTAGGGGTATGCAAACATCATTTGGGCCATAAAATTAACTTCATATGTAGATCATAACATGAACAAATATACTAGAAAACTTTGATATAAAATAGATACAACATCATCCCAAAATCACTATGAAAATGTTATGAGGAAAATGGCTCGAATCTCAGTTTTGATTGAAAATATCACTTGAAGTACATGGTATTTCGAGCTTTGTCTCTCATGATATGTATATTACAGAGTATGCAGCAACTATCATGTCCATAAAGTCGAAATAGAAATCCTCCACTAGCTATATGCAACAAGAAGTGCGCCCTTGCACATTTACATGACATTGAGAGAAAGATAGTAGAATACGAATATAGGAGAATGAGAGAAGATGAACTTGAACTCAGTTGGGGTCTGAACCTGCATCAAAACATCTCCATGAATTTATTTTGAGAGGTCTGAATGGCCTCTCCATCAATCAACTTGGATGGGAATATTTCACCCTCTAAATTGGTTCTAAGGCAGGGAGGATGAACATCCACCGTGCAAGGACAAGCTAAGCTCTCCAAATGTTCCAAATGAGAAATGATCAAAATATGGTCTCCTTCTTTCTTCTTGTATTTTATTAACATCCCAAGGCCTCCATAGCTCTAATTCCCTCCAAGAGCCTCATCCCAACTTGAATTAGGGAGAGATTCCCATGAATGCCACTTGTCCAACACTTTCTAGTCTTCCTCTTCCATCAATTCGAATGGGGAAATCTTGGCTCGCATAACTCCCCTTGTGCACCTTCTTGGAGGCGAGTTTTAGAAATTACATGTCATATATGTCATATGCCAACAATCAGGTTTGAACTTTTTCACAAGTATCATAGAATATTCATTATTAGAGCCATTTCTTATTTACATTTGTAGCAGCATCCCTTATTACTTTATGATGAGTCACATCTACATGGATGGACTTATGACGTTCACTTGAGTCACTTGAATACTCATGAGTTCCCCTACTCCTTGCTTAGTTCAATTGATATTTGAGGAACTTCATCCACTACTTGTGTGAAGAGATATATGAGTGGAGAAAATTATTATTGGTAACAACATCCTTTGTTAATCTTGATGATACACATGTTCATGGATGCACAAATGGTACTTCTGTGAGCCCCTTGAAGGCTCATTGTTTTCTTTGTTCCTTACTCGGTTCAGATTTTAGTGAAGGTTCTTCATTCACTTCTTGGATGAAAGAACACATGGCAGATTATTTTGATGCATCTTACCTCCTTTTGGAGCAGCATTATAGGACATAGGATCCTCACCTATGTCATTGGACCATATTTGATTGGTCATTTGAAGCTTGTATGCACTTGGCAAATGGTGGTCTACTTATTTGGAGGTATAAGCACTTTCATGATTCTTTGATGAGGCAGCTCCTTGATGTACATTTTTATTCTGTTGTTATGTACTTTGATGATATATCTTTTGTACTCATGATGTTTGGAAGAATGCATACAAGAAAATGGGATCCATGAATTCTCTTTCTTGATGGTATGGGTTGGAGAGCACTCTTAATTGTTGGAGTGCAATACAAGCAATGTGACTCTGAGATAATTTTTAGTCTCATTGGTTTCAATTTTTGGGGGAAACAAGCAGTATGGGAGATGGATTCCCCACTTAATAAAGTGATTTTAATCAGAGTAGTGCAGCAGCAGGCATGGTGGTTCCTCTCTAAAATATTCATGGAATCTTGAAGGCTAAAAGTTGGTCAACTTAGTGGCAACTTCAAGAATTATGCAGTGGTATCAGAAGGGGTTTCCAAAATATGAAAGAGGTAAAGAGTAATTGTGAAAACATGGTTTTGATGGATTTAATTAACATTTTGGTGTTTAGTGGTGATGTTACAGGGGATATCAAAATGAAAAAGAAAATCCACATCTACTTGCTTTTGGAAACACACAATTGTAGTGCATGGGTGGCTCTACCCAAGGTTTCAAAAGAGAAGTTTTGGAAAGTAAAATTTTGGAAAGAAAGCAGGTTCTTCCACATACATGTGTTGAAATTGCTTGAGGACAAGCAATATTGGGAAGGGAGAATTTGTCATGTCCCAAAATTTTGCATTGGGTCACAATGGCATAAGTCCCTTGGCCATACTCATGATAGTTTGTCAAATTGATGCTAAGGGTCAAATAATTGCTAAGTATGATGTCCAAGTTATTCATAATGTGAAATTAGATTCAAATGGACAAGGTGGGTCACATTAAGAGAAATTCCCAATTCAAGCTTGTAATATATCTATCCAAATGAACTGTCATGGAGGAAAATTACTAGTTCCCTAGGTTGGGGGTGGAAGCATTGGGATTTGAAATAAGGGGGCTAATAAATGATGTTTGGACATTAGAATGGAATAAATATTTAATAAATGATCTAAATAAATAAATACAATGGAAAATCAAAGTGGCAATTGATCATGAAGACACATGGAAGATGTGGGACCCACACAAACTAGATTTTCTATGCCACATGGCATCCTCCTCTTATCAATTCAAATCCATAAGGAGTCCAACGTTTTTGGGATGAGTTAGAAGGCTCATACACTTGGAAATATGCATCATAGGTTGAATTGGGATGGAAGTGTAACTCCCATGGAAAAGGAAGAGTCAAATGAGAGGTTCTTGGACACTTGGACTAGATTCCCTAGCTCTATGACAACAATGATGAAGATGCTATGACACCTATGACACAAATCAGATCTGAATGTTGATATCTGACATATATGACATATTAGGGCTAAAAATAGCCTCCAAGAAGGCGCCCAAGTGATTTAAGGCAGCCAAAGAGACATCAATTCGAATTTGGAGAAGGAGGAGGCTAGAATTGGAAGGACATGTGGAATACTTGGGAATCTCTTCCCAACTTGAGTTGGCATGAAGCTCTTGGAAGGAATTAGACCCATGGAGGGCCTTAGAAGTTTATAAAAGACAATAACAAAGAAGGATGGTAGCTTTTGATCATTTTCAGAATTTTCATTTGTGAGGAGAGCTAGTGGAGTGCTACTCTACTTGCCTTAGAGCCAATTTCAAGGGTGAAAGATTCCCATCCTAGTTGGTGATTGGAAAGGCCATTCAGACCTTTCATTTGGAGCTTTAATGGATTCATATGTTGCAGGTGCAAGCTACAGGGAGCTCATGGTCACTTCTAGTTCAGCTTGTTTCTCCAACCATTTCAAGCTTTCTTAGCATATTCTTGTTCCTTGATCAATTTAAACTCAAAAAAATTGATCTCTCTTGGTTGATAGATCCGGGTTTAAGTTTTAAGTTTTTATTTTATAGATGGACATTGATTTTTTTAATTACTTTTTATAATTTTTTATTTTATGAGCCGACATGGATTTTTTAAATGTTTTCCATAATTTTTTATTTTATGAGCTGACATAATTTTTAATTATTTTTTGTGTTATGTTACGTTACATTATGTGACAACATCTCCCCCATACTAGACTATAGAACACCTCACTCGGTGCAAAAATATTGAAGTGACAGATTCCTACCTGAAACCTTGCCACTATGTAATGTTCTAAACATGAAATCTCTCACTTCAACATTCTTAATATATGTGACCATGATTTAAAAAACTCCTTAAAAGATTTTCCCAAAAATACATAATCCTCACTAACGTCTCATCTCTTTCTTTCTTTTCAGCCATCTTGAATGTTGAAATTTGTATTTGTTGTGTGCCTCCTTTAATATGTTTCATGATAAAGATGAGGAGCAATAATCCCACGGTATTGAAGTGAAAAAGTTGGTAGAATGGGATGGTCTATAAGGCAAAGATGACAAGGAAGGAATGTTGTGTTCAATCCTAAAGACAAATAGAGTTTTTTGAAAAAACAATTTTAAGAAATTTTTCCAACAGCTCCCTCCTCTCTATAATGCACATTGATAGCATAAACACCAAGAATGGTTCTAAGAAACGCTGATAAGTCGTCATTTTTACTCTCTGCCTTAATTATTTGCTTTTTTTTAAAGGAAACTTGTATTAATTAGTGATGTGTTTTCTTTTATTATAATGATTTTTAATTTTGTTTGTGGTGGCAAGGAGGTTATTTTTTCCACTAATTTTTTTTCCATGTAAGCTCATAGATATCATTTACAATAAAAACTAATACAACTACATTAATAAAATTGGTTAATGATGTGATGTTTAAAAATTGTTACAACTACATTAATAAACTTGGTTAATGATGTATTGTTTTTTACAATGTTTTTCTTATAAATTTGCCACATAATTTGTTATTATTTTTAGTCATATTATGTACAATGAAAAAATGATCTTTACTTTGTATGCTTAAATAATTCAAAAAATATAAATACAAAAATACACAAATTCAGAATAATGAATATATACTAAACAAAAAGCTATTTCCAACAAACAAATCTATACTTTCAATCAAGTTAAGTTTATGAAAATGACAAAACTATATTTTATTTTTTATTATTGTTCAATAAATTTTAAAAAAATTAATTAAAATAAAAAATAAATATATCGAATTTGATTGATAATGAATAGAAACCACTCTAAACTCTCGCGATTAGCATACCCACGATCTAACTAAAATATAAAAGTTCAGATCTGGTAAATGCCGAAGCACAAGCCATAGTACAATGCAAGAAATGGTACAGAGCAAGCTAACTTTTTAAAAGAATTTGTCCACAATCAAGGGAATTCATTACATCGTAATATCTGCTAGGGAATTCATTACATCGTAATATCTGCTAAAAGTGATAAATTCATCAAATCCCAACATGTGCTCCAAGTGAGAATGTAAATCCATAGTGTATGAGACAAATATAGATAGATATTTATAGGATGATTCAGCTTCCAAGAAGAAGTTGTGAACATTCCCTCCACTGTAAAGGAATAAGGTAGGAAGTACAGCCCCACTTTCCTCATAATTGCCTCTTTCCAGATTACACGGTTTGTTCCTACTCCTAGTGAATATGAAGCTAGGGTCTAATGTTATACTTGTCCATTGGGGCAATCTCTGTAAATGTGTTTTTTTTTATGGAATTGAAATTATGATTGTACAGGTGTAATGATGAAAAGGAACAGAGTGCACTGAATCAACAGAGAAGGATAGAAAAGAACAGAGTACACTAAACTTTAGTTGTCCAAAACCTTAGCCGCATCAATGTTTGTATAGCAACTTCATTTAGAACTATAACTCAATTCTAAAGAATAAATCCATCCAATCCAAACTAAATTTCAAATAATTCAAGTCAAACAACTTCTTTTATATTTTACATCATAAATTAGAAAAACTAGGTTTATCTCCGCCTTTCCACATTGCCCCTATATAGTTATACTTCTGCATTTATTTTCCAAATTTGAATACCATAATACATGAAAAACTTGAATTGAAAAAATCATTAATTTTAAAGTTATAATTAATACATTTAAAGTTTTCTATACCGTATTCCCCACAAAACGTGTATCACCATTTAGAGTTTTCATGAATATCAACAGTTAGTAATAAGAAAAAAATCACCATTTAGAATTTTCATGAACATCAACAATTAGTTATAAGAAGAAAAACATTTTGTATCCCTAGTAATTCTATATGATTTTGAGCAAATCCAAAATATTTTATTACAGGTCATCATGATCTCATTCTTTCTATTAAAGCATGATGTAGTTTTATGAAATCTTACAAAGTCAACAAGGATAAAGTCTGTGTTAGTGCTTTTGGTGATAGTAGCTACCCCATATTCAAAAATATGTTGGAACAGAGATTCTCATACTTGACCTCGCCACAAGGATATAAAATAAAACGACCAAAATAAAAATATCCATAATTACAAATCTTAAAGACTTGCTTTAGTGAACCCTGTGATTGGGACGGAGTGACGTGGAGAGACACTTTTCAACTTTTTTTTCAAGGAAAAAATATCACAATGTATATTAAAAACATAAACCACATTTTACATAAGCCCGAGGCCTATCAAGTTAATACATCTATGACAGCTTTTTGTTGCGCCAAAAAAACCACTTTTGTCATCCGATAAGAAAGACCGCAAAAAACCTTTCCATTTCACTATATCAAAAAATATTCCCATAAAATTAGTTTTGCAATAAATAAACAGTTATGGGGATTTTTGAAGCTCAAAAAGTAATTGGTCCTAGATCATCCTCCTTGATAGAGTCATGGTTAAACTCCCATCTTTGCCACTTTCCCTCGCCCAACAGGAGCCCTTTCTTGGATAGTACATCTGCTGACTTGTTCCTCTCACGGCAGACATGACAAAAACCGATCCTCTAGAAAAAGACCCAAGTAACGAAGCACTTCCTCAAACAACGACCTCAAAAGAATATTTTTTGGAGGAATTTTCAGTTGCAGCCAATTTATAACAATTTGTGAATCCCCCAAAACTTGCATACTAGTGATATTTTTGGATGAAGAGAGTTGTAAGACCAACTTTATAGCTAACATATCGGCTCTATTATTAGAACATTGACATAATCCTGCTGCAAATTTTATCCCCACTTCATCTGAGGAGAAGATGATACCCCTGGCACCACCAAAGGTAGGCTCCCCTTGGGAAGCAACATTAAAAAAACACTAGTGGAAAGACTTATCAACACTCACTTCAAGAATGAGTCTTTGCTTTGGCACCTTCTTTTTCTGAGGAAAGGCATTGAATAAAGAAAGACTTTTTAGTGCCAACACTTGGGGGAGAATATTTTTCTCCTAAAAAATGCTCATATTGCGGGCTAGCCAAGTGCCCCAAATAACCATGACCGGGAGACACTTAAAAGAATGAGCAAAAGAATTTGCAAACCAAAGAGGAAGTGACTCCTGTAAATCCTCACCATTCCAATCAAAAGAGAAACCTTTTTATTGAGAGACTGAATTCCACATGGTATGAAAATAAGAACAATGAATAAAGAGATGGGATACAAATTCTTATTCAGGCCTGCGTAACGTACATCTACCAGGTCCTGTATAATTTGTTTTTTCTAAGAAATCCCAGACAATAATCCTTTTTGCTAGTGATATGATCCGGATTTTATGAGCAGAACGAAATGAATACAGATTATTATCAGATGCTTAACACAAAATAACAGAGATACAGTAAAACTGGTTTTCTATTCAATAAGGAAATAAGCTAGAACTGTAAAAATGCAGCGGAAAACAAGCTTGCTGGAATGGTGGCGGCTTATCTCTGAGAAGAGATGTGACGGCTGCTCTCATTTCGCAAGAAGATGGTTACAATGAGGCTCTCAAGGCCTTTTACAATAAACAGGAATGTCAAAAACCCTAGACATCCAAAAACCTAACCCTAGGAGATGAAGCGCCAAAAGTCATGTGGGCCCCGTTTGGGTAAGTTAGTACATCAACTTCCCGGGGTCGTAACTTTTGCATACGATCTCCGTTTGGGGCGCTCGGTAGCCCATTGGAAAGGTCTATCCGAGATTTACAACTTTCGAATGGGGCCAAATTTATGTCGGGGGCATCCATTTGGCCCCCCAAATTGCCAAAAAAGGTCGTTTAGGGCCTCAAAATGGCCCCGGAAGTTCAGGACCTGAAAAACTGCTAAAAATAGTACAATACCAAAATTGCCATAAAACTGTTTTGAGCCAGTTGGAAAGGTGGGTGGCCACCAATATCCACCTGGATCAATCCTCCCTCCTTAGGAAGCAATGGTATCCATTGCGTTGAGTTCCCCCATCAGATGAGGAAATTTCTGTTGAATTTGGCCTTGGGTGAGCCACTTGCCTTGGTGCAGGAGCTGCCCTGCTTTGACAACTCGATAAAGCTGGATCCTTTGATGTCGAGTGCCCTTGATCTGTGTGTCTGCAATATGATCACTGGATGCTTGTTGTAGGCAGTCAGGGTTGAGCTCTGTTGGTGTCAACTTCTCTGCTATCTCTGAGGTGTCTAATAATGGTGGGAAATATGGCCGAAGGAGAGCCACGTTGAAGACTGGATGCAGACCCAGGAAGGGGGGAATGTTGAGCTCAAAAGCATTGTCACCCACCGCCTTGGTGATGGTGTACGGCCCATAACGGAGTGGGCGAAGCTTTCGATGGGGCCCTGTAAGGCGTTCTTTCTGCAAATGCAACCAAACTTTGTCGCCCACCTGAAACTTATGTGGCACCCGATGTTGATCATGGCGCTGCTTGTACTTGGCATTCGACTTCTGTAGAATATCCTGAACCTGTTGGCGGATATGCTGGATCCGTTCAATGAACCGAGCGGCTTTGTCAGCTTCTGGGGACGAGTCGGCCGAGGTTGTCGCAAGGGGAAGTGCAACATCCATGGGGCCCAATGGTTGGAATCCCAACCCCACCTGAAAGGGGCTGTGGCCAGTTGAGCTATGCAAGGCTCGGTTGTAGCTATGTTGGACATAGGGGAGACTCTCATCCCATGTGCGGGGGTGTGTTGAATTGTACATGCGCAGGATATGTACGACCATCCGGTTGACGACCTCCGTTTGTCCATCGGTCTGGGGGTGGAAGGCAGTGGATTTGGTGAGCTTGGTATCCAGCAGTGACCAGAGGCTTGACCAGAATGAGCTGAGGAACCGACTGTCGCGGTCTGAGATAATGGTCTGTGGGATCCCAAAATGTACCCATACTCGTTCAAAGAAGAGCTTGGCAGTGGCTTCTGCTGTGATGTTCTTCTTGCAAGCGGCTAGAATCGCCATCTTGGAAAAGCGATCAACAACCACGAAAACACAGTCGTTTCCCCTCTTGGTGGAGGGGAGGCCCGACATGTAGTCCATTGAGATGGATTCCCACGGCCTGTCAGGAGTAGGCAGAGGGGTGTATAGGCCCTGTTTCTTAGTGGTCGGTTTGGCAATAGCGCAAGCGGTGCGGGACCTGATATACTTGCCGACATCCTGTCGAAGTTTCGGCCAGTAGAAATGTTTCTGCAACACTGCCACTGTCTTTTCGACGCCAAAGTGTCCTGCCACCCGACTATAGTGAGCTTCCCAAATCAGCTTCGCACGCTCGCTTGATGGAATGCAGAGATGGCCCAGATGACACAACAACCCGTCCTGAAGATGGAAATTAGCAACCACTGAGTTGGTGCCCAACATTTGATAGGTGGCGGAGAAGTCAGGGTCTGTCTCATAGAGGTGAGGCCATCCGGAGGTCTCGTGGCCACAAGAGTCTAGCACCGTGGTAAGTGCCGCGACTGGAGGTCGAATGAGGCAGTCAGCAACTCGGTTGGTACTCCCTGTTTTATATTTGATGTTGAGGTGGAACTGCTGTAAATATGTTGACCACTTCTGATGGCGGTCATTCTGCAACTTTCCTTGGGTCTGCATGAACTGTAGGGGCTTGTGATCAGTGTGGATGACTGTCTCCTTCCCAAGAATGTAATGTCTCCACTGGCGGCAGGCTTGTACAATGGAGTACATTTCTTTGTCATAGGTAGGGTACTTGTGAACAGCATCTGATAGTGTCTCACTATGATATGCCACGGGGTGGCCATGTTGAGTGAGAACGGCACCCACAGCATAATCTGAAGCATCTATCTCGATCTCAAAGGGATGTTGCAGGTCCGGTAATGAGAGTACCGGCGATGAGCACAAACGCTTCTTCAAGTCATCAAAGGCTTGTTGTTGGGACAGGCCCCACACAAATTTTGCCTTACCACCACCCCTGGTCACTTGGCTGAGGGCCCATGCGATATGAGAGAATCCCAGCACGAAACGGCGATAGAAATTGGCGAGGCCCAAGAAGCTCCGAAGTTCAGTGAGTGTGGTTGGGGCTGGCCAGTCACGGATGACCTGGATCTTGGCTGGATCCACATGCACACCATGTCGATCAACGATGTAGCCCAAGTAATGGACCCTGTCCATGCCGAAGGAGCATTTTTCCAAGTTTGCATATAGTTTGTGCTTCCGCAGGGTGTGCAGAACCTGCTGAATATGCTGCAAGTGTTCCTCCCAAGTCTTGCTGTAGATGAGGATGTCATCCAGATACACCACTACAAAATTGTTGGTGAAAGGTCGTAGGATATCGTCCATCATCCTCATAAAAGTTGCTGGAGCATTTGTCAAACCAAAAGGCATGACCAGCCATTCAAAAATACCTTCTTTTGACTTGAAGGCAGTCTTCCATACATCTGTCGGTTCTATTGGGACTTGGTGGTAGCCCGACTTCAGATCAATCTTACTGAAGTATTTGGCCCCTGTGAGCTGATCAAGGAGGTCGTCGATTCGGGGAATCGAGTACCGGTTACGGACTGTGATTTTATTCAGGGCCCGGTAATCAATGCAGAGTCGCCAGGTCCCATCTTTCTTCTGCACCAGCACGATTGGGCTCCCACAAGGTGATGAACTGGGACGGATGTGCCCCTTGTGGAGCAATTCTTGGATCTGCCTCTTGATCTCCTCGTTTTCCAACAGAGAGCGGCGATAGACTGGCCCATTGGGTAGCGGTGCACCTGGGGTCAGATCGATGGGATGCTTGACCTGGCAGTGCAGAGGTACCCCGGTCGGAGAGGAGAAGATATCTGAGTATCCTTCCACCACCTTATCCACTTGCTTCTGTTGTGTGGATAGATCGGTCGCGGAGGCCCGGGATGTGGCTGCGATCTTTCTTTCACTCTGAGAGCGAATCACGAAGAAGACAAATTTCCCGGTCTGAGAGATGACCTTCCTGCATTGCTTGGCAGAGATCAAGGAAATAGCACTAGGAGGGACTGCCTCGGGTATCCTGTACAATTTCCTGTTCAAAGAAATAATAACACTACGAGGCCTAGACTCATATACAGCATGACGTTTCCATAAATAAGGTTGGCCCAAAAGAACATATGAAACTTCGAGAGGAGCAACATCACACAATACCTCGTCCTTGAAGGGCTTGATGCCGTATGGCAGTCGGCACTGTTGGCTGACACGGAGATTGGTTCCTTTGCGGAGCCATCCAATAGTGTAGGGTTGTGGGTGTGGCGTTGTCAGTAGGGCCAGGCGCTTGACGACCTCTGCTGAGATGAGATTCTTCTGGCTACCGCTATCAACGATGAAATGCAGCGGGGTGCCTTTTACCCACATCTGTGAATGGAAGAGGCGTTCTCCTTCTTCTGGCTCGTCTGGTTCATTAGGCTGGAGCTTGGTGGTGGCAATGGTGGCATTGGGTTCCGCGTCAATGATCCGTCTTCCACTTTCTGGTTCGGACTCAGAGTCAGAACCCGCATCTGATTCAGATGCTTTCACTTCGGCCACCAGCGACTGCTTTGAGCGGCAATCAGCAGTGTTATGCCAAGGGCTCTTATGGAAGTCGCACCACTTCCCGGTATCTTTCTTTGTTTTTTCGGTGTCCTTCTTTGCTTGCGGCTTGGACTGGTTGTCCTGATGCTGTCCCTCTTTGCTCTGTCCTTTATTCTGTGGGTTGGGGCTGCCCTTTCCTATCTTTTGCTGTGAAGGGTTCCCAGGCCCAAATTGCCGTATCTTTTGTTTGAGCTTTTGCTCGATTTTGACAGCATATCGGTAGGCCGCGCCCAAGGAAGAGATGTCCAGAAATTCCATTTCGGTCTGGATGTATCTATGCAAACCACCGCGATACTTGAGCACCAGATGTCGCTCTGAATCTTTGATACCCAGCTTGGTGCGCAAGGTATGGAAGATATTTGTGAACTCTGGAACTGCTTGGTCTCTTTCTTGTCGCAGTGTGGTCCATTTGGTATACAAATCGTCATAACTTCCAACAGGGTAGTATTGTTCCTTAATAGCATCCCTGAAGGATTCCCAGGTGGCCGTGACTGAAAATAATGAGCCTTCTTCTGTGTCCTTTTGCTCGCAGAATGTTTCCCACCAATCTTTGACATGGGGAACGGCTTTGAGGAGCGCAAAAGTAATCTTTTCTTTATTCGAAACGTTATGGACAGAAAAATACCCTTCTAGTAGATTCAACCACTTATCTACAGCATCTGCGTCTATCTGTCCTTCAAATATAGGGATATCAAAGTTGATTTGTACCTTGAAGGGGGCGGCGCCTCCGCTCGAGGAAGATGCGTCGCTTGTTGGTAGTCGTCGAAGGATTTGCGCGAAATTATCCATCATCTCGTTCCTCTGCTGCGTGAGGGCTTCCTCAAGCAACATTTTGATAGGATCTCCTGTCCCGTCATCTTTCTTTTCTCCTGCCATGAGAGGTCGCTTGGGCGTGCGAGAGCTTTTGTCCTCAAGAGAAACAAGCTCGAGACCCAATTCGTTGTACCCTGACCTCGTTGGGGACATGCATTACGACGACAAGGAGCAGACCGCTCTGATACCACTGATCCGGATTTTATGAGCAGAACGAAATGAATACAAATTATTATCAGATGCTTAACACAAAATAACAGAGATACAGTAAAACTGGTTTTCTATTCAATAAGGAAATAAGCTAGAACTGTAAAAATGCAGCGGAAAACAAGCTTGCTGGAATGGTGGCGGCTTATCTCTGAGAAGAGATGTGACGGCTGCTCTCATTTCGTAAGAAGATGGTTACAATGAGGCTCTCAAGGCCTTTTACAATAAACAGGAATGTCAAAAACCCTAGACATCCAAAAACCTAACCCTAGGAGATGAAGCGCCAAAAGTCATGTGGGCCCCGTTTGGGTAAGTTAGTACATCAACTTCCCGGGGTCGTAACTTTTGCATATGATCTCCGTTTGGGGCGCTCGGTAGCCCGTTGGAAAGGTCTATCCGAGATTTACAACTTTCGAATGGGGCCAAATACATGCCAGTGGCAACCATTTGGCCCGCCAAATTGCCAAAAACGTTCGTTTAGGGCCTCAAAATGGCCCCGGAAGTTCAGGACCTGAAAAACTGCTAAAAATAGTACAATACCAAAATTGCCATAAAACTGTTTTGAGCCAGTTGGAAAGGTGGGTGGCCACCAATATCCACCTGGATCAATCCTCCCTCCTTAGGAAACAATGGTCTCCATTGCGTTGAGTTCCCCCATCAGATGAGGAAATTTTTGCTGAATTTGGCCTTGGGTGAGCCACTTGCCTTGGTGCAGGAGCTGCCCTGCTTTGACAACTCGATAAAGCTGGATCCTTTGATGTCGAGTGCCCTTGATCTGTGTGTCTGCAATATGATCACTGGATGCTTGTTGTAGGCAGTCAGGGTTGAGCTCTGTTGGTGTCAACTTCTCCGCTATCTTTGAGGTGTCTAATAATGGTGGGAAATATGGCCGAAGGAGAGCCACGTTGAAGACTGGATGCAGACCCAGGAAGGGGGGAATGTTGAGCTCAAAAGCATTGTCACCCACCGCCTTGGTGATGGTGTACGGCCCATAACGGAGTGGGCGAAGCTTTCGATGGGGCCCTGTAAGGCGTTCTTTTTGCAAATGCAACCAAACTTTGTCGCCCACTTGAAACTTATGTGGCACCCGATGTTGATCATGGCGCTGCTTGTACTTGGCATTCGACTTCTGTAGAATATCCTGAACCTATTGGCGGATATGCTGGATCCGTTCAATGAACCGGGCGGCTTTGTCAGCTTCTGGGGACGAGTCGGCCGAGGTGGTCGCAAGGGGAAGTGCAACATCCATGGGGCCCAATGGTTGGAATCCCAACCCCACCTGAAAGGGGCTGTGGCCAGTTGAGCTATGCAAGGCTCGGTTGTAGCTATGTTGGACATAGGGGAGACTCTCATCCCATGTGCGGGGGTGTGTTGAATTGTACATGCGCAGGATATGTACGACCATCCGGTTGACGACCTCCGTTTGTCCATCGGTCTGGGGGTGGAAGGCAGTGGATTTGGTGAGCTTGGTATCCAGCAGTGACCAGAGGCTTGACCAGAATGAGCTGAGGAACCGACTGTCGCGGTCTGAGATAATGGTCTGTGGGATCCCAAAATGTACCCATACTCATTCAAAGAAGAGCTTGGCAGTGGCTTCTGCTGTGATGTTCTTCTTGCAAGCGGCTAGAATCGCCATCTTGGAAAAGCGATCAACAACCACGAAAACACAGTCGTTTCCCGTCTTGGTGGAGGGGAGGCCCGACATGTAGTCCATTTAGATGGATTCCCACGACCTGTCAGGAGTAGGCAGAGGGGTGTATAGGCCCTGTTTCTTAGTGGTCGGTTTGGCAATAGCGCAAGCGGTGCGGGACCTGATATACTTGCCGACATCCTGTCGAAGTTTCGGCCAGTAGAAATGTTTCTGCAACACTGCCACTGTCTTTTCGACGCCAAAGTGTCCTGCCACCCGACTATAGTGAGATTCCCAAATCAGCTTCGCACGCTCGCTTGATGGAACGCAGAGATGGCCCAGATAACACAACAACCCGTCCTGAAGATGGAAATTAGCAACCACTGAGTTGGTGCCCAACATTTGATAGGTGGCGGAGAAGTCAGGGTCTGTCTCATAGAGGTGAGGCCATCCGGAGGTCTCGTGGCCACAAGAGTCTAGCACCGTGGTAAGTGCCGCGACTGGAGGTCGACTGAGGCAGTCAACAACTCGGTTGGTACTCCCTGTTTTATATTTGATGTTGAGGTGGAACTGCTGTAAATATGTTGACCACTTCTGATGGCGGTCATTCTGCAACTTTCCTTGGGTCTGCATGCACTGTAGGGGCTTGTGATCAGTGTGGATGACTGTCTCCTTCCCAAGAATGTAATGTCACCACTGGCGGCAGGCTTGTACAATGGAGTACATTTCTTTGTCATAGGTAGGGTACTTGTGAACAGCATCTGATAGTGTCTCACTATGATATGCCACGGGGTGGCCATGTTGAGTGAGAACGGCACCCACAGCATAATCTGAAGCATCTGTCTCGATCTCAAAGGGATGTTGCAGGTCCGGTAATGAGAGTACCGGCGATGAGCACAAACGCTTCTTCAAGTCATCAAAGGCTTGTTGTTGGGACAGGCCCCACACAAATTTTGCCTTACCACCACCCCTGGTCACTTGGCTGAGGGCCCATGCGATATGAGAGAATCCCAGCACGAAACGGCGATAGAAATTGGCGAGGCCCAAGAAGCTCCGAAGTTCAGTGAGTGTGGTTGGGGCTGGCCAGTCACGGATGACCTGGATCTTGGCTGGATCCACATGCACACCATGTCGATCAACGATGTAGCCCAAGTAATGGACCCTGTCCATGCCGAAGGAGCATTTTTCCAAGTTTGCATATAGTTTGTGCTTCCGCAGGGTGTGCAGAACCTGCTGAATATGCTGCAAGTGTTCCTCCCAAGTCTTGCTGTAGATGAGGATGTCATCCAGATACACCACTACAAAATTGTTGGTGAAAGGTCGTAGGATATCGTCCATCATCCTCATAAAAGTTGCTGGAGCATTTGTCAAACCAAAAGGCATGACCAGCCATTCAAAAATACCTTCTTTTGACTTGAAGGCAGTCTTCCATACATCTGTCGGTTCTATTGGGACTTGGTGGTAGCCCGACTTCAGATCAATCTTACTGAAGTATTTGGCCCCTGTGAGCTGATCAAGGAGGTCGTCGATTCGGGGAATCGAGTACCGGTTACGGACTGTGATTTTATTCAGGGCCCGGTAATCAATGCAGAGTCGCCAGGTCCCATCTTTCTTCTGCACCAGCACGATTGGGCTCCCACAAGGTGATGAACTGGGACGGATGTGCCCCTTGTGGAGCAATTCTTGGATCTGCCTCTTGATCTCCTCGTTTTCCAACAGAGAGCGGCGATAGACTGGCCCATTGGGTAGCGGTGCACCTGGGGTCAGATCGATGGGATGCTTGACCTGGCAGTGCAGAGGTACCCCGGTCGGAGAGGAGAAGATATCTGAGTATCCTTCCACCACCTTATCCACTTGCTTCTGTTGTGTGGATAGATCGGTCGCGGAGGCCCGGGATGTGGCTGCGATCTTTCTTTCACTCTGAGAGCGAATCACGAAGAAGACAAATTTCCCGGTCTGAGAGATGACCTTCCTGCATTGCTTGGCAGAGATCAAGGAAATAGCACTAGGAGGGACTGCCTCGGGTATCCTGTACAATTTCCTGTTCAAAGAAATAATAACACTACGAGGCCTAGACTCATATACAGCATGACGTTTCCATAAATAAGGTTGGCCCAAAAGAACATCTGAAACTTCGAGAGGAGCAACATCACACAATACCTCGTCCTTGAAGGGCTTGATGCCGTATGGCAGTCGGCACTGTTGGCTGACGCGGAGATTGCTTCCTTTGCGGAGCCATCCAATGGTGTAGGGTTGTGGGTGTGGCGTTGTCGGTAGGGCCAGGCGCTTGATGACCTCTGCTGAGATGAGATTCTTCTGGCTACCGCTATCAACGATGAAATGCAGCGGGGTGCCTTTTACCCACATCTGTGAATGGAAGAGGCGTTCTCCTTCTTCTGGCTCGTCTGGTTCATCAGGATGGAGCTTGGTGGTGGCAACGGTGGCATTGGGTTCCGCGTCAATGATCCGTCTTCCCCTTTCTGGTTCGGACTCAGAGTCAGAACCCGCATCTGATTCAGATGCTTTCACTTCGGCCACCAGCGACTGCTTTGAGCGGCAATCAGCAGTGTTATGCCAAGGACTCTTATGGAAGTCGCACCACTTCCCGGTATCTTTCTTTGTTTTTCCGGTGTCCTTCTTTGCTTGCGGCTTGGACTGGTTGTCCTGATGCTGTCCCTCTTTGCTCTGTCCTTTATTCTGTGGGTTGGGGCTGCCCTTTCCTGTCTTTTGCTGTGAAGGGTTCCCAGGCCCAAATTGTCGTGTCTTTTGTTTGAGCTTTTGCTCGATTTTGACAGCATATCGGTAGGCCGCGCCCAAGGAAGAGATGTCCAGAAATTCCATTTCGGTCTGGATGTATCTATGCAAACCACCGCGATACTTGAGGAATCTTTGATACCCAGCTTGGTGCGCAAGGTATGGAAGATATTTGTGAACTCTGGAACTGCTTGGTCTCTTTCTTGTCGCAGTGTGGTCCATTTGGTATACAAATCGTCATAACTTCCAACAGGGTAGTATTGTTCCTTAATAGCATCCCTGAAGGATTCCCAGGTGGCCGTGACTGAAAATAATGAGCCTTCTTCTGTGTCCTTTTGCTCGCAGAATGTTTCCCACCAATCTTTGACATGGGGAACGGCTTTGAGGAGCGCAAAAGTAATCTTTTCTTTATTCGAAACGTTATGGACAGAAAAATACCCTTCTAGTAGATTCAACCACTTATCTACAGCATCTGCGTCTATCTGTCCTTCAAATATAGGGATATCAAAGTTGATTTGTACCTTGAAGGGGGGCGGCGCCTGTCCGCTCGAGGAAGATGCGTCGCTTGTTGGTAGTCGTCGAAGGATTTGCGCGAAAATTATCCATCATCTCGTTCCTCTGCTGCGTGAGGGCTTCCTCAAGCAACATTTTGATAGGATCTCCTGTCCCGTCATCTTTCTTTTCTCCTGCCATGAGAGGTCGCTTGGGCGTGCGAGAGCTTTTGTCCTCAAGAGAAACAAGCTCGAGACCCATTCTTTGTACCCTGACCTCGTTGGGGACATGCATTACGACGACAAGGAGCAGACCGCTCTGATACCACTGATCCGGATTTTATGAGCAGAACGAAATGAATACAAATTATTATCAGATGCTTAACACAAAATAACAGAGATACAGTAAAACTGGTTTTCTATTCAATAAGGAAATAAGCTAGAACTGTAAAAATGCAGCGGAAAACAAGCTTGCTGGAATGGTGGCGGCTTATCTCTGAGAAGAGATGTGACGGCTGCTCTCATTTCGCAAGAAGATGGTTACAATGAGGCCTCTCAAGGCCTTTTACAATAAACAGGAATGTCAAAAACCCTAGACATCCAAAAACCTAACCCTAGGAGATGAAGCGCCAAAAGTCATGTGGGCCCCGTTTGGGTAAGTTAGTACATCAACTTCCCGGGGTCGTAACTTTTGCATATGATCTCCGTTTGGGGCGCTCGGTAGCCCGTTGGAAAGGTCTATCCGAGATTTACAACTTTCGAAAGGTGCCAAATACATGCCAGTGGCAACCATTTGGCCCGCCAAATTGCCAAAACGTTCGTTTAGGGCCTCAAAATGGCCCCGGAAGTTCAGGACCTGAAAAACTGCTAAAAATAGTACAATACCAAAATTGCCATAAAACTGTTTTGAGCCAGTTGGAAAGGTGGGTGGCCACCAATATCCACCTGGATCAATCCTCCCTCCTTAGAAACAATGGTCTCCATTGCGTTGAGTTCCCCCATCAGATGAGGAAATTTTTGCTGAATTTGGCCTTGGGTGAGCCACTTGCCTTGGTGCAGGAGCTGCCCTGCTTTGAACAACTCGATAAAGCTGGATCCTTTGATGTCGAGTGCCCTTGATCTGTGTGTCTGCAATATGATCACTGGATGCTTGTTGTAGGCAGTCAGGGTTGAGCTCTGTTGGTGTCAACTTCTCCGCTATCTCTGAGGTGTCTAATAATGGTGGGAAATATGGCCGAAGGAGAGGCCACGTTGAAGACTGGATGCAGACCCCAGGAAGGGGGGAATGTTGAGCTCAAAAGCATTGTCACCCACCGCCTTGGTGATGGTGTACGGCCCATAACGGAGTGGGCGAAGCTTCGATGGGGCCCTGTAAGGCGTTCTTTTTGCAAATGCAACCAAACTTTGTCGCCCACTTGAAACTTATGTGGCACCCGATGTTGATCATGGCGCTGCTTGTACTTGGCATTCGACTCTCTGTAGAATATCCTGAACCTGTTGGCGGATATGCTGGATCCGTTCAATGAACCGGGCGGCTTTGTCAGCTTCTGGGGACGAGTCGGCCGAGGTGGTCGCAAGGGGAAGTGCAACATCCATGGGGCCCAATGGTTGGAATCCCAACCCCACCTGAAAGGGGCTGTGGCCAGTTGAGCTATGCAAGGCTCGGTTGTAGCTATGTTGGACATAGGGGAGACTCTCATCCCATGTGCGGGGGTGTGTTGAATTGTACATGCGCAGGTTATGTAACGACCATCCGGTTGACGACCTCCGTTTGTCCATCGGTCTGGGGGTGGAAGGCAGTGGATTTGGTGAGCTTGGTATCCAGCAGTGACCAGAGGCTTGGACCAGAATGAGCTGAGGAACCGACTGTCGCGGTCTGAGATAATGGTCTGTGGGATCCCAAAATGTACCCATACTCGTTCAAAGAAGAGCTTGGCAGTGGCTTCTGCTGTGATGTTCTTCTTGCAAGCGGCTAGAATCGCCATCTTGGAAAAGCGATCAACAACCACGAAAAACACAGTCGTTTCCCGTCTTGGTGGAGGGGGAGGCCGACATGTAGTCCATTTAGATGGATTCCCACGACCTGTCAGGGGAGTAGGCAGAGGGGTGTATAGGCCCTGTTTCTTAGTGGTCGGTTTGGCAATAGCGCAAGCGGTGCGGGACCTGATATACTTGCCGACATCCTTCGAAGTTTCGGCCAGTAGAAATGTTTCTGCAACACTGCCACTGTCTTTTCGACGCCAAAGTGTCCTGCCACCCGACTATAGTGAGATTCCCAAATCAGCTTCGCACGCTCGCTTGATGGAACGCAGAGATGGCCCAGATAACACAACAACCCGTCCTGAAGATGGAAATTAGCAACCACTGAGTTGGTGCCCCAACATTTGATAGGTGGCGGAGAAGTCAGGGTCTGTCTCATAGAGGTGAGGCCTATCCGGAGGTCTCGTGGCCACAAGAGTCTAGCACCGTGGTAAGTGCCGCGACTGGAGGTCGACTGAGGCAGTCAGCAACTCGGTTGGTACTCCCTGTTTTATATTTGATGTTGAGGTGGAACTGCTGTAAATATGTTGACCACTTCTGATGGCGGTCATTCTGCAACTTTCCTTGGGTCTGCATGCACTGTAGGGGCTTGTGATCAGTGTGGATGACTGTCTCCTTCCCCAAGAATGTAAATGTCACCACTGGCGGCAGGCTTGTACAATGGAGTACATTTCTTTGTCATAGGTAGGGTACTTGTGAACAGCATCTGATAGTGTCTCACTATGATATGCCACGGGGTGGCCATGTTGAGTGAGAACGGCACCCACAGCATAATCTGAAGCATCTGTCTCGATCTCAAAGGGATGTTGCAGGTCCGGTAATGAGAGTACCGGCGATGAGCACAAACGCTTCTTCAAGTCATCAAAGGCTTGTTGTTGGGACAGGCCCCACACAAATTTTTCCTTACCACCACCCCTCGTCACTTGGCTGAGGGCCCATGCGATATGAGAGAATCCCAGCACGAACCGGCGATAGAATTGGCGAGGCCCAAGAAGCTCCGAAGTTCAGTGAGTGTGGTTGGGGGCTGGCCAGTCACGGATGACCTGGATCTTGGCTGGATCCACATGCACACCATGTCGATCAACGATGTAGCCCCAAGTAATGGACCCTGTCCATGCCGAAGGAGCATTTTTCCAAGTTTGCATATAGTTTAGTGCTTCCGCAGGGTGTGCAGAACCTGCTGAATATGCTGCAAGTGTTCATCCCAAGTCTTGCTGTAGATGAGGATGTCATCCAGATACACCACTACAAAATTGTTGGTGAAAGGTCGTAGGATATCGTCCATCATCCTCATAAAAGTTGCTTGGAGCATTTGTCAAACCAAAAGGCATGACCAGCCCATTGAAAAAGACCTTCTTTTGACTTGAAGGCAGTCTTCCATACATCTGTCGGTTCTATTGGGACTTGGTGGTAGCCCGACTTCAGATCAATCTTACTGAAGTATTTGGCCCCTGTGAGCTGATCAAGGAGGTCGTCGATTCACGGAATCGGGTACCGGTTACGGACTGTGATTTTATTCAGGGCCGGTAATCAATGCAGAGTCGCCAGGTCCCATCTTTCTTCTGCACCAGCACGATTGGGCTCCCACAAGGTGATGAACTGGGACGGATGTGCCCCTTGTGGAGCAATTCTTTGGATCTGCCACTTGATCTCCTCGTTTTCCAACAGAGAGCGGCGATAGACTGGCCCATTGGGTAGCGGTTGCACCTGGGGTCAGATCGATGGGATGCTTGACCTGGCTAGTGCAGAGGTACCCCGGGTCGAAGAGGTGAAGATATCTGAGTATCCTTCCACCACCTTATCCACTTGCTTCTGTTGTGTGGATAGATCGGTCGCGGAGGCCCGGGATGTGGCTGCGATCTTTCTTTCACTCTGAGAGCGAATCACGAAGAAGACAAATTTCCCGGTCTGAGAGATGACCTTCCTGCATTGCTTGGCAGAGATCAAGGAAATAGCACTAGGAGGGACTGCCTCGGGTATCCTGTACAATTTCCTGTTCAAAAGAAATAATAACACTACGAGGCCTAGACTCATATACAGCATGACGTTTCCATAAATAAGGTTGGCCCAAAAGAACATCTGAAACTTCGAGAGGAGCAACATCACACAATACCTCGTCCTTGAAGGGCTTGATGCCGTATGGCAGTCGGCACTGCTGGCTGACGCGGAGATTGCTTCCTTTGCGGAGCCATCCAATGGTGTAGGGTTGTGGGGTGTGGCCGCTTGTCGGTAGGGCCAGGCGCTTGACGACCTCTGCTGAGATGAGATTCTTCTGGCTACCGCTATCAACGATGAAATGCAGCGGGGTGCCTTTTACCCACATCTGTGAATGGAAGAGGCGTTCTCCTTCTTCTGGCTCGTCTGGTTCATCAGGCTGGAGCTTGGTGGTGGCAACGGTGGCATTGGGTTCCGCGTCAATGATCCGTCTTCCCCTTTCTGGTTCGGACTCAGAGTCAGAACCCGCATCTGATTCAGATGCTTTCACTTCGGCCACCAGCGACCTGCTTTGAGCGGCAATCAGCAGTGTTATGCCAAGGACTCTTATGGAAGTCGCACCACTTCCCGGTATCTTCTTTGTTTTTCCGGTGTCCTTCTTTGCTTGCGGCTTGGACTGGTTGTCCTGATGCTGTCCCTCTTTGCTCTTGTCCTTTATTCTGTGGGTTGGGGCTGCCCTTTCCTGTCTTTTGCTGTGAAGGGTTCCCAGGCCCAAATTGTCGTGTCTTTTGTTTGAGCTTTTGCTCGATTTTGACAGCATATCGGTAGGCCGCGCCCCAAGGAAGAGATGTCCAGAAATTCCATTTCGGTCTGGATGTATCTATGCAAACCACCGCGATACTTGAGCACCAGATGTCGCTCTGAATCTTTGATACCCAGCTTGGTGCGCAAGGTATGGAAGATATTTGTGAACTCTGGAACTGCTTGGTCTCTTTCTTGTCGCAGAGTGTGGTCCATTTGGTATACAAATCGTCATAACTTCCAACAGGGTAGTATTGTTCCTTAATAGCATCCCTGAAGGATTCCCAGGTGGCCGTGACTGAAAATAATGAGCCTTCTTCTGTGTCCTTTTGCTCGCAGAATGTTTCCCACCAATCTTTGACATGGGGAACGGCTTTGAGGAGCGCAAAAGTAATCTTTTCTTTATTCGAAAAGTTATGGACAGAAAAATACCCTTCTAGTAGATTCAACCACTTATCTACAGCATCTGCGTCTATCTGTCCTTCAAATATAGGGATATCAAAGTTGATTTGTACCTTGAAGGGGGCGGCGCCTCCGCTCGAGGAAGATGCGTCGCTTGTTGGTAGTCGTCGAAGGATTTGCGCGAAATTATCCATCATCTCGTTCCTCTGCTGCGTGAGGGCTTCCTCAAGCAACATTTTGATAGGATCTCCTGTCCCGTCATCTTTCTTTTCTCCTGCCATGAGAGGTCGCTTGGGCGTGCGAGAGCTTTTGTCCTCAAGAGAAACAAGCTCGAGACCCAATTCTTTGTACCCTGACCTCGTTGGGGACATGCATTACGACGACAAGGAGCAGACCGCTCTGATACCACTGATCCGGATTTTATGAGCAGAACGTAATGAATACAGATTATTATCAGATGCTTAACACAAAATAACAGAGATACAGTAAAACTGGTTTTCTATTCAATAAGGAAATAAGCTAGAACTGTAAAAATGCAGCGGAAAACAAGCTTGCTGGAATGGTGGCGGCTTATCTTTGAGAAGAGATGTGACGGCTGCTCTCATTTCGCAAGAAGATGGTTACAATGAGGCTCTCAAGGCCTTTTACAATAAACAGGAATGTCAAAAACCCTAGACATCCAAAAACCTAACCCTAGGAGATGAAGCGCCAAAAGTCATGTGGGCCCCGTTTGGGTAAGTTAGTACAACAACTTCCCGGGGTCGTAACTTTTGCATACGATCTCCGTTTGGGGCGCTCGGTAGCCCGTTGGAAAGGTCTATCCGAGATTTACAACTTTCGACTGGGGCCAAATGCATGACAGTGGCAACCGTTTGACCCCCCAAATTGCCAAAAAAGGTCGTTTAGGGCCTCAAAATGGCCCCGGAAGTTCAGGACCTGAAAAACTGCTAAAAATAGTACAATACCAAAATTGCCATAAAACTGTTTTGAGCCAGTTGGAAAGGTGGGTGGCCACCAATATCCACCTGGATCAATCCTCCCTCCTTAGGAGGCAATGGTCTCCATTGCGTTGAGTTCCCCCATCAGATGAGGAAATTTCTGCTGAATTTGGCCTTGGGTGAGCCACTTGCCTTGGTGCAGGAGCTGCCCTGCTTTGACAACTCGATAAAGCTGGATCCTTTGATGTCGAGTGCCCTTGATCTGTGTGTCTGCAATATGATCACTGGATGCTTGTTGTAGGCAGTCAGGGTTGAGCTCTGTTGGTGTCAACTTCCCTGCTATCTCTGAGGTGTCTAATAATGGTGGGAAATATGGCCGAAGGAGAGCCACGTTGAAGACTGGATGCAGACCCAGGAAGGGGGGAATGTTGAGCTCAAAAGCATTGTCACCCACCGCCTTGGTGATGGTGTACGGCCCATAACGGAGTGGGCGAAGCTTTCGATGGGGCCCTGTAAGGCGTTCTTTCTGCAAATGCAACCAAACTTTGTCACCCACCTGAAACTTATGTGGCACCCGATGTTGATCATGGCGCTGCTTGTACTTGGCATTCGACTTCTGTAGAATATCCTGAACCTGTTGGCGGATATGCTGGATCCGTTCAATGAACCGAGCGGCTTTGTCAGCTTCTGGGGACGAGTCGGCCGAGGTTGTCGCAAGGGGAAGTGCAACATCCATGGGGCCCAATGGTTGGAATCCCAATCCCACCTGAAAGGGGCTGTGGCCAGTTGAGCTATGCAAGGCTCGGTTGTAGCTATGTTGGACATAGGGGAGACTCTCATCCCATGTGCGGGGGTGTGTTGAATTGTACATGCGCAGGATATGTACGACCATCCGGTTGACGACCTCCGTTTGTCCATCGGTCTGGGGGTGGAAGGCAGTGGATTTGGTGAGCTTGGTATCCAGCAGTGACCAGAGGCTTGACCAGAATGAGCTGAGGAACCGACTGTCGCGGTCTGAGATAATGGTCTGTGGGATCCCAAAATGTACCCATACTCGTTCAAAGAAGAGCTTGGCAGTGGCTTCTGCTGTGATGTTCTTCTTGCAAGCGGCTAGAATCGCCATCTTGGAAAAGCGATCAACAACCACGAAAACACAGTCGTTTCCCCTCTTGGTGGAGGGGAGGCCCGACATGTAGTCCATTGAGATGGATTCCCACGGCCTGTCAGGAGTAGGCAGAGGGGTGTATAGGCCCTGTTTCTTAGTGGTCGGTTTGGCAATAGCGCAAGCGGTGCGGGACCTGATATACTTGCCGACATCCTGTCGAAGTTTCGGCCAGTAGAAATGTTTCTGCAACACTGCCACTGTCTTTTCGACGCCAAAGTGTCCTGCCACCCGACTATAGTGAGCTTCCCAAATCAGCTTCGCACGCTTGCTTGATGGAATGCAGAGATGGCCCAGATGACACAACAACCCGTCCTGAAGATGGAAATTAGCAACCACTGAGTTGGTGCCCAACATTTGATAGGTGGCGGAGAAGTCAGGGTCTGTCTCATAGAGGTGAGGCCATCCGGAGGTCTCGTGGCCACAAGAGTCTAGCACCGTGGTAAGTGCCGCGACTGGAGGTCGACTGAGGCAGTCAGCAACTCGGTTGGTACTCCCTGTTTTATATTTGATGTTGAGGTGGAACTGCTGTAAATATGTTGACCACTTCTGATGGCGGTCATTCTGCAACTTTCCTTGGGTCTGCATGAACTGTAGGGGCTTGTGATCAGTGTGGATGACTGTCTCCTTCCCAAGAATGTAATGTCTCCACTGGCGGCAGGCTTGTACAATGGAGTACATTTCTTTGTCATAGGTAGGGTACTTGTGAACAGCATCTGATAGTGTCTCACTATGATATGCCACGGGGTGGCCATGTTGAGTGAGAACGGCACCCACAGCATAATCTGAAGCATCTGTCTCGATCTCAAAGGGATGTTGCAGGTCCGGTAATGAGAGTACCGGCGATGAGCACAAACGCTTCTTCAAGTCATCAAAGGCTTGTTGTTGGGACAGGCCCCACACAAATTTTTCCTTACCACCACCCCTGGTCACTTGGATGAGGGCCCATGCGATATGAGAGAATCCCAGCACGAACCGGCGATAGAAATTGGCGAGGCCCAAGAAGCTCCGAAGTTCAGTGAGTGTGGTTGGGGCTGGCCAGTCAGGGATGACCTGGATCTTGGCTGGATCCACATGCACACCATGTCGATCAACGATGTAGCCCAAGTAATGGACCCTGTCCATGCCGAAGGAGCATTTTTCCAAGTTTGCATATAGTTTGTGCTTCCGCAGGGTGTGCAGAACCTGCTGAATATGCTGCAAGTGTTCCTCCCAAGTCTTGCTGTAGATGAGGATGTCATCCAGATACACCACTACAAAATTGTTGGTGAAAGGTCGTAGGATATCGTCCATCATCGTCATAAAAGTTGCTGGAGCATTTGTCAAACCAAAAGGCATGACCATCCATTCAAAAAGACCTTCTTTTGACTTGAAGGCAGTTTTCCATACATCTGTCGGTTCTATTGGGACTTGGTGGTAGCCCGACTTCAGATCAATCTTACTGAAGTATTTGGCCCCTGTGAGCTGATCAAGGAGGTCGTCGATTCGGGGAATCGGGTACCGATTACGGACTGTGATTTTATTCAGGGCCCGGTAATCAATGCAGAGTCACCAGGTCCCATCTTTCTTCTGCACCAGCACGATTGGGCTCCCACAAGGTGATGAACTGGGACGGATGTGCCCCTTGTGGAGCAATTCTTGGATCTGCCTCTTGATCTCCTCGTTTTCCAACAGAGAGCGGCGATAGACTGGCCCATTGGGTAGTGGTGCACCTAGGGTCAGATCGATGGGATGCTTGACCTGGCAGTGCAGAGGTACCCCGGTCGGAGAGGAGAAGATATCTGAGTATCCTTCCACCACCTTATCCACTTGCTTCTGTTGTGTGGATAGATCGGTCGCGGAGGCCCGGGATGTGGCTGCGATCTTTCTTTCACTCTGAGAGCGAATCACGAAGAAGACAAATTTCCCGGTCTGAGAGATGACCTTCCTGCATTGCTTGGCATAGATCAAGGAAATAGCACTAGGAGGGACTGCCTCGGGTATCCTGTACAATTTCCTGTTCAAAGAAATAATAACACTACGAGGCCTAGACTCATATACAGCATGACGTTTCCATAAATAAAGTTGGCCCAAAAGAACATCTGAAACTTCGAGAGGAGCAACATCACACAATACCTCGTCCTTGAAGGGCTTGATGCCGTATGGCAGTCGGCACTGCTGGCTGACGCGGAGATTGCTTCCTTTGCGGAGCCATCCAATGGTGTAGGGTTGTGGGTGTGGCGTTGTCGGTAGGGCCAGGCGCTTGACGACCTCTGCTGAGATGAGATTCTTCTGGCTACCGCTATCAACAATGAAATGCAGCGGGGTGCCTTTTACCCACATCTGTGAATGGAAGAGGCGTTCTCCTTCTTCTGGCTCGTCTGGTTCATCAGGCTGGAGCTTGGTGGTGGCAACGGTGGCATTGGGTTCCGCGTCAATGATCCGTCTTCCCCTTTCTGGTTCGGACTCAGAGTCAGAACCCGCATCTGATTCAGATGCTTTCACTTCGGCCACCAGCGACTGCTTTGAGCGGCAATCAGCAGTGTTATGCCAAGGGCTCTTATGGAAGTCGCACCACTTCCCGGTATCTTTCTTTGTTTTTCCGGTGTCCTTCTTTGCTTGCGGCTTGGACTGGTTGTCCTGATGCTGTCCCTCTTTGCTCTGTCCTTTATTCTGTGGGTTGGGGCTGCCCTTTCCTGTCTTTTGCTGTGAAGGGTTCCCAGGCCCAAATTGTCGTGTCTTTTGTTTGAGATTTTGCTCGATTTTGACAGCATATCGGTAGGCCGCGCCCAAGGAAGAGATGTCCAGAAATTCCATTTCGGTCTGGATGTATCTATGCAAACCACCGCGATACTTGAGCACCAGATGTCGCTCTGAATCTTTGATACCCAGCTTGGTGCGCAAGGTATGGAAGATATTTGTGAACTCTGGAACTGCTTGGTCTCTTTCTTGTCGCAGTGTGGTCCATTTGGTATACAAATCGTCATAACTTCCAACAGGGTAGTATTGTTCCTTAATAGCATCCCTGAAGGATTCCCAGGTGGCCGTGACTGAAAATAATGAGCCTTCTTCTGTGTCCTTTTGCTCGCAGAATGTTTCCCACCAATCTTTGACATGGGGAACGGCTTTGAGGAGCGCAAAAGTAATCTTTTCTTTATTCGAAAAGTTATGGACAGAAAAATACCCTTCTAGTAGATTCAACCACTTATCTACAGCATCTGCGTCTATCTGTCCTTCAAATATAGGGATATCAAAGTTGATTTGTACCTTGAAGGGGGCGGCGCCTCCGCTCGAGGAAGATGCGTCGCTTGTTGGTAGTCGTCGAAGGATTTGCGCGAAATTATCCATCATCTCGTTCCTCTGCTGCGTGAGGGCTTCCTCAAGCAACATTTTGATAGGATCTCCTGTCCCGTCATCTTTCTTTTCTCCTGCCATGAGAGGTCGCTTGGGCGTGCGAGAGCTTTTGTCCTCAAGAGAAACAAGCTCGAGACCCAATTCTTTGTACCCTGACCTCGTTGGGGACATGCATTACGACGACAAGGAGCAGACCGCTCTGATACCACTGATCCGGATTTTATGAGCAGAACGTAATGAATACAGATTATTATCAGATGCTTAACACAAAATAACAGAGATACAGTAAAACTGGTTTTCTATTCAATAAGGAAATAAGCTAGAACTGTAAAAATGCAGCGGAAAACAAGCTTGCTGGAATGGTGGCGGCTTATCTTTGAGAAGAGATGTGACGGCTGCTCTCATTTCGCAAGAAGATGGTTACAATGAGGCTCTCAAGGCCTTTTACAATAAACAGGAATGTCAAAAACCCTAGACATCCAAAAACCTAACCCTAGGAGATGAAGCGCCAAAAGTCATGTGGGCCCCGTTTGGGTAAGTTAGTACAACAACTTCCCGGGGTCGTAACTTTTGCATACGATCTCCGTTTGGGGCGCTCGGTAGCCCGTTGGAAAGGTCTATCCGAGATTTACAACTTTCGACTGGGGCCAAATGCATGCCAGTGGCAACCGGTTGACCCCCCAAATTGCCAAAAAAGGTCGTTTAGGGCCTCAAAATGGCCCCAGAAGTTCAGGACCTGAAAAACTGCTAAAAATAGTACAATACCAAAATTGCCATAAAACTGTTTTGAGCCAGTTGGAAAGGTGGGTGGCCACCAATATCCACCTGGATCAATCCTCCCTCCTTAGGAGGCAATGGTCTCCATTGCGTTGAGTTCCCCCATCAGATGAGGAAATTTCTGCTGAATTTGGCCTTGGGTGAGCCACTTGCCTTGGTGCAGGAGCTGCCCTGCTTTGACAACTCGATAAAGCTGGATCCTTTGATGTCGAGTGCCCTTGATCTGTGTGTCTGCAATATGATCACTGGATGCTTGTTGTAGGCAGTCAGGGTTGAGCTCTGTTGGTGTCAACTTCTCTGCTATCTCTGAGGTGTCTAATAATGGTGGGAAATATGGCCGAAGGAGAGCCACGTTGAAGACTGGATGCAGACCCAGGAAGGGGGGAATGTTGAGCTCAAAAGCATTGTCACCCACCGCCTTGGTGATGGTGTACGGCCCATAACGGAGTGGGCGAAGCTTTCGATGGGGCCCTGTAAGGCGTTCTTTCTGCAAATGCAACCAAACTTTGTCACCCACCTGAAACTTATGTGGCACCCGATGTTGATCATGGCGCTGCTTGTACTTGGCATTCGACTTCTGTAGAATATCCTGAACCTGTTGGCGGATATGCTGGATCCGTTCAATGAACCGAGCGGCTTTGTCAGCTTCTGGGGACGAGTCAGCCGAGGTTGTCGCAAGGGGAAGTGCAACATCCATGGGGCCCAATGGTTGGAATCCCAATCCCACCTGAAAGGGGCTGTGGCCAGTTGAGCTATGCAAGGCTCGGTTGTAGCTATGTTGGACATAGGGGAGACTCTCATCCCATGTGCGGGGGTGTGTTGAATTGTACATGCGCAGGATATGTACGACCATCCGGTTGACGACCTCCGTTTGTCCATCGGTCTGGGGGTGGAAGGCAGTGGATTTGGTGAGCTTGGTATCCAGCAGTGACCAGAGGCTTGACCAGAATGAGCTGAGGAACCGACTGTCGCGGTCTGAGATAATGGTCTGTGGGATCCCAAAATGTACCCATACTCGTTCAAAGAAGAGCTTGGCAGTGGCTTCTGCTGTGATGTTCTTCTTGCAAGCGGCTAGAATCGCCATCTTGGAAAAGCGATCAACAACCACGAAAACACAGTCGTTTCCCGTCTTGGTGGAGGGGAGGCCCGACATGTAGTCCATTGAGATGGATTCCCACGGCCTGTCAGGAGTAGGCAGAGGGGTGTATAGGCCCTGTTTCTTAGTGGTCGGTTTGGCAATAGCGCAAGCGGTGCGGGACCTGATATACTTGCCGACATCCTGTCGAAGTTTCGGCCAGTAGAAATGTTTCTGCAACACTGCCACTGTCTTTTCGACGCCAAAGTGTCCTGCCACCCGACTATAGTGAGCTTCCCAAATCAGCTTCGCACGCTTGCTTGATGGAATGCAGAGATGGCCCAGATGACACAACAACCCGTCCTGAAGATGGAAATTAGCAACCACTGAGTTGGTGCCCAACATTTGATAGGTGGCGGAGAAGTCAGGGTCTGTCTCATAGAGGTGAGGCCATCCGGAGGTCTCGTGGCCACAAGAGTCTAGCACCGTGGTAAGTGCCGCGACTGGAGGTCGACTGAGGCAGTCAGCAACTCGGTTGGTACTCCCTGTTTTATATTTGATGTTGAGGTGGAACTGCTGTAAATATGTTGACCACTTCTGATGGCGGTCATTCTGCAACTTTCCTTGGGTCTGCATGAACTGTAGGGGCTTGTGATCAGTGTGGATGACTGTCTCCTTCCCAAGAATGTAATGTCTCCACTGGCGGCAGGCTTGTACAATGGAGTACATTTCTTTGTCATAGGTAGGGTACTTGTGAACAGCATCTGATAGTGTCTCACTATGATATGCCACGGGGTGGCCATGTTGAGTGAGAACGGCACCCACAGCATAATCTGAAGCATCTGTCTCGATCTCAAAGGGATGTTGCAGGTCCGGTAATGAGAGTACCGGCGATGAGCACAAACGCTTCTTCAAGTCATCAAAGGCTTGTTGTTGGGACAGGCCCCACACAAATTTTGCCTTACCACCACCCCTGGTCACTTGGATGAGGGCCCATGCGATATGAGAGAATCCCAGCACGAACCGGCGATAGAAATTGGCGAGGCCCAAGAAGCTCCGAAGTTCAGTGAGTGTGGTTGGGGCTGGCCAGTCAGGGATGACCTGGATCTTGGCTGGATCCACATGCACACCATGTCGATCAACGATGTAGCCCAAGTAATGGACCCTGTCCATGCCGAAGGAGCATTTTTCCAAGTTTGCATATAGTTTGTGCTTCCGCAGGGTGTGCAGAACCTGCTGAATATGCTGCAAGTGTTCCTCCCAAGTCTTGCTGTAGATGAGGATGTCATCCAGATACACCACTACAAAATTGTTGGTGAAAGGTCGTAGGATATCGTCCATCATCGTCATAAAAGTTGCTGGAGCATTTGTCAAACCAAAAGGCATGACCATCCATTCAAAAAGACCTTCTTTTGACTTGAAGGCAGTTTTCTATACATCTGTCGGTTCTATTGGGACTTGGTGGTAGCCCGACTTCAGATCAATCTTACTGAAGTATTTGGCCCCTGTGAGCTGATCAAGGAGGTCGTCGATTCGGGGAATCGGGTACCGATTACGGACTGTGATTTTATTCAGGGCCCGGTAATCAATGCAGAGTCACCAGGTCCCATCCTTCTTCTGCACCAGCACGATTGGGCTCCCACAAGGTGATGAACTGGGACGGATGTGCCCCTTGTGGAGCAATTCTTGGATCTGCCTCTTGATCTCCTCGTTTTCCAACAGAGAGCGGCGATAGACTGGCCCATTGGGTAGTGGTGCACCTAGGGTCAGATCGATGGGATGCTTGACCTGGCAGTGCAGAGGTACCCCGGTCGGAGAGGAGAAGATATCTGAGTATCCTTCCACCACCTTATCCACTTGCTTCTGTTGTGTGGATAGATCGGTCGCGGAGGCCCGGGATGTGGCTGCGATCTTTCTTTCACTCTGAGAGCGAATCACGAAGAAGACAAATTTCCCGGTCTGAGAGATGACCTTCCTGCATTGCTTGGCATAGATCAAGGAAATAGCACTAGGAGGGACTGCCTCGGGTATCCTGTACAATTTCCTGTTCAAAGAAATAATAACACTACGAGGCCTAGACTCATATACAGCATGACGTTTCCATAAATAAGGTTGGCCCAAAAGAACATCTGAAACTTCGAGAGGAGCAACATCACACAATACCTCGTCCTTGAAGGGCTTGATGCCGTATGGCAGTCGGCACTGCTGGCTGACGCGGAGATTGCTTCCTTTGCGGAGCCATCCAATGGTGTAGGGTTGTGGGTGTGGCGTTGTCGGTAGGGCCAGGCGCTTGACGACCTCTGCTGAGATGAGATTCTTCTGGCTACCGCTATCAACAATGAAATGCAGCGGGGTGCCTTTTACCCACATCTGTGAATGGAAGAGGCGTTCTCCTTCTTCTGGCTCGTCTGGTTCATCAGGCTGGAGCTTGGTGGTGGCAACGGTGGCATTGGGTTCCGCGTCAATGATCCGTCTTCCCCTTTCTGGTTCGGACTCAGAGTCAGAACCCGCATCTGATTCAGATGCTTTCACTTCGGCCACCAGCGACTGCTTTGAGCGGCAATCAGCAGTGTTATGCCAAGGGCTCTTATGGAAGTCGCACCACTTCCCGGTATCTTTCTTTGTTTTTCCGGTGTCCTTCTTTGCTTGCGGCTTGGACTGGTTGTCCTGATGTTGTCCCTCTTTGCTCTGTCCTTTATTCTGTGGGTTGGGGCTGCCCTTTCCTGTCTTTTGCTGTGAAGGGTTCCCAGGCCCAAATTGTCGTGTCTTTTGTTTGAGATTTTGCTCGATTTTGACAGCATATCGGTAGGCCGCGCCCAAGGAAGAGATGTCCAGAAATTCCATTTCGGTCTGGATGTATCTATGCAAACCACCGCGATACTTGAGCACCAGATGTCGCTCTGAATCTTTGATACCCAGCTTGGTGCGCAAGGTATGGAAGATATTTGTGAACTCTGGAACTGCTTGGTCTCTTTCTTGTCGCAGTGTGGTCCATTTGGTATACAAATCGTCATAACTTCCAACAGGGTAGTATTGTTCCTTAATAGCATCCCTGAAGGATTCCCAGGTGGCCGTGACTGAAAATAATGAGCCTTCTTCTGTGTCCTTTTGCTCGCAGAATGTTTCCCACCAATCTTTGACATGGGGAACGGCTTTGAGGAGCGCAAAAGTAATCTTTTCTTTATTCGAAAAGTTATGGACAGAAAAATACCCTTCTAGTAGATTCAACCACTTATCTACAGCATCTGCGTCTATCTGTCCTTCAAATATAGGGATATCAAAGTTGATTTGTACCTTGAAGGGGGCGGCGCCTCCGCTCGAGGAAGATGCGTCGCTTGTTGGTAGTCGTCGAAGGATTTGCGCGAAATTATCCATCATCTCGTTCCTCTGCTGCGTGAGGGCTTCCTCAAGCAACATTTTGATAGGATCTCCTGTCCCGTCATCTTTCTTTTCTCCTGCCATGAGAGGTCGCTTGGGCGTGCGAGAGCTTTTGTCCTCAAGAGAAACAAGCTCGAGACCCAATTCTTTGTACCCTGACCTCGTTGGGGACATGCATTACGACGACAAGGAGCAGACCGCTCTGATACCACTGATCCGGATTTTATGAGCAGAACGTAATGAATACAGATTATTATCAGATGCTTAACACAAAATAACAGAGATACAGTAAAACTGGTTTTCTATTCAATAAGGAAATAAGCTAGAACTGTAAAAATGCAGCGGAAAACAAGCTTGCTGGAATGGTGGCGGCTTATCTTTGAGAAGAGATGTGACGGCTGCTCTCATTTCGCAAGAAGATGGTTACAATGAGGCTCTCAAGGCCTTTTACAATAAACAGGAATGTCAAAAACCCTAGACATCCAAAAACCTAACCCTAGGAGATGAAGCGCCAAAAGTCATGTGGGCCCCGTTTGGGTAAGTTAGTACAACAACTTCCCGGGGTCGTAACTTTTGCATACGATCTCCGTTTGGGGCGCTCGGTAGCCCGTTGGAAAGGTCTATCCGAGATTTACAACTTTCGAGTGGGGCCAAATGCATGCCAGTGGCAACCGTTTGACCCCCCAAATTGCCAAAAAAGGTCGTTTAGGGCCTCAAAATGGCCCCGGAAGTTCAGGACCTGAAAAACTGCTAAAAATAGTACAATACCAAAATTGCCATAAAACTGTTTTGAGCCAGTTGGAAAGGTGGGTGGCCACCAATATCCACCTGGATCAATCCTCCCTCCTTAGGAGGCAATGGTCTCCATTGCGTTGAGTTCCCCCATCAGATGAGGAAATTTCTGCTGAATTTGGCCTTGGGTGAGCCACTTGCCTTGGTGCAGGTGCTGCCCTGCTTTGACAACTCGATAAAGCTGGATCCTTTGATGTCGAGTGCCCTTGATCTGTGTGTCTGCAATATGATCACTGGATGCTTGTTGTAGGCAGTCAGGGTTGAGCTCTGTTGGTGTCAACTTCTCTGCTATCTCTGAGGTGTCTAATAATGGTGGGAAATATGGCCGAAGGAGAGCCACGTTGAAGACTGGATGCAGACCCAGGAAGGGGGGAATGTTGAGCTCAAAAGCATTGTCACCCACCGCCTTGGTGATGGTGTACGGCCCATAACGGAGTGGGCGAAGCTTTCGATGGGGCCCTGTAAGGCGTTCTTTCTGCAAATGCAACCAAACTTTGTCACCCACCTGAAACTTATGTGGCACCCGATGTTGATCATGGCGCTGCTTGTACTTGGCATTCGACTTCTGTAGAATATCCTGAACCTGTTGGCGGATATGCTGGATCCGTTCAATGAACCGAGCGGCTTTGTCAGCTTCTGGGGACGAGTCAGCCGAGGTTGTCGCAAGGGGAAGTGCAACATCCATGGGGCCCAATGGTTGGAATCCCAATCCCACCTGAAAGGGGCTGTGGCCAGTTGAGCTATGCAAGGCTCGGTTGTAGCTATGTTGGACATAGGGGAGACTCTCATCCCATGTGCGGGGGTGTGTTGAATTGTACATGCGCAGGATATGTACGACCATCCGGTTGACGACCTCCGTTTGTCCATCGGTCTGGGGGTGGAAGGCAGTGGATTTGGTGAGCTTGGTATCCAGCAGTGACCAGAGGCTTGACCAGAATGAGCTGAGGAACCGACTGTCGCGGTCTGAGATAATGGTCTGTGGGATCCCAAAATGTACCCATACTCGTTCAAAGAAGAGCTTGGCAGTGGCTTCTGCTGTGATGTTCTTCTTGCAAGCGGCTAGAATCGCCATCTTGGAAAAGCGATCAACAACCACGAAAACACAGTCGTTTCCCGTCTTGGTGGAGGGGAGGCCCGACATGTAGTCCATTGAGATGGATTCCCACGGCCTGTCAGGAGTAGGCAGAGGGGTGTATAGGCCCTGTTTCTTAGTGGTCGGTTTGGCAATAGCGCAAGCGGTGCGGGACCTGATATACTTGCCGACATCCTGTCGAAGTTTCGGCCAGTAGAAATGTTTCTGCAACACTGCCACTGTCTTTTCGACGCCAAAGTGTCCTGCCACCCGACTATAGTGAGCTTCCCAAATCAGCTTCGCACGCTTGCTTGATGGAATGCAGAGATGGCCCAGATGACACAACAACCCGTCCTGAAGATGGAAATTAGCAACCACTGAGTTGGTGCCCAACATTTGATAGGTGGCGGAGAAGTCAGGGTCTGTCTCATAGAGGTGAGGCCATCCGGAGGTCTCGTGGCCACAAGAGTCTAGCACCGTGGTAAGTGCCGCGACTGGAGGTCGACTGAGGCAGTCAGCAACTCGGTTGGTACTCCCTGTTTTATATTTGATGTTGAGGTGGAACTGCTGTAAATATGTTGACCACTTCTGATGGCGGTCATTCTGCAACTTTCCTTGGGTCTGCATGAACTGTAGGGGCTTGTGATCAGTGTGGATGACTGTCTCCTTCCCAAGAATGTAATGTCTCCACTGGCGGCAGGCTTGTACAATGGAGTACATTTCTTTGTCATAGGTAGGGTACTTGTGAACAGCATCTGATAGTGTCTCACTATGATATGCCACGGGGTGGCCATGTTGAGTGAGAACGGCACCCACAGCATAATCTGAAGCATCTGTCTCGATCTCAAAGGGATGTTGCAGGTCCGGTAATGAGAGTACCGGCGATGAGCACAAACGCTTCTTCAAGTCATCAAAGGCTTGTTGTTGGGACAGGCCCCACACAAATTTTGCCTTACCACCACCCCTGGTCACTTGGATGAGGGCCCATGCGATATGAGAGAATCCCAGCACGAACCGGCGATAGAAATTGGCGAGGCCCAAGAAGCTCCGAAGTTCAGTGAGTGTGGTTGGGGCTGGCCAGTCAGGGATGACCTGGATCTTGGCTGGATCCACATGCACACCATGTCGATCAACGATGTAGCCCAAGTAATGGACCCTGTCCATGCCGAAGGAGCATTTTTCCAAGTTTGCATATAGTTTGTGCTTCCGCAGGGTGTGCAGAACCTGCTGAATATGCTGCAAGTGTTCCTCCCAAGTCTTGCTGTAGATGAGGATGTCATCCAGATACACCACTACAAAATTGTTGGTGAAAGGTCGTAGGATATCGTCCATCATCGTCATAAAAGTTGCTGGAGCATTTGTCAAACCAAAAGGCATGACCATCCATTCAAAAAGACCTTCTTTTGACTTGAAGGCAGTTTTCCATACATCTGTCGGTTCTATTGGGACTTGGTGGTAGCCCGACTTCAGATCAATCTTACTGAAGTATTTGGCCCCTGTGAGCTGATCAAGGAGGTCGTCGATTCGGGGAATCGGGTACCGATTACGGACTGTGATTTTATTCAGGGCCCGGTAATCAATGCAGAGTCACCAGGTCCCATCTTTCTTCTGCACCAGCACGATTGGGCTCCCACAAGGTGATGAACTGGGACGGATGTGCCCCTTGTGGAGCAATTCTTGGATCTGCCTCTTGATCTCCTCGTTTTCCAACAGAGAGCGGCGATAGACTGGCCCATTGGGTAGTGGTGCACCTAGGGTCAGATCGATGGGATGCTTGACCTGGCAGTGCAGAGGTACCCCGGTCGGAGAGGAGAAGATATCTGAGTATCCTTCCACCACCTTATCCACTTGCTTCTGTTGTGTGGATAGATCGGTCGCGGAGGCCCGGGATGTGGCTGCGATCTTTCTTTCACTCTGAGAGCGAATCACGAAGAAGACAAATTTCCCGGTCTGAGAGATGACCTTCCTGCATTGCTTGGCATAGATCAAGGAAATAGCACTAGGAGGGACTGCCTCGGGTATCCTGTACAATTTCCTGTTCAAAGAAATAATAACACTACGAGGCCTAGACTCATATACAGCATGACGTTTCCATAAATAAGGTTGGCCCAAAAGAACATCTGAAACTTCGAGAGGAGCAACATCACACAATACCTCGTCCTTGAAGGGCTTGATGCCGTATGGCAGTCGGCACTGCTGGCTGACGCGGAGATTGCTTCCTTTGCGGAGCCATCCAATGGTGTAGGGTTGTGGGTGTGGCGTTGTCGGTAGGGCCAGGCGCTTGACGACCTCTGCTGAGATGAGATTCTTCTGGCTACCGCTATCAACAATGAAATGCAGCGGGGTGCCTTTTACCCACATCTGTGAATGGAAGAGGCGTTCTCCTTCTTCTGGCTCGTCTGGTTCATCAGGCTGGAGCTTGGTGGTGGCAACGGTGGCATTGGGTTCCGCGTCAATGATCCGTCTTCCCCTTTCTGGTTCGGACTCAGAGTCAGAACCCGCATCTGATTCAGATGCTTTCACTTCGGCCACCAGCGACTGCTTTGAGCGGCAATCAGCAGTGTTATGCCAAGGGCTCTTATGGAAGTCGCACCACTTCCCGGTATCTTTCTTTGTTTTTCCGGTGTCCTTCTTTGCTTGCGGCTTGGACTGGTTGTCCTGATGCTGTCCCTCTTTGCTCTGTCCTTTATTCTGTGGGTTGGGGCTGCCCTTTCCTGTCTTTTGCTGTGAAGGGTTCCCAGGCCCAAATTGTCGTGTCTTTTGTTTGAGATTTTGCTCGATTTTGACAGCATATCGGTAGGCCGCGCCCAAGGAAGAGATGTCCAGAAATTCCATTTCGGTCTGGATGTATCTATGCAAACCACCGCGATACTTGAGCACCAGATGTCGCTCTGAATCTTTGATACCCAGCTTGGTGCGCAAGGTATGGAAGATATTTGTGAACTCTGGAACTGCTTGGTCTCTTTCTTGTCGCAGTGTGGTCCATTTGGTATACAAATCGTCATAACTTCCAACAGGGTAGTATTGTTCCTTAATAGCATCCCTGAAGGATTCCCAGGTGGCCGTGACTGAAAATAATGAGCCTTCTTCTGTGTCCTTTTGCTCGCAGAATGTTTCCCACCAATCTTTGACATGGGGAACGGCTTTGAGGAGCGCAAAAGTAATCTTTTCTTTATTCGAAAAGTTATGGACAGAAAAATACCCTTCTAGTAGATTCAACCACTTATCTACAGCATCTGCGTCTATCTGTCCTTCAAATATAGGGATATCAAAGTTGATTTGTACCTTGAAGGGGGCGGCGCCTCCGCTCGAGGAAGATGCGTCGCTTGTTGGTAGTCGTCGAAGGATTTGCGCGAAATTATCCATCATCTCGTTCCTCTGCTGCGTGAGGGCTTCCTCAAGCAACATTTTGATAGGATCTCCTGTCCCGTCATCTTTCTTTTCTCCTGCCATGAGAGGTCGCTTGGGCGTGCGAGAGCTTTTGTCCTCAAGAGAAACAAGCTCGAGACCCAATTCTTTGTACCCTGACCTCGTTGGGGACATGCATTACGACGACAAGGAGCAGACCGCTCTGATACCACTGATCCGGATTTTATGAGCAGAACGAAATGAATACAGATTATTATCAGATGCTTAACACAAAATAACAGAGATACAGTAAAACTGGTTTTCTATTCAATAAGGAAATAAGCTAGAACTGTAAAAATGCAGCAGAAAACAAGCTTGCTGGAATGGTGGCGGCTTATCTCTGAGAAGAGATGTGACGGCTGCTCTCATTTCGCAAGAAGATGGTTACAATGAGGCTCTCAAGGCCTTTTACAATAAACAGGAATGTCAAAAACCCTAGACATCCAAAAACCTAACCCTAGGAGATGAAGCGCCAAAAGTCATGTGGGCCCCGTTTGGGTAAGTTAGTACATCAACTTCCCGGGGTCGTAACTTTTGCATACGATCTCCGTTTGGGGCGCTCGGTAGCCCGTTGGAAAGGTCTATCCGAGATTTACAACTTTTGACTGGGACCAAACGCATGCCAGAGGCAACCATTTGGGCCCCCAAATTGCCAAAAAAGGTCGTTTAGGGCCTCAAAATGGCCCCGGAAGTTCAGGACCTGAAAAACTGCTAAAAATAGTACAATACCAAAATTGCCATAAAACTGTTTTGAGCCAGTTGGAAAGGTGGGTGGCCACCAATATCCACCTGGATCATGATAACCACAAAACCAACTTCAATTTCAGAGGAAAATCCAACTTCCAAACAACCAGCTGCCACCACAGTGGCTGAGGTAATTCCTCCTCTTCTATAAAGACCTGGTAGCGCCCAGTTTGGGCAGGTAGACACTGCCTTCCAAATTTATGCACCAAATAATCTCATCCACTTTTTCAGATAGTTGAATGTGATAATCCCGGAGGGACTTTAAATAATTGTTTCGACACGATCTGTCTAAAGCATCAAAACCGAGACGATCTACCAAATGCTAAGCTTGATAGAACTAATTTGTAAGCAAACCATCTGAAATCTAAAAAAGGAAAAATAATCCTTGATCATGTAAATATGTTATCATATGTTTAGGAATCTTATAAGCTTCATTACAACAAACCCATGGATCAATGCCCAGATAAGGATTTTCCCATCACCAACTCGCCATACAAGCCAATCCGCCATAAGGTCAAAAGCCTATAGAGAAGCTTTCCACATGGTAGAAATGTTCCTGAAACCCCTGGTCCTGCACCTAAACCACTCTTCAATGGATAGAGGTAAAATGTACTTTTTATATACCACTCTGGTCCATCATAATATCCATCCAAAGAAAAGTGCTTAGGTTCACCTTTATTCAACTCTAGGGATGTAGTTTACAACTGGTTCCAAACACATCCAAATGCTTTCGAATTTTGGGAGGAATGTATTGATGGGGAACATGAAACATTAACACATCTATCAGACACCCAAACACCTGATATACCCATCCATGGTATTCAATTTGCAAGGAGAGAAGTTTCGGGACAAGACCAGTCAATTTGAGTAGTTGAGATCCCCCGTAGGTCTTCCCCTGATTTCCCTTCCAAACATTGTACAACCTTCAATAATTATTGATATGAGACTTGGATCTGTTATAGGACATCAATGAAAATATATGTACAACATTAGATCTAGTTTTAGGGTCGAATAGGTATCCCAATGAACAACAACTTCTAGAGTCTAGAATTTGGGGTGAAAATGGTGGACAATGAGTCTCGAATTTGGTCATAAACTATAGTGACACTTTAGGGGTCTGCAAACATCATTTGGGCCATAAAATTAACTTCATATGCATATCATAACATGAACAAATATACCAAAAAACTTTGATATAAAATAGATACAACATCATCCCAAAATCACTATGAAAATGTTATGAGGAAAATGGCTCGAATCTCAGTTTTGATTGAAAATATCACTTAAAGTACATGGTATTTCGAGCTTTGTCTCTCATGATATGTATATTACAAAGTATGCAGCAACTATCATGTCCATAAAGTCGAAATAGCAATCCTTCACTAGCTATATGCAACAAGAAGTGCGCCCTTGCACATTTACATGACATTGAGAGAAAGATAGTAGAATACGAATATAGGAGAATGAGAGAAGATGAACTCAAACTCAGTTGGGGTCTGAACTTGCATCAAAACATCTCCATGAATTTCTGTTGAGAAGTCTGAATATCCTCTCCATCAATCAACATGGATGGGAATATTGCACCTTCTAAATTGGTTCTAAGGCAGGGAGGATGAACATCCACTGTGCAAGGACAAGCTAAGCTCTCCAAATGTTCCAAATGAGAAATGATCAAAATATGCTCTCCTTCTTTCTTCTTGTATTTTATTAACATCCCAAGGCCTCCATAGCTCTAATTCCGTCCAAGAGCCTCATCCCAACTCGAATTAGGGAGAGATTCCCATGAATGCCACTTGTCCAACACTTTCTAGTCTTCCTCTTCCATCAATTCGAATGGGGGAATCTTGGCTCCCATAACTCCCCTTGTGCACCTTCTTGGAGGCTAGTTTTAGAAATTACATGTCATATATGTCATATGCCAGCAATTAGGTCTGAACTTTTTCACAAGTATCATAGAATCTTCGTTATTAGAGCCATTTCTTATTTACATTTGCAGCAGCATCCCTTGTTACTTTATGATGAGTCACATCTACATGGATGGACTTATGACGTTCACTTGAGTCACTTGAATACTCATGATTTCCCCTGCTCCTTGCTTAGTTCAATTGATATTGGAGGAACTTCATCCACTACTTGTGTGAAGAGATATATGATTGGAAAAAATTATTATTGGCAACAACATCCTTTGTTAATTCTTGATGATACACATGTTCATGGATGCACAAATGGTACTTCTGTGAGCCCCTTGAAGGCTCATTGTTTTCTTTGTTCCCTACTCGGTTCAGATTTTAATGAAGGTTCTTCATTCACTTCTTGGATGAAATAACACATGGAAGATTATTTTGATGCATCTTACATCCTTTTGAAGTAGCATTATAGGACATAGGATCCTCACCTATGTCATTGGATCATATTTGATTGGTCATTGGAAGCTTGTATGCACTTGGCAAATGGTGGTCTACTTATTTAAAGGTATAAGCACTTTCATGATTCTTTGATAAGGCAGCTCCTTGATGTACATTTTTATTCTGTTGTTGTGTACTTTGATTATATATCTTTTGTACTCATGATGTTTGGAAGAATGCATACAAGAAAATGGGATCCATGAATTCTCTTTCTTGATGGTATGGGTTGGAGAGCACTCTTAATTGTTGGAGTGCAATACAAGCAATGTGACCCTGGGATAATTTTTACTCTCATTGGTTTCAATTTTTGGGGGAAACAAGCAGTATGGGAGATGGATTCCCCACTTAATAAAGTGATTTTAATCAGAGTAGTGCAGCAGCAGGCATGGTGGTTCCTGTCTAAAATATTCATGGAATCTTGAAGGCTAAAAGTTGGTTAACTCAGTGACAACTTCAAGAATTATGCAGTGGTATCAGAAGGGGTTTCCAAAATATGAAAGAGGTAAAGAGTAATTGTGCAAACATGGTTTTGATGGATTTAATTAACATTTTGGTGTTTAGTGGTGATGTTACAGGGGATATCAAAATGAAAAAGAAAATCCACATCTCCTTGCTTTTGGAAACACACAATTGTAGTGCATGGGTGGCTCTATCTAAGGTTTCAAAAGAGAAGTTTTGAAAAGTAAATTTTTGGAAAGAAAGCAGGTTTTTCCACATACATGTGTTGAAATTGCTTGAGGACAAGCAATATTGGGAAGGGAGAATTTGTCATGTCCCAAAATTTTGCATTGGGCCACAATGGCATAAGCTCCTTGGCCATACTCATGATAGTTTGTCAAATTGATGTTAAGGGTCAAATAATTGCTAGGGATGATGTCCAAGTTAGTAATAATGTGAAATTAAATTCAAATGGACAAGGTGGGTCACATTAAGAGAAATTCCCAATTCAAGCTTGTAATATACCCATCCAAATGAACTGTCATGGAGGAAAATTACTAGTTCCCTAGGTTGGGGGTGGAAGCATTGGGATTTGAAATAAGGGGGCTAATAAATGATGTTTGGACATTAGAATGGAATAAATATTTAATAAATGAGCTAAATAAATAAATACAATGGAAAATCAAAGTGGCAATTGATTATGAAGACACATGGAAGATGTGGGACCCACACAAGCTAGATTTTCTATGCCACATGGCATCCTCCTCTTATCAATTCAAATCCATAAGGATTCCAATGTTCTTGGGATGAGTTAGAAGGCTCATACACTTGGAAATATGCATCATAGGTCGAATTGGGATGGAAGTGTAACTCCCATGGAAAAGGAAGAGTCAAAGGAGAGGTTCTTGGACACTTGGACTATATTCCCTAGCTCTATGACAACAATGATGAAGATGCTATGACACCTATGACACAAATCAGATCTGAATGTTGACATCTGACATATATGACATATTAGGGCTAAAAATAGCCTCCAAGAAGGTGCCCAAGTGAGTTAAGGCAGCCAAAGAGACATCAATTCGAATTTGGAGAAGGAGGAGGCTAGAATTGGAAGGACAAGTGGCATACTTGGGAATCTCTTCCCAACTTGAGTTGGCATGAAGATCTTGGAAGGAATTAGACCCATGGAGGACCTTAGAAGTTTTTAAAAGACAATAACAAAGAAGGATGGTAGCTTTTGATCATTTTCAGAATTTTCATTTGTGAGGAGAGCTAGTGGAGTGCTACTCTACTTGCCTTAGAGCCAATTTCGAGGGTGAAAGATTCTCATCCTAGTTGGTGATTGGAAAGGCCATTCAGACCTTTCATTTGGAGCTTTAATGGATTCATATGTTGCAGGTGCAAGCTACAGGGAGCTCATGGTCACTTCTAGTTTAGCTTGTTTCTCCAACCATTTCAAGCTTTCTTAGCATATTCTTGTTCCTTGAGGGATTGCGCACTTGAAGAGGGTGATTCCATGAAGATGGGTAACTCTTTTTGGCCAAATATGACGGTGAAAAACAGAAATTTTACCCATGTATTAAATTGAAGCCCTCAAAACTCATACTTGCCACATGAATTTTGACATGCGGTTGAAAAATGAAATGTAGAGAATTATGTTGGCTTTCCAATGATATATTTTTTTGAAATATACCAATGTCATATATCATGTCGAATTTTCATTTAATGAAACGTGTATACTTAAAAATTTGAAAAGCAATTAACAAGTAGTTTGTGTGCGTACACAATAATTTAAAGTTAAAGTAATAATTTTAAAAAATGAAATATGTGAACATGATCTAGATAGAATGCACTGGGGCTTACATATTTTTCTTTTAATTTTTCTTGAAAATTATATATTTAATATTATTTTTCGAAAATGACCAATGAATATAAAAGTCGTATTTTGCACACGTGTGTGCGTGCACAAAATATTTTGATTTTTTACATAATTTGCAAAACTAAAAATACCATTTTAAAGAGGACGCGTTTATCTAGGGCGTGTGTATTTTTTCAAATTTTTTGGATGTGTATTTTGAATTTTGTGGATTTATCTTTGAGCTCAATCGAAGTTGTTAGCATGGTTTTTTAGGGCAAGTTTTAGTAGAAATTTAGAAACAAAAGACATATCAAGATAAAAATTTGTAAATTTGATATATCTGGATAGAGGATTCATTGACGAATCCAATGGTATCAAGTCCACTCATTAATGAGCATTTAATGACATGGTTTAACTCTGTGGAAGAAAGACAAACATTCCATTCTGCAGGGAAAAGGGCTCTCGGCCTGTATTTAAAGCCCTCGATCGAGCTATTTGCTCGATCGAGCTTTTTAAATACTTCGATCGAGGGCTTAACAGATCCTCGATCGAGGGTTTAACAATACCTTGATCGAGGGTTTAACAAGACCTCGATCGAGGTGTTATTAAACCCTCGATCGAGGGTCTGTCAAATAGGCTCGATCGAGGGTTCGTCTGTGTAAAAAAATATATATAAACCAATCGGGGCGAAACAACGAAAGGAGTTGGCAACAATTAATGTTGTCAACTACCCTTCCCTCGTAAAAACATCTACGAACCTGTATATAACTAGAAAACAAGGATTCACAAACAACAATTTACCTCATTTCTAGTTTTTTTTTTTTTTTCCATTAGAACTTTGTCAATTTGATCTTGTTGAATTAGAGGTTTGTCAATTTGATCTTGTTGAATTAGAGATTTGTCATTTTCATATTGTTGAATTAGACCTCATTAGACATGTAAGATTTCTTTGTAGGCATAATTCAAGATTTCATACTAACATTTTGTTGTTTGTTATAGCAATTTGAAAAAAAAAATTGTTTGTTTTCATTGTAGATTGATTCATGTAAGATTTCTTTGTAGGCATATTTCAAGATTTCATACTAACATATTGTTGTTTGTTATAACATTTTGAAAAAAAAATTGTTTGTTTTCATTGTAGATTGATGGGGAATAAAAAAAAAAGACAAAGAAAACATGCTAGACAACAAAATTCCAATGAAGAACGTGAGTACAATAGAGAACCAATGAAACAACAAAGAGCAAGGTTGAGAGAAGAAGAAGATGCACATTTAATGCAACAAATTCCAATGGAGGTCAACCAAGGTAAATTATTCAATTACATGCTATCATAATTTAAATATCATGCTACATAATTTACAAAATTAGTAACAATTTTTCAATAATATTTAACTAAATTTCATAATTTAAATTGTTTCATATTTATTTCATCAATTTATTATTTAAATTTCAAAGTTTGCAACAATTTTTATGTTAAATGAACAATTTTCAAGTGACTTTAAACAAAAGTTAAATTGGAACAATTTTCAAATGAAACATGCAAATTTAGATTTTATTTTCATGTTAAGATATGAACATATTTTTAACTATTTTCAAATTATTTCAAAGTTGCTAACAATTTTCAAATTATGCTTTATAGTTGCTTTAAAACAATTTTTAAATTATTTCAAAGTTTGCTAATAATTTTCAATTTTATTGTCCAACAATTTTCAACTGAAATGTATACTTAGATTCTATTTTCAAGTCAAAATGTATGTACATATTAACTATTTTCAAATTTATAAATTTTACTAACAATTTTCAATGTTATTAGAATAATTTTCAAATTAAATGTACACTTAGACACTATATTTTTAAGTTAAATTGTACATATTTAACTCATTGCAATTTTTTAAGTTACTAACAATTTCAAGTTAAATGTAATTTCAATTCTTGTTTTGTTAGAAAAATCGATTTCAAAACAAATGAATGAATATTTTGAAATTTACATGTTTGATAGTTATGTATTAGTTAGAATTTATTCAATTTGAAAACAAATAAATGAATATTTTCATAGTTATGGTGGTTGGCAATATTTTCATAGTAATGAATATTTGAATACAAATGAATGTTCAAAGAGCTATTTAATTATAAGGTTTACTTTAAAAAAAAATTCATCTATCACATATATTTTTATTTGCATAATATGACATATCACTATGATAAGATTAATGATTAGAATCATATATTTTGTTGGGACAAATTGGAAATAATTAAATTTGCAATGTTTGCAACCTTGCATTGATATGTAAAGCATTATTGATAAAAAATCCTTAAATTGCAATTTATGATAAAATTATAATTTCTATTTAAATGTCTATTGCTGAAATTGCAAAATCATCAACTAATGAAAATGTTATTTTGCATTAAAAATTATGAATTTCTCCTCAATCATATCACTACAATGTTTTTAATTAAATATTGTATTCATCTCTAAATCAATGTTTTTTTCCCCACATTTAGAGTATAATAGGTATGTTATGATAGGTAGAAAATCAATCTTAAATTTTTATTTTACATATATACAACATGGGATGCATGATGTTGTCCTTTAAATTCTAGGGTAGAAGTGTTGTAATCATTTATTCTTTGCATGGTGATTTGCAACTTGTATTTTAAATATTTATTTATTTATAAATTATACCATAAAGTTAAAATAACATTTTTCTTGTAATGTAAAAGTAAAGTGGACATAAATTGTATAAAGAAAATTTGCCCACAATTATATAATGTGATGATTGTAAATGATATTAATTTTTATCCCATAATAATTTTTATTGAGTTATTAATAATTATCTTGACTTAAATATATATAGTTGATTTTCAAGTTACTAGCAATTTTAAAGTTAAATGTACAAGTTACTACCAATTTCAAGTTACAAGCAATTTCAAATTTTACTAGAAATTTCAAACTTTACTTCTAGAACAATTCTCAAGTTTAATTAACTTAGCAATTTCAAGTTACTTGACCAATTTCACGTTACTTGACCAATTTCAAATTTCAAGTTACTTGATGTTAAGATCCTAGTGAGCGGCCTTCACTAACACCTTGGGGTTTTGGTGTAATGGTTCGTATTATTTGGTATCATAGCACTTTCTTAGGCTCATTGGGTGGAATTTCTGCCTTTTTTTTCGCATCTGTTGCAAGTTTGGATCTGAGAATAATCCATGTCCGCTTAACTATGGGAAGTACTTGGGCATAAGCCCTAAAACTCATTGTGAGGAGTACCATAGGAACCCCAAAGTAGCTGGCCCATTGAGAGGACCTGCCAGCGAAAAGGGCAATGACCCCTACTTAATTGAATAGTTTTTCCCCGTGAGGTATACCAAGAGCTGTCATTTGTGGCCAAGTGGTTATCAGTTTTACCTGAGCCATGGAGTGGGGGGTGCTGCACCAATAAGCAAGCCATCAGACAACATTGGCGGCCGAGTGAAACCCCTGAATTGTTAGGAAGCCGAACATACCTGGGGTCCATATCTATTTTTAGTTGAACTATTGTCGATCACTTCTGCGCCATTTCAGATCCAACGTCAGCATTGCAATGTTCGTCTGGGGCTCATATGATATAGAGGGGACACCACCGTATGGGTGCACATCCAACCCAGAGTCTGGACTGCGGAGCGTGGTGGGATGTTAAGATCCTAGTGGGTGGCTTTTACTAACACTTAGAGGTTTTGGTGTAACGGTTCGTATCACTTGAGAAATTTCAAATTTCAAGTTACTAGCAATTTCAAGTTACTTGAGCAATTTCAAATTTCAAGTTACTAGCAATTTCAATTTTTATTTAGAACAATTCTCAAGCTAAATGTATTAGTTGGAAAATTCAATTCACATGCAATTTTCAATTTTTCAATTTTTCAATTTCCACATCAAATTTCAAGTTACTAGCAATTTTAAAGTTCAATGCACAACTATCAAGTAACCAATTTTCAGTTTGTTAATTTACATGTTATGTAGGGAGAGATTATGGTCAGACATCACATCATGGTGATCAAGAATCACATGACCCTGTGCCCCCCGATGATCCTGATCAACCATCACATGACACCTTTCCCTCTCACATTGAAAATATAATTGGGAGTTGCAGTGGGGTTGGAAGGGGTGGAATTTTTCTAGAGGATTGTGCAGTTGTTTCTGCACAAGAAGAGATTGGGAACTCGATCCCTGGTCGGAGAGTTAGAGAGCATGTCAATAACATAATCAAGTCATATTTTGAACAACATTAAACAATGGCACAAGCTCAAATCCTACATGGGTTGATAAAACAAAAAAATTGAAATGTGCCACAAAGTTGTTGGGTTTTCAAGATGTTAAAACAAAAAAGACATGCAAGAATGCAATAGAAAATGTAAGAGCTGCATTATCTTCATTAGGAAAATCAAGAAACAATGATACCCGAGCTGCTCATAGGGAAATTACAATGGCTGTTGTGGCACAAAGCACCTCAAGAAATCGAATGGTATCAACAATGGCATCATTGCTCAATGTTTCAAAAAGAACATTGCTCAAATATACTAAATTCAAGGTCCGGATAGATGAAAATGATGAAGCTGCTTGTTGGGCTCTTATTTGTAGGGAACCCTATCGAGGTAGGATGGCAGCAGGAATTAGAGAGAAGGTGATAGAGTTTTGGGATAGCCATTCTCGTGCTATTCCAGATTGAAAGCATGTCCTGTGACAACGTTTATCTAGAGGCATTTATCAGGAGCATTGTAAGCATGTGATGGAGATGACAGGATTTGCACTTTACGAGGAATTCCAATAAACCAATCTTGGTGTTCAAATATCATTTAGCATGTTTAACAAATTGAAACCATGGTATATTAGGCCAAATATGATTCGCGACACTTGTTGCTGTCGGTACCACGTTGAATTTCAACTATACTATGATACATTTCTAGATTTTTGCAAAAGGCACCGGAATGGTGTACTAGCTCCTCACACAGTGCGAGGTTTTATTTGTATGATACTATGCAACAGGAATCCTGAACACATGTTTTTCAATAAGAGGTGTGTAGGTGGGAGAAAATGCCATGAATGCGGTGATTTGACATTGTTCCATAGGAACTTTCCTATCGATCCAACACACCATGGATTGTCAGATATCACCGTTAGGTGGAAGAGGTACGAGTACGTCACCATGAATCCAACATCTTCTTCATCTGTGCCATCCAAGAGGATCGACTTGCTCGATGATGAGATTCCTGTTTCAGATTGCATGGAGAAGTTTCAAAGTTAGATTTATAAATACATAAAGCACTCCCATAGGTCCAGGTGGCAAGCTTCAGAATTCAAACATTCCCGTGAGGTATTTGAGCCAGGCACAACCTTATCAGTGGTAGACTTTGCAGAGAACTACACCTTTGCTCCTCAGAGAGAGATACATAGTGAGTACTATCACTCCGACCAGGTGTCTATCTTCGTACATGTATTGTACAAACATGCTAAGGAAAACATTGATGGTAGGGATAGCACTCCTCAGTCACGTGAAGTGATCAAGGAGTACCATCTTTATGTCAGTGATGATCGTGAGCATGACACATTGTTCGTTCAACACTGCTTTGGGTTGATTTATGATTCATTCAAACAGAGAGGCGTATCATTTACTGAACATTGGATTTGGTCAGATGGTTGTGCAGGACAATTCAAATCGGCACGCTCATTTTATTGGTTGAATCGCCTTCACAAAGAGACAGGAATCCGACACACCTGGAGCTTTTTTGAGACAGGGCATGGAAAGGGTGAACATGATGGTGCAGGTGCATGTGTGAAACGAGCACTTCAGAGGTACCAGATGAGTCATGGTGCAACCCGACTCAAATGCTCCACCGAAGTAGTTGATTGGTGCACACGTCATTTGGAACATCAAGGTCATGAACAAGCAAGGCCGGTGTGCAGGTAATAAACTCCAAACTCAATTAATAAGCTAATAACATTCAATATCATCATTTCCAAAAGAACACATACTCGATAGGAATTTACATATGACAAACTGAATTCCATGCAGGTTCTTTTGGGATGTTTCCCTTGGAGATATTAATAGATCCATTCCGTGGTATTGTGAGACCATCCTTGGTACGAGGGAATTACATTCTGTTCGAAGTAAAGATATGAGTAACATATTTTCCATTGAAACGAGGAAGTATGCTTGTTTTTGCGATTTTTGCATTGATGCAAATGGATGCGGACTTGATCACTGTGAAAATGATGTATATGTGAAACCATGGAAATATGTGTCTCTTAATCCAAAGGGCCCACATCCAATTCCAACATGGCAAGAGATGCACACTGAAGAGGCAATGGTCTCATTAGATCATGATCGAGTTTCTGATATGGTTAGGGAAGGTACAAGAGTCTTCATTAAGTTAATTAGTTCATTATATATTACACATATACAAATGTTGTAGAAATTTGCACGTAGGACATTTGAATAATATTTGTAATGTATCTTGCAGGTGATGTATTCATTGTCATTGCACCCCTCCACTACCAAGAAAATGTTGCATACTATTTGATGCGGTGCACGCAAATAAAGAGTAGGTTGGAGCGACCCTACCAAGATGGGGACTTCACATACCAGACTGGAGACATGGTTCTAATGGGACACTTTTTTGAAAAAGTGAAAAAACAGGGTGCTCACATTATTTACAGAGATTTTATGCCTGAATATATATCATGTCAATACAGTCATTTGGTGGTTGCAGCTCGGATACCTCTAACAGAAATCAAGGTGAAGAGAGGTGATCCAAAGAGATGGAAGATGACAGAAGCTTACCATGATCGTATTATGGAGACTTGCATTCCTATAACCCATTGGCCAGATGAATGAGTTACATGTATGCCACTTGCATCATTGGCATAGTTTTCATGTTGTCTTGTGTAATATTTTTTTGGATATTTTTGTGGAGGTTGTTTTATAAATGTATTTTTGTAGATGCTTTAATGTCAAGAATACAAATACTAGATGGGAGGTTTTTGTGAAATTTGGGTCATGGTGCTCCAATGTGAATACACTTGAACATGTACATGTTCTAATTTTAAATTTTGATCTCAAATACAATTGTAATGTAATTGAGAATTTAAAATACATCTATACAATGTGGAATTGTAAAATTTAAATTTTGAATTGTACAATGTATTCTAATTTTAAATTTTGATTCCAAACTTGTAAAATTTTATACATTATAATCCAGGTTAAACCAAAATCAATAAACTTATGTATTTTAGGTTTTAGGTCCCTAAATAATTGCTTCAACTAAGTAAAATTCATGATGACCAAAACTTAATTTGTATTTTCATATTTATAAGTATGGAAATCATTTGAAATGAGTTTGGGTACCTTGAAAACACATAAGTATCATAATTTAGAGTGATATATCAAATTCCATACAAAAGGTTTGGGTGTTGTAGAATGCTATATATAAATTCATATACAATCTTTAATATATAACTTAAGTCACTACTTTATTGGTGCTTGGATCTCTACAACTGAAACACAAGCATAGAGGAATTGAAACACAAGCAAAAAGGAATTGAGAGATAACTACCGTGCTTTGCATGCAATGCATGCCCACTTAATTCAATTTAGGAGTATGATGATTAAGGCATACATTGTTTATGCAATTGAGAGTCCCCACACCTTCAGGGAAATTTATATGGCTCTAGAATTGATCCTTAAACCTTTAGACTCTTCTATGTCCCTTGTATTCATATGTGACAATGCTCTATATAATAGATACTCAATGTTGTCACCTACCTTGAACTTGAATTTGGTGACCGATTACCATTTTGTGTAACATTCTTTAATATATGAATTTAGAAAATTTTGGGCATTATAATTATTGTTTGGACCACACATTCTTGTATTGATAACCTAGAATTTTTACTATTTAGGACTATTGTGTTTCCCTTGATGGTTCATAGTCTATCATTGAAGCTTCAACCAGAGGTCTCATACATACCCATGTGTGGTATATATGTGACTCTTCCTTAGCTATATTTTTTGGGACGTGACCGCAATCAATCCATAGTTTTGAATTTTGCTTACTAAGAGAAATGAAGGGCACCAAAACACTCCTTCAATTTGATTTCCTTCCAAAGCAATTGATTAATAATTAGATTGACCTTGCTAGTAGAATTTTTACATTCGTGGGTGACATTTAGTTATGGTGATTTGGTGGTTGAAAATCCCTGTGCTTGACACTTGTATGGCATCCACATAATTCTTGACTTCATTTTTTATAATCTTGTATCATGGTGAACTATGTCCTTGATGGCATCAAGTGCAAGCCATGATGAGATGAGGATTACATCGTCCATATCATCAAAACGATTTGTAAGGTTTTGTCATAAGTAGTTGGGAAGCATAGTCTCACAAAACATTATTTTGTTTGTTGATGTAAGCATCCATTAACTTTACATACTCGCATTCAATAAAACGTTATTTTGTATGTTGATGTGAACATTCATTACTTTACATGCTTACTTTTAATAAACATTTCATTACTTTTGTTGCCTAAGTATTTATTTTGTGAGACATATAAATTGCAATAATGGTTTATCTTACCTTTCTTTGTATAAATCAAAGTATATGAACTTCACATTTTGTATAATCAAAGTATATGAACTTCACAAACATTCACTATAATTTCTAACCATCAAGCCTTCTCAATTTTTGGATTACATGCATCAAAAACCATCTTTATCATGCAGTTTTGCACGCATAGGCATGGAACTTCTTTGAGAGAAATTAGTTAGTATTATATGGCCTTGCTTGCGTAAAAAAACCTCAATTATGAAACCAAAACACAACTTGTACATGCCTTTGTTTTTGAACTTGTACAATTGTAATGTAATTGAAATTGAACTTGTAAATTGGAACAACACATTGAATTTTCAATTGAAATTACACATTAAATTTGAGATTTTAATCTTAAATTGTAATTGAATTGTGATGTGTAGACAACATAATGTAATTGCAATTTCAATTTTTAATTTCAAATGTATTCTAATTTTACATTTTGATTTCATTTATGCAATTGTAATGTAGTTGAAAACGAGCTTTTAAATTGTAATTGATTTGGAATTGAAATTACACATTAAATTTGAAATTTTACATTGTAATTGATTTGGAATTGTAACTACAATCTTAAAACGTAATGTATGTATTCAATTCTAAATTTTTGAAGATGTTCTGTAATATAGTCAAAATTTACATTTTAAATTGAACTAAATTGTAACTACACATTAAATCTGCATTTGAAACGACAAAACATAAATTTGTAACTGTAATAACTATATCCAGATCTAATATAAAAAAACAATCGATTTCAAATCAGATACAAAATACACATCAAGACATCAATATGATAAAATATACAAAATATCCAAAAGTCCATATCCAAAGTCCATATATGATAAAAGTCCATGTATAAATGATAGAAATCCATATCAAAAACATGAAAACGTTTACATATATCATCCAAACACGTGAAAATATATAAAATATGAAAATATCCAAAACATGGAAATGTATAGATCATCAACTCATTGACCACTACCCCCACGAGGCCTGTGATCATCCCTTTGACTGCCCTCGTGTGCAGCAGCCCGCTGCTGTCTCTGAGACTCTAAACCCTCAAGGAATTCCTCCATATCCATCGTGTCAATGGTCATATCCGAGATCTGGGTAGGAATACGAGTAGATGGCCCTTCATCCGGACCATTCACTCGAGCTACATCCCAACCATGTGTGAAATCCATTGCAGCATTGACACCCGCCTGTAGCGATGCCTATGTAATATGCCATTACATGTAATAAGTTAGATTTATTAAAAATTAAAACTAAATTTAACATAATTTAAAAGCTATCTGTAAAAAATTGAAACATAAAGTACAAAAATCAATTACTAAATGTGACTAAATAACATGAATTGGAACATAAATTAAAACTCACACGTGTGTCTGAATCCGGCTTGTCAGGACCTTCGCGGTCCTCATGTCCATAATCAGGATCTACCTCCTTTCCTTTTCCCTGTACAATTTGAAATTCATTTGAAGTTAATATCTACAACATAAAATCTCAAAAATTAAGAAATAAAACACAAAATATTTAAACTGAGAAATAATATTCAGACACAAATTAAATTGGAACATAAATTATAACTTACCTCGACTACTGTCATCTGTGGGTGAGGACAAGCAGATGGACCAACCGATGGCTCGCTGCCAAAGAGTTGATCCATGAATGGTGTCCCCTGCATGGATCAATAGAATACAACTCCCTTAAGTATTATTGACCATTCAATTTGCGAAATTGATATGATGTAACATGAAGAACATATATACATAATTGTACAAAAGTATACCTGTCCTGTAGTGACGTATCTACAATATAACTGAAAGTATGCATCTCGCGCTGACTCAGCATACTACAATAGGGTCTCTCCATCGAAACTTCTGAGCATGTAACTAGAGACATACTCTATCTCTAGCTCTGCAGGTGGAGGGAGTGGTCTAGATGCCTCTCCATGCACAACAACAATAGCACTGCCCATGGCAGTAAACAACGACTCTGCAAGGTCCTGTCTAGACTCTACAGCAAGCTGAGATGATTGTGCCACATCCCCCAACCTGATAACCATCCTGTCTGGAAACAGTACCAACCTTGGAGCGGGTGCCACGAAGGTAGGGTCTCTCTGAGCTCCAAGACATTGGTAGGAGCGTCCCCTACCAGCCCCATAGAACTGGGACCCTGTGCTAGTATAATCTAGGTGCATGTCCAAAACAAACTCTGCATAAACATGTTTTGCAAAGTACAATGGGACCTAGTCATGGTGGGGGAACATGCCCCATGCTCCCATGAATCTATCATATAGATGTGGTGCAGCGACCTCCAACTTAAACTCCCTGAGTCTAAGCGGTTGATTGGGGGCGCGATCACGAGGGATGTCGAATAAAGCACCCTTGATGTCATGCTCTCTTATGGCGACTTTGACATCCTCCCATTTGTGGATCCCAATGACACCATGTCTCCTCCTCTGACATGAATGTCGCCAAATGTCACTGAGAGGTCCTACCCTCTTGTAGAGGGCCAACATCTCATCAACTGCTGATAACATCATCGACAAAGATCACCGTGTGGGAGAATCCTCCCTCAAAGTGCACACACATGAGCTCACCCACTCTCGCTGGGAAATGATATCAGCGAGAGTGATCTGTGCGACCTCATCATCGTACGATCCCCTTATGGGGAACTTGCGATCCAAACCAAAACACAAATGTTACTAAAAATATATATTATAACTTGCAGCTGAAATTCAATGTATTATATACTAAAAATTTACTGAAAATGTGCTAACAAAAAATACGCACCTGATGCACTCGTGTCTTGTTGCACATCCTCCTCCTGGGGATCCACATGTCTGTCGCTGGGATGAACCGACACACTACCTCTCCTGTTGCCTGGAAGCCAACCCCGGCCTGGCATCACTCCTTGGTGAACGGGAGCGTTGCTGATGGCCGCCCTATCGAGCGACATCAGATCCTCTCATGTTTCGCGGAGCACGAAGCACTGAATCTATCTCTTCAAGACTATCTGCATCACATTTCAATTTTTAATTCTATTTTTCTTTCAAATTCTATTCCAAATTTCACATTTCAATTTCAAATTTTCTCATTTCAATTTCAAATTCTATTCAAAATTTCACATTTCAATTTCAAGTTCAAATTCAATTCAAATTTCAAATTCAAATTTCAAATTCAAATTCAAGTCAAATTCAATTCAAATTCAAATTCAAATTCAAATTTCAATTTCAATTTCAAATTTCAAATTCAATTCCAAATTCAATTTCAATTTCAATTCCAATTCAAATTCAAGGCCACCACTGGACTAGAGTTTGCTCCTATTGATCCTCAACCATTGAGTGAGAGGAAGGTTCCTACAATCATTGTTTTAGATTTTTGGATTCAATTTTGCAAGATTTATTTTTTAGGATTTGGTGTTTAATAGAGCTAAGCGAGTTATTTGAATTGTTGAGTGAACTAAATGAATATAGTCTCAATGTTTAATATTGACTTCTGGAAATGATCTATTAAGCAAGTTGCATTAGTTTAGATGCCTAGTTTTGCATATATTTTGTTGGCATCTCATAATTTTACAGACACCTTAGATTGATAAGTACAAATCTAACTCATGTCAATAGAGAACTTGGTGACAACATGGTCTTAGTAGCATGAAGGCATACAAATACATGATTAGTTTTGCATTGGAATTTTCTAAGTAGGGTGTGTTTTCTATAGATTTATTTCATTTGAATATAAATGGTAGAGTAGTTTTTAATTATTTCAATTTCATTTCGTGGTGCAGTAAGAACCACCCCATCCACTAACCATTGGAAGGATAAATTATGAAGGGATGCATATGAAGGAGGAAAAACAAGTAGAGTTTTAGAGCTAAAAGTATGAGGTTTGCATACTGTGAAAATCCTCACAGCAGATCTAAGAGATGATGTATACCTCACAAGAGTAATTATGATTAAGCAGGAAAATAGAAGAAGAGTGGTCAATGCAGTATAATGAGCAACAAAATAATAATACAGTAGAAATCGGATAGAAGCAAAAATACTTCACACACACTAATTAATTAATCACAATATGGACAAATAAATAGTACAATGGTAGAGAGTATTCGAATGCCTAAGGTGGCAATTCGAATTAGCCTCTCAGAGTGATCATAAGATCAATAGAGTGTCATCGGAGCACAACTAGGTGTCCTCATGATCATCAGCGGAGTCATCAATGCATAAGTAACTGTCAACTGTTAGTCAAACTAAGTCTAATTGAGTGTGGTAGGTGTAACTGAATGTAACTGGGACATGGAGACACTAACTGAATGAAGGAGGCTCAGTGGAGGGCGCATGAGGAGCTAACTAGAGTTAGAATGGGCAGTCAAGTCTCAGTAGAGGTCCATCGGAGTGCTAAGGTCAGTTAAGAGTCAGTTAATCCTTAAATCAAGGAAGAAACTGAACTAAACTGAAGTGGTAGGTAAGAAGGGCACCTTTCTCAATTGGTAGATGAAAGGAGGGCGCATTAAGCTCTAGGAGGGTTGAAATTGAGTGGGAGGAAGCTCCGGGGTCTGCTAACTGAGGGCTAGGTGCTGGGACTGATGACTGGGATGCATGGAAACCCTAGAATGCATGCAAACCCTAAAAGTGCATGCATGACTGAAAATGTAAATGATCAAAATAATGGTGGGACTAGGATGGAGTATAGGAATATCCTAACACATACGAGGTGAATTTTTTTCTACTATGATTTTAAAGTTGTAGATTTCAAAATATAGAGAGTCACCATATTCATGAGTATGCTCTCTTCCTATGTCTAGTTGTGATTTGGAAGATTAGAAAAGAAAAACATGGATACAAGTCTTTATATCAACTTGTAATTCTACTGTCTGGGTTTTCTGAAAAATTAAATCCGTTTGCAATTCATGAGTGCATGATCTCTTGATGGGACATGTTTATTACGTCCAGTTCTAACACATTATGGAGAAGGTGATAAGCTTACCCCCTGCAAGGTAGTGAGATCAAAACCTTGTAATGTCTACTTTGACTTGACCATCTACAATATTTTGTTATAAATTGCCACAAGTTGTTTAAAAACCATATTTAAGATCTAAGAGACAGGTATAGAATATTTTTTGTGGGATGAACTCATAAATTCACCACAGACACACTCACCAAGAATATCACATACCTAGATCAGATTTAGGGAGAACATTGTAATTTTTTAATTTTGACTATCATATTCTATCATCTTGACTATCATATTCTACGGGGGAATCGATTTCAATATATCATTTCATACCTGTCAAAATTCACTAAGGTGCCTTGACACTCATTTTCATTATTGGTTTGTTGTCTCACATTGGTTAACACCATACGCCAATGGCCAGTAATCCATGATTTCTTCCCATGCTCGAATTTAACAAAATCATTCACGTGGATAGAATTGTACCAAAGGTTCGGATATGAATGAAGACTGCATGGTTTCATATCACTAACACCAACTTGCAACAATGTTCCACTAAATCAAGATCCACATCTAGAGTTCAACACCAATAGAGTAGTTCTAGCAATAAGAAGATTTGGGTGAATCCACGAATGTGGTTCACCATTTTGAGTTGATCGAATGGGAAAAGTTTGTAGTTCTAGCAATAATTATTTTCTAGTTCACTAAATAATGGAGGAATTATTTTGTATTGTTCATGACCATTTTTTTGTGCATAATTTTCTCATAATGATTGTACTTGTTTGAATAATTTCTATGTTTGTAAAAACTATGGCGGCCTAGGCTATGATCCCAAATCTAGTAAGAATGAATTTCAAATAATCATGTGCATGCCCAAAATTCAGGAATTTTATTTTCTTGCAAAGGATAGACCACATGCCTTCATGACAAATCCATGTATCCCTCTTTGACCACTAGTACCAATATTTTTTAATAACAATCATAAAGCTATGGTCAAGGGACTTAAAGGATAGAAATAAAATAATATTCTTTCATTGTATTTTCCTTATAAATAATAAGGTTGACAAAGTGATGTTAGGTAATATGAGCTTGTTCTAAGAGGACCTATAGTCATCCATAGCCAATTTCCAAGGAGCATTTCCATAAGTTTTATTTGTCTGGACATTTTTACATTTTAGAAATGTCCATATTTTTAAAAAGGTGTTTTTATTGTTGAATTGTAGTATTCCACAAAGATGGTGGAAAAATCTAATCCAAACACATGTAGTCTAGTCCAACAAAATGCATTTGTAGTGGCTTATATCATTCATAGACATCATCTAATGATGTTAGGCCACCTGATGTTGGGAATTTTTCCAAGCTATCCATTATGGTTCCAGGCCAATTTATCTTCATTGATGCTCACATTGTGGACATACTTTTCATGGCCTAAGAGGGGATCCTATTTAGGACAATTTGGCAAAGTTGGTTATGGTTATGATTAATAATATATGATTATATATTATTAATATTCATTTTTTAATTTTTTATATTATATTATTAATATTAAATATTTTTTTTTTAAATAAATTAAGTAAAAATTAATAAATAATATATGATTATATAAATTATTAATATTCATTTTTTAATTTTTTATATTATAATATTAATATTAATATATGATTTTTTTTTCAATCTTGTTGGTGTTCTTGGAGGATTGAAAAAGAATTGACAGCATTTCTGCTTGTAAAAACACATTTTAAAATAAAACCGGTAGCATTTATGCGGTGAAATGCTACCGGTTGATATATAAACAAATTTACATACCAAATAATTTTTAAACAAATAAATGCAAAATAAATTTAAAATCCTAAACCTATTTCAAATTTCAAATAGTTTTGGTTTTTGTTTTGAAATGGTTTTTTGTTTTAGGTTCAAATGGTTTTTTTTCAATCCTCTTGGTGTTCTCGGAGGATTGAAAAAAATGGGCAGCATTTCTGCTTGTAAAAACACATTTTAAAATAAAACCGGTAGCATTTATGCGATGAAATGCTACCGGTTGATATATAAACAAAAATAAATCAAATAATTTAAACAAATAACTGCAAAATATCTAAAACCCTAAATCTATTTCAAATTTCAAATGGTTTTGGTTTTTGTTTTGGTTTGAAATGGGTTTTTGTTTTAGTTAAATCAAATGTTTTTTTTTTTCAATTAGTTTGGTTTCAATGGTGGTTTTCAGTTTCAATCTTGGTTTAGTTTCAATGCCACATCCTAACCATTTCTAGAAAACCAAATTAAAACTAGATTTGATCAAAAACACAAATTTATACAACAAATACAATATATATATATATATATATATATATATATATTTTAAATAACAAAAAAAATGGTGGAATTCTACCCATCTGGTGGAATAGATGACATGATGGCGTCTGTGTGGGGAGGTGGTGTCGCTGTGGGGAGGTGCCGTCGGGCGTGTGCTCAGTCGAGGTCCCCGGTCACTATTGTTTCCATCTCTGTCAAGCCACTGCACAAAACAGGGCCGGTCGGGCCCTATTTTGTTTTTTTTCCCTGTCGCATACCCTCGATCGAGGGTCTGTTAAGCCACTGCACAAAACAAGGCCGGTCGAGCCCTGTTTTATTTATTTTTTCCCTGTTGGATCGAGCAAACCCTCGATCGAGGGTTTGGTTAGACCCTTGATCGAGGGTTTAAAACACCCTCGATCGAGCAATTTTTAAACCCTCGATTGAACATTTAAAACCTCGATCGAGGGTACGAAAAATGATTTTTCCCCATGCGATCCGCCAAAAATAGTGAACCACATTCGTGGATTCACCTGTGAGTTGTTGTACTCTTTGGGGGAGATTCTAATGCCCCATTATTTTATCATCTGGTGTAAATGCTCTGTTCTTAATATTCATAACAGCTTCAGGTTGAGATTCCAAGTGGAAATATGTAAATCTGATTATTAATGAGCAAATGGTGCCAATTTCCCCAATATGCTGATGTATGCCAATGATATGTGGATGTATTCGAATGGACCAGTGAACTACTGATGATTTAATGATGTATGGACTATTAATAACCTGTTACAAGTTTCATGTTTAGTTCATAATCTTTTGGAGTCATATTGTTCATTTTCTTAGCATTTGTAGAAGATTGCCTATCATTTCCCCCAAGGTCGAAACTAGCCATTTTGTACCTGTTTGGAGAGGGTTGTAGCAGACTTAATAACTTGAATGGAGATGTATATGAGCCTATATTGATGTCCCCTAGATGTTCCCTACCTCTGTTCAGAAATTTGAGAGGGTCCCATAGCATTTGGAGAGTCATTTCCTGCATCTACCCAAGGGGGATTTGAACCCCAAATTGCTAGTCAAAAACCCTACTTTGGACAGAACTTAAAGGAGAGTTGCAGAAGCCTTTTGAAGACTCTAAAGAATCCATACAACTCATAATCATGTCCTAATATCATCCATATACCTTATGTAACAATTAGAGATCATTTGGAGCTATTTGGAGATCAAGAAACCAATATTAGTTAAGAGAAATTGCTAGTAAAATCCCCTACCTTGGCCAGAATCCTAAGGAGAGTTGCAGAAGCCTTTTGAAGACTCTAAAGCATCCATGAACCTCATAATAATGTCCTAATACCATCCATATAACTTCTGTGACAATTTGGGAGCATTTGGAGCCATTTGGAGGTCAAGAAACCAATATTAGTCAAAGGTCGAACTAGTGGAAAAAGTTGAAAATTTCACCATTTTAATAAATTTCAAAAAATGGACATTATAGTTTATTATCCAACATATGCTTAAGTGTGTTTTCCTTCCTTGGTTATCACTTGTACCAGATAATTCACTTCCTCCTTACCAAATGTGCATTTGGACGTCTTTGTGTATAATTGATTTCCCTTCAAAATAGATAGTACGTGTTCCAAATGTGTGAGGTGTTCCCTCCATGTCTTACTGTATATGAGGATGTCGTCAAAGAAAACTAACAAAAGCTTTCTGGGATACGACTGAAATAAATTGTTCATGGCTATTTGGAAGGTGGCTGGAGCATTAGTTAACCCAAAAGGCATTATCTTGAACTCATAATGTCCTTCATGGGTTCGAAAATTTGTTTTCGCCACGTCTTCTAGTCTCACCCTAATATAGTAGTATCCTGATCTCAAATCTATTTTTGAAAAATATCGTGCCCAATGAAGTTCATCCAACAATTCGTTTATGAATGGAATGGAGAATTTGTCTTTAATTGTTAACTTATTTAATCCTTTGTAATCGATACATAATCTGAAGGATCCATCCTTCTTTCGTACCAATACTACTGATGCTGCATACGGGCTACGAATTTTTGCAATCACCCCACACTTTAGTAAGTCTTGGATTAACTTTTCAATCTCTATTTCATGATGGTGTGGATACCTGTATGGTTTAACATTGACAGGGCTTGACCCAGGATTTATTTCAATTATATACTCGATTTGTCTTTTTGGCGGTAACTCCATGGGAAGGTATTCAAATACCTTTTTATACTTTTGGAGTAGATCCTAGACCTCTGGATGACCTGATTTGACAACCTTTGAAGTTAATAATTCCATTTCTTGGCATTGTATGACATAAGCTGGGCTCCTTTCCGAATTAGCTTCTCCATTTTGTGGGGTGACACAATTTGTGTGCGAGGGGGTTGAAACCCATACAACTTGTATTTTTCTCCTTGCCACTTGAACTTGATAAAGTGTTCTTAGTGGTTGGATGAGTAGGTACCTAGTATCTGCAACACCACTGGATTCCTAACACTGCATCAACTCCCCCTAGGGGTACTGCATAAAATTTTGACTCAAGGTTATAATTTTGTAACTGTAGCTTAACCTTATGGCATTTTCCCACATTTTCAAATCTTCTTCCCATCTACGACCATTACCTTCATGTTAGGCACCAGATATATGAAAAAGGTTAAGCCTCTTTGTGACACTTACGTCGATAAAGTTGTAGGTGCTTCCTGCGTCGACAAGGTTGGTGTATATTCCAGTTATGGTTGTGAGTGATATTCTTGGCGTGTCTTCATCTTCTAACTCTGATAGAGGATTCTAGAGGTACCCTATTTCTTCTATGTCATATTTATCGCTGTCTAATTTTCCTTCCTCTTCTGCTTCACATTGATATAGGTTCTTGGTGGTCTCCTTTTTCAAACATCTATGTCTTGGGTCCCACTTTTCTCCGTAGTATTTACATTTACCTCTTTTCATTCGTTGGGCTTCTAAACTGGTTTTGTTGTCACTTCTTAGATGTGGTGGACGATATTTTGTTTTGGGCTTGGTATTTTAGACAAAATTCCAATTTGTGTACTCTTCGTCATGGTTTTTGTTCCATGAATTTTTGAACTTCTCTTCAATGATTTTTTCCTTGCGTTTGGCCTTATCCAGGTTTGAGACATTGACTAGTTCCAATTCATCTCTGATATAGGGTTTCGGTCTGTTCACATATGTCTGGAGTCATTGGCTGTCTGTTAGATCTGGAACTCGTGTTGCTAATGCCTCCCATTCATAGGTGTATTCATCCACGTCACCTTTCTGCTGCAATTTGGTAATCTTTGCGAATAAACCCTTCTCCTTTATATCTTCAAATCTCTTAAAGAAGTCATTCTTGAATGTGTTCCAATTGTGGGCACCTTTTTTATTCGTAATCTTACACCACATATACCAATTATATGCCTGGACTTCCAGTTTCATCACTACGTATTTTATCCTCTCGTCGTCCGATAGGATTTTGTGTATTCAAAAGAATTCTTTTGCCTTATTGATCCATGCCATGCTCTACTTTGTTGCGCCATCGAACTTGGGTAGCTCTAATTTGGGCTTCATTTGATATCCCCCCATTGGTTGCATTGGTCCTGAGTATGGCTGGTTAGGATTAGGGCTTGGATGGTGATTGTGATCGATATGATTTTGTGGTGTTTGGATGATCTTCTGGAGACTCCCTATTTTGGGATGTTAGTTTTTTCGCGAAGTAATTCACCAATTTCTCAATTCCTTCATTAAGCTTTATTTTCATCTTGCCTATTTCGCTTGTTACATCATTGGTGATCTCACTCCATATCGTCCTTGTTAGTCCTTGCTTATCTTCACGAATCTTGGTTTCAAGTTTGTCTAATCTTGTGTTAAGGCTTTGAACCGTCTTAGAATCTTGTGCATGGCTCTTTTCTATTAGCTCCATCCGTCTGTTCGTCTCTAATTGGGATCAGGAATAAGGGTTTTAATTTATAATAATAATTATTATTTTTAATAATATTATTATAAAATTTCAAATTGAATTTGAATTAGGTTTTAAGTGGAGGGGCATACGAGCTAAAGGGAAGAACAATCGAGGTGGAAGGTGGTGGGGAATGTGGAACCGGTTGAGGGAATAGCAGCGTATATGTAGAGAGGAGGAGTAATGTGGAGGATTGCTACATGAAGCAGAAGGGAAAGTATGGCTGTGAAGAGAGCGTGGGAGGGGGTAAGTGAAGGTAATGGTAAAAGGGCGTAGGTGCTTGGGGAGAGCGAGCGCATGGCTAAGCAAGATGGATGAGTGTAGTGAGTGGGGAAATGGGAGGAGGAGGAGGTGTTGAGGTGCTGGAGCGGGGGCTGGTAGCGGAGGATGGGGGCGGCTAGGAGTGTAGGAAGAGTTGCAGGAAGCACGGACGGAGTCAAAGGCGAGCTGGAGTGAGCTGAAGTGGAGGGAAGATGAAGGGTTTGGGAAGGAGTGTGGGGAGTTGCAGCGTGGAAGAGGGAGAAGAACTGTGGGGAAAATGGAACATCGGATGGCACGAAAAAAGGGGTGAGACTGTGGAAGTAGGAGGTGGAAGTGGAGAATGTGCAGGGGAGATGAATGGAAGAGCGTGGAGGAGGGCGTTATGGAGAGGAGAATTGGAGTGATGGGTTGTGAATTGAAGAAGTGGAGCTAGCCATTATGGAGCCGACTACTCTACCTGCACCCCAAAGCAGAATGAACTTCACCAGTCAAGAAACTTGTGAATCCCTGGAGAAAGAGAACCGTCATCGGAGACTAACCTTTGTTTTTTGTTGCTTCTAGTCCTTTCCAAAGCACTAGGGGCTTGACATGCTTATTAAAGGTTATTCCTAATCCCCATGCAAACATGATTTCCTTGTTTCCTGAGGGGTCATACAACACCTCTCACACCTGCCACGCCTAGATTGCCTTTTAAGGTACCATGAAAAAATAGGGTACAGGGTATAATGGTGCTTATTCTTGATCCATTCACCTTGATTAGCTTCAGGGATTCTCAGGATCCAATTCAGGGGAGAGGAATTCTTGCACTTTCGAAGAAGTAAGATTTGTACCTTAATTTTAACATAGGACTAAAATTTAGAAAGATTAATACAAATTCAACATCTTCAATAATAATTTTTTGTAAGCCCCAAGAATATGAAAGGATGTATTTTAAATTTGAACATAACGAGGTTTGAAGCCTCACGAACCAGTGAAATCTCATTGAGGGTTGGCTTGGCATACAAGCTTGGTGGACACTTCAAAATGTAATGGTCAAAGGGTAACATGTGTGGAGTGGATGAGGCATGGTGAGGTGTAGCCCATGATCCACAATCATTAAGGCAAAAGGTTTAGACCAGGGTTTAAGAGCATATGTTTTTTTTCAAATATATGTTGCCAACATACATTTTGTGGTGGGCTCCTTTTTTAAGGGTGAGTTAAGTTTTTTTATTATTATTACATCAAAATGAATCTAATATATTTACATCTAAATTTAAGGAGAATATGTGCTGTGATAAATAGTTAGAGAATAATAGAAAACTAAGAAATTATAAGGAGATGATAAACCTTAATCTTCAAGATCAAAAGTATATCTATGTTTTAATTAGCATAAAGAAGAAAATCAACATTACTAAAATAAGAACAAACTCTCGCAAGGTCCATAGTGAAACATGGTGTTAGAGAATTCCTAAAACAACGCAGGATGGAAGAATTTGTCATCTTTGAGACACAAAGAGGGTTGAACGTGAAAATCACTTTCTCATAGAATGCCCCTGTACACCCATATTAGAGCGCAATTTCAAAATATTTGCTACCATGTTGACCTTCCTAACCTTTTAACTCATCACAATTATGAGAATTTAGGAATGCTTATTTGAAATCTTTTCAAACATAAAAATAAAACTCTAAAAAAAACACGGGAGTCCTTACCTTTTTAAGGCATGATAAACCAAAGTTGGTCGTAGTGGATGTTAATAACATGGCTAATAACTATCATCATCATCATCAATATTAAGTGGAAAGTACTAAATCTAAAGTTGATTTAAATATTGAAAGGTATATTTGGGTTTTCTAAAAAGAAAAGGAGTTCTATTACTGCTCAATATGAAAGAGTTATTATAGTTATGTGTGTGGAGCCAAATAATACCAAATCAACGTCATTACACCAAGGATCGAATCGACCATATACTCAAACATAATGTATACACAATTACACTTGATATCTCTATTTTTCATCCACAAGATCGCATAGAATGTAGGTGGATAGGATACACAGAGCTCGAATCACAACACTTAAACACCAAATACACTTGAGATCTCTGCTTTTCATCCAGAATATCTCATAGAGTGCAGGTGGAGAGGATACACATAGCTCGACTAAAAGACTCAACTCCCAAATCCCTAATGAATAAATAAGAAGTGAGCTTGTTTATTTATAAGGCCTACAACCAGTTTCCCAATATCTAAATTGACAACTAGAGGTCAAAAGTAGATTTAGGGCATTAATGGAGGATCTAGATCATTTTTCTACCATTTTGATTCTTTTTACTTGAGAATGTTGTACTTGGTATAAGAGGAAGACAAATTTGTACCTAATTTAGGAAATCAATGAATCAAAGGTTATGATGGGTTGCAAAGAAAGCCACTACAACCAAATAATAGAAAAATATAGTAGCTCCAAATCAACTCCAAATTTAGCCATGACTTTGGTAATGTTGAACTTTGGTTGTCATTGATGCCAACTAATGTCAAAGAGGATGTCAATTGATTTAGTATGAGTCATTGATATCAACTTATGTCAAAGTGGATACAACATTCCTACAATAGTGTGAGGCCGGTATATGGAAGCCACATTGAAGAAGTATATGCACAAGATAAAGAAGAACATGAATACTATAAGTATATGCGCAAGATGGTGAAGTGACAAACATGGATGTTAGTTTAATGAAGTATATTTAGAAGTGCATTCAATATGAAGAAGTGTGTCCAAGGATACATCATGCAAGATGAGTTTAAAGAAATACATTTAAGGAAGATACATGATGTAGATCTTGTACAAAGAAGAATACAAGTAATGTATACTTATGCATGTGGTCCTTGAGCAGATATCAAGTCCACCAAGTCATACTCTCTCATTGTAGCAAACAAAGGAGTTGGTTGGATAGTGGTACAGGTGCACAAGTAGCCAAGGTGTTGGGTGGACAGTGGTACATGTGCACAAGCAGCCAAGGAGTTGGTTGAACAAATGGTACGAATGCGCAAGCAAGTCTGAGCATTGCTTGGTTGATGGTTGAAAGTGCGCAAACAGTAAGGAGTAGCAAATGGTTGGACAATCCTGAAAGCACACAAGCCTATCCAGTTACAAGATGCTTTCAGCTTGTGGAACGCGCACATCTTCCTAGAAAGGTACAGTGGTTGGAAAGTATATGAGAAAATTCCACAGCCGACGGTACAATGGGTGTGCAAGTGACAAAAGATGACAAGGCAAGGGTCATAATCCCACTGAGTAGAAGTTGGAGTATGCGCAGATTCCGCGAAGCATCAATACCACAAGGGCACAATACCCACAAGGGATGGTTCAACAAAAGTTATAGACTCATCAAGATGAAGAGTAAGGATGCGCACATACCTCAAGGAAATGGTACATCAAGGGAACTATCACATCCCCTCCCATCATACCAGTGCGATGGAGAGGATCGTGATGCTAAAACCGGGCATCTAGCCCCATGAACTTATTAAATAAGCATTCACATAATATAAAAAGACATATGGAAATGTATAATTATAAGAAAACACAACGGAAGTAATTTCAATTACAAATCCATCATACATTCAAGATATTCATCAAATAAATAATTGCAAAGTTAACACAAGAGAATACTTATCTTATAACAAAGTAGTCCCAAGCAACTGGCTATGCAACTGCAACGTTCCACCCAACCATAGGCCAGTTGTGATTATCAATATCTCAACACACTGCCACCCCCGAGATGGGCATGATCTCTACAAGGAATCGGGGAACAACAGACTCACACATAGCTCAAAGATACACCAAATCAACCAAGCCAAGCTACAGTTGGGTTTATCAGGCTGTTAGGCAATGGAAGGAAGAATTGCTAAGCTAGTGGGATCATCCATAGAGATATGGGCACCCTCTGCAAGATCTATCTAGCTTGGTCTCCACAATACCTACACACTTGGCACAAAGAAGTATTCCCTTCACTAATACACAGTCCCTCAAGCCATACCGCCCATTCTAGTGTTCCTCAAGGTGTGCATAGAAGAGCAACCAGCCATTTTGATACTCTTGAGAGGTTACCTCCTCACTAGGTTTATCAAGCCAATTCTGGTCCACTTCCACTCCTAATTCTTGCTCATAATTTCCAACCAACACAGGGATGCACCCTACAACAAAACACAAGTGCTGAAAAACGTGGGCAACCAAAACGAACTGGTAGATGGGGAATAAACCCTGGGAGAGAAAATTCATTTTCAGAAAACGTTTTTCTGCATTTCAGGGGCAAAAACGACCTTTATAAACCCCCAAAACGTGACTCCCTTTCTCCCAGCCATTGTGCAACACAAAAACGAGCTCCCAGCTATGGAAAAATGTAGAAAATTGGTAAAAAACGTGATGGGGAAAGCCTAGCTAGCTCAGACTACGTGAGAGAGGAAAGACTATGGGTTCAAAATGGCTTTGGGCACCATTTCGTGGGTGTTTTCTTGCCCCAGAAGAAAAAGTACGGTTTTTCAGGTTGATGGCTTGCCCATGCATGAAATTGGCTGCCATGCCTCTTCATTCCCAAGGCATTAACTGCCTCAACCAATTTCTGGAAAAATTAAATGATTGGGTGCATAAGTCAGAATGGGTAGTTGAGGGTTTATTCATTGACATGTGGCTTATCACCATTGGCTCAAGGGTTTGAATAATTTTCCTCCCTATTCCTTGTAGAATCATGCCCCCATCTCTTTGTTGCATTGCATAGCTAGTTGTGGGTTTTTCATTAAAATTCGTATTTACATGATGTCTTAATTTACATTGTGCATATCTAGCACAAGAACCATAGGCATCTATTTTTTTAATTGCCGATACATAAAACGCTAAATCAATGGTGGGGCCTTGGCCTTGAGCTCCTCACCATGATTAAATAACAATATTTACATCATTTATGATTTAATGCGAAGGGGGTCAAAATGGGGACGTGACAGGAACATAGGCATACCACCAAGGTGTAGAGTCCCACTATGTTGTGGACCATGAAGGTGCTTGACACCTAACATATGACATATCAACAGTGCAGAAGATGATACGTGGCATATTCACAATCCGTGAAGTATGGAAGAAGGGATTCCACGACCAACTTGTGAACATACAATCCGTGTAGGACATGTATAAATATAGATTCAAGTTGGAGAATGGATGTAAGCTTGATGGTGAGTGCATAAGAGCTTCAAGTATTTGTTGAAGTTTGATATTCGGGGCATCAAAGGGCTCAAGGACAGAACAATATGATCTAGTGAGGAGCCAAGTGCACACATACAGCTAAACGAAGTTTATGATGGTGCGCGAAAAGATGATGTAGATCTATGACAAATGCACAAGTACTGAAATGAATAAATGCTGAAGTATGCACAAGTGCTTGATGTTTCGAAGGACAACATTACAATCAACACGTTATTAGTCACAGATGTTGTAAAGGTAGAAGTGCAGAGATAGAACCAAAGTTTATCAGATAATGCACAAATGTCTTGCTGATGCATATGAACATAAGTGAAAGTGCACAAAATTGAGTAGACCAATTGATGTGCGACGACAAAACGACAACATGATCTAGCGTGTGCATCATGAAGCAGATGATATGAGACAAGTGCATTAAACGAAACGGATGAATCATTTGATGCACAGAACGTCGCAGATTGTCTAAGAAACTGCAGCACTTAAACAAAACGGACACATCAGTAAGTGCACAGTTCTAATGTTACTAGTGCTTTATTTTAGAATAGCAAACTATCAATTGAAAGCACAATATCAGTTGGTTATTGCAGCCACACAATTAGCAAAACATAGAGATAATCAGTGACGCTGACTGTAGTATCAGCCAACGCATAGAACATGAAGTAAGTCATCAGCATAAGTGTGATTTGAGAGGAATTAGAATTCAAGTGAAGTATGCAGCTCAATGATAGAGTATAGACTACATGCGAAGGTAGCACATAACATAGTTATAATCAAAAGATTAGAAGTGTGCACGGAGTTGAAGTTTAGTACGAAAGCAACATACATTGGACATCAGGGCAGTCAGACGGAGCAAGGAGACAAGGAGTTGGAGCTTTCTTCAGGTTAGTGCTTGTAAAACAACAAGGAGACAGGGGGTCGGCGCCTCCTTCTTGTTGGTGTTGGAGAAACATGGGGAGTTGTAGCTTCCTTCGAGTTGGAGCCTGTAAAAGAAGGGGGTTGATGCCTCCTTCTAGTTGGTGCTGGTAAACATAGGAAGTTGGTGCTTCCTTGAATGTATTATTTTTCATTATAAAGAAGCATTCTGTGGTTTTCTCCTGTTTGGGTTTCCACGTAAAAATATTGTGTGTTATGTTTTATTTATATTGGTGCATATACGTGTGGATGTTTATTAATTGATGCATAACATAAGATAAGAATTACCCCCCTCTAAGAAGGTAAAAATTGCTGATAATTGTGCTAATACTGATTCACCCCCCTCTCAGTATTGAATTGATTCCAACATGTAAAGGGTTAAAATGCCTCTTTTCTAACTAAATTTGATAGAAGCAAAATGAAAACACTCTCATTGGTGGAGGAATAAAAGATTCTAACCTTATTTTTTGGGGGCTTATGTATATCAAGCAACTCTCTATAATAGAGATATTTTCCTCATTTACAAGGGAGAGGTTCAAATTAACAACAAAAGGGGATAAATAGAGAAAAAAAGGCCATCAAAAACTAAAAACCCGTGTAGAACATCATCATTTTTGTAGAAGCAATTGATTACTGTTCTTCATGTCTTTCTTTTCTTTCATCTTACTGTTTCTCTTTGTAAACATTATCCTAGTAATACAAGTGAAAGAGAGGCAATGAGGCCTAAGCCTCAAATTTTACATTGAATTTTTATAGTCCCCATGCCTGGATTTGTTGTTGTATAAATGAAGTGGAACAAGTTATCAATGTTTCCTTTTTCACTTTTTTTATCTCACACGATGTTGAATAAATCAAGGGATCTATGCTTGGCTTGCCCATTTGGTTTTCTATCAAATGAATATGTATTAGGAAAGTAGTTTTCGACCTCCTTCCAAGTTCATATGCATTTTTTCCATGAGTTAGTTGTCATGTGAAATATCAAATCATGGTGCATATGGTTTAGAAAATCATTCCTATGGCTAGAGCCTATTGGATCCCCTTGTTTTTTATTTTATTTTTGCTTATCCTAAATTATTAGTCAATTTTTTAAAATAATTGTAGAACCAACATCATACACCACCCTACCCTTTGTAATAAAACAAGTTTGAGCTTCACAAATAAAAGTTGTTTTTGTGGGATTGTCTAAAAATTCGACGATTTGGCTCGGACAGAGGCTTTTCACTCGAATCAGATGTTTTTCATTTTGCAAAATATGAATTTAACTGTGTTTTAATGGTGATTTTGATGGTAGAAACAGATTCGATAACATCAAAAACCTTTGGGGCACCCAAAATTTCAGAATTTGAGAGTTGTGACTAGGATTTTTAAAAATTTATGTCTAATTTTTTAAAATCATGATGGAAAAATCAAATTTTTTCATTTGAAATCATAGAACTTTTAGACTACAAGGTTTTTGTGTGTCAAATAATAAAAATAACTTTAAGATATTATAAGATATACAAGGCCTCGAGTGGTATAGAAATTACTCATGCACATGATGCCACAACATTTGCTCCCTTGTGCGAGTAAACAAATGTGAGACAACATAAGAAGTTGCATAGTTGGTCATGCGAGAGTTCTCCTTAATATAATGACAAATATTGCTTTGTGATAAAACAAATGTGATACACCAGAAGAACTTGCGTAGAGAGTATAATGACAAACCGCGTTGACGAGGGACATTAAAGATGTAAAAGCACAACTCCAATCAGGAAAGTGGGGCGCTAATTCCTTTCCTTCTGCCTTTGCCAGTGCGTGGAATGTTCGTGGAAACAACTGCAACAACTCGTGGAAATACCCGCCCACTCTGCCATACTGCTTTCCCTTGTATATTAACTCTCGCAAGCACATAAATTCATTCAGATTTTGAGCAATATTGTGTATAATTATTTGATTTTGAAGCAAATGAAGATTTCATTTTCTGGCTCATCAATAAATCAGATCATCCGGATGAAATCAAGGAGCGCTGCTCATACGTCTGTTCTGGTGGGTGTTTATGTTGTATTCCAACTTGCAGTGTTGGGATCTCTGTTGAGCTCTCATTCTCACTCTCCCTCTCAGCCGAAGAGTTGCGGAAATGGCATCTGGTGGGTTCCTCCTCACGTCTATCTCTCTGCTGTTGCCTGCCTATCCACCATTTTTGCTCTCGCCTTCGCATTCATAACAGAAACCCATCTGGACTTCATTCAACGCCGGCTGCTCCTCTTACAAAACGTTTCCGGCGATTTGACAAGTCCTGGCAATGAAGATATAGAGGGTGGATGCCCTACATGTTTATGTTCATTGCGCTATAACGACTATTTTTCCGCTTACAGGCTTGCTCTCTTCGTTCATGTGCTCGCCTTCCCTGTCGTTATCTTCAATACATCCAGGCGTTTACTCTGCTGAAATCCTCACTTTCTTTCGAGTCTTAACTATACTATACTTATGGGTTTTTAATAGATGTATGGATTTTGCATTGATATGATATTGGGGTCATTGAGGTTAAATAAATGGTTGAATCATCCTAATCTCTATTTATCTTTGTCAGGCACTTTGGATGTATCTGTTGATTGCTACATTATTAGTTGTAAAAGATGTTGAGATGTAATGAATTGGCATAGAAACCTTTGTTGTGAACAAATTCTTTCAAAAGAATGAACCTGCTCTGCCATGGTCTGTCCCAAAATTCCCAACTGTGCTCTCATAAATGTATACATTGTACTGTGGCTTATGATTTTGCATCTACAAGTGTGCTCTCAGATGTGGTTATTTATGCAAACAAGAGATGTCCCTGCGTCTTGAAGCAAAACTGAAAAAACGTATGAGGTAAATATGTCCTCTTTTTAATTTTTAGAGACAGTGTGGGAAGAAATGTCTTAATTTTGAAGGATCCCATAGGAACAAATTGATTCTGTATATATCTATATTGTCGACAAAAATGCATCTAAATCAACCGAATTGTTTAAAATGATAAGCATTTCATATGCACAAACGTGGGGACTTATAAAAACCCAATACAGCAGAGTAAAAATGAAAAACCTCATATGCTCTGTGCAATGCAAATTGGCTTTCCAACTTTGTTTTGTTTTTTTTTCATTGAAATTGCATATTTTAATTGAGGAGATGAACTCAGCATCTTCGAAATCCCCACTGCAGTCAAATTTTAAATCATGCAATGGTCCATTTGATCTGTCATTCTTTTCGCCCTACAGAAAAGGATGAAAATATTGATCTATCATCCTACTTCATTTTAATATATTGCATGTTTCATCTTTACATAATCGAGAGCAGTCCAACTTGCAACAAAATAATCTCATATTTTGTTAAGCTCTACAGCATAATCGAGAGATGTTTGGTTTTTCTTAATAAATGATCTGGTTCAATTTTTTTTTATATAGTTTTCTAGTTATTAATAGGATCTAAGTTTATGAGTGCATCTATATTATACATTAACAAAATTTTTAAATTAATATACAAAATTACTCAATAGATGTTCGGTGTTATTCTCTCTACTTTTTAATCTAAGATAAAAGAATAACCTTATTCTCTCCACTTTTAACTTTAGATAGATAAATAATTATAAACATTGGTTATATATGTGTAAGACAAGGAATGCAAGCATTCTCCACAAATCCTAGTTAGTCTTCGTTTTTATTGTGGATTTTTTTATTGTTGTTTTTTATTCACCAACCAGATGTAAATAATTAATGGAACCATGTTCACCGTTAAAAAATTGGGAAAAGCATGGCATCTTATACCAGGATTAAATCTTACCATCCTTTGTTTGTTTAGTGTTGAATGTTTTGATATCCTTACTGTATTCATAGAAAGAAAGGTGTATCTACTACCCTTCCTTCATGGGATTCTCTACATATACCTTTCCTTTCCTTCATGGGATCAATATGAGTCTTCATTTTTAGATATATTAGAAAAACCTTTGGGCTTTATAGTTCATCATCATTTTGGGCTTAGGTTTATAGGCGAGAAAGTTCACCCAAACACCTTCAACTCTTTGGGTTTCTAGGAGGTCAAGGGTTCAAACATAATATGGTATTTGATTTCGCCTTGTGTATATCTTTCCAACTCAACTTGTAAGCATGCCAAAGTGTTATTCCGAGGTATATTGGTAGACTATTCAAATCTAGGAGATTAGACTGAGAAAAATATGTAGCCTATGCCTTGTTAAAGTTAGCGCAGCTGCGAGACCCATTCTCAGAGAGGATGGTACCCTAGAAAGTTAACTAGGGTTTCTGGTAAAGTTATCCAGGCAGAGTAAAGAGTAAGACCCTAGAAGGTACCCTAGGGCCTCCAACTGTCTCCTGGGGTTTCTGGTCGGGGACCAAGCAGGTTGATGCCATGGAAAAAGTCCCTAGCATGTGGCTAGGGCCCCTACTTGTCTCTAGAGTATTTTGGTCGGGGACCAGACATTTTCTTGCTCACGAGGACCAAGCAGATCCTGCAGGTTGAGACAGAGACCTCCTGGTTCGGGACCAGGAAGATTCTTGGTCACGAGGACCAAGTAGTTCCTGCAGTGACATATCTGGTCAGTTAACCGGTGGATCTTGGTCAGTGGACCAAGATGATGATGTGTGATGTCCTCTTCTCCCAGGTCTTCGATATGGTTGAGCTAGATGGTGTTCTTAAGGGACTAGCCACCCCTTGATGGAGCCACTAGCATTTGACCTAAGGAGCAGTCTAGCGGACCACATGATCACATCATCCAGTGTGGACCCTTCCTTATACAATGATGATGAAATTTTAGGTTGTGTATGGAACACTTGTACATTTGAGAGAGATATGATTGATTGTAACCCACCTTGGTTTCTCATCCTTGGTCTTTACACCTTGTTGATTATTGGTATTGTGGTACCTTGTCTTTGACTTATGGTCAGTAGGGTCATTTACCCATGTTGAATTGTTTTTTTGTTTTGTACCACCTTGATGTTTTGGTCTTATGGGTACTATGGTTGTTTGCCCACCTTATGGTACACCCCTTGGTCCTAGGGGTTATGGGTCATGCACCCATTCTTGTTTTATGGTTTTGACTTGTACCATATTGATTGGTATTATTACCCTCACCTATTTAAGTGTAAGACCCTAGTACCCACCTAAGACACTCTACTTTATTTTATGTTATTAAATGTGACTTTATTGTTTTAACCATAATGTGTTGGTACCCACCTATGTCACTTATATTTTATATTTATATATCTCGTGACTTTTATTTTGTCATAACTAAATGGTACCCTCCTAATTATGTGGAACCCTAACTTAATTAAAAGTTTAATTAATAATCTTTCTAGAATATCTAATTTCCTATATATACAGATCTATTTTTTCTCATTTGAGATCATCTAATCATCTTCAATTTTAGATCTGATTTTCCATTGCTTGACGTCAAGAGTTTTTGAGGATCTTATTGCTAGTTATTCACCTGTGTAGGTCGTCCACCTGTTGAACACTTTAAATCTAATTGGGTTGATCATTGCAAGGGTTCGCTGTTGATTATTGACTATAGCCATGACCTAGTTAAGGTCTTTTTTCAGCCCGCCTGCTATCCAATCTGGTATTTAACTGATGGTTAAGAAGGCCATGATTCTAACTAAGATATGATCTGCTTGTTAAAAAGGTTCAGTCTGCCTATTGGGGTTCTAATCTGCTTCTCTGAGTTCCAATCTGCTAGGTCAAGTCCAACTAAACTCTGATTTGTTGTCCTAGATCCCAATCTTCCCGTTGGGAGTTCTGATCTACCTTTTGTATACCTGATTGAAGTCCGATACACATCTAGTCTATTGTTGAGAGGCCCAATCAAACTTTGATCTTCATGTTGAGCTATTGATGAGGTCCGATCTACTATATACATGCTTGTTGGGAAGGTGTGAGCTCTGTTCTAGTCCATGATTTGCCTGCTAGGTGTTTGTGTGTGGAGGTCGTGAGGCTCTAGGGTTGACTATATTATTCTATGTGTACAACTGAGGAGGTCGTGAGTTTTTTAGACTACTTGTGATCAGATCATGTTGCTGAGACTTTCCTCTAACCAAATCTTTATTATTGAGACCTAAACTATATGATGAGGCTTGTTTTTTTTATCAAACTTATTTGCTGAGACATCATTAGGATCAAATCCTTGTACTAAGATTTGTTTGTGACTTAAACCCTGTGCTTTGAATTTGATTGTGGTCAAACCTATGTGATGAATCCTGTTTGAGACTATTATTGTTTCTTGACTGTCATTGATCATTCTTGTTTGACTGTACCACACCTATCATCTCTCTCTCTTTGGTTTGTACTTACCCTTTAGTAGGGTTAGTTGGTTCCTAGTGTTGGCTGGCCTCTGAGACACACAACTTTGTCTGAAAGTAATATTTTTGAGTATAAAACAGGAAGGGTTCCACACCCAAGGTAAGTACTCTAACTTGTTATTAATTGTATTTATTACTGTTAATATTATATTGTTGATTACATGTTACTGAAGATTACTTTAACACGGTGACCAAATTGGTAGTGTTAAAGATGAAAGTGGAAAGAGATGAAAATTATGCTTTAGTTCTATTTACTGCTGTACTATTTCATTTTTGTATTAGTTTGTTAAAATTTATTTTGCATTAAAGTACATTGTTTGTTTATTTTCTGCATTAAACCCTAACCCTAACCAAAATTTAACATGCCTTGCCACTGTCACTTATTTTGAAAGAATGTTTATATTCTTTGTTACAGACAAGATCCTTATGCATTCTTGAAAAATCCTACCCAAAATATTGAAATGAGAGGTCCCTATCTGAAACCTTGCCACTATTAAATGTTATAGACATGGAACTATCACTTCAATGTTCTTAATAGATGCCACAGCTGTTAAAAAACATTTTAAACTCACTTTTCAAAAATGCACTTCCCAAAAATGCATAACACTCACTAAACTCTCATCTCTTTCTTTCTTTTGAGCCATCTTGAATATTGAAATTTGAATTTGTAGTGTGCTCCTTTTATTGTATTTGATGATAAAGATGGGTGATTCCATGAAGATGGGTAACTCTTTTTGGTCAAATATGACTGTGACAAACATAAATTTTACCTATGTATTAAATTGAAACCCTCGAAACTCATACTTGCCACATGAATTTTGACATGCGGTTGAAAAATGAAATGTAGATAATTATGTTGGCTTTCCAATAATATTTTTTTCGAAATATACCAATGCTATTTATCGTGTTGAATTTTCATTTAATGAAACGTGTGTACTTAAAAATTTGAAGAGCAATGAACAAGTAGTTTGTGTGCGTGCACAATAAATTAATGTTAAAGTAATAATTTAAAAAAATGAAATATGTGAACATGATTTGGACAGAGTGCACTCGGGCTTACATATTTTTCTCGAAAAATTATATTTATTATTATTTTTCGAAACTTACCAATGAATATTTAAGTCGCATTTTGTACACGTGTGCGTGTGCACGAAATATTTTGATTTTTTACATAATTTACAAAACTAAAAATACTCTTTTAAAAAGGACGCGTTTATCTGGGGCTTGTGTATTTTTTCAAATTTTTTGGATGTGTATTTTGAATGTTGTGGATTTATTTTTGAGCTCAATCGAAGTTGTCAGCATGGTTTTTTAGGACAAGTTTTAGTAGAAATTTAAAAACAACAGACATATGAAGATAAAAATTCGTAAATTTTATATATCTGGATAGAGGATTCATTGACGAATCCAATGGTATCAAGTCCGCTCATTAATGAGCATTTATTGACATGGTTTAACTCTGTGGAAGGCAGACAAACATTCCATTCTACAGGGAAAAGGGCTCTCGGCCTATATTTTAAGCCCTCGATCGAGCTTTTTTAAATACCTCGATCGAGGGCTTAACAGAACCTCGATCGAGGGTTTAACAATCTCTCGATTGAGGGTTTAACAATACCTCGATCAAGGTGTTATTAAACTCTTGATCGAGGTATTCGATCAATCGAGGGTCTGTCAAATAGGCTCGATCGAGGGTTCGTCTATGTAAAAAAAATTATAAAAACCAATCGGGGCGAAACCACGAAAGGAGTTGGAAACAATTAATGTTGCCAAGTACCCTTTCCTCGTAAAAACATCAACGAACCTGTATATAACTAACAAACAATGATTCACAAACAACAATTTACCTCATTTCTAGTTTTTTTTTCCATTAGAGCTTTATCAATTTGATCTTGTTGAATTAGAGATTTGTCAATTCGATCTTGTTGAATTGGAGATTTGTCATTTTCATATTGTTGAATTAGACCTCATTAGATATGTAAGATTTCTTTGTAGGCATAATTCAAGATTTCATACTAACATTTTGTTGTTTGTTATAACAATTTGAAAAAAAAATTGTTTGTTTTCATTGTAGATTGATTCATGTAAGATTTCTTTGTAGGCATATTTCAAGATTTCATACTAACATATTATTGTTTGTTATAACATTTTGAAAAAAAATTGTTTGTTTTCATTGTAGATTGATGGGGAATAAAAAAAAAAACAAAGAATGAAGAACATGAGTACAATAGAGAACGAATGAGACAACAAAGAGCAAGGTTGAGAGAAGAAGAAGATGCACATTTGGTGCAACAAATTCCAATGGAAGACAACCAAGGTAAATTATTGAATTACATGCTATCATAATTTAAATATCATGTTACATAATTTACAAAATTAATAAAAATTTTCCAATAAATTTAACTAAATTTCATAATTTAATTTGTTTCATATTTATTTGTAATTATATTCTTATTTATTTCATCAATTTGTTATTTAAATTTCAAAGTTTGCAACAATTTTTATGTTAAATGAACAATTTTCAAGTGGTTTTAAACAAAAGTTAAATTAGAACAATTTTCAAATAAAACATGTAAATTTAGATTCTATTTTCATGTTAAGATATGAACATATTTTTAACTATTTTCAAATTATTTCAAAGTTGCTGACAATTTTCAAATTATGCTTCAAAGTTGCTTTAAAACAATTTTCAAATTATTTCAAAGTTTGCTAACAATTTTCAAATGAAATGTACACTTAGATTCTATTTTAAAGTTAAAATGTATGTACATATTAACTCTTTTCAAAATTCTAAACTTTACTAACAATTTTCAATGTTATTAGAATAATTTTCAAATTAAATGTACATTTGGACACTTATTTTCAAGTTAAATTGTACATATTTAATTAATTGCAATTTTTTAAGTTACTAACAATTTCAAGTTAAATGTAATTTCAATTATTGTTCTGTTAGAAAATTCGATTTCAAAACAAATGAATGAATATTTTGAAATTTACATATTTGATATTTATGTATTAGTTAGAATTTATTTAATTTGAAAACAAATGAATGAATATTTTCATAGTTATGGTGGTTGGCAATATTTTCATAGTAATGAATATTTGAATACAAATGAATATTCAAAAAACTATTTAATTATAATGTTTACTTTAAAAAAAATTTCATCTATCACATATATTTTTCTTTGTATAATATGACATATTATTATGATAAGATTAATGATTAGAATCATATATTTTGTTAGGACAAATTAGAAATAATTAAATTTGCAATGTTTGCAACCTTGCATTGATATGTGAAGCATTATTGATAAAAAAATCCTTAAATTGCAATTTATGATAAAATTACAATTTCCATTTAAATGTCTATTGTTGAAATTGCAAAATCATCAACTAATGAAAATGTTATTTTGCATTAAAAATTATGAATATCCCCTCAATCATATCACTACAATGTTTTTAATTAAATATTCATATCTAAATCAATGTTTTTTCCCCCACATTTAGAGTATAATAGGTATGTTATGATGGGTAGATTTTTATTTCAGGTATATACAACATGGGATGCATGATGTTGTCCTTGAAATTATAGGGTAAAAGTGTTGTAATCATTTATTCTTTGCATGGTGATTTGCAACTTGTCTTTTAAATATTTATTTATTTATAAATTATACCATAGAGTTAAAATAACATTTTTCTTGTAATGTAAAAGTAAAATGGACATAAATTGCGTAAAGAAAATTTGTTCACAATTATATAATGTGATGATTGTAAATGATATTAATTTTTATGCCCACAATATTTTTGATTAAGTTATTAATAATTATCTTGACTTAAATATATATAGTTGATTTTTAAGTTACTAGCAATTTTAAAGTTAAATGTACAAGTTACTACCAATTCCAAGTTACAAGCAATTTCAAATTTTACTAGGAATTTCAAACTTTACTTCTAGAACAATTCTCAAGTTTAATTAAGTTAGCAATTTCATGTTACTTGAGCAATTTCAAATTTCAAGTTACTTGATGTTAAGATCCTAGTGGGCGGCCTTCACTAATACCGCGGGGTTTTGGTGTAACGGTTGGTATCATTTGGTATCAGAGCACTTTCTTAGGGTCTTTGGGTGGAATTTCTGCTATTTTTTTTTCGCATATGTTGCAAGTTCGGATCTGGGAATAATCTATGTCTTCTTAACTGTGGGAAGTACTTGGGCATAAGCCTAAAAATCATTGTGAGGAGTACCACAGGAACCCCAAAGTAGCTAGCCCATTGAGAGAACCTGTTAGTGAAAAGGATAATGACGCCTACCTGATTGACTAGTTTTTCCCCGTGAGGTAAACCAAGAGCTGTCGTTTGTGGCCAAGCGGTTATCAGTTTTACCTAAGCCGTGGAGTGAGGGGTACTACCCCAATACGTAAGCCGTCAGACAACATTGGTGGCCGAGTGAAACACCTGAACTGTTAGGAAGTCGAACATACATGGGGTCCATATTTATTTTCAGCTGAACTGTTGTTGATCACTTCCACGTCGTTTTAGATCCAACGTCGGCATTGCAGCGTTCGTCTGGGGATCGTACGACGCAGAGGAGACACCACCGTACAGGCGCACATCTAGCCCAAAGTCTAGACTGCGGAGTGTGGTGGGATGTTAAGATCCTAGTGGGCGGCCTTCACTAACACCTCAGGGTTTTGGTGTAACGGTTTGTATCGCTTGACTAATTTCAAATTTCAAGTTACTAGCAATTTCAAGTTACTTGAGCAATTTCAAATTTCAAGTTACTAGCGATTTCAATTTTTACTTAGAACAATTCTTAAGCTAAATGTATTAGTTGAAAAATTCAATTCACATGCAATTTTTTATTTTTCAATTTTTCAATTTCCACATCAAATTTCCAGTTACTAGCAATTTTAAAGTTCAATGCACAACTATCAAGCAACCAATTTTCAATTTGTTAATTTACATGTTAAGTAGGGAAGATTATGGTCAGACATCACATCATGGTGATCAAGAATCACATGACCCTCTGCCCCCTCATGATCCTGATCAACCATCACATGACACCTTTCTCTCTCACATTGAATATAATTGGGAGTTGCAGTGGGGTTGGAAGGGGTGGAAATTTTCTAGAGGATTGTGTAGTTGTTTCTGCACAAGAAGAGATTGGGAACTTGATCCTTGGTCGGAGAGTTAGAGAGCATGTCAATAACATAATCAAGTTATATTTTGAACAACATTCAACGATGGCACAAGTTCAAATCCTACATGGGTTGATAAAACACAAAAAATTGAAACGTGCCACAAAATTGTTGGGTTTTCAAGATGTTAAAACAAAAAAGACATGCGAGAATGCAATAGAAAATGTAAGAATTACGTTATCTTCATTTGGAAAATCAAGAAACAATGATATCCGAGTTGCTCGTAGGGAAATTACAACGGTTGTTGTGGCACAAAGCACCTCAAGAATATATGATTTTAATATTATAATATTAATATTAATATATGATTTTAACAAATAAATGCAAAATAAATTTAAAATCCTAAACCTATTTCAAATTTCAAATAGTTTTGGTTTTTGTTTTGAAATGGTTTTTTGTTTTAGGTTCAAATGGTTTTTTTTTCAATCCTCTTGGTGTTCTTGGAGGATTGAAAAAAAATGGGCATCATTTCTGTTTGTAAAAACACATTTTAAAATAAAACTGGTAGCATTTATGCGGTGAAATGCTACCGGTTGATATAGAAACAAAAATAAATCAACTAACTGCAAAATATCTAAAACCTTAAATCTATTTCAAATTTCAAATGGTTTTGGTTTTTGTTTTCGTTTGAAATGGGTTTTTGTTTTAGTTAAATCAAATGGTTTTTTTTTCAATTAGTTTGGTTTCCATGGCGGTTTTCGGTTTCAATCTTGGTTTAGTTTCAATGCCTACATCCTAACCATTTCTAGAAAACCAAATTAAAACTAGATTTGATCAAAAACACAAATTTATACAACAAATACAAAATATATATTTTTTTTTAAATAACAAAAAAAATGGTGGAATAGATGACATGATGGCGTCCGTGTGGGGAGGTGGCATCGCTGTGGGGAGGTGGCGTCGGGTGTGTGCTCAGTCGAGGTCCCCGTTTGCTGCTCTTTCGGTCTCTGTCAACCCACTACACAAAACAGGGCCGGTCGAGCCCTGTTTTGTTTTTTTTTCCCTGTCGCATACCCTTGATCGAGCAAACCCTCGATCGAGGGTTTGCTCGACTGAGGGTTTTTCAAGCCACCGCAAAACCGGCCGGGCCCTGTTTTGTTTTTTTTCCTTATTGGATCGAGCAAACCAAACCCTCAATCAAGGGTTTGCTCAATCGAGGGTCTGTTAAGCCACTGCACAACCGGCCGGGCCCTGTTTTGTTTTTTTTCCTTGTTGGATCAAGAAAACCCTCAATCGAGGGTCTAACCAAACCTTTGATCGAGGGTTTGGTTAGACCCTCGATCGAGGTATTTTTAAACCCTCGATCGAGCATTTAAAACCTCGAACGAGGGCTATAAAACACCTCGATCGAGGGTCTGAAAAATGAATTTTCCCTATGCAATCCACCAAAAATGGTGAACCACATTCGTGGATTCACCCAGATAGAGAGCAATTGATCCAAGCTATTGAAGTGACAAAGTTGGTGGAAGGGGATGGTCTACATGGCAAGGGTGACAAGGAATGAATGTTTTAGTCAATCTTAAGGACAAATTAAGTTTTTGGAAAAATCAAATTAATTGAGTTTTTGGAAAAATCAAATTCGAAGATCAAAGAATAGAAAAGCTTTTTCCAACAATTTCATTTTCACTTAACTACACTACCTTCCATGAACAATGGCATTAATAACATAAACAACTTTGGAAAAATTGAATTAATTGAGCTTTTGGAAAAATCAAAGAATAGAATTTTTTTTTCCAACAACTTCATTTTCACTTTAACTACACTACCTTCCATGAATCATAGCATTAATAACGTGCACTACCTTCCATGAATAATAGCATAAATAACATAAGTAACATAAACAACAAGAATGAAACCAATACATTCTTGAGTTACTTGTCTAAGGTGAAGGAGTTGGAGTAAGGAATTGGAGGATCTTGCAACTTGGCTTGAGGTAACATTCATATGGTTGTAATGTACTTCTTATTAAATATATCGATTTGTTTTATTTCCCCCCAACAATTGTGTTCATGGATTAGATTTTGCATACAAACCAATACTGATTCTAAGAAAAACCAAAAGTGATTCTAAAACACTCTAATAAGTTGTCATTTTTATTCTTTTCCTTAGGGGAGGGATGCCAATACCTATGCGGGGTCCCATGTGCCACGTCGGAGGACACCTGGCAATGACCAGGCGATGTACGACAAGGGTGGACTAGGTGGCGCCGTGTGTCAGGTAGGTGGCCTCATTGAATGCTAGGGTTTTGACGACGTTTTGGATGTTCAACACAACATTGTTTGGGGGCTACTCCACCACCCCGTTCATTCTTTGTTTGGGGCCAGTAAGTGACCATTCCGCCACCTCGGTAGTGGTCCGTCGAGGTTCCATTGAAAGCCCATCCTGTTGTATATGGTGGCACTTGGTGGGAGGTTACACAGAGACCCACAAAACACTCCATTGCACGCCCTTCTCTGCTTTTTGGGCGGCCATACCTGTGTTTCAGTTGCGTGGGATAGTCGTTGTGGCGTGGCCATTCCTTTGTATTTTCTCGGAAACAGATTTCGAAGGTGCATACTGCTTCCTGTTGGCGCTCCTGATTGGCTCAGTTCCTGCAAGCTTTGGTGTCAACTATAGGTTTGAGGTGGTTGACGACGACGGGTTCGTGCATTACTCGATGAGCAGATTACAGTGGTGGTTCGACGAGCCTCAACTTTGGCCATCCTGCAACTGACATTGCTCCACCGACTCGTCTGGTAGGGTTTAATCCTTACCAACATCTTGACAGTGTTTATCAACACTTTACACCTCCTTATGGATGATTTCATTAAACCTTTGGAACAATTTCTCTGTGGTTGCTTGTGTGTCTCTGGCAGTGGGCTTGTTTGGGTATCTCCTTAGTGGGTTGTAATTGCAAGCCTTGCTTTGTTTCAAGGATGACCTTTCTTCGTTTTGTGATAGTGACATTGTGATAATTTTGATGTTTGTGATAATTGCATACCAATCTGTGGCTACTCTTGCAATACCTTAACTTATTTTTGTTTTTAGGGTTTCTCTGGTTGTGAGGAGGTTTTTAGGGTGTGTTTACACAAAATTATGGTGGAAAATGGTTGCATGTCAATGGATTTCTTGGCCCCTGCGATTTGTCTTTTTGCTTGATATCTGCCATTGTCATTCTGTCCAGGCGCCATGGTGGATTGTGGGTTAGTTTTGAATGTTTTTTGGACCTTGTCTGGTTACTGCAGACCATTTTTTGGGTAATTATGCAACAATTCGACTTGCTGAAATATGTTGGGTGTCTCTGGTTCTAAGGGAAGAAACAAGGGTTTTTGCAGACCGTGGATGGATATGGGTGTCTCTTGAATATATTTCAAACCCTTTGTGGTTATTGCATACTATTATGGGTATAGTTGATATGCATGATTGTAATTTGGGCCTTTGGATATTTTGGTGATGCTTCTTCCTGTTTGTTTTTTAAGGAAATATTAAAACAATGAATTAATTGATTAGTTATATAGCAATTATACAGTTGTTAAAATATTTTTTGTTTAGGGTTGGCAGTGGAGGGTTTTGTAGAAGATTATATTTTTTTACTGCAGATTCGATTTGGCTTTTCGCTTATGTCTGTGAATATTTTTTAAGCATGGTATGTCTTATTGTGTTGGTTGAAATTTTTTGGAATTTGGCATGGTATGTCTTATTGTGTGGATGAATGATGGTTGCTTTCAGTGTTGGCAGAAATATTGTTATGCATTCTGGCTATGATTATTGTAGCATAGATTATTGTAGCATGGATTATTGGGAGCAATATTGTTATACATTTTGGTTATGACTACTACAATTTATATTCATATTGCTGCAAAATTTGCAGTAGTAGGTGTTTGAACTTTATATTCATCTTTGTATTCATATTGTAGTAGATATAAATCCCCATGATTTGCTGTAGGTTTCAAAACTTTGAACTTGGTTTTAGATTATGTCAAGCCCTCGTCGTTCTTGCTTGAAGCTGCAAAAGAAGAAAATGTTGTGGATACATTGTCATGGTGTTTGATGACAATTCTGAAATTTGGCATGGCCCCTCATTTAGTGTGAATGTTTGTCTGTCTTATCCTGATGGTTTTGCAATCTTATGTAGTGAACTGAGAACTTTGACACAGTTTAATCATTTGATGGTATACTGAATGTCTTTTTCTTGTTGGTACATTGAATGCCTTTTCTTCTTCATATGGTATCTTTTCTTGTTCATAGCATCAGTAAAACAGTAAGTAAGCTAGTAAGAAGATTTATTGTAAGTGAATAAGTCAATGGTCTAAAGCTGATGATAGAGGAGTATCTAAATCTTAATAAGATCCTGGTAGAATCGTGCATTGTTTGCAAATGTTTCTAATGATCCTTCCATCATGTTCCTTTCCTCGGTTGTTCTTGTAGTATCAGCCATCACATTCCTTTCCTCAATTTCTCTTGCATAATTTCGGTTCATCTGTTGCACCTTCCTTGCATCCGTTGCTTTCCTTGCCAACTTCTTCTGGTGCTCTTTTTCTCGTCAATTAGCCTCTCTTGCAATCCTTTCTTGTGCCTGATGTTTAGCTGCAATCATCCTTGCTTCATTCTTTTCCTTTTCAAGATATTTCTTCCTTTGTTTTAATTCCTGCAAAGCGTGTTTCTTTTGTTCAGATTCAACCAAAAGGCTTATGTACTCTTCTAAAGTGAGTAGCTGTGAACTCCAGCCCAATCAGAGAATGTCTGTCTTTCCTTGCCTTCCTTGCATTGACACTCTCTCCATTGGAAACTTTAGGAATTGGCCAAGCCTTGGCATGTTCCCTAGCAGTGGTTCTTCTGCTATGAGAGGTTCTTCTGTTGCAGTATATTCTTCGGTTGCATCCTCGTTGTCTGTGTTAGGTTCTTCTATCAGCCCACCATCAACATAAAAATGGACAATATAATCTTGTATGACTGTCGGCTGCAAAGGCATGTTCATGCTTTCATCATTGGTGGAACCGCCAATGTGTTTGTTCAAGTTCATCATGGCCTCTGCCATCCATGATGGTTGGGATACTTGGGTTGGCAATGTCAATGTGTCATTGTTGCTGCCTGGACTACGAAAACCATCTACCGCATTAGTATGTGCCATAGAATCCACGTGTGTGTCGGATGGACCACTGTAATGTCCCTTGTTAGGAATTTTATTAAAATTGCAATTTTCCACTTTTTTCCTTGGTTCGACCTTTGACTAGTTTCGATCTCTAGGTCCCAAATTTGCCCCAAATGATCCCAAATCTTCTGAGAAGGTATATGAATGATATTAGAACATAAATATGTGTTTCAGGGATTCCTTTGTACCTTTAAAACATCTGCAAATACTCTTTCAATTCTGGTCAATGTAGGTAACTTTACTAATGATTTCCCTTTGACTAGTATTGGTCTCTAGGTCTCAAATTGACTCCAAATGCCTTCAAATATTCAAGGAAGGTTTATGAATGATATTAGGAATTGAATATGATGTTCAGGGACAACATATGGCCACCAAAATACCTCTTCAAACTCTCTTAAGATTCTGGACCAAGTATGTAATTTTACTAGTAATTTGGGGTTCAAATCCCCCTAAGGTAAGTACTGAAAATGGCTTCCCAAATGCCTCCAAACCCACTCAAATTTATGAACAGAGGTATGTAATGTGTTAAGTATGTTATTAAGGTCTCATATGCACCATTAATGGTTTATTACAATTGTTCTCACCCTCTCCCATTCAACTGCAAAAATCCCCAATTCGACCCTTGGGGAAATGGCACTATTTCACCTCCCAATACAACTAAACTGAGTAAAAATGCTTCAAATGCTCAAGTACAGTACATGAAACTTGTAGAAGACATCCATGGCAGTATATTTATCACAAATATATCAGAGAATCATCCATTCATTCGAAATCATCATCAATACATTGGCTCACAACAAGGTAGTGGGGAAATGGCATTGTTCTTCCATTAAAAATGAGATTTATACATTTCTACTTGGAATTTAGACCTGAAACTTTTTGGAGATGAAGAACAGAGTATTTACTTCATATTACAAAATAAATGGGGCATCAAAATCTTCCCCAAAGAGTACAATAGCTCACCAAAAACGCCCTCCCTCAAGGATCAAGAATATGCCATCAAAACTGGAAATGGTTGAAGGAGTGAGCTGCAATAGAAGAAACCATGAGATGCCCTGTAGCTTACACCTGCAAATAAAGACTCCATTAAAGCTCCAAATGAAAGGTCTGAATGGCCTTTCCAATTTCCAACTTGGATGGGAATCTTTCACCCTCGAAATTGGCTAAGGCAAGAAACTAGTCATCCACTAGCTCTCCCTCTTCACAAATGCAATTGCAAATTCTACAAATGACCAAAAGCTGGTTTCATTATTTTTTATTGACATTTATAAAGTTCTAATGGCCTCCATGGGTCGAATTCCTTCCAAGAGACTCATGCCAACTCAAGTTGGGAAGAGATTCCAAAGAACGCCACTTGTACAACAATTCCTAGTCTCCCACTTCCACCAAATCCCATGTGGAAGCATCTTAGCTGCCCTAACACCCTTGAGCGCCCTCTTGGAGTCTATTTTTATCCCTGACATGTCATATATGTCATATGTCAGCCTTCAGGTCTGATTTGTGTCATAGGTGTCATAGCATCTTCATCATTGTTGTCATAGAGCTAGGGAATCTAGCCCAAGTGTCTCACTAGCTCCAAATTGCCTCTTCCTCTTCCATGGGAGTTACTCTTCCTCTATATTTCGACCTTGGATGAGTCATTCTATGAATAATACCTTTTGGACTCCCCCAAGTATGTTACCATTCACCTTGAATTCGAATTGGTGAGAGAATGATGCCAAATGTAGTGGGGAAATCTAGCCATATGTGGGTCCCACTTCCTCCATGTGTCTTCATGATGAAATGCCACTATTATTTTAACTTGTATATATTTATTTAGCTCCTTTATTAAATATTTATGCCATTCTAATGTTCAAACATCATTTGTTATCCCCATTATTCCAAATCCCAAAGCTTCCACCCCAAACCTAGGAAACTAGTAATTTTCCTCCTTGGCAATTATTTGACCTTTAGCATCAATTTAACAAACTCTAATGAATAGGGCCAATGTGATTAGGCCATTGTGACACAATACCAAATTTGGGACATGACAACCACCTAGCCCCACGTTATCTTCCGCTACTTCGTCATCGAATTGTGTAGCCCTGACCTATTCATCATCATCAACAACACCAACTCCTTGGCAGTTTCCTTGAGAAAGGGACATGATATTGTCCACAAAATCTGCCTCTTGTTTCCCATCCAAATGCTCTTCGACGTACTCAAGATCTTCACTAGCCACATCTTCTTGTCCATCCACATCAAATTCTAGGCTACAACCGGTGTCATGCATAAGAGCATCATAATTCAATGTCCAGATACCTATTCGCCTAAATCCAGCCTTGATATTTGAGGATGTGAGAGCCCTTTTGAAATCCTTGCTTGAAAGCTCAGCTAAATCAAACCTCTTTACCTCTGCCCCTGGGTTCTTCACCATCCATGCAACATGTTCCGACCTGAAAAATTCCTTGAAAGGCCCAAACACACTCACATCCAGGGGCTGCAACCTGGGAGTGGTGTGAGTAGGAAGTGTTAACAAGTCAATGCCCAACCTGTTTGCCTCCTCGATGGTCTGCACAACAATGTGGCTACCAAGGCCATCTAAAACCAACAGGTGTCTGTTTTCAGGGGAGACACCACCTGGTACGGATGCTGCAAAGTGACAAAGCCAATTTAGGAAAAGTTCTTTAGTCATCCATGCATGGGGATGTGCAACCATGCACACCCCAAGTTCACATTTTTGGATATAGTTTTGCAGCCGAGTTTTTCCCTTGAACAAATAAAATCCCTGGATTGCCATACGAATTGCATTCACACAACATAGAATGGTTATCCACTCCCTACTCTTAGGATTAATATTTGGCACATTCAAACTCCCTCTCTTTGCAATTACCCGCATACCACAATTCCTTCCTTCCTGTAACTCTGTCTTGTCGCAGTTCCAAATATGGTATGGAGTGTAAAAGTGTTTCTCATATGTAGAAGAAAGAGTACCATAGAACTTGGACACAACTCTGGGGCATAGATTCAATGCCCTATCTCTATCAAGGCCCTCTACAGTTTGTAGCACTAGCTCTAGATGCCTTTTTTTGAAACCATCCCACCATGACTTACCTGGAAACCCATCTTTGAATGGGGTTGGCCTCCCGTGACAGATTTGAGCAACTGTTGATTTCATTTGTATCAACTCTAGCTCATGTCCCAATTGGTCCATCTCCTTACACCACACCACCACCTCCTCCTCCTCATGTTCAGTTATGACTGTAAGAGGACTCTCCTCTTGGTATGGTTTAGGCCATTTATCTAGTAATGGATTGACGTAGGTGCAATCCCATATTTTTTTGCCGCTGCTCTACCTGAAAACCCCTTGAATTTGACATTGTCAGTTGTAGCCATCAAGTCTTCTTTTGTCCATCCTCTAATAGCACTGATTTTCTTCGTTGAAATAGCACCTTGCACTATGGAAGATGGTGGCAATATGGGAAATGCTCGCACTGTGGGTGGTGATGGCATTGTCGTTGATGGTGGTACCACACCATCTACCTCTTCTACAGGACCATTCTCAGAATTTATTGTAGCAATGTTGTCATTTGAAACATGGGCCCTATCCTCATTTGATGATGTGCATCGTAGCTGGCACCCTGGGTACACCGCTTCCTTGCGCCCATTGTACGATGTGCAATATTGACTCTTGCCATGGCTATGAGAATCTGCACAATCCATACATGTAACATTTAATAAGGTATCCTTCTGCAATGGTTAACCTGTGAGTATTATACGCTAAACCAGTTATGTCCTTTCGAGTTGAAACAATGCTTAGTACAACGGTATCACGCCGTAACACTACTTAGATAGTTAATTATAGGAAACAATGTTAGGAAGCTGGAACCCCTTCGATGCATTTGAGGTTATAAATACGTCCATGTAAAGTTTGAATTTGAATTGGTTATGAAGTAACCAACAGTAAAGGAAGAATGGGGAGAAAGCATTAGAATCATTACAGAGTATGCCAAAGGATGGAATAAATTGAGTATTGGTTGTTGGTTGTGAAAGTGCACCTCATGGGTCTATGGCTCTATGGCTTGCCTCTATACAACATAAAATGTTTGTTCAGTGATCACAAAACTCCAAGATATTTCTTTGCAATGCACACCAAATCTTATATGTGAAAACTTAGATAGTTAATTGAATGGATACATGAAATAAGTGAATGTTAATACCTGAACCACTGTGCACACACTGATGGGCTATTGATGAATGGTTTGCAGATTGTTGATAGTGTTGATGCACTGGTTGAGTCTTGTTGGTAGATGAACAACTTGCAGGAAGTTGAAAGCATAGACGCACTGCTTGAATCCAAGGAATGCAAATGGCTTCAATTGTATGCAAAGAGGTCGCTTTATAGTTTTTTATGCTGAAAATGATTGTTGGCTGGAATTGACATGGATTGCAAGGTTAATTATGAAATGAGAGGCTGGGATTGATTTGGCACCGATCCAATGGCTGGAAATTTGTATTTGCATGATCCATGTGCTCTTAGTGTGTTTAATTGATGGTTTGATTTAGTGGGCAACATGGATAATTTTAAGGACCCATATTTATTTAAAAGTGTATAAACCTTGGCGAATCTTACCAATTCTTAAAATGTCAACTATAAAATATTTGGCGATATTTTTCTAAAATTATTCAATTTCTAAGGATTTTATATAGTTTATATAATAATTTGGCGATTTTTAGAGCGAAAAAAGTTTACCCCATTAAAATTGGGCAAAATGGGGCTTCAAAAAATGCAAATTGGCGAATCGTTTTTTGGAAAAAAACTTGGAAAAATAGCCCATGGGCTAAATTTCGCCCCTAAAATTATCCTTGGTGGGCAAAGTCTGGAATCCGTATTAGATGATCCATGTGCTTTCATTGAGTTTAATGGATGATTTGAGTTTGGGCAGCGTTGGGAATTCGATTAATGGATGTTTTGATTTTAGTGGGCAGATCTGGGAATTCATATTTGTTGATCCTTATGATTTCATAGAGTTTAATGAATGATTTGATCATTTTTCAGTGGGTGGGTGTCATTTATTGAGGTTGTATGTGTAAGTTGTTGATGAATCCTGGACCAGATGCTGACCCTAATTTTACTTGTAGTGTGCAGGTGGTAATGGGTGATGGAACATTGCATCCTACTGTTTGAATGTTGCTTCTCCAAATGGGGTTCATAAGGGCTGATGTGAGGCCCAGGGTGTACTTAGTAGATTAAGCATGATAGGATGTTTTGATGTTAGATTTGGTATTTATGGCAGGACAGAGTTTGTTCTCAATTGGACCTGGTGGTTTGTAAAGTTGGCATTAAATGGACTGTCCAGTGTCAACTGTGGTTGTAATCAACTATTGAATGCTCTTTGGACTTAATATAATACATATTTATGCATAAATATAAAGTTTAATGATTTTCTTTTGAATGGGGAATGTTCATTCAATGGAGGGTTGATGTGGCCGGAACCATGACCACTATTGTCCCCGCACAACAATAGGAGTCTCTCCTGTAATGGTTTACCTTTTTGTGTAAAGGAACCTCTTATTATTATTTAGTGATGTGCTATTTTTTATTACAATGATTTTTGTTTTTAGTAGTAAGGAGGGTATATTTTTTCAATGAATTTATTAATAGTTTTAACCATGTCGACATCATGTGTTTTCTTTTATTACACTAATTTTTTTACTTGAGTGATTGCCACATATTTTAATATCATTTTAAATTTTATATAGTCATAAATTGTAGATTATTATCATGTTTAATTATATATATTCATAAACATAATATACAATTTTAATAATATATATTCATAAATTTAATGTACTACTTAAAAAATTCATAAGTGAAAATAAAAGATACACAGAATAATGAATATAAGAAATAAAACTTACAGAATAATGAATATAAGAAATAAAACTTATTTGTTTCATAATAATGTCTATTGAATGTAGATAGTGTGGTCAGAAGGAATGTTTGTTAATGTTTGTTAGCTTTCTCATCTAGATTTAAATCTCACTTTGTAATAACTTTATAAATATAAATATTTAATAAAAATTTATAATATTTATAAAATATAAAATTTTAGACATTATAAATGCCTAATCACAATTTTTGCCTAAACACAATGTATAATACAATGCTGAGACAAGGCACTGAGACCTAGCAAAACTAGGAGTTTTGTAATAGACCATGCAAGAGCAAGCTAACTTTTTCAAAGAATTTGTCCACAAGCAAGGGAATTCATTACATCATAACATCTGTTCCAACTGATATATTCATTAAATCCCAACATCTGCTACAAATGATAATGGATGATAATGTAAATCCATAGTGGATAACACAAACATAGATAGATAATTAGGAAGATTCAACCATTTATTCAAGTTTCCCAATATCATATTTCTGCAAAATCCATACATCTGTTAAAAACCCCCGAGCGAGAGTGTACAAGAGAAGAGACTAGAATTAATAATCGAGAGAAAGGCAGGATTTCAGCAGAGTAAACGTTTGGATGTGTTGAAGATAAGGACAGGGAAGACAAGCACAGAAACAGAGAGAGCGAGCCTGTAAGGGGAACTATAGTCCTTATAACTCAAACAACCTGAACATGGAGAGCCTCCGCTTTCTGTGTCTTCATTGCCAGTATTTACCAAACCTGCACAAACGTTTTGCAAGAGCAGCAGCCGGCGTTGCGTGAAATCCAGGCGGGTTTCTGTGATGAATGCGAAGGCGAAAGCAAGAAGGGTGGATCCGCAAGCAAAAACAGAGAGATAGACGTGCAGAGGAACCCAGGAGATGCCATGTCCACAGTTACTCTTCACCAAAGAGGGAGACTCAGAAAGAGTGCTCAGTAGAGACCCCGACAGTGCAAGTTGGAATACAATATAAACACCCAGCACCACAGACTTTTCAGCTGTGTTCCTCAAGTTCATTAGACTGATCTGATTAAGTGAGAGGCCAGAGATTGACATCTTCATTTTCTCCAAAATTAAGTATATGAATTGATCAATACCACTCACATGTATATGAATCAAATCATGTGCTTGCGAGAGTTATATCGAGGGAAGGAACATCGGGAAAATCGTTGGTTATTTCCACTAGGCGCGTCGCAGCAGATGCCGAGAAAAAGCTGTGAATGTAGAAAAAGTAGTGAACGTGTGCTCCACGGGCGAGGAATAAGGTAGGAACTATTACCCCCACTTTCCTCACAGTTGTCTCTTTCCAGATGTACTCGGTTTCTTCCTAGTGAATATGAAGCTGGGGTCTAACGTTATTCTTATCCACTCGGACGATCTATGTAAAATGCTGTTTTTGATGTAACTGAAATTATGATTGTACATTTGCAATGATGAAAAGGAACAGAGTGCTCTAAATCAACAGAGGAGGACGTAAATGACTGCTCAAAAGCTATGTTACCAGAAACGAAAGGAGAAAGAAAAAACAACAAAAATGAAATGAAGATGGAAGAAGAATGGGACATTACCAAATACACTATGAATGATGAATGTTTTATGAATGTTAATATATTTGTCAACATATTTCTCACAGAGAAACTTAGGGGCTTGAAGAAGTCCTACAATCCCACAAAATATAATGAGGCATTTTCTTTTCTAATAATAATGTTATTCAATTATTCAATAGAAATCTAGAGCTACTGTCATGGTTGGTCACAATTGCATAGTCATTATTTTGTTTACTGGTCTGAGTGGATATTAACCATCATACATCAACAATTGATTCAGAAATATTGCCATTCCAGGGAATTCAAGCCCTCTAAGCAAGTTGAAAAAAACAGAAACAGGGAAACGTTTTGTGATAAATGAGCCCAAAAATGAAAACACCCATAGAAAACGATGTGTTTTTTTTGTCCCATCCTTGTTTCTGCACTGTTTTCTCAAGCAAAACTAAATCCCTGTTCCATTTCCGGTAACGGAGCTCAAAAATGTGGGTTAAAGAGACAACATTTTATAAAGTAAAATGATAAGAATCTCATAAAGAGAGTATTTGCCACTCAAGTCCCATATGGGAAGAATAAATAAATTACATAGGTCTGACTACTCTGATTCTTATAAGGAATTGGTTGGCATACCTTTACATCTGATTTTCCCTTTGATTCTGGACATCTGATTTTTCCTCTGATTCCTGGCCATCACTGTGTACCCTTCTATAAGGGTGTGGCATGAGGTTTAAAAATATAAGATTGGGACTATTTTTCAATGGAACAACAAAATAATGTATACTGATATATAATATTAATATTTTTATATTAGATATAAAGAGTATCATATTCCCAATTTTTATGAAATGTCTTTTAGCTTGTATAATGTTTCTATATTATATGCAGAGAGAACCATTTTCCCAAATTTTATGAAATGCTTTGTATTGTATATATAATGTAATGTAGTTTATTTTTTTTATGAATAAAAAGTTATAATATTTTTTTGGGAAAAAAATTAAATGCAAGGAAATAATTTATTTTCCAATTTTAAGGATTAGTTTATTTATTTTAAGTTACCATGAGTTTTGGTTGGAATCTGTAATTTTTTTGGTAAAATTCAAATTTCTATATGTTTAAATTGTATTTTTGAATCTATAAATAGATTCAGCACCCTCAAATACCTCCATGACACCCAAATTATGCAATTTCTGTAGCTATTATATGTGGTTCTAAGATTTTTTAAAGATTTCCAACTGGAATAAGAACAAAATTAAACAGAAAATATATTCAGAAAAAAGTTGAAAACATAGAATATTTAAACTACACCAATTTAATATATTTTTTTCCTTGGAAAAAAGCGTAATTTCATTAATGGATAATCAAATTACATATTGTATAAGGGCTTCAGGGAGCCCTTTCTGGAAGTAAGCTTTTCAGCTTCGAATATTAGAGTTTGCATAAGAAAAGAAACTTTTCAAGCTCTCAAATGAGAGCTCAATATCCCATCAAAATTACATCCAAAGTATCACATAAGTGCTATAAAAGGAGTATTTGAAAACAGTGAGTACCAAAGCACCACAGAGGCAGAAACATATAACAATCCACTAAAAGCAACAGAAGGTTGCAGAGCCACCGGTTTTCAAAGGCCGAGACCACCGTCCAAGTGATAGGGCCGCCATCAGAAAGTTCTCCACCGCACCAAGGGCATCCAACCATTGTCGTCTCCCTTCGACAGTGTGCTGCCGCCGCTGCCCAAAGAAAGAAGGAACCTGCTGTGAACTACAGGGATCCTCCGCCGTCGAGCAGCCACCGATGCCTCGTCGTGGAGCACCCTTCCAAGCCGACCGTCTTAGGTCAAACCGCCGCCGCTGGAAAGCAGGAGAAGCCTACTGCGCAATGGGTCGCCGCGTTAAAACTCCGCCCCCACTTCATTTGCAGGTGGTCCGTCGATGATCGTCGTCGTCGTCATGTCAAGGAAGAATCTCAGAGGTAGGAGGGGATGGTGGCCATGGAAGGATCCATGGCCGTCGGGATGCAATCAAAACCAACGCTCAAAATGAGAGCAGAGCCACCGCCTCAAAACCCTAGCGCAGCTCCCCTACACCAATTTAATACAATAATAATATCCTTTAATTTTATATAGTGATGATGCAATATTACAAATACTTGCATCAATCTCAATGGTCAATTAAAACATAACCATAGCCTTGACTGGATGTTGGAGGAATATGGAATTATGATAAGAAAAAAAATCATTTTCTACCTTTTAGTTGTCTCAATGATTTTATATGAAATATGATAAGAAGAAAAACATTTTTTACCTTATAGTTGTAGTGATTATATATGATTTTGAGCAAATCCAAAACATTTTTTAGGTGCTATAGTTTTATGAAATCTAAAACCATAAGTAAATATTTAAAATATAAATATAATTTACTCAAAATAAGCAAAGATAAGGTCTGTGTTATTGCTTAGTAGGTATCCCATACTCAAAATAATGTTGGACCAGAGATTCTCATACTTAACCTCACTATTATAAGGACATAAAATAATTACAAATCTTAAAGACTTGCTGGGGTGAAACCTATATTTGCAACGGATTGACATGGAGAGAAACTTTTTAATGTTATCCTGTGATTCATTCTTTTGTTGTTGATTGTACTTCAATCCACTAAACTAACTAATATTCGTTCAAGCCGTAACAAATCTGTGGTTAAGTTGTTTGATCCAAGATTATTGGACAATAAATATCTCATATGATGCTTGAGCAAATTGAAATTGGGGGTTGGAGGAAATATGTGTCTTCGTTGGTAGATTTTGGTACAACCCTGTCTGACCTAGCAATTGATTTAAGCGTTTCACAAAATATGCAACCACAAACTCAAGGGCAGGTCCAAAGTTCTGCAAACAAATGATTGTCAATCCCCTGTTTTAGATTAAAAAAAGTTGGGGATTCTCTCAATCATGACATAATGCAACTCCCTTGTAGCCTTGAGTACTCTGAAAAATAAGTCTTATGGCGCAGGAAAATAAGTCTGATGGCACAGGATTATTTTTTTGCAGTATTCGAAGCCTGTTCAGTACTTATTTTAGATTTTCTGTACAGTAACATGTCTTATTTCTACATGCCATTCTCTGCAAGCAAGCTTCAGTTTGCAGGGCTTCTAAGCCATTGAATGCTCTAGAAGTATGTTCAGTCTGGCCTATTGTAGTTGTAGCCAGAGAAGAAACCAGGCTTCTCGAGTCAGTGGCCGCAATTTGACAAATCCTGGTACAGAGTAAGTTTGTTTGTAAATTGTTTACCAGAAAGATGGATCTACAGTTGCAGATGTGCTATATCGGTTAATGAAAGAAAATTTGTAGGATTTGGACTTATTTATTTAAGCCGTCTAGCGTGCCTGTTATAAGGCATGATTTCATGCTCTGCTTTGTTGCTAATCATTTCTCATCCAGTTGCTAAAACATTTAACATGGAGGTTATGTAAGGATATGTCTGAGATTGTTATAGGTTCCATTTTAAATTTGCTTAAAGATTTGTCATGTGCTTTTAAGTGCTTAGAGATATGTCATGTGCTTTTAAAAGTGTCAGGTCTGAGATGTGTTATTAGAATCTAAGTTTTTGTCTGTCATGTGCTTTTAAGTGCTTGGAGATCTGTCATGTGTTTTTAAGTTTTATGTCTCAGATGTGTTATTAGAATCTAAGCTTTTAATTGTAAATATATAAGATATTAATGAAATTCTCAAGACAATATAAGTAATTATAAATAGGTGTTAAAATAGTATTAATTTATTGGTGTTATTCTCTCTATTTTTTATACAAGATGACCTATTGATGTTATTCTCATCACTTTTGGCCCACAATTAAATATTACTCCCCTTTATTTGTTTAGTGTTGAATGTTTTGATATCCTTCGATATCCTTATTATATGCATAGAAAGAAAGGTCTATATACTACCTTTCCTTCATGAGATAAGCATGAGTCTTCATTCTCTACATCTAGTACGAAAACCTTTGTTATACTTCATCATATTTTTGGTCTTAGGCTTATAGGTGAGAAGGTTGGCACAAACACCTTCAGCCCTTTGAGTTTACAAGAGGTTATGAGTTCAAACACAATGTGGTATTTGGTTTTGCCTTATGCATATCTTTCCAACTCAATTTGTAAGTATATCAAAGTGTTGCTCCGAGGTATATTGGTAGATTATCTGAATTTAGAATGGGGCCCTCAGGGTCAATTGAAAAAAAAAAATCAGCCTATGCCTAGTCATTGTTACTTATTTTAAGAGAATGTTTATATTCCTCATTGTGGACAAGTGCCTTATGCATTTTTGAATAATCCTACATAAAAAGAATTGAAGTAACAGATTCCTAATACCTACTTGAAACTTTGTCATTGTGCAATGTTTTAGACATATAACCTATCATTTCAATATTCTGAATAGATGTGACATCTTTTAAAAACACTTCCCAAAAGTGCATAAAGCTCACTAAACTCTCATGTCTAAATGTGACATCTCTTAAAAAACACTTCCCAAAAGTGCATAAGGCTCACTAAACTTATGTCTAGATGTGACATCTCTTAAAAAACACTTCCCAAAAGTGCATAAGGCTCACTAAACTCTCATGTCTTTCTTTCTTTTGAGCCGCATCTTGAATGCTGAAATTTTTATTTGTTGTGTACCTCCCTTTATTATGTTTCATAATAAAGATCAGGAGCAATCGTTCCGGGCTAATGAAGTGACAAAGTTGGTGGAAGGGGATGGTCTATATGGCAAGGGTGACAAAGAAAGAATGTCCTTTGTTGTGTATCTCCCTTGATTATGTTTCATAATAAAGATCAGGAGCAATCGTTCCAGGCTAATGAAGTGACAAAGTTGGTGGAAGGGGATGATCTATATGGCAAGGGTGACAAGGAAAGAATATCCTGTTAAATTTTAAAGACAATCAAGTTTTTGGAAAAATCAAATTCAAAGATGAAAAATAAAAGAGATTTTTCCAGCAGCTCCCTCCTCACTTGGCTACACTGTCTTCCATTCATGATGACATTGATGTCATAACATTAATAGTGAAACCCAAGTGTGGTTCTAAGAAATGCCGATAAGTTGTCATAATCTGCCCCTTAATTGTTTGTCTTTTCTTTAAAGGAACTTCTGATTAATTAGTTATGTGCTTGTGTTTTTTTTGTAATTTTGTTTCTGGTAGAGTTGTTTGTCTTTTTCTTTAAAATAACTTCTGAATTTCTGATTAATTAGTGATATGTTTTTTATTATAATTTTACTTTTGTTTCTAGCAGTAAGGAGGGTATTTTTTTTTATTAAATTTATTAATTTTAGCTCATAAAAACTGTATTTTTCGTCATTTTTCCACTCAATTTTTAAATTTTTTATCATGTAAACTCATAAACATCATTTATAATAAAAACTATATCATAATTACATTAATAAACTTAGATAAATTTATGACTGTTTTTTATATGAATGAAGATAAATTTGCCACATAATTTATTATCAGTTTTATTAATTATATATTCATAAACATAATATAGAATGAAAAACTGATCTTTACTGTGTATGCTTAAACAGTTTACAAAGTGAACATAAAAGAGATTTGAAGAATAAAGAAAATAAGAAACAAAACTTTATTTCCCTTGAATAAATCTATACCTTCAATCAAGTTAAGTTTGGGAATAGAAACCACTCTAAATCCCCATTTGATTCGAAGTATTTGCATGCCCACAGGCTAACTAAAATATAAAAGTTCAGACATTGTAAATGCCGAAGCACAAGCCATAATACAATGCAAGACAAGTCACAACTCGGAATTTCATTACATCATAACATCTGCTAAAACTGATAAATCCATTAAATCCCAAAATTTGGGTACAACTGATAATGTAATTCGACGGTGGACGAGACAAACATAGATATTTAGGATCATTCAACCATTTATTTAAGCTCCTTAATATCATATTTCTGGAAAATACATACATATATTAGAAAACCTGAGGAGTGTACGGGAGAAGAAACTAGAATAAGTAATCGAAAGAAAGAGAGAATTTCAGCAGACTAAACGCCTAGAAATGTTGAAGAGATGGACAAAGGACACAAGAACATAAACAGTGAGAGCGATCCTATAAGGGGAAATATAGTCCTTATAACTCATAGAACATGAACATGGAGAGCCTCCGCCCCCTTCTGTTCCTTCATCGCCAGTATTTACCAAACCTCCAGAAACGTTTTGTAAGAGGAGCAGCCGGCGTTGCGTGAAATCCAGGCGGGTTTCTGTCATGAATGCGGAGGCAAAAGCAAGAAGGGTGGATACGCAAGCAAAAGCAGAGAGATAGACATGTAGAGGAACCCAGGAGATGCCATATCCAGTTCCACAACTCTTCACCTCAGAGGGAGACTGAGAATGAGTGCTCAGCAGAGACCCCAATAGTGCAAGTTGGAATACAATATAAACACCCATTACCACAGATGTTTCAGCTGTGTTCCTCAATTTCATCCGGCTGATCTGATTAAGTGAGAGGCCAGAGAATGCCATCTTCATTTGCTTCGAAATCAAGTATGTGAATTGATCAATACCACTCAAACATATGAATGGATTCATGGGCTTGCTAGAGTTATATTAAGGGAAACATAGGGAAAGTGGGTCGGTTATTTCCAGCAGGCCGAGATAAAAAGCTATGAACGTTCCTTCCAGGGACGAGGAATAAGGTAGGAAGTATCGCCCCACTTTCCTCAGAGTTGTCCCTTTCCAGATGTACGCGGTTTCTTCCTAGTGATTATGACGTTACGGTCAAATGTTATACTCAACCTATTCTCTCTCTGATTCTCTCCTCCTTATTGGCTTGTAAAATGTATTTTTTATTCCATTAAAATTATGAATCTATGATGAAAAGGAGCAGGAACAAAGTGTAAAATTCAGCAGATTATAGAATTTATAGAAAGATACAAATTGCTACCCAGAAATGGGTTAAGCAAACAACTCCCTATATACAGTGTAAAAAGAAAACATAAGAATTCCATGAAGACAATATTTAAAAGTGAAGCCTCCATTTCTTGGAATAAAGAGAATAAATGAATCTGACAACGCCTAAGGAATTGCCACGCATTTGGAATCCTGGACATTTGATTTTTCCTTTCAGTTTTGATGATCTGATTTCTGACATCAGACATGTATGTGGATCCTTCTCAAGGGGTGCACCATGAGATTTAAAAGAAAAGTCAAGGGGTGCAGCATGAGATTTAAAAGAAAAGACAAGATTGTGGACTAATTTTCAATGGGCTAACAATTTATTGGAATAAGGAAAATATATGAATTTGACAACTCCCATCTTGATAAAGAAATGTTACACATTTGGAATCTTGTATATTTGATTTTTTTTTTAATTCTTGATTATCTGATTTTTTATTTACTGTCCAGTATCACTGTGGATCCTTTTTTTTTCAGACTGGTAGAATAGCTGGCGCGGGCATGCAAGGCAAAGGTGCCATTGGACATCCACAACTGATCGCCCCAGCCACCCCGCCTATTAGCAGGACCACATCACTGTGAATCCTTATCAAGGGAGTGTGGAATGAGATTTAAAAGAAAAAAGACAAGATTGAGGGCTATTTTTCAATAGCACAAGAAGGAAATGCATAATGATATAAATATGAAAATTCTTATATTAGATGTAGGGAGGATGATATTCCTAGATCTTATGAAATGTTTGTGTAACTTATTATTTTTTAATAAATAGGAAGTTATAAATTTTTTTTGTTAGAGGAAACAAAAATTAAAGTTAAGAAAAGATTTTAACCTCCAATTTTGTGGTGATAAAATCATAAATAACAATGAACAAGCTACATAGGCTTCACACAAGTGAGACGATGCTCACACCACTCAATGCATCAGCTAAAACAACTTGTAATAGCACACACAACAACCTACAACAACCTCTAACCATCTACAAATTCTTTCATTTCAACATTATTTCTCCAAGACTCCCCCTTAATGGAGAAATGAGTTGTCTACGACACCTAGTTGATTTCTAAATATTTCAAACTTTGTCTTTCCAAGAGGCTTTGTGAAAATGTCAACCACATTTTCATCGGTATTACAATAGATTACATCAATCTCCTTGGACTGTATCTTTTCCCTTACAAAATGATATTGGATCTCAATGTGCTTGATCTAGCATGATACAAAGGATTGTTGGCTAGTTTGATAGAAATTTGGTTCACACTTGATGACTATTGGCGTTGTTTGTTCTTCTCCAATGTCTTCAAGAGTTTGCCGCAACCAAACAACCTCATAGGTAGCACTGCATAAGGCTTTGTACTCAGCTTCATTTGGTGATGAATAAACAGTTGGTTGTTTCTTGTTGCTCCATGACACGATCCCTGAACCAATTATGAATGCATAACGTGTGGTTGACTTTCTATCATCAGCATTTCTAGCCCAATCTGAATTAGTATGACTCGACAACTCAACATCAAATTCATCAATATATTCAATACCAAAATTAATAACCCCGTTAAGATATCGAAGGATTCTCTTTGCTGCTTTCCAATGGCTTTCATGTGGCTTACCCATGAACTAACTAAGAATGCTGACATAGTATGCAATATCTGGCCTAGTTGTAGTGAGATAGTTCAAACTTCCCACTCGTAGTTGATACAAAGTACCATCTACCTCTTTTGTCCCATCATCACCACAAAAGTTAGCATTATGTTCTAATGGAATAGGAAAATCCTTACATTCATTCAAATGAAACTTTTGAAGTAACTCCCTTGTATATTTACTTTGTGTGATCAATGTCTTACCACTTTCTTTCCATACTTCAAGGCCTAAACAATAATGCAACTCTCCAAGATCCTTCATCTCAAACACTTGTGACAATTGTTGTTTGATTTATTCAATCAATTCAGAAGCATTTCCTGTTATGATAAGGTCATCAACATACAAGGAAATCAAAGCAATATGTCCTTTCTTATCTAACTAGACATACAAGTTAGGATCACTTTTTCTTTTTAGAAAAACTTGCTAGGAGAAAAATGTGTCAATCTTTACATACCAAGATCATGGTGTATGTTTCAATCCATATAAAGCTTTCTTTAGCCTACAAATAAGATGTCCAACCCTTCTTAACAATCCCTTCCGACAGAACAAGATACACTTCTTCCTTCAATTCCCCATTCAGAAAAGCATACTTAACATACAACTGATGCAATTCCCAATTATGCTTTGTAGCCAATGCAACCATTAATATGATAGTGTTCATCTTGGCAAGAGGTGCAAAAGTGTCTTCATAATCAATTTCCTCTTTATGTGAATAACCTTTTGCAACCAATCTAGCCTTATATTTATCTATGCTACCATCAACATTAAATTGGGATTTGAACAACCATTTGGATATAGGAACTTTATTCTCAGACAACTCTATTAATTCCCATGTTTCATTCTTCATTATAGAATTATATTCTTCTGTCATAATTGTTAACACTATTTTATTTTGCAGAAGTTAGTGATATCACCTTATAAATTTCAGGCTTTCATTGGTGATTTGGTAGCTCCGAGGCTTTGCTCATTTGATAATGACAGTTTTGTCAAACAACCAAAATAATGGTTATTTAAGCAGAATGTTTTCCAGGTTTGGCAAATTAAAAGGGTTTAATGGTTCTTTGTGTAAAAAGAAAAAGAGTTTTTCATAATTGGCTCGGCACCGAGAGCCATTTCATATGTCAACCGAGCCCCTGCCACATCAAACACTTATAGCAAGCCAAGTTAACAAACAAGCCAAACCTCACTAACCCCAAGCCCGAAATCGAGGTGGAGCCCACAAGGGGCGCTTTATTATGCACAACGTATCGAATGTGGTTTTGACCACCATATGTAAAGTATAATATATCAAACTCCCTCCTGCATGTGGGACAAATCCCTGAGATAAAAAAATACCAACAACTGTTCTCAAACCCCTAACGCCAGGTGTGTTGGTAATTATCCAACTGTCAATGAAAGAGCTTCAGGAAGTATGAGGGAGATCGAAGGCGCACAGTTGAAAACTTATGGTTATACATGTAGCCAAGCCATGATGGATCATTTTCAGTGTATAACGTTTCCATCTTGAAAGCCGGAAGGGATAGGGGAAATGTGACAGGCGATAACAAGCACTCATGGGAGCTTTTTTGTTCTCACGAGGCATGCCGATGAATGCCTTCTACCTCTGGATATGAACCAACAACCCCCAACGCAAGAATTGGTAACCAAGGATCTAAATGAACCAGAGCGACGATTCTAACATATATTTCGAAGATAAGATCGCAGAAATCAAGGAGGTTTCCATGTATTAGCGTCTCAAGCATCCAAAACAAGCATATGCACAAAATGGCTTTGGAGATGAGACATTGAAGTTGTTTGCGCAAACACAATCTGAAAGTGTAAAGTCTGAGTTTGAATGACAAGTGTCATTTTATTATTCACAAACTAATTGCGTTAGAGGTTTTTCAACCCTCCAACCTATCAAGAAGATTGAACACTGCAGAAGTTATTCAGGACATGCAAATTTGTGCTGAGAACCTGTCCAAACATTGTCACACATCATGAGTTTATGCTCATATGGAAAGAATTCAGATAGATGCACAAGGAAAGAACCCATGGATTTGTGCATACCAACCGAGACCAAGAATCATTCGATTACCAAGATATTATTATTGTCAACAGAGACTATGTTAAAGAAAATGCCCACAGGTGTTCGTGCAGATTCAAGTTCGGTATCACTCATTGTGAAGAAGGCGATGCCGAGTCATTTCTAGATGTGTCAAAGCGTTCTTCAAATGCTAGATGGCAGAGTATCTAAAAGAATTTGCAGCAGAAGATCATCATTCGAAGATTGCAAAGCATACAACTAGCATTTCATCAGCCAATTAAACGATCATCCCCACATTTTAAGGCAGAGAATTGATAGCAAATACGCAGGTGACAATTTGAAAGCATGTGACAGTTAAAGATCCTGGTCAAATTTAATGTAAAGCATTTGTCATCAAATCAAAATTAGATCCATATTTTTAGAACGGCCCCAGATATCCAAAGGAGAAGGTGGTAGCTATATTGAACACTTCTCGAATGGGCAGAGCATTAAGGTGGTGAGTTATCCTCTATTGTAGAATGCAATTCCATTTATAGAAAATATGGTAGCGCCATCAAATATGTGAGGTGGCAGATTTCATCAGGTTTCTGGGAGCCATTTCCCAAGATCCAGGTCCAAATTGACAGATTGCATCCAGATGACAGAGCATCAAAGCCACAGGTGTCTAGATCTCCAGTGACTAATGGAAATCAACGGTGTTTAAGAGAGATGGACGGTTGGCATCTTATTTCGCTGGTTTACTAGCTCGAGGGTTAAAAAGGTTTCTATGTGCACTATCAAAGTCATTTTCCGATTGCCAAATGTCCAAATGAACGCCCAACATGGAGCTCACGATTGTCGAGGGAAAGATCACCATGGTTTATAATATTCAAGTGCGAGGATATTGTGTTAAAGCCATTCAAGACAGGGATCTATGGCTCGCTTTTTGACCGAGGGTTGAAGTGACAAATGCCTAAGTAGGTATTCTTTTTGTAGGGCCTCTAAGAATATATTTGTTAATGAGTTAACCGAATCTTCCAAATTCAGAGATAGGTACCAAAAAATTGATAGTTGTGTAACTAATTTTATCCATAATGCCACCTTTTTCAAGGAAGTTATTATTTTCAGGAGTCAGTTTGCAACGAAGGGAAATTTGGTTCCAGATTTCTAGGCATACAGTGTTTTGTTATGCTATTTTTAGTAATTTGTTATGTAATTTGTGAGGGAATGATTGAGGCCATATTTTAGTATATATATCAAACATCTTCGATGTAATAGGGGTTCGACTTCCATTTTAGAGGAGACCAACTTTGACACTGAGTTATTTCAAGTTTAAATAAAATATTGTAGAGCTAAGCAAGGATCTTTGAAAACAAATATTCTCGTGTTGTGATTTTACAGTGTGTATCTCCTTTTCTCTTGTGCATAGTTATTCGGTTATCTTTTCCATTGTGTTGTCTTTTCATACTTGAATAAAGGTTATAATGAATTAGATTTCCTACTCATATGCTCTAGTTCATCATTTTCAAGTAATCACCAAACTTTTCCTCTCAAGTTAATATTGGATTCATCTTAATTTGATGCCCATATTAATGGATTGTTCATCTTTTCTTCTATTATCACCAGAAATCAAGAACTTGACTGTAAAAATGTAGCTATCCCGCCTCTATGAAAAACTATATTGCCAAAGCTCTGTACATATTTAATAATTCATGATCTTGACTCCATTGCCCAATGGTATCTTTCTCTTGCTCGTCCAATTGCATCATTTAAATTTTACAAACATTTATCATTGTTTACAAATCTGGCCACTGGGTTTATTGTCAAGTTGCTATTGTAGTGACATTGGGTAGTAGAATTGTAGAGAGAGCCCTCTCTGACTGAAAGAGGCCAAATTTCAGTCTAAATATTGGTTTGAGGTTACCTTGGAAGTTTTCTTGCACAACCAAAGGAAATTTCTGAGTGCTAACAATGATCATCCATCCATTCTTTTTTTTATCTTTAGCTTGTTGATGAGCCCCAAATTAGGTACTCTATAAGCCTTTTTATGCCACACAAGCACAATAATGGATAAGGAAAATGTCTTTGTTTGTGGGGTATAATGCGTTTGTTTTGATAATTTAATAGAGTAGTTTAGAGGTTATTTTTTTATGCTTAAAAGCGTTTTCTATGAGCTAATTATATGGAAATAAGTATGTATGAGCATGTGTAGGTAATCTAAGAGACAACAAGCAAATCCAGCTCGAGGACTGGAAGACCATAAGTGGCTCAGTGCCCTTTTTCCTGATTTGTAGAAGAGAACTCTTGTTCAGCAGGATCGACATTTGAAGCATAAAGTTAGGTTATGATTCAGAATAGTTATATATATGGGCCTCTTGGGTAGTAAGAGGTTCCTGTTGGCATTTTTGTAGAACTTATATTCAGCATATGTTATTCGATACCGTTCTGTTTTAAGACTTTTTCAAAGACATGAAGTTATGTTTTTAATAATGGAAGAAGTGATGTTATTTCAAGCTTTGCATTTATAAGTCTTTTTCCATTCCTGAAATACGGGTTGGAGAGGGCCCCTCCAACACGTAGGTCAAGAGCTTCATTTTTACTTCAGGTATTTCTCATATGTCCTGTTAATTGATTTAATCATCGTATATGAAGTACTTGACAATGGTTTGAATAACATAGTTTTATTTCAGTTCAACGATCATTTCAGTTCAACACTTTTTCTCTGTAGTTCGTCAATATTGATTCTGTAGTTCTGCAATGCGCTTTCCATAGTCCTGTACATGCATTCTGCGCATGCACATTTTATCCCTGTTTTCTAGCATTTTATATTAATTCTAAACAATGATTCGGATCTACAAATTCACGTGTATTTCCTTTATCTGAGTTCGATCACATAGAATTTAATGGTTTCAGTTCTTTGGTTTGAATAGAGTAGTGATCATCACTTTCGGTATTAGATTTGAATAGATAAAAGTTTGATTGATTTTCAGTATTCAATTCTTAGATTAAAATTCCAGCTTTCAGTATTTTATTTCTAGACTAAGTTTACCAAGCTTTCAGTATTTACTCTTAGACTAGATTTACAATTTTCTAGCATTTAATTCTTAGCATAGAGATCTATCATTTTTAGCATTTTTTAGTTCATAGATTTACAACCCTTTTACATCTTAGAGAAACCTTTAAGATACATTCCAACACCCTAAGCGACGAAGACTATCCTATAGAGTACATACAGTGCTTAGTACCTTTTAAGTTTGTACGTTCCCTGGTCGATAATTAAAGTATACTCCTGGCTTAGCTACCCTAATTAGGTATCCATTCTTGGAGTCCACCACTTTTTGGCGCTGTTGTCGAGGAGGTGCTTAATCTATAGGAGACATCTTTGAAAAAAAAACACAAAAAAACCAGAAACATAATTTTCTTTTACCATGAATGCCTAGACAACAGAGAGATAGATTTGGATGCTTTCTGCCTAACCGCCTTATGAGTAACAACAATTCTGATAATTCCCAATTTGGACTCCCTAACTCTGAAGACGAACCTGACTCTAGCTATGACCCAAACCTAGATAACTTCTTTGTTAGCTCTAGCTCAAACACCACTATCGCAGAGGAAGAGGATGAACCTAGAGAACTGTTCACTTTTCCCATCAGTGTACCTCTTGGGGATGCCATGATGAAGAATATCAACCCTAATAACCTGCCAAACTTCCATGGCCTAACCTCAGAGGATCCTGACATATTCCTATTTGAATTTGAGGTAGTTTGTAGGTCATTTGGCTACACCACTGATGCACAAAAACCGAGACTCTTTCCTTGTAGATTGAAAGATCTATCACCTAGATGGTTGATGAGCCTAGAAGGGAACAACATTTTTACATGGGACCAAATGAAACAAACCTTCCCAGAAAAATATAGGGACTACTGTAAGGCGAAAGATACAAGAGATTAAATCTTCAGAATGCAACAAGGAGAAAGAGAATCCCTAGAAGACTACGCACAACGATTTCAACTCAGCTACAAACGAGCTAGTCACTGCACCTTAGATCAAGAATCACTGAAACTTGTACTTCTTAGAGGGATAAAAGAGGAAAATCTAGAAGTCTTGAACCTTCTAGGAGATGGGGATATATTCTAGAAAACTTATGACCAAATCCTACAAATCTTCAAAAACTACTCTAGATCCAGGAACATGGTAAAAGTGGGACAAGGGATTCACACCCATTTACTGGGGGATCAACATATTCGGGAACAAACATTACGAAGTCTGATCTAAGGAACCTTCTTGATGACATGAAAACTAATATCCTTCAATCCCTAGCAATGTAACTTGATGCATTTGAAATAAAGAAGAAACAGGACGAAATAAACCAAGCATTGGCAGCCTTTTGTCCACGCTGCAGAAATAAGCATGAGAAGGGGCAGTGCACACTAAACACCATAGAAATATGTGGCCTCTACAATGGCATTCACTCCACTGATAAATGTCCCATGTTTCCCTCGTGCAAAGCTGCTATTCAAGATCCCACAACTGAAGGTGCAATAGAACAACTCTGTTTCGTCAATCAAAGAAGAAATAATTTTGCTCGGCCTTACCAACCCAACAACCAAGCCTACTATAATTAGGGAAGTAACCAGCAAAATTGGAACTCAGTACCAGCCCCATGGCCATCTCATCCAACTCCAAACCAATGGCAGCAAAGCCAATCATATCAACAACCTCATTACCCACAATCTTACTCTCCATACCCCCCACCTTTTGCTCATCCAACCACAAATTATGGAAATCAACATCCTTATTCATCAAACTGGAGGGATCCATTGCAGCAGCCACTCATCATGCCGCCCCCACAAAGCCAACCACCTCCCAGAACTCCACCAATCCCTGCCCAGTCGATTCCAAACCCTAACAACAATAGACTAGGACATCAACAGACCTATAACACTAAAATCATGCATTTCCCTAATTATGTAGTGGATACCTTGGAAATAAACGAAATTAATCTCAGGTCTGGGAAAATATTACAAAACACACACACACAGAATAATCAAGGAGATGAAGCTCACGAACAAACAACACAACCTGAAATTCAACATCCAGACAAGCCAAGCCCTCAGGAAGAAGAAATTCTCCACCCACACAAAATAGAAACCCTCCATTCCCTGAAAAGCTTATACGAAATACAAAAGAAGAAGAGGAAAATGCAATTTTGAACGAATTGAAGCACTTGAACATCCAAATTCCAATTTTACAGGCCATAAGAGATGTGCCAATCTGTAACAAGTTTATTAAGGTGAATTGCTTGAAAAGACCTAGCAGAAGAAGACGTGACCCACCAACTATAAACGTAGTAGGCCAGTTAGCATATTTAATGATGGGTGTCATTGTTAACCCAAAATACCTAGATCTAGGCAGCCCAGTAGTCAATGTGACCATCAACAACAGACATATCTCCAGCAGCCTAATTGATTTAGGGGCTGCAATCAACGTGATGACCAAGAATACTATGATAGCCCTAGGACTCTAATCAATGGTCAGACCAACAACTACCGTACTGCAACTAGCTGACATAGCGATAGTAAACCCTGAAGGAATGCTCGAAGACATCATTGTCAATATAGAATCCTAGGAATACCCAGCTAAATTCATAGTCATCCAAGTGAAGAGTAAACTTAGCGGGTACCCAGTAATACTAGGGAGACCCTGGCTGGCAACTGTAGATGCTTACATAAGTTGCAGATTGGGCAACATGACAATTACCAGTGGGCAAGCTAGGAAGAAAATCACGATTTATCCTCCGGCAAGGAATTTTTCAGACCTAGAATATCAAAATTGGACAGACGATTATAATAACACATCCAATCAAAACATACGACATGTCCTTACCATCAAAGTTGCCCTATCACTAAAAGCCATCGACGAAGATAGCAATTTAGATAGGTTTATTCAAAATGCGTCTTCTAATCAGGATATGTTTGAAGATTTTCTTGGCACAGGTCAGCAATAAGAAGAAAAGATATCAACCCACAACTATGATAGAATGTGGGCAGAGGTACTCACACTTGAACAACATCCAATTCAGATCAAAACAGTTGAGATAATGCCTAGAAGGACAGTTAATATTAACTCCAATTTGAAGCCAGGACAAGAACAACAGTTACTGCCAGACAACAACAAAGACTTTGCATGGACATACACTGACATGAAGGGTATCCACCCAGACATCTGCAAGCATTACATCTATATAAAGGAAGGTGATGTTCATATTAGACAACCACAGAGAAGAATGAACCCAACATTAAAAGACATAGTTAAGGTGGAATTACAAAAGTTGTTAGATGCATGGTTTTGTTGATGTATTTGTAACTTTAGAAGATATTCAGTTGTATATTGTATGTATTACATTTGTACTTTATTGTATCCCCAACAGAGATGTATTATTCCTCCGATTGGAAGTGTCGTCATTTGTATTTGCAAGTGTCGCAAGTTATATTGTAAGTGTCGTAACTTATACTTGATGGGTTATTAGACCACCTTGATGGGGTCGACCCTGTATGAGTCATGTGGGTCAATGTGTTATTAGACCACCTTAGTGGGTTCGACCCAGCCAGCATTATGTTAAGTGGTTAAGCTGGGGCCGACCTAGTTGAGTAAAGATCAAGTGAAAGTAAAAGTATAAATAGAGAATGTGACTCTCTCATTTGACACATTCTCTCATTCACTCACTTCGCATTAGTGAGAGAGAGGAGGAGTGCGCACAAGTGGAGGAGGAGTATGCTGCTGAAGATATCTATCTCTTGGGTTTGATCATTGTGATCCTTGTATTGTTGCTTATTCTATCTCTGAGGAAGTTGTGGGGGTTTTCACCTTCTTGGTTTTCCTCGGTGAAATGTTTTGTGTCTCTTGTCTCTTATGCTTGATATGTTGTACATGTTCTTTCAGATAAGATCCTAGATCTATTGAATTAAATGATGAAAAACTAACATGGTATCAGAGCTAGCCTGAAGGAAGGCATGGTATGGCATTTATGACACTTGTTGCACTTGCGACAAATTGGAAACTAGGGCTTGATATAGCAAAAACCAGTCATCTTGGCACTTTCACTATAAATCCATTTCTAAAAAGGTTCAAGATGTGAAACGTTTACAGGTCGAAGGTAACATCCCCATGTACCTTGTGTCCGAAGTACATCATCTAAATCGCTGTACTTTCTGTTTTGTGATCTGTACAATCTAGGGTTTCTGCCTCTTCCAGATCTCTGTCATAAACATGTGACCTAGGAAAAAAGGTCCCAACTTGGGCTAGGAAGCTCCAAATGAAATTCTGTAAAACCTGACAGTAAGAGCACGGACTGTAGTTTCATAGGTAAAAGTTTCAGAGGCCGAAGTTTAACCAGTGACACATGACATTCCGTACAAGTTTAGTATACTGTTTTATCCCATAAATAGGTCACGTTGCGACATTTGGAATAACTCTCTCTTAGAGAATTCATTTGAGGTAAGACCTGTGGGGTTGGAAAGATGATAGGTCATGCTAACACAGGCCAAAGTTTCAGACCCTGTGGATTCGTAATTTCAGAGATGCACTAGAAACAATAAGGCACATATTTCTGTGAAATAGAATTGGATTCTGAGCATTCTCATTTTTGGCTTATCACTGCTGCGGGAAATTAGGGCTTTTGACATAAGTGGAATTTTGGAGTGGTCTCAGCATAGAATTTCTCTCCTTAGCAAAATCAAAATTTAGAGACCAAGATCAAAGTTTTTGGTTGGGTAGAACCCCGGGATCTATCAAACCCTAGTTTAGGATTTTGATTGGTAAGGTGGAAAATTAGGGTTTCTGCAAAAGTTGAAATTTTTGGAATTTGAGACCACGGATGGAAGATCCTCAGAAAAATCAAAGTTTAGAGTACAAGATCAAATTTTTTGGTTGGGCAGAAGACTGGGCTTTATCAAACCCTAGTTCGGGATCCTATCCAGAAGATCCAGAAGTTTCAAAGGCAATTTTGAGGGGTCAAATTTTGTAATTTTCAAAATTGAAGTATACCAGCTTGATCAGCTCAGCAAGGCACATCTTTCCATCCATTCAGAAGTTTGAAATTCAAAATTTGAATTTTTAGGGTTTCTCTGACAAACCCTAATCCATTTCCAAATCCAGTCTCAGCAAATCAAAGTGGATTGGGTTAATCCTAGAAGAGAATGAATTGGACACCTGCATAAGTGAAGAAGTTCCAGTTCTAGAGGGAGATGAGGCTAAGGCCTTACATAAAAATGCTACAAGCAATCTCGACAAGTATGACTTGAGGAGATACAAGTATGTTTTGAAATATGTTCATGATTAAGTTTATGATATGTTTGTCTTCATATTATTGAGGTTAGTACAATCTTGATTATCGTTAGACTTGTCTTATCACCCTAATAAAAGTATGAATGCATGTGAATGATAGAATACATTCATTGATTAGGGTTATGACACTTATGATTGTACTAATGCACTGTTGTGTTGTATGAGGATGATGTTGTCCGCTAACATGAAAGGTACATCAAGAAAGTTCTAGATCAAGATCATATGACCATGGTGACCTGAAGACAAAGACTCATCCAAAGCCATTATAGAAGCTCTACTTACGAGGTATGCATATTTTGGTTCTACAATGGTTAAATTATGAGTTATGCAACTTACTAGCATAAGTCATTGAAGAGAACAAGAAGACATTGCTAGACATAACTAGAAAACATGATAACCAGGTATGTTTTTCCTATATCAAGTTAGAATCCTACTTTGTGTTAGGATCTTATACTTTTGTATTAATGATAATGATTATTCTTGAAGTTAGAAGTTTAAGTAATCAAGGGTTTATGCATATTATGTTTCTTACTTTGATTGATGATATGACTAACCAAAAGAGTTCTATGGTCAAATAAGAATATGCATGAGTAAAAGAAGTCTTCCCTGAATACTAACGCTTATTACCTATGTATGAAATGATCATGACCATACATATTTAAGATTATTTAGAATCATAATGTTTTGCTAGTATTGAGATTATACTAATGAATGTATGATTATGTATGAGATCTTGAGGATGACACAATCATGACACCAGTGCACACTTAAGCATGCATAGTGGTCCAGGATGAATATAAGTTCAAGGACAGGCAATCCACGAAGCAAAGATTGAGAGGGAGTCCACCCTACAACCAAACAAAGATAAGTATTTGAATTGTCATTTATTGTATATATAAATGATGTTGTCCAGTCATGTACATACTTATGTTCCTATATTTAGGATATGTATTATGCATATTAGAAAAGTTGCATTAATGAACAAGATACTACTAATATGCAAGTAATGGGTAAGTGGCCTATGGTACTGTACAACATTCCATTGCTACTTATCTAGAATGAAACCTCTTTGCTAACATGTTGGGAGTTGTGCACACTCTTAACAAATGTTCTGGTAGAGATGGAAGGCATCTAGAAAGTTACCGTGTGGATATGGGATATGGATAAATGCTGTATTGAAGCATTGGCTAAGATAATTGCATGGCTGTATGACATATATTCTTATGTGTAAGATTTTGTTCTGAAAACTATGAGAAGTTTCTAATCATGCAATTGAAATTGACTTGTAGGAAAGATCGTGTACAATCACCTGCAAAAGAAGGACAACAACATTTGTTTCCGCAACGAAGTTCAAGAAAACTATCTATTGAATATATTGAAGAATCTAAAGTTCCCAGGATCTGGGATGCAGTAATGGAAGGATGCCATGATCGAGGAGTACCAGTCGATCATGAAGAATGATGTCTGGGATGTGGTCCTGAGACCAGAAGGGAAGTCTGTTATGACTTCCAAGTGGATCTATAAGATCAAGCATGCTGCAGATGGTAGCATAGAGAGATACAAGGCGAGGTTTGTAGCTCGTGGCTTCTCCTAGAAAAAGGGAATAGATTATGAAGAGACTTTTGCTCCTGTAGCAAGATACACTTCCATCAGAACAATACTTGCTCTGGCTGCAGTGATGAAGTGGAAGATACACCATATGGATGTCAAGACAACTTTCTTGAATGGTGTAGTCAAAGAGGAAGTGTATGTGGAGCAGCCACTCAGTTTTGAGACACATGACAGGGTGTCACATGTGTGCATATTGAAGAAAGCCTTGTATGGCTTGAAGCAAGCTCCAAGGACTTGGTATGACGGGATAGACAACTTCCTGTCCAGTTTGGGATTTACTAAGAGTAAAGCAGATTCCAAACTTTACTACAAGGCTGAGGAAGGCAATCCAGTGATACTACTACTGTATGTGGATGACCTGTTTGTTACAAGTGAGGATGGGTTGATTGCCGACACGAAGAGGAAGCTTGCTACCGAGTTCGAGATGAAGGACTTGGGGATGATGCATTACTTTATAGGCATGGAGGTGTGACAGAGTGCAGATGGAATCTTCCTTAACAAGGGAAGTATGCAGTAGAGATCCTGAAGTGGTTCAGGATGATGGACTGCAAGGCCATGGCCACACCTATGGCATTGAACTTGAAGCTATTGAGTGATGCTTCATCAGATTTGGTTGATGCCACGATGTATCGTCAGATGTTTGGGTCCTTGATGTACCTGACGATCATGAGACCATATATTTTCTTTGTGGTGAACATGTTGAGCCAGTTCTTGATGATTCCTAGACATGTTCACCTGATTGATGTAAAGCATATTCTGAGGTACTTGAAGGGTACAGTTGATTATGGGCTCAAGTATGATGCGAATCAAAAGTTTAACGTGGAGGGTTATGTTGATTCAGATTAGGCAGGAAGTGCTGCAGATAGGAAGAGCACTTCAGGGTTCTGCTTCAGTATGGGATCAGGTGTGATCTCTTGGTTTAGCAGGAAGAAATCCTGCGTAGCACTGAGTACAGCCGAAGCAGAGTATGTTGCAGCTTGTTCAGCTAGTTGTGAGGCAATATGGCTAAGGAAGCTACTGTCTGAGTTATTTGATCTCCAGTTGGATGCTATCTGTATCTTCTGTGACAACCAAAGTTGTGTGAATTTGTTTGAGAACCCAGTGTTCCATGACAGGTCGAAGCACATTGAGATCAAATATCATGATATCAAGGATATGGTGCAGAGAGGAGCAGTGAAGCTCCTGTATGTTGCGACGGACGAACATGTTGCAGATGTGTTGAATAAACCACTAGCCAGAGTGAAGTTTGAGTACTTCAGAGAGAGGCTTGGTCTTCTTCAGATAGAAGATACTTCGAGGAAGAAGTGATGGGACACATCTGCTTAAGCCATTCCAAGCATGGTGATAGGTTGATCCTTCCCATGGATATGGATGTAAGCGTTGTTTGATGAGCATCAGGACGATGCTTCAGTTACTGCTATGTATGATGATCATGTATTATGATATGCATCAGGTGGATGCTTTGCATGATCAGTTGGATCATGTGTGTTGATATGCATCAGGTGGATGCTTTGTATGATCAGTTCGATCATATGATGATGATGAGTATCAGGACAATGCTCCAGATGATATGCATCAGGACGATGTTATGATGATGGTCAGGCTGATCATATGTGACGAGTATCAGGACGATGCTCCAGATGACATGCATCAAAACGATGTTGTGACGATGATCAGGATGATCATGCGATGATGATGTACGGTATGATGATGATCAGGTTGATCATTAGCATCAAGATGATGCTCCGTGCGAGGATGATCAGGTGGATCATGAGTTTCAGGATGATACTCAGAGGTTGATGATATGTGGAAGGTTATGCAGTAGCATGTAAAAGATCCTGGTAGATCCAATAGGTTGAGCTGTGTGCTCGTAATTGGTCCTGGGATGCTCTTTCGAGGTTTTGCTAGGGAGGCATGTAATCAGTCCCGGAGATCCGATAGGTTGAGTTGTGTGCTTGTAATAAGTCCTGGGATGCTCTTTAGAGATCTTGCTGGTCGTGCTTAGGCACGTAAAATGTTCCCGGGGTTACTCTTTTAAGGTTTTTCCTATTCACATGTAATTAGTCCTGGAGATCCGATAGGTAGAGCTGTGTGCTCGTAATAAGTCTTGGGATGCTCTTTAGAGATCTTTCCGGTCATGCTTAGGCACGTAAAATGTTCCTAGGGTAACTCTTTAAAGGTTTTTTGAAGGGATGCCTATAAGTCCTGGGAGATCTTGTCGATCGTGCTAAGTCACATAAATTTTTCCTGGGATGCTCTTGTCAGGCTTTGCATATGCACATAATTAGTCCTGAGGTTCCACCTATATCAGACCACTCGCAGAGATGATGAAGACCTACAGGAGGCTAGGCCTACATCCAACATGAAAAAGGGATGGCTCTATAGAAATTCCTATGATGAGAAGAATTATTAGATAGACCAGTGATCGAGATGACAAGTACAACATTAGTGATGATGATGATGCTCCGTGATCCAATGATGATGATCCGGCTCCAGAATTGAAGACTTGTGCCGATATGTATTGATGACCTGTGTCAAAAGAATACCTTCATAGTTAAAAGGGAGTGTTGATGTATTTGTAACTTCAGAAAATATTCACTTGTATATTGTATGTATTACATTTGTGCTTTATTGTATCCCCAACGGAGATGTATTATTCCTCCGATTGGAAGTGTTGTCATTTGTATTTGCAAGTGTTGCAAGTTATATTGTAAGTGTCGTAACTTATACTTGATGGGTTATTAAACCACCTTGATGGGGTCGGCCTTGTATTATTCATGTGGGTCAAAGGGTTATTAGAACACCCTAGTGGGGTCGGCCCAGTCAACATTATGTTAAGTGGTTAAGTTGGGGCCGACCTAGTTGAGTAAAGGTTAAGTGAAAGTAAAAGTATAAATAGAGAGTGTGACTCTCTCATTTGACACATTCTCTCATTCACTCACTTCGCATTAGTGAGAGAGAGGAGGAGTGCGCACAAGTGGAGGAGGAGTATGCTGCTGAAGATATCTATCTCTTGGGTTTGATCATTGTGATCCTTGTATTGGTGCTTATTCTATCTCTGAGGAAGTTGCGGGGTTTTTCACCTTCTTGGTTTTCCCCGGTGAAATGTTTTGTGTCTCTTGTCTCTTGTCTCTTATGCTTGATATGCTGTGCATGTTGTTCTTTTAGTTAAGATCCTAGATCTATTGAATTAAATGATGAAAAACTAACATGTAGATATCTATCTCTTGGGTTTGATCATTGTGATCCTTGTATTGGTGCTTATTCTATCTCTGAGGAAGTTGCGGGGTTTTTCACCTTCTTGGTTTTCCCCAGTGAAATGTTTTGTGTCTCTTGTCTCTTGTCTCTTATGCTTGATATGCTGTGCATGTTGTTCTTTTAGTTAAGATCCTAGATCTATTGAATTAAATGATGAAAAACTAACATGTTCATATACCCAATCTCAGATAGTGAGTGGGTATCACCATTGGTTATAGTTCCTAAAAAAGGAGGGAAATGGAGGATCTGTGTGGACTACAGAGAGCTCAATAAGTCAACTAAGAGAGATCACTTCCCTCTCCCATTTATTGACCAAGTATTGGACACATTGGATGGGAAATTTTTTTTCTCATTCTTGGATGGGTTTAGTGGGTACAACCAGATCCTCATCCACCCAGCTGATCAGGACAAAACAACATTCACATGCCTATGGGGCACTTATGCATACAGAGTGCTCCCCTTTGGGCTCTGTAATGCCCGAACAATGTTTCAAAGGGAAATCTTAAGCATCTTATCTGATTTTATTAATGATCAAATGGAAGTCTACATGGATGAATTCACACCTTATGGCCAGAATTTCGACCAAGCACTAAACATCTAGAATTGGTCTTGAAAAAATGTATCGAGATGAGCTTATGCCTCAACAATGATAAATGCAGAATGCTCATGGAAGAAGGCATCGTTCTAATTGGGAACCATATTTCACAGAGAGGAATTGAAGTTGATTAAGCAAAATTCTCAGTCATCAGAACAATGCCACCACCTGTGAAACAGAGAGATGTGAGAAGTTTTCTTGGACAAATAGGCTACTACAGAAGATTCATCGAGAGTTATAGCAACATTGCTGCACCAATGTTTTATATTCTCACAAAAGACACATAATTCATTTGGACAAAACATTGTATGTTATCATTTGACAAACTCAAGGAGAAAACAATTACAGCTCCAGTACTCCAAGGACCAAATTGGACACTTCCATTCCACATCCATTCTGATGCATCAGATAAGGCCATTGGATCAGTCCTTGGACAATAAGAAGAGAAAAGACCATATGCCATATATTATATCTGTAAAAACTTGGCAGGAGTAGAATTAAATTATACAGTAACAGAGAAGGAGTTTTTGGTTGTCATACACGCCATAAACAAATTCAGGCACTACATAACTGGATACCAATTTTTCATCCACATTGACCATTTAGCAATCAGGTCTCTTATGAATAAACCTAATACAAGTGATCGAATCATTAGATGGCTACTCCTCTTACAAGAGTTTGACATAACAATTCTGGATAAGCCAGGGAAACACAATGTAGTAGCTGATTTTCTGTCTAGACTCACTCATGGACAAGACAATGAAATGGTAAATGACAACTTCCTTGATGAGCACCTTTTTGCAATCTCAACAAGAAGCCCATGGTTTGCTGACATAGCAAACTACTTAGTGTCTGGCAAATTCCCACAACAGTACAGCCACCAAGAAAAGAACAAAATCATAAGACAAAGTGCCACGTACACATGGATAGAGGGAATGCTTTTCAAAAAAGGGCCAGACCAGATATTGAGGAGATGTATCAGAGAAGATGAATTCCATGACATATTGCATGCCACTCATAGCGATCCATGTGGAGGACATTATGCTACCAAGAGAAAAACCTATAAAATATTGCAAACTGGCTATTATTGGCCTATAATCCACAAGGACTCCTATGAATACGTTTCACATTGTGATGATTGTCAACGAATGGGGAATCCTACTCAAAGATAAGAAATGCCCCTCCATCCACAAATCTCTTTGGAAGCATTTGAGAAATAGGGATTTTATTTTGTTGATCCATTCAACCCCCAATCAAATCAAAAAAGCTATATTCTAGTATGCACAGACTACCTTACAAAGTGGGAAGAGGTAGTAGCAAATGAAACAAATGTGGCAAAGTTTTTTACAGAGCAAATATTCCATAGATTTGGAGTACCAAGAGAACTAGTTTCTAACTAAGGCACACAATTGACATCAAATCTCATGGAGGACCTGCTTCGAAGAAACAATGTCAAAAACAGAAAGTCCTCCTCCTACCACCCTCAGGATAATGGTCAAGCCGAGGTGACAAACATAGAACTACAAAGAATCTTGAAAAAGACTATACAACTCCACAAAAGATATTGGGAAGACCAATTAAGTGAGGCAGTTTGGGCTTATAATACTGCATGGAAGACAATAATAGGCTTCACCCCATATGAGCTAGTTTATGGAAAGAAAATAATGTTGCCCATTGAGTTTGAGATCAAAACATTGATAATTGCAGCCAAGTTAAACATGGAGCTTTCATACATCCAACAAGAACGCATGATACAATTAAACCAACTAGATGAGCAATGCCAACAAGCACTTAGCCACACTGAAATCATCCAACAACAAAGGAAGGAATGGCATGACAAAAACCTCAAGCATAAGAAATTCAAAGAAGGTGACTGGGCACTACTCTATGACTCCAGATTTCACACATTTAAAGGCAAACTGACAACCAGATGGCTCGGACCCTACATCATTGAAAACATCTATGACAATGGAGCTGTCAAAATTACAATAATAGACGAGGAAAAATTCCCAATGATTGTGAATGGACACAGACTCAACTCTATAAGACACCAAAATACAGAGAGAAGCTCACACAGACACTCTATCAACAGAATCTAATGCTGATAGAGATAGAACATCACTAAAAAAATTGAAAAAAAGAAGAGAAAAAAAATGAAAAAAAATGAAAAAAAAAATGAAAAAAGAGAAAAAAAATTAGAAAAAATGACAAAAGAGAAAATGAAAAAAAATAAAAAATAAAAAAGAGCAAAATGAAAAAAGAAGAAAAATGAAAAATGAAAAAAAAACAAAAAAGAGAGAGAGGACAATACAACAATCCACTCAGGTTCTCACAAACAAAATTGATGGACTTGATCCATCCCTATGCAAAACCACAAACCAATTTCAAAGCAGAACCATAAAACAATGTCAAGCGAGCCAGAAAGCAAATTCAAGCAAGCCAGCCAACATTTAGCAGCAGACTAAAAAGCAGATATCAAAAGAACAAAAAAAAAAAGAAGCTTTAAGAATCTACAATCAAGCGAGCCAAGAATCTAAATCAAGCGAGCCAACAATCAATTCAAGAAAAGCCAGAACAACAACAAAGCTACCACTACAGAAATCAAATCACTGTTAAGAGGACCAATACAAACACAATGCTGAACACAATGAAAAGTCATATCAACAAACATTGCACAAATAGTCATGCAAGCAAAGGCAACAATTTCAAGAGAACTGGCAGCAAAAAGAAAAAAGGAGGCACTACTGACATGACCAAATTAACTACAGACACACCTGAACTCAACTACAGAATTCCACGCCCATACAATCAAGCACAAATCATACACGCAGGTACGCTAAGCATGGAAGGTAATCACTTAACCCTTTATTTTATTTTCAAATCAAATCATCATCCCCCAAAAAACGGTTATTTTCCAAAGTTGAGGATAGCTTTTAAGTTAATTCGGCGACACGGTTTAGAGTAACCTCACAGAATCATGATTACTTACCATTAGACATGTCAGCGAATGACAACCCCCGCATCTAGTTACCATATCCCCCAATGATCAGAGCAGAAGTGCAATGTACAATGATGAAAAGAAACGCATGGTGCAATAATGGAAAGGAATGTATAAGGAAGCAAGTACAACGTACGCTGATCGGGATAAGTGCGTAAAAATAGCTAAATAAGGCAGCATAATCTACAAAAAGGCCCAGTTTTGCAATACAAGCTTTCCATAATCTTTCTAGAAGAAAGAAAACCAAAAGTTCGTGTTGTCACTCAGCCAGCAAGCTGCCCTCATACCTGTGATCAATCCTGGCCAGTTGAGGTAAGTCAGCCACACTCAAATTTTTTGGTTTGTCGATTATAGTAGAAAAATTCAAGATGACAAAGGGGTTCAAAAAGAGTGAGCCGGAGGATCACAAGCCCATTTATGAAAACCCACAGGTTTTATCAATCCTCTGTAATGCAGGCTGGATTCCCTTCATCTCAAGACTAAGAGGGTCCAATATTGAGGTGGCTTTAGAATTTGCAAGGAACTTGAAACACATAAAAGATGAATAGTTTGTCACCCGGATAAGGGGACTACGTATCAGACTGGACGAGGAGGCAATTGCAAAATACACAGGGCTTCCCATGGGTCTACACTGGAGTAGAGACTATCGGGAAGCCAATTAGAAGGAAAATGGAACATTCTTCGGATAGGGGGAAGTCTATGAAGAAGACAAGAATGGAGTCAAAAGAATCACCATGCCATCACTGTGGGATGAGATAGCTTCTGTCTTTCTGAAATATGTAACGTGCACAGGGAGGCTTAGCTATGTCCCTATCTTCCAATTCCGAATTTCAGAGCTTCTGAGACACAGGAGCCATATCACACCAAATAAAAACATCAGCATTCCCTATTATCTTCTCCAGTCCCTGGGAGAAATGAGCAAAAAGGTAGTTGAGGGAAAAGAAGATGTGCTAGCCCACCATGGGTTAATCAAATTGATAATTTGTGAATAATTGATGGTACAGGTTCCAGAACGCTCATGGGAGGAGTTTGTATTGGTCTCAGCCGAATATGTATAGAGAATGAGGGGTACACCTAATATAGGCATACCCATAGCTTCTGGTTCAAAAGAAAAATCCGCTTCTGCATCAGGAGCTAAGAGAAAGATTGACCTGGATAGCGACAATGAAGTTATGTCCGATACCCTGATAAGAATCAAGCATTCAAAGGATGCCTCCCGCCAAAAATAATCAGGGGTTTCCACCAGCATGAAAAGGGGCAAAACGACAAAGCAAAAGGACCACACAGCAGCCCAAAAATGAATAGACAAAGAGGGTAGAAAAAGTGCCTAGCCCCATAATTCAAAACTTATCTGATGATGACGAGTGGGTAGACTAGGACGTCCCAACTACACCAGAAGAACATGATGCTTACCAATGGAACCCCACTAATCAAAATGTAAACCCTGCTGATCAAAATGTAAACCCTGGAGTCACTGACCAGCTACCTAAGGCACTGACAGAATTAGAAAAAGTCAAAGAGGAGTTGGCAGCATTAAAAATTGAAGCATGGATCCAGAGAATCCAGCCAGCTTCACCAACACCCCCACTGTTTATACATGAGAAGACCCAAATTTTTAAGATGCAGCACGCAGGAGAATTGAAGCTGGCAGAACAACAAAATTTAGCACTGACGAAGAAATTGGGACAAGCTCAGACAAAATTGGATCAGAAAGACCAGAAAATCCAACAATTGGAGGATACATTGACTCCCACCGCTAAAATCTATGATGGAATACTGGGACTCAGACCATTGTCCATAATCTATACGATTTACTTAAAGGAAAAGTGGGGAAAGTTCCAGCTGCAGAGGTTAAAGCAAGGCCTTTCTGTAGAATTGAACACTCCAAGGGAATTCATGGACACTTCTCTGAGCTGCACAGAGTTGGAGAAAGATCAATTGTGCGATTTTTTCTTGCACAACTTTGTGGTACCGAGCTCACCTAGCTGGTCACCTAATCCCTACGTAGGCGACTTCCAGCTAAGAGCATTATGCTCCTGGATGAGCCATGAGGTAGAGAGAGCACAAGATGATCATATCTATATTGCAGAGGAGTGGAAAAACCCGTTATGAATCAGGGCCGAGGCATCCCATACTGAAAAAGTAATTGAGGACCACCAGACTATCATCACAGATGAGGAGCTAGTTCCTATCCTTCTTGAGAAACAACAAGAGGCAGTAACGCATTTTGAACTCACCCTTCAATGCACATACAAATAAGTGCAGGAAGCCATCAGTGAGAGGTCAGAAAGAATTGCAGAATATTTGAAGAAGAAGGAGCCTCACCCCCCCCCAGGTTAGAAATGACACTCAGTAAGGCCAAGTTATACAAGGAATCTTTAATAAAACACCAGCTCAGATGGATAGGAATGAAGCTCAGTCCACTATTCTTTCTCCCATTAATTATCAAAGCACAGATTGACGAGGAGGAAGAGAAAAGAACACAGGCCAAAGATGATCGGACCCAGAGCTATCATAGGCAGGCAGGGGATCTATTATAGGTCAAATTTGCACTTCTCCGTCCCGTGATCACCTTGCCTTGTAGATCACACAAAAGGACACAAAGGATTGAAGAGCTAGATTGCCTTGGATGTTTTGCTGCTAGAAGTACACTCCTCACCTGAAAATATTGGAATTTATCCTGATTTTGCCACATGTACGCCCCTCTCTACATAGAATACCAACGTACACCTTGAGAAAATACCCTACTTTGCTCAAGGACAACCAGCGTACATATCCCAAAAAGTTGTAAACGGTTGTTGTAAAGCCCAAAGGTTGCTTCCTGTACGCTACTCTTGTGGTATGAAACCCACGTACATATTAATATGAAATCAAAAATATATTAATTTGACGAATTGGGATTAGTTGAAGTTGGTTTTGCAACTTCCCCAACCTCCCAATCCAACCACCTCTCGAATTCAACTACCTACCTTGTCCCATAAATACAAGGAGGATCCATGAGAGAGGGACCTAGAAGAAAGGCTTTAAACATTGTTACGCTGGAGGAAAGTCCCAAGTTAGAGTGAAGAGAAGGAGCCCAGGATCCAGTTACAGAAAGATCTCTACACGTCAGGTATATTGTACTGATTTCATGTTTCTTTGACAATAAAAAGGTCGAAACACCCTTCCTGTCCCAAATCAGATATCTATTGGATTGTATGTCTATTTGGCTTAATTCTTGATTATAGTTGATGTTAAATTGCTTTATAGCTTCATCATATGTTATATGGTCAAGATACGCTGAGGAAGGTGTCTTTTGTGTTGCAGGTTGGTTAAGCAGAAGTTCAAGTGGGAGATCAAGTGAAAGACCAAGCAAAAGCTAGGACCAGCCGTCGAAACGAGGTATTTCTTTCAATCCCGATCTCTTTCTTTTGCAGTAACTAAATGAAATATAATCAATGTGTTTACCTGTCAACCCCGCCTAGTTGGTAGTCCATCTCCTCACTATAGGGTAGAAATCCCAAACAACAGACTGGCGACTCCGTTGGGGAGTAACCGTGTGTTTCACTGCTCTAGGAGACTTAGTTTTGGTTTTCTTCTAGCCCTTTTTTTCAGTCTTTTTGATTGTCTGAGAGGCCTTGTAGGTTTGTGTTACTTATCCTTTGTGCTTGATTCGTTTCAGTTGACTATTTGCAAAGCCTGTTTGTACCCTTTTAAGGCCTGTATGCTGGTCCTCCCTACTTACAACAGGGTTTGTCACCTGATAAACGCACCTCCTTGCACTGCACAGTAGCGTACCTCTCCTGATGTACGCTGGTTGCTACACTACACAGTAGTGTATTTTCCTGTATGGTCTAGTTTGTTGTTAGGGTTTGATTTTCGAGCTTTGGTTTCTTTTCCATCCTGTTGCTTTGCTGTCTACACTGACCCCTGAGACCTCCTATGTCTCTGTTGAGTCTTGTTGGCCTCTCCAATCTCTGTTAGCTTGTTTTTGCTTGCTTGGGTCTTTGATTAAGTTTCTTTGCCGCTTACTAGCCCTTTTTGAAGTTCGTGCACTATTCTCTTTCCAACATAGCTGCATACCTTCACCCTAGTTGCTGTTGCAGTCATACAGACCTGCATTTTGAATGTTTGTTGTATGTTGCAACATATAGCACGCTTTCTCTTTGTATTATCCTTTCCATTCGGGCTTGACTATCAAGATTGAGTCCTTACGGCCGCTTTCAAAAGGTTGCTTGGTTCATATACTTGCTGGTTGTCTTATCAGTTCAGTCCAAGTAAGTCAAGTCTTTCTTAGCTTTCTTTCTGTTGAGTCCATGTGTTGTTAAAGTCATTCTTGGTTCGCTTGCTTACTTTTGCTTGGCTTAGTGTTTTTTTAGGGTTTTGATACTTAGGAGCAACCTGTTTAGGTCTGCCTTTCCATCACAAGTGTCTCTTTTCCCTGTTTCTTTTTCACTTTGTTTCCAAGCCTCAAGTTTTTCTTTTGCAAAAACTTGGTAAGTCAAGTCTTCATCGAGTATCTTGATTCGTTTGCTTTGAGCCATTTAGATGTTTGTCTTACACACACTTTATATTTATATCTTGCTTGCTTTTGTACAAAGTTCTCCTTCTTTTACATTTATCAGAAAAGACAAAAAATTGTTCAAATAGCTTAGAAATAAGGTCTTGCATTATTTCGAGGTAGCATAGTTTGCTTTGAAATATTAAAAAAGAAAATACAAAAAGATTTTGTTTTAGGATTGTTTAGGTTTCAAGTTTTTGAAAGAATCATAAATGAAAAGAGAATTTTTTTTTGAATTTGAAAGCATTTGCACTTTACTTTCATAACAAACCATTTCACACATTGCACTACAAACCTTGAGTAACAAGTATCCCTTAAAAGGAATTATTAATAAAATTTATTAGCAACATTTTCTTTTTAGGAATACACGACATCAACTAGATTAGGCTAGAGTTTTGAGCTTAAATCACCTTAAATTGCTCGGAACTGGCTTCATTACTCAACAATCATAGTACAACTTTCATTTAGGTAAATCCATCTATATCAAATAGACCTGGGAAGCTCTACTTAAGCCAGAGATAAGCACGAGGCTGTGGGAGATTGGAATTGTTGAGGATATCCCCTCACTTTCCTTTTGACCATTAACCAGAGTTGAATCATGTACGGCGGTCCTTTCGGACTTCGGGCTTTGTTACCCACCCCATGCGTTTCGACTAGGCTGATGACTGTCCCCCCAGGTTATTTCGTATTGATGGTAGCCTTAGTATCAGACCTTTAGAATTCTACACAGGTAGAGTGGGCGGTTATTTCCACTTCACCTCGGACAGAGGTGGAAGGTAACCCTCTGAAAGTAATCCCGGGAAAGCGGTTTGGTGATTCAAGTTCTTGCACCTAGTGGACCTCTGGAGGATGCCACGTAACTAACCGTCTATGCTTTGTTAGTTTGTTCTAGGACCTGATCATCCTAGACTTGCTTCCGAGAGTATTTGCCATCTGTTTGATTGGTTTGATTACTTAGGAAATTTTTTAGTGGTATGTTGTTTGCTCCTTAGTTGTAGTGGCCACTAGGTTTTTACTTAATTTTATTTTGTTATAGTTGTGGAGGACCAAGATCTTCATCGGTCTCGAAGGTTGCAAAACCTTCCCCCACTCATAGTGGAGCCTCCACCGCCACCGCGACGTAGGAGAATTGATTCCCATGGTTCTTTTGAACTTATGGGCAACACAGAGGTTCTTGGAGAACTACAGCCTAGAACACCGGATCGACAAGTCTTTGACACTGTCGAGGTTGAGGATCTAACTTCTACAGAGTTTAGTACTCCTTTTAACCCTCCTCTTACAAGACCCAATGATCCACTTCTGGTGCCTGTTGGTTTCCCACAGCCTGAGTTTAGTGCTTATCTTTTTACACTGGGTTATACCATGGTTAACCCAGGAGACGAGCAGGGAGTTCCACAAACTCCCACAAATTCTATAGATGCAAGGATTCTTAATCCTTCTTTCTCAAACACTGCCCAATCGAGTTTGTTGCAGAATGCTTCGGCCTCAACCCCATCCTTTAGCTTCAATGTTGGCACTTTAGGCATGCCGAGCTCATTAGCCTTGACATCAGCCTCAACCTCCACACCTACTTTTGGACCCAACAATGTACCTCTATTGGGGGTACCCGCAGTGAGTTTCACTCAGTCTTCTTCCACACAACCGTTACAAGGTGCAACTCAGAACATTGCTTCTTCATTCGTGGTCAAATCCATCCCTTCTACATCCATGCCCACCATGGGTACGATGACGGCATCATCCACTACTACCACATCAGGTTTCAACCCCTATCCAGGTTATAACGTTAATCCGTCAAATATGCCCGTAGGGAGTATCCCCTTCTCTCTGTTTGCTGGAGGAGGGGGTAATATCATTAACCCGTAGTTCAGTGGGTGTTACACATAAATCTTCCACCCTGTGAGCATCAGCATCCTTTGGCCTGTAGGATCCATTTCAGTGACCCGGATCCATTTTTATCCTTCAGTGATACCAGTTTTCCCTATTTTTATTCCTACCCACCTGTTGCATCTTTATAGTAGGCGCACCCGCGAGTTGCATCCCTATAGCCCGCAGGTATCATGTAAAATGGTAAAAACCACTATTAATTACTTTTTACTCCCAAAAAGCGGTCATTGGGAGACCTTTGGCTCTCCATCTGCCCAAGTAATGTCTCGATGTGTCCTTTCACCTACCTTTGAGAGGACTATATATTGAGCACATATGGATTATGGCCAGGAGGAAGAAGAGAATCGTAAGAGAACTCTAGTGGATTTTTGCCCTATCTTGAGTCTGCACTCATTGATCCTCGTAGCTGTGAACCAGTTATGTTCACCTTCCAAACTCCTTTCTAGTTTGAGTTTGCCATTCATGGAGGATTGAAGTGGTGGAGGCACAGGTGGATTCATCTAGATCTTGGTTCAGATTGGTTGCCGGCTAGAGGTCGTATCACTTTGTACTTCTTCTTGTTCATTAATAGAAATACTCATATTCTCGTCCATTCATGGTGTGAATGTCATTTATTATACATTGGGTTACATTTGCTTATGATATTATGGACCATTGTTATTGATAATGTTAATGTCATTTATATATCACATGTACTTATTAGATATTGGCTGCCAAGACTAATTTGCAGATTACAAGTGCTTGGATGTGCATGGAATGAAAGCCCCAATGGGGATCTACATCAAACATTGGATCGAGGTTGGTTACATTTCTCCATTATCTTAACATTGTCATTTATAATAGCATTGCTTTGAGAATTGAGTAGATTTCTGGTAGTCATATGTCTGTTGTGGTATTCCCAAGCCATAGTGAGTTTTCTCCAATACAGAAATGGCAACTCTGCTGGGGTAAACATCCATATTTGGGAAATTTTTGAGCATTAGTCCATAATTAAAGTTGCTGTTTATCGAAGCTCTGTGTCACTAATTGGTTGTTAAGATACACTATAGAAAACTTGCTTTTTCTGAGCCTCTGGACTCTTTAATTGCCCATTTTCCTTTCCTCACCCGCGGGCTAGCTTAGTTCTGCCCGCGTCTACCCGCCTCTGTTTACTCTACTGCTCGCGGGTACCCGCAGGATTTCCTTCGACAGTAGCGTGTAACTCCAACTTTTGTTGGTTGATGGCTTTTGGTTGTTGCTGGGTGAGTTTGGTTGGTTCCTGAGTCTTTGTTGGCCTCTTTCTTGACTGTTTCATGCCTTGGTTGTGACCGGATCTCTTCGTTTGTCTTGGTTGAGCCTTCTTGGTTTTTTACCAATCTTTGGTTTTAACCTCTTGGTTTTTTCCTTTGGAGCTCTTTCCTTTGGCTGGGTCTTGCTATTTAGGATCTGCTGGGTTGTCTTAGTGATCTTCTCGGCACTTCAGTGACTGAATAGTAGGATTTTGCTTGCATTTTTTCATTTCATTTATATTGAAAAAATACAAAAATATTCATTTAGTTTTTTGCATTTTCCTTCTCGTTTATAAGTGAAAATACAAAAATATTTTACCTTCATGTACTGCATCTTGCATTGAGTGCTTGTTGCCTTCATTTTAGGTTCTGCTTGTGCATTGAAAAGATAAAGGATTGCATATTTATTTCGGAATTGTTGGTTGATTTTGCATATTAGTGACATTGTTTTATTGGATAGATGAGTCTAGGATTGGACGATTTTGCATACTATTGAGTCTACACATCACTAGTTTCACGATCATATCCCTTGAGTAACCACAACCACTAAAATTAATGCTTAATCATAAAATTGACTAGACTGATTTTATTTATAGGGTACACCAACTAGCATAGGTTTAGAGTCTTGGAATAGATCATTGTGAGTTAACAATCCAAGACTATTGAACGAAACCTTAGGTGTCTGACCAGGGAGTGGAGGAATCCATGGTATAGATCAGTGTTCTCAGGAAGCTCTACTCAATCCAGAGTTAAGCACGAGGTCATGGGAGGTTGATTGAGGAGATATCCCTCTGATACCGGCTGAACGTGGGAGATATATCTAGGATTTGTTCGTATCTGGGGGTATCGGAGGTTCATCCTCTTGTGCTTCGAGTTAGCTACCCTGCCCATACAATGGGTCCCACCTGCGACTGTTCCCCTAAGCATTGGTTATATTGCGGTGAACATAGTTTCCTTACCTAGGTACCGCACAGGGTACTTGTAGTGGTTATGTTGTTTGTGTCCTGAGTCAGATAGGGATTGGACAGCATAGTTGTGTTCATGCAGTGGACTTGACCTTGTCGACACAGTGAAGCTTGGGTGTCTCTATAACTGATTTTGTTACCTTCGGCTATAGTTTGGGAGTCTCAAGCCTCTCCTAGGCAAAACATACCGGCTCTAGTGTCGGGAGCTCATTTAGCCACTCTATTTGTTTGCTCTTGGATGTAGTTTCTCTAGGTGTGTGCTTTTGATTTACTATTTTTTATCGATAGTTGGCCTTTACGAGACGTTATGTCTCTCTCCGGAGAGAACGTGGTGCGGAGCCCTACTCTCCGTTGGTCCTGTCGGTTGGCTGGTTTAAAACCAGCCTTGGTTACACACCGTATTGCTAGAGGACACTGGAGGGCTCCCTCTGAGTCTTCAGATTCTTACGTGACTTATGTTGAGGACTACATGACTGCACATCCCAATATTGGGCAAGACCCTTCTACTCCTTCGGGTAGAGTTGAACATACTTCCGATCCCCATACTCCTCGCGAGGATTAGGGAGGTGATCCACCGGAGACTCAACCTGGTTCTATTTGGCCTAATCCACTTGACCGAGATCCATTTGATCCTTTGGATCCTGATAATTATCTTTATGGGATGCCCGACTTACCCGAGGAAGGAGAACAGGACAAGCCTTTCATTTCTTCATTTCCACGCAATTATAGATACAGGAGACCTGAGACTCATGATGATACTGGCCCTATGGTCAACCCCACCGCACTCTCTTTTGGTATGCCTAGTCACACTACTGTCGAACCTTCCACTACGGTTGGTACTCATGCTGGCCCTAGTCAAAGTGTTAGCCATACTATACCCACTGGGGGCACTACCCTCGCTGGGGGCACTACGTTGTCCACCCACTCACATAGTATGGGGACTGGTTAGATTCCTAACCATGCTAATGTTGGAACATGACCACCTCCTAGGAATACCCAACCTAGTCGGAGTGTTGTTCGGAACACGACTCACCATCCACCACCTAATACACATGTCGCTACTCGTCAACCCAGGACTACTTTTGCACATGATACCGTTCCTCCCAACCACGGGGGTGGACACATACCGTATACTTTTGCATCCACTGCCGCCACTAGTAATGCTAATGTATGAGGTGGGAATATTTCCTATCCACATGGACATCACACCACTAACCCTGCTATTAGTCACGCCCATATTGGAGCTGGGAATGCTTCTCATGCTTCTGGTCACCGCACGACTGCTCAAGCTAATCCTAATGTTGGGGGTTGGAACATACCATACCATTACGGTCAATACAACATGGTTCCCACTATGAATAGTACATACAGGCCCCATACTCATGGTGGCAACCCTTACTACAACACAGTCGGTGCTGGCCACCAATATCACCCACCACCCCAATATGGTGCTCAAAACGCACATATACCTGCTTACTCTCAAATGGGTCAGGCAGGGGGAGGGTATCCATATTATGGCCATGGGAAATCTTATGGGCCGTCAGGTCCTCAGTATCAACAGTTTAGTCCTCATGGTCAAGCTTTTGGTCCATCCTCTAACACAGTTCCGTTCAACCAACCTTTTATGGGAGCTTATAATCAAGTTTTCCAGCCGCAACTCCCGTTCCTTGCACGCTTGAATCTCTTGGATCTTTCAAAGCTCACGAATGATCCGGTGTGTCACGACCCTACTTGGCCCCCGGTCCCTACCAAGCTCCCTTCGGACATTCCAAAGTTTGAAGGGAAAGGTGGTGAGGACCCGGGAGATCATGTCACGACGTTTCACCTTTGGTGCTCCTCCAACTCTTTGAATCATGATTCCATTCGATTATGACTATTTGAATGCACCCTCACGGGGGCAGCCGCGAAGTGGTATGTGGAGTTTCCTGGGAACACCTATAGGGGATTCAATGAGATTGCTTTGGTTTTCTTAGACCATTTCCAGTTACCGGTTTGTTATGATACTGGTACTGAGTTGTTGTCCACCTTCCGTCAGAATAAGGCCACACATATTTATGACCACATTCAAGAGTGGCATCGGCGGAAGAGATTAGTGAAAGCCAACATTCCTCCAGAGTTCCTGTTGGAATGGTTCCTCAAGTCTTTACTTCCATACATTGCTAAGGATGTTTCGATGTCCAGCATTGTGACTGAGGAACAAGCTATCTTGAAAGTCCAGCAGTTAGATCTACTTTATTCTCAGTATGGCATTTTGTATGACATTATTCCTGATGCACCGAGAACAAGACATGAGCCTACGTCAGTTCCTGGACTACATGCCGATGGCATCGTGGGGTCCGCATGCACTCGCCCTGTAGACTTGGTAGCTAAACAAATGCAAAATTTGTCGCTAAACCAGTCTGCTCCTGGATAGGTTCACACCTTGTCCACTTCCACTCCATCGTCTGATGTACACAATGTGCAATCAATGAAACCGTCGGGTAACCAGCAACCTGGTGGTAAGAAAAAGGGGAGAAATAAGCATAGGGGTGGAAACAATGGAAGCAATAATAATAGCAATCGTAATACTCCTCGTAAAGAGAATGCCAACCCTCCTCGGGAAGGCGGTAATGCTGGCGGGGATCGTAAACCTAGGCGTAAGGTGAAATTCCCTTGCAAGCTTTGTGGGGAGGATCATCTTACTCACTTATGTCCTTGAATTGAAGAAGCATCGAAGCATTTGGCACAGAGCCCAGCTGTGTTGAAGGATCCCCTTCCTCATCATCAAAACATGGCTTCACATGCTCCCACCACTAGTTATGGTACTAATGAAATGGCTTCTTCCAATACTAGTGGTTATGGATGTGTGAATATGGTTCAGTCAGAGATTTGTGTTGCTACTCGTCAACGCGATTATGGTGCACCACAACCGAATTTGGGGAATGAGCCTCCCCCTCCTCCTGATAATTCCTTGCATGTCGAGAAGCCTTCCATTATGCCACGGATACCAAAAGGTGTTCTTAAGCACTCCACGCATAATCCTAATGCTCGAGCTGCCCAAAACTACTCCATCATAGAAGATTTGGGCCAAACTCCGCGTGCCATGTCGGCTCTTGAGGTTTTGCAAGCTTGTCCTTCTCAGAAGCATGCCCTTTTGAGTGCATTAGGAGTTCAGGATGGGGGAAGTCCTAGTGTTATCAAGTTCGACACTACTGATGTCTAGCCTCACTTACCTTACCATGTGGCTTTTCAAATCCAGGTGGTTTTCCTTAAAAGCTTTGTCAAACGTACTATGGTTGATGAAGGTGCTTCCGCGTTAGTAATGTCGTTAGCTTGTTGGAAAGCTCTTGGCTCTCCTCCTCTACTCGCATCTAGAACTACACTCACTGCATTCGATGGTAGGTCTTTACGCCGTATGGAATTATCCGTTCCCTTGTTGTCTCCTTGGGAGGTAAGTCCGTGCCTATTGAAGTCGAAGTGGTTGATGTGCCCATCGACTACAACCTTTTACTGGGTCAGAACTTGATGTACGCTATGAAGGCTGTCGCGTCTACTGTGTTTCGAGTTATTTGCTTTCCCCATGAAGGCAAGATTATGATGATCGATTAGCTGGATTGTGTTGGCACTCCTTCCACAGCATCCACAGGTTCTGTAGTCCCGCAAGTTTCTGATTCTCAACCGACAATTGGGAACATAGGTGTTGGGATGTACCCCTCATTGATGGGAAATTTTAACCATTCCGCACCTGTGAATTTTATTGGAACCATTTCCGACAGTGTGCCTCCTCCTTTGAATAGTATGCCATTCTGCACTTCCTATTGTAGCGATCCATGGATTTTGCCATCCGCGGATTCGATGTCTGGAGACATTGCGCACGTAGGGATGTCTATGCCCTTATCTGTAGCGGAGCTCACTTACGATCATATCCAACAAACCACTACGGATCTGAATCTCTCTTCTTCCCATACAGTTGAAGAAGATCCCGTTATGCTGCCAGTTTGGGAAGCCAACTCATCTTACTCTCACGATTGCCTCGATGATACTTTTCCATCTGATGAAGCTATCCTCGAATCCATGTGTGGTAGTGAGACGCCTTGGGAAGATATGCACCATCGCTCTTATTTCCTTCCCAACCTTGAGTTCGTTGAGCAAGAGGAGTTTAGGATGACTCTAGCTGAGATGGTTGGTCACCCTGTGGCTCTTTTGCAGTCGCATGATGTTTTTTTGGAGGGGAATATGGCCAATATTTCCCCAACCACTTCGATCAACATCTCTCGTACTCCTGGAAAGGTTGAGAATGTTTATGTTGGTACCGATTGCACTCCTGAGGAGATTGCTATTTACACTGATTTGTTTACTGAACTCTGGGAAGCTTTCACTTGGTCATATGAGGAGATGCCAGGAATAGACGCCCGCATTATTGAACACGAGATTAGAATGTATCCTAATGCTAAATCGATTCGACAACGCTTACATGCTGTGAACCCTAGGAAGGCAGCTGCTATTAAGGCAGAGGTGGAGAAACTGCTCAAAGCTGTTTTCATCTACCCTGTTCCCCTTATCGAATGGGTGTCAAACCCTGTTCCTGTGGATAAGAAGCAGGGAACGATCCGTGTATGCACTGATTTCATAGATTTGAACCGTGCATGTCCTAAAGACAAATTCCCCATGCCATTCATTGATCAGATATTGGATGCTTGTGCAGGGAGTGAGATTTTTTCATTCATGGACGGATTCTCAGGTTATAATCAGATTCAAATCAAACCTGCGGACCAACATAAAATGACATTTATTTGTCCATGGGGACGCTTTGCATACCGGAAAATTCCCTTCGGCCTCAAGAACGTCGGAGCTACGTTTCAGTGAGCCATGACCTATGCCTTTCACGATCTTAAGATGATTATGGAAGTTTTCTTGGATGATCTTGCTGGCCATTCTCGCAAGAGAGTGGACCACCCCAAGCACCTCCGTATGATTCTCGAATGATGTATTCACTACAAAATTTGATTTAATCCAAACAAATGCATATTCGCTGTTAGGAATGATCGCCTTCTAGGATTCATAGTTTCGAGGGAGGGTATTAGAGTCGATCCTCTCAAAGTTGAGGCAATACTTCAGTTGCCTCCTCCGCGTAATCTGTTACCACTTCAGAGCCTCCAAGGTAGAGCTACTTTTTTGCATCGGTTTATAGCTAACTATGCCAGTATTACTAAAGGTTTCGTACGCCTATTGAAGAAAGACACACCTTTTATCTGGGATGAGCGAGCCTAGCAGTCTTTCGATGCCCTTAAGAAAGCTTTGGTATCAGCCCCTATGCTTAGTCTGCCGGACTTTACACGAGATTTCATTCTTTATGTGGCCGCGTTTCAAGAGACTAATTGCATGGTCTTGGTTCAAGTAGATGATGCGCTCGTCGAGCATGTTATCTATTATCTCAGTCGAAATTTAGTAAACGCTGAACTAAGGTACACCCACGTAGAAAAGATGGCACTTGCGGCTGTCCACATAGTCCAGCAGTTACGACATTACATTTTGCTTCGAACAAGCTTTGTTGTAGCTCACATCAATCCGTTTCAGTTCGTGCTATCATGACGCCTTATCGGGGGTAAGTATAATAAATGGATTGTCATCCTTCAGGAATTTGATCTCGATTTTGCTTCTGCAAAATTAGTGAAATCATTGGTGTTCGCTGAACTTATGTCAGACCTTCCATGGCTTGATGAGGATGTCATTCATGAATATTCCTTTTTGGATGAACACTTATTTCTTATCTCGACCGATGACCCTTGGTATGGGGATATCATTGTATATATACAAACTTTGAATTTTCCTCCGCATTATTCACGAGACAAGCAACAGCGTGTGAGACATCACGCTAAAGATTATACTATCATCGGTGGCACTTTGTATTGCCGAGGAAAGGATTCCATTCTCCATCGTTGCTTGAATCACGAAGAAGTGGAACGGGTTCTTAATGATTTCCATGCGGGGGCATGTGGCAGTCACTTATCCGGGATTGCTACAGCCCAATGTATCATGCGAGTGGGTTGTTTTTGGCCTACCATCTTTAAATATTGTATTAACGCTATGAAGAGATGTCACCCTTGCCAGGTGTTTTCTCGGAACATACACTCGCATCCAGCACCCCTCCTTCCGGTCGTCACTGTCAGTCCCTTCAACAAGTGGGGGGTAGATTTAATGGATTGCAAACCAAATTCGACTAGGGGGCATCACCATATTATCGTGGCCGTGGATTATTTTTCCAAGTGGGCTGAGGCCATGCCTACTGTAAAAGCCGACGGTGCCACTGCAGCCCATTTCGTGTTCAACTAGATAATCACTCGATTCGGTATCCCGAAGGAGATTGTCACTGACCATTGCATTCACTTTCAAAATAAGATGATGGAGGATTTGTCTCTTAAGCTTGGGTTTCGTCAGGAACACTCGTCTTCCTACTATCCTCAAGCGAATGGTCAGGTTGAAGCAGTAAATAAGTCTTTGAAGACCATTCTCCAACGTACCATCCAACAAAGCAAGACCAATTGGCATATCATGTTATATCCTCCTTTGTGGGCGTATCGAACCGCAATTAAGACTGCTATCGGGTTCTCACCATTTCAGTTAGTTCATGGTGTGGAGTCACTCTTACCGATTGAATGCGATATCCCTTTGCTTAAGCTAGCCATAGAGCTCCTCCTTGATACGACGGAGATTGAGCAACGTTTAGTGCACCTCGAGAAACTTGACAAGCACCGTCGAGATTCCGCTGTGGCCATCGATGTTAACAAGCGTCGTGTCAAGGTTCAATATGATAGGTCTGTCTGGCAATATGCTGAAGGTGACTTGGTACTCTTGTATGACCAAGCTAAAGAACCCCTGGGGGCAGGCAAGTTCAATCCCATGTGGCACGGTCCTTACATTGTGAGGCGCGTCCTCGAAAAAGGAGCTTATGAGTTAGAATATTATGAGGGAGTTGTCTTGAAGGAGCCTAGAAATGGGCTCTACCTCAAGCGGTATTATGCTTGAACCTGTGTTTCAGGCTGATACTTTTGTACACTATTGTATAGTTTTTCTGTACATAGTTTAGATTTCCTTTTGGTTGTCGGGTCTATTGATTAGCCTCTGTTTAATTGACAGATGTCAATGGGATGTCCTATGTTCTTAGGTTTCGCGGATGGTGCTAGCCGACATACGCAGCAGCTTGCTTCTGCTGCCTAGGTTATCTTCTCACTTGACCACCTAGTTGTTTCCTCAGGAGGTGCTTGTCTTGGTCCTACATCTAACAATGTGGCTAAGTATAGTGCCGTTGTTGAGCTACTTCGGGATGCCATTTCACATGACATCCAGTCTTTAGAAGTCCGCTTGGATTCACAACTAGTTGTGTCTCAGCTGAATGGGCAGTACCGTGTACGAGACCCTACATTACTATGGATATTCCTTAAGGTACGACTCTTGGAGAGACATTTTGTTTCCATTACATATATTCATATTTCGAGAAGTCATAATTATATATCTGATGCATATGCTAACTATGTATTAGATTGGCATTTGTCACATTCATCATGAGCACATAAATACAAAGACATTCATACATTTGTAACATACACACATGTAGTAGAACCGAGAATCAAAGTTGTATATATATATATATATAAATATGTCCAAAATGGTAGTGTCATACAAAACTGGAGCTCGTAGCCCTCAAAAATATACATATCGATACAAAAAATGATGAGACCCTGGGATATCTATTCCCTCCAAGGAGGTCTAGCTACTACCTCGACAGGGTGTGTCTCATAGTAGTACTGTACTGCGTTGGCCATCCGCTGCAGTAACCACACCCACTCCCCAGGAACACCCACTACCTGGCGCTGCATAGCCTCAGGTAGTCGGGCTACCTCTATCAGTGGTGCTCGGGAAACCATCCGTGATATGTTGCACCACAACGTGTGGAGTGTGTGCCCTGCTGCAGCATCTGCTGCCACCCTCATCTCTACCCCGACAACCATGTCTCAGGAAGCCCTCTGGTCTCATTGGGCCTTTGTTTGCGAGCAAACAGTCACCCATTAGCACATGATACTACCACCAAAAAGATATTTTGCATTTCAACTATAGTAAAAAAATCCATAAAAATTTAATAAACACAAAACCGAAAGAGTACTCACCGATGTCTCCAAAGGCTGTGCCTGGTGGGAGCGGCATGTCACGGTCTTGTCTGAAGTCTATCCCCGCATAGGGATAGTCCTCTATCGTGATCACCTGTCGGTTCCACCAGCGAAAGAACTCCTCAGTATATGGTGACGCCAGATGGCCACCACCCTGTTGTGTCAGTATCTCATCCCACCGGGTCAAGGTTGGACCTCGGAGACTGTGGGGAGGGACATCCACCCTCGGGCTAAGTTCCAGAACCCTCTCAAAGAAGAAATTGCAGAGGATGCTACCATACCCAAATTTTTTGGCCTTACCCTCTTTGCATTCCGTCAATTGTGTCTTCATAGACACCAGCAGAGTAGTACACCAGTCGAAAATAGTAGGATGCAAGCATTGTGATGCGTAGAACATCATTGGTCTGGATGCCTGATGTAGTGCTTTGGATCCCGTGATCCGTACCAGAGTAGCCACTATGATCTTTGTGCTCAGGTCCACTATGAGGTTGACCGGCACTTGGCTTCCCACTACTCGTGTGTTGGCGAGGCAATACCGCTCTATGTAATCTTGCACAGTGATCCCACCACCCATGGTCCATGACCGAAGACTAGCCACCTCCCCTCTACAGGACAAACCGGTAATGAAATAGATATCCTCTACTTCCAGTGTTAGTGTTTTCCCGTTGAGGATGAAGTGTTGAGCATCCACATCCCAGTAGTTGATCAAATGACGGAGTAGTAGGTTTTGGGCCCTTAAACCCCCGAGACTCCAGTATTTATATAAGCCACATGCTTGCAATGCTTGTTGTGCTTGCAACTCGTTGCACACAGCCTCATCCACCTGGTCATGCTCTCTTTCTCTCCACTCTAGAACCATCCTGGAGTGCAAAGCAAGAAATTTTTAGTCAATTTCATGTTTAAAAACTTCTTCACGGCCGTACTCGTGGGCTAAATTGTAGATAGTGGCGGGTAGATGCGGGCAGTCAGTTTTTTGACTGCGCATTTGGTGCCCTACCCGCGACCCGCATACTTATAGCCCGCGGGTAGTGCCAAGGCCATTTAGGGCTTGGCCAAACAAAAAATCCCACCGATCAAAATTGAAATAAAAGCACTTAAATGAAAGGTATGGCAGTGACCACTAACCTGCTCCGGACGGTTCGCTGAACGACCGCTTGTAGCTCCCACGATCGGCACTCAAAGTTTCAGGTGAAAACTTACCACTAAACTCCAAATTGGTGAATAGTGCAAATAAATTGAAAATTACAAATTTTTATTACTATTTATAATTTTCTGGACCCACTTTTCGATATTTTTTGCCATTTTGAGCCGTTATGAACTAATATTGTGTCATGGAGTAGTGTTTTTTCAACAAATTTCCTCGACGAGAGTTGTTTTGAACCATTTCACACCTACGACAGGTACGTTTCACACCTAGCATATAGGTTAGATGCCATTTTCACATGCATTATGCATTTGACTTGTTGACCATTTTCATAAACCCCAGGTGCGACACTGCTTCGTGACTGACACGGAACCTTCACACTGTTATAGAAGTGTCGTCATGTGGCAGTAGAGCTTTCCCGAACATGGGTACCCTAGTTAGAACCCCTTTATACATTCTGGTGCCCATGCCGTTGTTTGTCCTTAGGATTGGGAGTCCTTCGTAGTTACGCCATGAGATTGCGATAAAGACTCATGCTCTACTTTGTCTTATGCTGGCCATCTCCCTTAAGGACTCCCCTCAGTTATATCATGTTGTGATTGCATTGCATCATCCTGCTTATTGCTTGAGCCTTGTGCCGGCTCCCGCTTACTCAATTATTAGCCTAGTGCCTGAGCACTTTTCCCTGTCGAGCCCTACAGAGCTTATATGTTTTCCCTTCACAATTTGATGACCTTTTGACCCTGAGGGAACGCACCCCCGAGTGTCCACATCCTGCATGAACTTCCTTGCATTGAGCATAGGTATGTTCCACTGCTTAGGACTAGTCTGCTAGCTATTTGACACTCGTTCCCTCACTTGTTGTACTATAAGCAATTTTATTCTTTTCAAGCTTTTCCCAAATATGAAAAAGACCAAAAAAATCAAATATTCCAAAAAGCTGGACAGGATTATGGTCATTATTTCTTGTTGGTAGCTGTTGTGTCGCCTTTGAATAGAGCATTCATTCCACTCTGTACATTATGAGTTGGGACTATAGTTGGGCCTTAGGAGCTGTACTTGTTTCTCAGTTTTCTCCATCGATTGGTTAAGCTTCCAGTCATTATGGAGCCCTCTGTAATGCCTCCTGCATTACACAGTTTATGTCAAGTCTATGCTGCCTGAGTCTATCCATCTGCTCATGCTCTTGTTCAAAAGAAGTCCTGAAACCAGTGTTGGCCACTCCTCAGATCTCTTGACTATTGCATGTCGGCCATCCTTATTGAGTCATGTCCGATTCACTTGAGATCTTCCAAATCTTTCAGCATTGCTGGTACCTCGTGCTGGTTGATGGGGGATGCCTTAATGCCCTCCTTCCAGCGAGTCTCGTTCCGTCGACTTCAACTCATTTATTTCGGGACTTTAGGCTTAGAGTTCGGCTGAGTACCTTGAGGCTTGCAGTCATTAGTGGCAGGTTCTCTCGCCATCAACAATTTTGGGAATACATCAATGTCCCCTGATTGATGGATTCATCCTAGTGTTCGACTTCAACCCATTTATTCACATTCTGATGATTGTGCTCTGTGCATTGATGCCCATTTTCATTATTGGTGGGTCATCTCGCGTCTGTTAACGGTATACATCATTGACCGGTAATCAGACGATGTCTCATCAGGTTCGAACCCAACTCCTTTATTCACTTGATGGGACTTGCACCGTCGAAGACTTGTGTAAAAGATCCCAGGCGATTGTGGCATTCAGTATGCTACATATGACTTTGACTTTGCATCTAAGATATCACCTCTCAGATTTCAGTAGTTTGTACCTCCAGTTTTGCACCAGTTGTTTCCTTTTCAGCAGGAGACCGTATCTTACTGTAGAGGGATCATGGCTATGATCACTTGTGGCATATATCCATTATGTACTACCTATTCATGGCCATTGCATCAGATTGTTGTACTATACCAACATGTATTCAGAGATACTATTGTATTATGACGAGTGTGATGTTCTTTCCACTTGTGTCTCCATCACTCCACTTTTGAGTGTTATAATGTATTTCGGCCATCGTAGCACTTTCAGTCTCTGACCTCACACATTAGGGGGCATCTGTTACACATAAATCTTCCACCCTATGAGCATCAGCATCCTTTGGCCTGTAGGATCCATTTCAGTGACTCAGATCCATTTTTATCCTTCAGTGATACCAGTTTTCCCTATTTTTATTCCCACCCGCTTGTTGCATATTTATAGCAGGCGTACCCGCGATTTGCATCCCTATAGCCAGCAGGTATCATGTAAAATGGTAAAAACCACTATTAATTACTTTTTACTCCCAAAAAGCGGTCATTGGGTGACCTTTGGCTCTCCATCTGCCCAAGTAACGTCTCAATGTGTCCTTTCACCTACCTTTGAGAGGACTATATATTGAGCACATATGGCTTATGGACAGGAGGAAGAAGAGAATCGTAAGAGAACTCTAGTGGATTTTTGCCCTATCTTGAGTCTGCACTCATTGATCCTTGTAGTTGTGAACCAGTTATGTTCACCTTCCAAACTCCTTTCTAGTTTGAGTTTGCCATTCATGGAGGATTGAAGTGGTGGAGGCACAAGTGGATTGATCTAGATCTTGGTTCATATTGGTTTCCGGCTAGAGGTCGTATCACTTTGTACTTCTTCTTGTTCATTAATAGAAATACTCATATTCTCGTCCATTCATGGTGTGAATGTCATTTATTATACATTGGGTTACATTTGCTTATGATATTATGGACCATTGTTATTGATAATGTTAATTTCATGTACTTGTTAGATATTGGCTGTCAAGACTAATTTGTAGATTACAAGTGCTTGGATGTGCGTGGATTGAAAGCCCCAATGGGGATCTACATCAAATGTTGGATCGAGGTTGGGTACATTTCTCCATTGTCTTAACATTGTCATTTATAATAACATTTCTTTGAGAATTGAGTAGATTTCTAGTAGTCATCTGTCTGTTGTGGTATTCCCAAGCCATAGTGAGTTTTCTCCAATACAGTGGGGTTAACCCCTAGTCATAATGGACTACTTCCCAAGGATTTAATCTGCTTACCTTTGGATGGAACAATTTCAATCCTTTCATTTCAAAACTGGTGGCTGGGGGAAACCCCAATCAACAGTACACGAACCAGGCCATGGGTGGTCCCCAATACTAGGTTCCTATTTACCAGATGCCATTGGCTCAACCACGTTTACCTTTTCTGGAAACTTTAAACTTGCCATATCTTTGAAAGCTTATGTACGACCCCGTGCGTCATGATGTTGCATGGCCACCCGTTCCCACCAAGTTTCCCTCGGACATTCCGAAGTTTGAAGGCAAGGCTGGCGAGGACCCTAGTGACTATGTCACAACATTTCACCTCTGGTGTTCCTCGAACTCACTGAACGATGATTCCATAAGGTTGAGGATTTTTTAAAGAACCTTAACTAGTGTCGCAGCCAAGTGGTATATCGAATTGCCCGCTGCTACCTATGGCACCTTTCGGGATCTTGCCATTGTAATTTTGAACCACTTTCAACTTCCTGTCCGGTATGATGTCGGTATAGACCTTTTGTCGACCTTTCGAAAAAACAAGGCCACTCATCTGTCTGATCATATTCAGGAGTGGCGAAGGCAAAAGAGACTCATCAAGGCCGACATCCCCCCTGCATTCTTATTAGAATGGTATCTTAAGTCTCTTCTTCCTTATGTTTCTAAGGAAGTTGCCACTTTAGGGGTGTCTTCCGAGGAGGAGGCCATTTTGAGAATTCAACAGCTCGACTTAGTCTATGCTCAGTATGGGCTGTTGTATGAAATTATTCCTGATGCGTCGAGGTCTAATATAGACCTAGGTAATCCTAAACCTGGACCACATGCCGATGGCATCGTAGGTTCAGTCGACTCTATAGCGTTTGACGCCTTAACAAAGCAGGTCCACGCCTTTCCAGTTAAACAATCTGCTGCAGAAGCAACTTCTGTTGCATCCTCACCTTCTACTAATGAATTTGTACAACATGTGAAGACAAACCAAAAGGGCTCTCGGTAGCCCAAAATAAAAGGCAAGAAAGGGGAGGGAAACCAACAAAAGCCCAAAGATAGACAAAATGCCGAGGAGAGAAAAAAAGTGAAAAGGAAGGCTAAGTTCCCTTGCAAACTATGTCAAGAAGACCACCTTACCCACCAATTCCCTCTAATAGAGAAGCCCAGAAGCTGATCCGTGAGAAGAAATGGGTTGTCTTGAAAGATCCTTTTCCTCATGGACAGAGTTCAACTTCTGGAAGCTCTAGTGCTGGGGGCACTATCCGTGCTGCCTCGGCTGATCAATCATTCGTTAACATGGTTAACTCAGATGCATTGTTGCAAACTAGAGCAAGAAATTATACCCTGGACCCCCAACAGAAGGATGTCCCTCAGTCATCTACCCCCATCGACATCGAGAGGCCGGTGGATCCGCTGCTAAAGATTCTGAAAGGTGTCTTCAAACGGGATGTGCACAACCCTAACGCTAGGGCTGCTTCCAACTACAATGTAGTGGAGGATTTATCCCAAACCCCTTGTGCCATGTCCACCCTGGAGGTGCTGCAAAGTTGCCCATTGCAATGCAGTGCTCTTCTGGCAGCGATCGGGAGTGTTGATTCGTCCAACATGCTTGCACGCTTTGATATGAAAGATATCAAGTTCCGGTTTCCGTATCACGTTGCTCTCCAGATAGAGGTCGTTCATGGTTCCACAACCATTCAACGAGCTGTTGTAGATGAGGGCACGTTGACGTGCATAATGTCTATTTCTTGCTGGAAAGCTTTAGGTGAGCCCGAGTTAGCTCCCTCGAACACGATACTCACTGCCTTCGATGGAAGATCCTTCCGTCCACACAGAGTCTTGCCATCCTTTGATGTCGAACTTGTAGGCAAGTTAGTATCAATAGAGGTTGAAGTTCTGGATGCCCCACTCAATTACAACTTGTTGTTGGGTAGGAGATGGACATATGCCATGCAGGCAATGCCATCAGCTGTTTTTTGGGTCATAATATTCCCACACGAAGGAAATATCATCACAGTTGATCAACTTTCCTTTACTCGGAGGAATAACTAGACTTCATCGGATTCATCTATCCCGTTGATTGATCAGTCCAGTCCAGTAACCGAGAGTTTGGGAGTAGGACTCTATGGGTCCTTAATAGGAACTTTTGACCTACCTTTTCCCGCCTTGTTTGTTGGTTCTGAAGAATGTGCATCTTTTGAGACCTCCATGGTTTGTTCAACGACATATCCGCAGAGTCTCCCTAGTGAATCAGAACTAGCTGTGCCTATATCTGTTGCAGAGATAACCCATGTGAATTCACAACAACCTGCAACAGAACATATCACGACTTCGTTGGTGTCTGCCGAGTCGAATATGGACCTTGCTCCTGCATGGTCAACGAACTCTACCCTCTCTCCTGATAGTTTAGGTATGGTTTTTTCGTCTGATGAAACATTTATGGAAGCTATGATAGGTCTGGATCATCCTCGAGAAAGCATGCACCCCAGGTCCTATTTACTTCCCATGCTAAACTTGATTGATAGAGGTGAGTTCTTTCCAAGACCCAGTGAGAATGTTGATTGGTCCTCTGTACCTTCCACTTCACAAGTTTTTTTTACCAAAGGGAATATGACAAGTACAGCGAGAACCATCCCGATCAACATTTCCACTGAACCTGGGGTCACCAAAAACATCTTTATTGGAGAGGACTGTTATCTTGATGAGATCATTCCGTACACCAATATTTTTAATGATTTCCATGACATCTTTTTTCTGGCCTCATGAAGAGACCCCAGGCATCGATCCTACCTGAAGAAGTACTAAGGTTAGGCACTTGTGCTTTTTCATGTATTTTTAGGTGTACATTTTGTAGAGTTAGCTTTGTTTACAGTTGTAGTTATATCTTATGCATCTTTTGCTTTTGGTGTTTCAGAAGTCAACTGAACACTTTATAGGGTTCGCTGATGGTGCTAGCCGCCACACCTGTCAGTTGGCCACTGCGGCTTGGGTTATTTAATCACCTATTGGTCAACTGGTGTCTTCGGGAGGGGCTTGTTTAGGTCCCACAACGAACAATGTAGCTGAATACAGTGCAGTCATAGAGCTACTCCGAGATGCTTTGTTTCATGTTATTTCACATTTGGAGGTATGGCTCGACTCACAGTTAGTTGTTTTTTAGTTATCAGGTGTTTATCAAGTTAGAGATCCTACTTTTCTACATCAGTTTATGCACATTAGGTTACTTGAGAGATAGTTTGATTACATCACATATCAACATATTCCAAGGAACTTGAATTCATTAGCTGATTCATTTGCAAACTACGTTTTAGATTGGCATTTACATCATTCACACACATAGTGTTTCATGCATAAAACACAATAACACACATGTAGATAGCCAATACTGTATATATATCCGATACTATATCAAAAAATAATATGAGTTTGGATCACAAGTCTGTCACAAAGTCATGTCATAAGATACAAAATTGGGCTCAATGGCCTAAAAAATATACATAGAATATCCTTCTCCTATGGAGAAGGTGGGGCTCATATGCCTCTGCTACCTCTCGGTAGCATATAACCAGCCTAGCTACTTTCCGTAGAAACCTAATCCAGGTTGGGGGCACACCTACTACATCCTCCTACATATCAACTAGCATCCGCTCAATACGGTATGTAGGAATGTCATGAGTCAACCGAATCATCTTCCTCTCTATGGTCCCCAGTGTGGCATCAATTGCATCCACTTCTATTGGTTAATACCTAATACATCAACCCTAGCCGTATTACAATGTCTTTCTTATAAAGGGGAATACAATGGGAAAATACCATAGGTTACCCAAAACCATGGGCCCATAATCTGTTGGCGAAAAACCAACTCCCCCAGACCCCTTGTTGCGCGTGCCGAGATCATAACCAAACCCGGGGTTCAAACACGGTTGAATCATCATTTATGATACTGGAAGATCAGGCTCCACAACCAACAATCTCCCACTTGGAGATTGATCACAGCAACTCCACCACGGTTGTACTTGCTGGACCTTGGACTTGGCAAATTTCTCATCTTCACCTTCATGCTAGAAGGCCAATTGAAACCGAGCAGGAACTCAGTTTCTCTCTGGTCACTACCTTTGTAAACATGTTTGCAGGATTTTGGCTAGTATGTATCTTCTCCAGCTTCAACAGTTCATCTTCCAGAACAGAGCAAATGAAATGGTACTTGAGTTGTGTATATGTTTAGTCCCGGAATGGAATGTTGAGTTCTTTGCAAGATGAATGGCACTCTGGTTGTCACTATACAACCTGCTATCCTTCTGTTTCTTACCCAATTCCTACATAAACCTCTGCAACCAAATCATCTCTTTACTAGCCTCTGTAACTACAACATACTCTGCTTCCGTTGTTGAAAGTGCAACAACATTTTGCAGTTTCAAAATCCAACTTACTACTGTTCCACCTACAGTAAACACATACCCTGTGGTGCTCCTCTTGCTATCCTTATCACTTGCCATATCTGCATCAACATATCCCTGTAGAACAGTGTCTGAACCACCAAAACATAATGTATGATTGGTAGTACCTCTCATATACCCGAGAATCCATTGTACTGACTTCCAATGTTCTTTACCTGGATTGTTCATATATTTGCTCACAACTCCCACTGCATGCGCAATATCTGGTCTTGTGCACACCATGGCATACATCAAGTTGCCAACTGCTGATTGATAATGAATCTTGGACATGTAATATATCTCTTCCTGTGTCTTGGGACACATTTCCTTACTTAGTTTGAAATGGATGGCCAAAGGTGTACTAACTGGTTTTGCATTCTGCATTATGAACATCTCCAACACCTTTTGTATGTATTCACCCTGAGACAATGTCACTTTGTGATTTTTCTTGTCTCTTGTTATTTTCATACCAAGGATTTTCTTTGCAGCACCCAAATCCTTCATCGCAAATGAATTAGCTAACTTCCTGTTGAGCACATTTATTTCCTGCATGTTAGACCTTGCAACAAGCATGTCATCCACATACAATAACAAGATAATATATGTTCCATTATCTAGCCTCTTGAAATAAACACTGTGGTCAGAATGATATCTACTATAACCTTTTTTTGTCATAAACCTGTCAAATTTTAAATACCACTGCCTTGGAGCTTGCTTCAAGCCATACAAGCTCTTTTTCAACCTGCACACCAAATTCTCCTTCCCTTTGACCTCATACCCTTGTGGCTGCTGCATATATATCTCTTCCTCCAAATCCCCATGGAGAAAGACTATTTTTACATCTAATTGTTCAAGATGCAAATCTTCTACCGCCACTAGACTTAAAATAGTCCTAATTGAATTCATCTTAACAATAGGAGAAAATATTTCATCAAAATCTATACCTTTCTTCTATGCAAACCCCTTTACAACAAGTCTAGCCTTGTACCGCTTCTTATCTCCTTCTTCTTCCTTCAACCTGTAAATCCATTTGTTCTACAATGCTCTTTTACCAGCAGGAAACTGAACCAAATCCCAAGTTTGGTTTCCTACCAATGAGTCCATCTCCTCATTCATGCCTTACTCCCACTTCTTTCTAGTTTCCACCTGCATTGCTTCTTCATAAAATTATGGTTCACTAGCATCAGTCATCAATAAATAATACATTGAATGAGAGTATCGTTCAGGGAATCTACTTAACCTGGTAGATCTTCTTACACTTGCAGGAGTTTCAGGTACTTATTGCTGTTCTTGATTTTCTGGCACCTTTGGAACTTCATTTTCTTCAATTTCATCAAGTACGGTGTACTCTGTTTTTTCCTTTTCCTATTTCTTTCCCTACAACTGATCTTTATACATGACCTTTTCATTGAATATCACATCTCTACTCCTAATGATTTTGTGATTTTCATAATCCCATAAGTGATAACCAAAATCATCAACCCCATATCCAATAAAGGTACATTTCTTGGATTTAGCTTCAAGCTTTGTTCTATTTTCTTTATCAATATGGACAAATGCTTCACAACCAAAAGTTTTCAGAAATGAGTAGTTTACATTTTTACTTGCTCATACCTCCTCTGGAATACCACCATCTAAAACACTTGAAGGCCCCCTGTTTATTAAATAAACAACAGTATTTACAACATCTGCCCAAAACTGTAAGGGAAACCCTGTATGCAATCTCATACACCTTGCACGCTCCATGATTGTTCTATTCATCCTTTTATACACATCATTTTCTTGCGGTGTTCCTAGGACTGTCTTCTCTCTACGAATCCCATGGTATGAACAATAACTATCAAAATCCTTGCCACAATACTCACCTCCATTATCAGATCTAAGACACTTCAACCTTTTTCCTGTTTCATTCTCAACCAAAGCTTTCCACTTCTTAAAAGTAGCAAACACATCAGATTTATGTCTAATGCAGTAAACCCAAGTTTTCCTAGTATGCACAAGCTCTAACTTTTCATTCTTCTTCTGTTTCCAAACCCTAAGAAATATGACTCTCTTTTGTTTTCCATAAACACAGTTCTCACAGAATTCCAAACTCACCTGCTTCAAATTTGGCAACAACTTCCTTGAGTGGAGAATTTGCATCCCCTTCTCACTTATGTGGCCAAGCCTATGATGCCACAATGATGTATCTGTTCCTATGGAAGCTAAAGAAATAGAATGGTTAGTATTATGAGGACATAACTACAACGTACCTCTCTTGTCTCCTTTTGCTATCACCATTGATCCTTTAGTGATTTTCCACCACGTTTCTCCAAACGTAGATAAGCAGCAACCATCTCCCAACTGCCCTGTTGAGATCATATTTCTTTTCATAGCAGGAATATGCCTTACATATTTCAGCAGCCATTCACTTGCATTCTTAAATTTGATCCATACCTTATACCCATTCCAACAATTTTACATGGCTCATCATCACCCAATAAAACATGTCCAAAATCACCTGGAACATAATCATGAAAGTATTTCCTATGGGGTGTAGCATGACATGAATCCCTTGAATCTACTACCCAGTAATCACTAGTATTATCTAATGCAACAATCAAAATATCTTGTAACACATCAACTGCTACATCTGCTTCCTGGGTAGTTTCCTGTTGTCCATCTCCTTTCTTCTTTAGAGATCTGTAGTATTTCTTCAGATGTCCTTTCTTTCCACAGTTCTAACACTCTATCTTTCCTAGTCTGGACTTGGATCTGCCCATTTTATACTTGTTACGATTACCTTGGCTCTTTCCTCTCTCCTTTTGTCTTCCCCTGCTCTCCATGGTCAACACATTACTTGATATCTCACCTATGCTTTTTCTTCGCATTTCCTCGCTAAGAATAACACTAACAACATCATCAAATATCAAGGTGTTTGAACAAGAGACAGAGTTACTTACAGCCATGACCAAGCCATTCCAGCTTTCTGGCAATGAACACAAGTTGAGAATAGCCCTAACCTCATCATCAAAGTTCACACTTACAGAACTTAGTTGATTTGTAACCATATTAAATTCATTTAAATGATCAACAACAGATCCACCTTCAGACATATTCATATTAAATAAATGTTTCATTAGAAATACTTTGTTGGAGGCTGAGGGTTTTTTGTACAGCTTACCCAATGCACTCATCAAACCCTCCATTGTCTTTTCTTTTGAGATATTGAAAGCCACCGACAAAGCCAGGGACAATTGTATTGTTCCCAGTGCCTTTCTGTCAAGAACCTCCCATTCTTTGTCCTTCATAGTCACTGGTTTCTTTGCTCTTCCTCCCAACGGTAGGAATAGATCCTTCTGGTACAGATAGTCCTCCATTTGCATCTTCCATAACTGGTAGTTTTGGCCATTAAATTTCTCGACCTTAAACTTTCCTTCTTCCGCCATTGCTCCCACTTGAACCAGAAACCCTAGTTTCCTGCAGGTTTATCTACCAAATAGACCTTTGGCTTTGATACCAATTGTTAGAAAAATAGGATCGCAGAGCAATAACAATAAACAAGATGCAAATACAATCACATAAACATATTATAAGAGAGACACCAATATATTGTGGTTCACACAAGATGGGCTACGTCCACACTAAAATTACCAGTCCTTATTATTATACCATCCATCAAATGAAGGGATACAACCTGTAGCACATCCGCTGCACTTCCTCTTCACTATCTCGCAGTCTCTCTTTCACGATCTCAAAAATATTTACAATGCATAATACCTAATACATCAACCCTAGCCATATTACAATGTCTTTCTTATAAAGGGGAATACAATGGGAAAATACCATGGGTTACCTAAAACCATGGGCCCATAATCTATTGGCAAAAAACAACTCCCCCGGACCCCTTGTTGCGCGTGTCGGGATCATAACCAAACCTGGGGTACAAACATGACTGAATCATTATCTATGATACTGGAAGATCAGGCTCCACAACCAACAACCATGGCCAATAACCTCATGGTACACCCCCCTTCTAGTAGTTGGTCGATGCCATGTCAATCCCTCTCTGAGAGAGCATCCACACTGCATTGAAACCTCTACGCTAGGAAGCATAATCAATTACCTCGAACTTGGGATAGGGGGCATGATCAATCATTTTGACCCTTCCCCGTCACATCTATCTCAGTATCTCAATGATCCCATCACTCAAACCAACACATATATGATCCACAATCACAAGCCCCATGCCCATAGCATGGGGGAAAGACCTTAACCATGCTCATTTTTTCACATGCGTGATCTTCACCATGTTCGAGGTCACATGTCACTTGTATATTTGGTTTGATTTCTAGATGCACATTTTACGATTTAGTATCATTTCCATGTGTACATGTCCAATTCGCGTTGAGCACTACATGTTTCAGTAGACAACTAATCTCCACATGTATAACCCCTTATATGGCATATAGGACATCCTTTCCCTCTGAAAAGTTGATGCATTTCCTTGGTCTTCTCCCTTGCAACTGTAGGACCCCCCTCCCTGCCCGAGTAGGTGTCCCCACCCAACCACCCTTGAATTTTCCCCTGCTTGCAGTAGAGCCTCCCTCCACATGGGTGACCTTCCTTAGAACCGATTGCATTTGGCACCCATTCCATTCAATCCCCTCTTAGGATTTCTAGCCCCTATAGTTTGACATATTGAGTTGAAGCCACATGCAGTTCCTCATATCGTCATTCATTCTCCCTTCCCTGGGATCCCATCATGGAGTTTCTGTTAATCCCTTTTGCAACTCCTTAAAGAATGAAAATATCGCTAAGAAATATTGCTTCCCTTCATGCTTGTTAAAGTATCCAAAAGGGCATCTATTCAGTATAAGTTTACCCCTTTTCGGGTCGGATGGATTAATTACGAAAAAATAATACTCTAGTCTCTTCGGCTAGAAGAGTTCTCCATTGCACACTTTTATGCTTTTTCAGGATTTGGGGACTAACACACAAAAAATAAACCCCTCAAAGTCTTCTTATTGATTTCAGGCTCTCTAAAATTGAAAGTGACCATAGGCACTTACTATCCTGGGCTCGTAAAAAATCCGTACGATGGTACCATATCGAGCACACTTCTATCCCATCTTTGAGCTCTTTAAATTGTGAAGAAGGCCCAAATGGTGCCTTTTGGTGCCCCTACAGATCACATACAACCCCATGTTATGGATTCATTTCTAAGTACAGTCACCTTTGTTGAGATTATTCTGCGACGAGTCATCCCTGGAGTCTCCTAATGTCACTAATCAGTCCCCCCCACCTCCCCCATTGCAGCCACCGCTCCGGATCCCCTAAGCTATGGTCCTCCCTCCTAATGTCAATTTTATATGTTGTCAGGTCAGCCCTGTCGTCATACTTTGAACAAAGGAAGTTTGAGTCCCATCACTCTACGACCCTCATATTCCCTCCACAGTATCCCAGTCTCAATTCTAGTACTATTACATCTTGGTTGTATACCTCGCGCTCCTATCAAGGAAGCCTCACTGCCTTGGTAGTTGTAGGTCTCCCTCTGTCGACGATAACACATATATTCCAAAGGATAGACCTAGAGGTCCCTATATCTTATCCTCACCCCTATCAGTGGTGAGTTCCTATGGATCATCCAAGAGGATTCCTTAGTGCCTCTTCAGGTGATTGTTTCTCACGTGCTTGACTCCAACTCCTTCATCGCACCGTTGAGATTCGTACAGGGTATTGCTCCCTTTAGTTATTGGTCGAAGACCTCAGATGTCCCCTGACTCTAACACAATGGTGAGTCTATTTAGAACCCCCCAATTATGTTCCCGCGGATATTAAGGCTGCGTTAGCGATAGTGTTTGGAATCCCTCCAATTATATGTTTCCTAGAGTATCTAGTTCAGATGCAGTCCATGTACCTTTGAGATTTCGACTCTCAGTCGTTGAGTTCATACATTTGTTGGACCCCTTCCGATCCATCAGTGCATTAGTTGTTATGGTACCACAGTCAGGATGGATGCCATTGTTTTCAGTTCCATCTCTTTAGATCAATCATGGTTGGACCATGAATATGTCCCAAATTTGTGTCCCCTCTGGACCATTATGATGTACACAACAATTCTCTATCATGTATTGTTTAGGTCCCCCTATGTACCCCTCTATTTGTATATCTTTGATAAGAGCATGGGAATGGATGCCTCATTTTTCTATTTGGCATTATATATACCTCAACCATCATTGAGGAGATGTAATTCCAGTTAGGACCCTTGCATATTGTGCGCAATGTGTGATCCACCCTCCGACATAGCTCTAGTTCTCCACCACCTTTCTACTCACCGCCATGAAACAATCAATATCCTATGATGTCTATCGGCCATACGATGAGCTCCTTCCCTCACACATCAGGGGGAAATCTATTAACACAAAAAAAATGAACACCTAGCTCACTACCCTTTAGCTACATCATTCATACATCCATTTCCCCAAAGTTAGGCCTCCACCAACCTAAAAGTATTATTTACATGACCATATTGGCTAATTATGTATTTTTCTTGCACAAATAATTCCAAAATACAAAAAGAAAAAAGAAAAGAAAAAGGGAAAAAAATCAAAAACCAAAGAAAACCGGGAAAGTCATGAAACCTAACGCCAATACCGTGGCATGCCCAAAAACCGAGGGCAAAGTTACCACCGGTCAAAAATATTATAAAATAAGGGTGGAGGCCCCCATTTTCACAAGAACCATATTCTCCTTACCGAAACTCTGCCCATTTTACTCCAAAAACCCTAAGCTACCATATTTAGCTTGAAACCTTTGTTGACAGTGGCACCTAGTGAGTTTTGAAGTGGAGAACTAGTGACAGTTGGAGACCAGGAGCACCTTCCATCGCACAACTGCAAAGGCCCATCACTCTTCGAGGTAACTCGAAACCGAATGTAAAGCCCCTATTCTTTATCTTAATAAAATAAGATTTCATTTATCATTTCATGAAGCATGCATAAAGTTGTATGAAGTGTTTACCATGGGTTATTTACCATTTACATTTACTGGTTTACTGTTACTATGTGGATTTACTTGTAGGTTTTTACATTTCAAGTTTCTTAGTTATTCACGGCCCATGAGACTTATACTTTAATTTATATTTTGATTTGAATGGTTTAGTCCTAGTTTTACTAGCTTTTACCTGTTTTTACCTCACATCTCTCTCACACAGAGCAGTGAGACGACTCCTCTTGCATGCTCTCTACCTTGGCTCCCTTAAGCCGGTAGAACCTCCATTCTTTCATGTTGGAGTGTGGAAGCACCACCAAAACTTGTATTCATGCAATGTGTCCCCTCTTCTCCTCCTCCTCAACAACTATAACTTATGGTTTAACACCAAACCATAACCCCAATGCCTCCTTAGAGATCACACCCTAGTCATATACTTTAAGAATACTCCAAGAAAACCTAATAAATTTAAATAAAGATAAATTACAAACAAGATTGAACAAGAGAGAGAGAAGTCTAGTACTCCTCTTATATCTCCAACCCAGGTGTAAAGAAGAAGAATCACAAGTACATGATTTATTAAAATGACTCTCTCTCCTTCCTATATTTATATGAAAGGTAAGGGAGGTCTAAAATGACAAGTAAACCTAGTCCACTACAAGAAACCCACAAGACAAAAGTAGGTCTAGATATGTGAAGTTCACTACTTTAAGCGACATATGTCATCAACAAGTAAGGCTCTATGGAATAAGCATTAATCCCAAAGGTCCAATTTTCCTCCAAGTTTGTAAATATCCAATTCATCTCCAAGGTCATGTTTCTAGTCAAGTTACACCCCACCTACATGCCTACTCTCTCAAGCCAAGTGTCTTCAATTCAAGTGTAGAACTCCACGAAAGAAACCAAGAAACCCATGTTGTCATGGTCTCAATTCCCTCCTCCAAAATCCCCAATGATTCTCCTCAAATAAAAGCCATCATCTAAGCAATAAACCTCCCTCTATGTGCTAAGAACACGAAGAATTCATCCATCTCCATCAGTCTCCAATGCTCTGAGTAAGAATGTCATGAAATCATACATACAAAGCCTAATGTTCAAGTCCATCAAAGATCACCAATATTTAACCATACATCATGCACCCCACATCTCATGAAGCACCCCCAAACATGATGTAAGCAACTTCAGGGTAACCCTGAAAGCTAACAGTGGAATCTCCCAACACTAAAGCACATTTTATTCCAATGGCCTTGTGCAACAATAGACCTTGACAAACTACCAAATACTTTATCGTATTATTTGTAGCATGACCATGCCCCTAAGATAAATTAGATCCATAATTTCCTTTGAGATCTAAGATGATTCCCCCAACAATTGCCTCCTCTCTACAAGAGACCATTTTTTAATTTATCTAGTAATTTATACAATATTTTCCAAATATATTACAAGAAACCCTTATTACTTTATCAAAACAACCATACATAAATCCAATAAATCTTTCATGATTTCCCGTGGATGTAAAGAAAAGTAAAACAATGAAAACTATTACAAAATTTAAAGATCCCATTTCATTTGGGAACGGGATATATCCATATGAAGGATAAAATCCATAGATATTGTTGAATTTTACGTATGCATATTAAACATTCCATATCTCTAATCAACATATGATACACATTAGCTCAACCATATTAAAGGTAGTTGTCCTAGGTCATCATTGGAATCAGGATTTGTGGGGGGGATGAATATGCATGTGCATTTTTATTATTGATATATGAAGATGATGTTTTCTTACTTTTTTGTAAGATAGTACCCATAGAGTTTCAAATCAGTGACCTAATACAAGGAGTGCCTTAACAATACACCCATTCACCATCTATCCTATGCCCCATGGGAATATATGGAGATGATGTTATTGTTGAGAAAATTAATGATTAATTTAAGCATGCATGTGAGTTTAATTTTAGTTGGGTTGTAATACTTAGTTAATTTTTGTGTTTCCTAAAAAATTGTTAGGAAACATGTCAACCCTTCTCTTTACTTTGTTAGTATATTGTTGTTAGACGCATATTCTTTGTAATTCATCCCGTAGTATTTTTGGATCCATAGTTTGTATTAGCGCATGGTATTGTCCCATAGTATTGGATGCATATGCTTTGTAAGTCGCCTCGTAGTATTATATGTCCCATGGTATTGACCCATAGTATTGGGCATAGACTTAGTATATAAGTGTGTGTTGAGGCCAATGAAGTCACCGTGAAGTTATTTTGTATTGAGCTTGTTCAAAGGAGGTTGCCCCCTCGAAGTGGCCTGCGATCAATAAAAAATTTATGTGATCTGATATATCATGTATTTCATCAATTAATTGTTGCAGGTTCTTCACATCTGGTATCAGAGCACTTTCTTGGGCTCATTGGGTGAAATTTCTGCCAAATTTTTTTTCGCATCTATTGCAGGTTTGGATCTGGGAATAATCCCTATCTGCCTAACTGTGGGAAGTACTTGGGCATAAGCCCTAAAACTCATTGTGAGGAGTACCATAGGAACCACGAAGTAGCTGGCCCATTGAGAGGACCTGCCAACGAAAAGGGAAACAACCCCTACCTGATTGACTAGTTCCCACCCGTGAGGTAAACCAAGAGTTTTCGTTTGTGGCAAATTAGTTGTCAGTTTTACTTGAGCCGTGGATTGAGGGGTACTGCCCCAATACGCAAGCCACCAGACAACATTAGTAGCCGAGTGAATTCCCTGAACCGTTAGGAAGCCGAGCATATCTGGGGTCCATATATATTTTCAGCTGATAAATTGTAGATTTTCTCTGTCCAGAACTGTTACCGATCACTTCCGCGTCGTTGCATATCCGTCTGTTGTCGATCACTTCCAATCCCTTCTGCACCGTAGCAGATCCAATCTGGAAAAAAAAAGTATAAAATTCTGTTTTTTCGCCATATCTCTCTTGTTTTCACTCTGTTTCCCTTGAAACCTCTCTGACACCCCTGTAATCCCATTCTACATCTTTCATTCCTGAGGATCCTATCCCAAATTCCACTTCCCAAAGCCAGAAATCCCACATTCGTCTATTTTTAGGGTTTTCCATAACTTCTTTAATTTTCACCCAATCACCTTCAAATTTTGCCACCGTGTTCATTCCTTATTTCTGTTTCTTTGTCCCTCTTTGACAAATTTTCCCATTCTTTCACCCTACTTCTGAAATCCTCATTTTCTGCTTCCCTGTCCATTTGGAAGTGTCCAAAACCTCGTCAAACCCCAATTACCCATCATATTTTTTCTCAAATCCAAATTTCTCTTTACTAAATAAGCTTTGGTTTGTGTTTTTCTACACATTCACACTAAAAAAAAACTCTTGGTTATGGTTGTCACCCGCGCATGAGCAAAAACCATGCAGGAAGCACTTGCAGCCATCCAAACCGAACTCCAGGATCTGGATGAAAAATTTATCAGCCTCCATCTTGAGCATTCAATCATGAACAACAAACGACAATCCGAGTCTTCATCAGACAATGGGTTCTCTTCTTCCAACAATTTTTGTGGTCCGAAGCTTTATTTTCCTCGCTTAAATGGTATTGATCCGACTGGATGGATCTATCGTGCAGAACAGTATTTCAGTCTGCATAATACTTTTGATGTCAACAAAGTTCCACTTGCATCCTTTCATTTGGAACATGAAGCTCTTCAATGGTACCGTTGGTACATCAAGGCTCATGAAGAGCCAAAATCAGACTAGATTTTTTCCATCTCCTTTTGCAACGAGTTGGTCCTAGTGCTTTTGATGACTTCACAAGAGCCCTCACTAAACTTCGCCAAATTGGCACTGCGAGAGAGTATCAGAATTTTTTTGAGAAACTAGCCAATCACACAGAAGGATTGTCTGATGAATTCTACAGGAGTTGTTTTATTAGTGGCCTTAAGGATGAAATCCACTCAAAGGTTAAAATGTTCTGTCCCAACATAGTGATGGAATCCCTGGGGTTGGCTAAGTTGGCAGAAGACAAGATTGCAGCCCAACAACGCTCAAGACCCACTTTTGTTCCCTTTCGAAATATGGGTTCTCAAGGACCTCCCATCCCGTTAGCTCCTCGACTAACTTCCAATCAAGCATTTGTTTGAAATAGAGATGCAGGCACGCAGAGAAAAAGGGTTTTGTTATAACTGTGATGAGAAATTCACTCAGGGACATAGATGTGTTCAACAAAAGCTCTATCTCTTGGATGTGGATTCTCATCCTGCCTCTGAAATTGGTGAAGAAGCTCCAAATACAATGGATGATCAGGTTGACATTCATGAGCCACCTATTGACCCTCCGTCTGAGAAATACCACCCAGAGATATCTCTCCATGCTTTAGTTGGAATCACCACCCCCCAAACAATGCGGGTTAGGGGTTACTTCAAGAAGCTTCCTCTTACAATACTCATTGATTTTGGTAGCACTCATAACTTCATTGACCCTCGGATCGCCAATCAGGATGATTGTTTTGTCCATCCTTTCTCCATATTTGAAGTCATGGTTGCTAATGGGGGAACCTTACCTTGCAAGGGGAAGTGTCACAATGTGCGTATCTCTTTGGAAGATTATAATCTGCACTCTAACATGTTTTCCTTGTCCTTAGGCGGATGTGATGTGGTTTTTGGCGTTCAATGGTTGTGCACACTTGGCCCCATCTTATGGGATTTTGCTGAACTTTTGATGTAGTTTTCAGTCAATGGGAAACAACACACATTTACGGGCTTACAACCAGGGTCTCTCTACATCATCAGTTCACATCGCCTGGAAAATATCCTTAAGAAGAATTCACATGGTGTCATCGCTCATCTCAATTCCATTCATATGCACTCATGAATGACATCCACTACTTCCTTGGTTAGATATGTAGGTGTCTTTGCTAAACTAGTGGGATTGATGCCTTCAAGAGACCTTTTCGATAAGAATTTAGCCGCATCTACATTTGAGAAGGAAATGATGGCTATTTTGCATGCAGTACAGAAGTGGACGCCATACCTATTAGGGAATTATTTCTACATCAAGACTGATCACCAGAGTTTGGAAAATTTCCTGGAACAACAGGTCTCCTCCCCAGCACACCTGAAATGGGTTATCCAACTCATGGTTTATGCCTATGAGATCACTTACAAGAAGGGTAAGGAAAATCTGGTGGCAGATGCTCATTCTCGCACATTTGACGACCAAGTTTCTCATACATCTATTTCTCTTCTTGTTCCAAATTGGTTGCAATTTGATCAACAGGTCTATGTCTTCTATGAACTCCATGCTTCTCCATCGGTAAGGCACTCTGGGTTCCTCAAAACGTATGACCGGGCACAATGTAACTTCTTTTGGCAGGGATTGAAAATGACAACTCAACAGATGGTGGTTGACTATGATACTTTCCAGTTCAACAAGGGTGAAACGACACTCCTTTCGAGACTTCTCGAACCCTTGCCCATCCCTACAAAGATTTGGGCAACTATTTCTATGGATTTCCTTGAAGCGCTCCGGTGGTACAATACCACATCTAAAATGACACCATATGAAGCAATATATGGACAGGCACCGCAAGTTCTTCTTCCATACACCCTCAGCAGTTCCCCAGTTCAGGAAATTGACTCGGTTCTTTGAAACCGCAATCAGATTCTTCTCATCTTGCAGGACAATCTTCACATAGAAAGAATTCGAATGAAACAACAAGCCAATCAGCACTGTTCTGAGCGCACTTTTCAAGCAGATGATATGGTTCTTCTTGGTCTATAGCCTTCCTAGCAATCCTCCCTGAAACTGAAATGGCGTCAGCTTCTCTCTCAATCTATCACAGATGTATTAATTCAGTGGCACAGAATGCAACCTAAGGATGCTACAGGGGAACCACTCCTTCATATTCCGCATCAATTTCCACATCTCAAGATTTGAGGACAAATATTTTTCTAAGGGAGAGGGGATGTTAGGAACCCATGTCAACCCTTCTCTTTACTTTGTTAGTATATTGTTGTTGGACACATATTCTTTGTAAGTCGTCTCGCAATATTTGTTGATCCATAGTTTGTATTAGCCCATGGTATTGACCCATAGTATTGGATGCATATGCTTTGTAAGTTGTCCCGTAGTATTATATGTCCCATGGTATTGACCCATGGTATTGGGCATAGACTTAGTATATAAGTGTGTGTTGAGGCCAATGAAGCCATCGTGAAGTTATTTTGTATTGAGCTTGCTCAAAGGAGGTTGCCCCCTTGAAGTGGCCTGCGATCAATAAAAATATTATGTGGTCTGATATATCGTGTATTTCATCAATTAATTGTTGTAGGTTCTTCACAAAAATATAGTAGTTAAATAAGTATGTCGAGAATTCAATGCTTTGATCCACATTTAAATCAACTTTTAACTTGTGTAACTAATTGAAGTTTATTGTGCCGAGAGGCGCTCTACAGCTCAGTATGAGGGAGATCTTGTTAGTCGAGTGTTTGTCGATATTGTCAGCCATAAATAACATTTGTATGAGGGAGATCTTTTAAGTCGAGTGTTTGTCGATATTGTTGGCCATAAATACTGTTTGTCTTTAACACAAAATAATAAACAAAAAAGAATAATACAAAGTAAAAAGTAAATATGGGACTTAAACTAGAGACTTTACTTTTACTTTTAATACAAAGTAAAAAGTAAATATGAGACTTTCGAGTGTTTGTCGAATTTGTCGAGTGTTTGTGAGTAACAAAATAATACAAAGTAAACAAAAAAGAATAATACAAAGTAAAAAGTAATAACTATTATGTCGGCCATAAACAAAAAAGAATAATACAAAGTAAAAAGTAAATATGAGACTTAAACTAGAGACTTTAGAGCTTAGGATTAGGTGGCTCAGGTATTGCACTGAAGGAGCTATTCAAGGAGAGGTTTGCACCTCGAGAGATTTGATCCCTCTCGGCGCTTGATAGAGCCTAGGATTTGGATCTAGGTTGGTTATTCTTTCAAAATTTCCAATTATAAAATATTGGCGTAGTTGTTGTAGAAATGATTGTGAAGAGATTCAGTTGTAACATGGTTTTGGAGTGACCAATTTTGTATGTTATTATTTTGTCTACAATTTGTCAATGTTGTTTTATTTGCACTCGGTATTAGGGCCAATTTGGGAGATTCAAAAGTTGGATACAAATAGTAAGTTTTCAATATTTGAACATTAAGAGAAAAATAATTGCAACAATAAACACTTCATTATTGATTCCTCCGTTTAATAGAGGACACTATGAATACTGGGCAATCAAAATGTAGACCTTGATGGTATTTAAATATGCATGGGATACAATTCAAGCAAGGTATTATGAGCCCTATGATTGGAGTGCACTAACATCACAATAAAGAAATAATAAGAAAGTGGTGAAGAAGAAAGATTCCCAAGTGATTTTTTTAACCCAAATTGCCTTAGATGTGAGCATTTTTCCTATAATCATTATAATGGAAAATGTCAAGGATGTTTGGGAGACATTGCATTGTTCTTACGAAAGCATATATAAAGTCAAATTGGTTGAATTGCAAAATGTGTGGAAAGAATTTGAAAATATTTAAATGAAGGACAATGAGAAAATAGCTAATTTTTTGTTCAAGTTCAAGACCTTGTTAACTAGTTGCACACCCATAGAGAAATCATTGCATATCAATTAATTTGTGAAAATATACTTATATCCTCAACAATGAAGTGAAATTCAGTAGTTATTGCAATAAAAAGTCTTAGTTTTACTTGTATGTAGTTTGCATGTGTTCGGCTATGACACAATTCATCTTTTGGACAACAAATTGTTATACAACAGTTCCATACAATACTACACCCTCCCTTAGTAGTTTTGTACAACAATTATGATTGTGCATGAGCATTTACGGAGGATAAAGGTATATTTCCACATGCATGCCTAAATCTCGTGCCATCCTTAGTATAGTTCTAGTTTTAAATGCATTTTCCATAGTTAATAGTTCAATTCTAAATCAATTTTTTTTTCTTTATTTAGAAATTGTATGCACAATTAGAGGACATAGTTTTCTAAGTTAGTAAAGGAGCTTATGCATGTGAAATCCTAACCCTAGTTAAGGGAAAAGATCTATAGGAGGATGCATGTTTTCGTGCCTTATATCATCTCCGGTAGAGACTCACTTTATTTGTCACATTTATGAATGAAAAGAGGGCACAATAGGCTAAAGGTTTTATACTCTTAGTTTCATTGTTGTTGGGAATGCACCCTCTCTTCTTTCTAGTATATAACGGAGAAGCGGGGTGCACCATTGTATGGTTTCAGTGTCTTGTGTTTTGAGCTATATCATTTAGTTTATTATTATTTTTAATAGAAAGAGTTTAAATTTTCATTTTTTGTTACAATTATCTTTTTTGTTTTTGTTTTCTCCAATCTCCTTGACTTGTGAGAGTGGCCTATGGTTTGAGAAACCATGACCTAGGGGCATCTAAGCTATCAAAGTTACCTGGGGATTGCACCCGGCCTAGACCGCACTAGCCTCAACTTGACTCGATTTTTTTGGGTGTCGCCTCTCAACTAAGTCACCCCTAAGGGAAATTGAACTATTGTTGACGAGACCTACACCTTAATCGAGTAAGCTAACGAAAATCGACTTTTTATTGTTATAATTATCATCAATATCTATTTGTAGGTTAAAACAACATGTAATTGTAATTTAGACCCATGTTTTTAATCTTAGCAATCTAGGTTCTTAGGATAGATAACAGATGTAGAATTTGCTTACCATGCTCTAATTTTTGAAATGGTATTACATTATATTTGTTAAGACCTTCTAGGAATACATGTATCAATTTTAGGGTTTCAACATGGAATAAAAAGCTGTCATTAGAGAAATTTTGAGGTCAAAAAATGGCCTCAAAACAAAGAAAATGTACTAAAAAAACAACCAATCACATTCTAGTAGAAGACATCATCCCCCTTAGTGAGGTGGTATTGCATGAGTTAAGAATGCTTATTTGTCAAATTTTCTATGGTGGATGAAAATACATAGTTAACCAAGGTAGTGGTGTAAGTACTTTTAAGCCATAAAGTAAAGTACTCATAATGATAGTCTTTTCATAAAATAATATTATTGTCATTTTCAAGTGAAGTACTCTTAATTCATAAAGAAAGTCGTTTCACATTTTTTTATAAAATAATATATTATCATTTTTATGTTTTTAATTTTAAATTATATATTCACTCCATTCTATTTAATAACATAATGTCGAACTAATAAAGAATAATAATAGATTTAATAAATAATAATAATAATAATAATAATGCAATGTGGATTATAATAATATTATTATAATAATATTATTAACATTTTACATGTAAATAAATTCTCAATTAAATGACATTATATTAAATTTATGAGAAAAGTACTAAATATAAAAAGTCAACATAAAATTAAAAAAATAGCTCTTAAAAATATTTTTTATTATTTAATTTCATTTGCAAGGTCAAGACAAATAAATGCCAAAGGACAATAAATTTTTGGGAATTTACAATGAATATTAATCACATCAATGTAGACTTATTTTATTAATTTTATATTTAGTGAATTTTGAAAAGCAACTCAACCATGGTTATTTATATTGTGCATAGAAAATAGTGTGGGAGGTGACTTGTCATATATACCTACCCTATAAAACCCCCAATTCATAATATTTTAATATATCTCATATTTTTGTAGTACATCTCTTAGAAGGCCATTTTTTGACTTCAAAATCTCTTTAATGGAAATTTTTCAACATAAAGTTTCAAGGGCTATATGCTCAAGATCTATACTTGAGAAATAACTATGGATTTGTTATAAGTTGATTATGAAAAATGGGGAATAGTTGCTTTTTAAAAATACTTTGACATTGAATTTGTATTCTATCCAAAATAAACATATACAAAAATTGAGAACATTTCAATACAAAATAATAATATTTTATAATATTAGAAAAATAGGAATGCTAAGATTAGGAGGATAAGCAATATGCCAATTAATTAGTCATGTATCTATATGTGTAAATAACATCGCCTTCGCCTCTAGCTAAGTATTTTACATGAAAATAGATATGGGTATGAAAATAGCAAGATAAGAAGTATACATCAAAAGATCTATATGTATGAATCAAAGTAGGAGATGACCATAACACAAGCTGAAATAGAAATAAAGAGGACAAGAAAGGCAGCTCTAGATCCCCACCAGTAGCAGTAGTATGTAAATGTGTCCTCGGATTTTGGTGCCCCCCAGTAATATGCAGATGTCTCCTCAAATCTATCATCTCCATAGTTGGGGAAGCGACGGCGTTTACTGGAGGATGTTTCTTCTTTTGAAAAAAAACCCGTCAATGTCAGAGTCGCGCTGTTGTTGTAGTTGTCGTCCATGCTTCAGAGCGCGGAATTGCTCAAAGACGCTGAGACAGAGAAGGACAACGATTGATCCCGAGACCAGCCCGGACAGAACGAACGTAGTCCGCCCACTCGCACGACCCCGCGACTTGTCTGTATGCTCTAAAGACAAGATGCCAGCGACGATAACTGGTTCAATAAGCGCGTAAAGACGTACCAAGTTTTTGATGAGCGTATCATTCCTCGCATAAGTCGCTTGCTCCCGCTTTATAACCGTCTCTGCAACCTCGACTTTCTCCACAATTTTTGATTGAAAGATGGAGCGGGAGTGGTTGACCTCATCATCTACCATTGACCTCAATCAAAAACCAAGTTAATAATTTATGGGACAAAAAAGCCCTTAAATTAGCTAAGTACGCATGCCTGCCACAAATATTAACCAGTAAACGCAAGCAAACTTTAAAGATGAAAGAGGGTATAGGTCCTTACCTTCAGCTGAATTTAAAAAGGAAACAGGAATTCTGGTTTCATTGCTCTTCAGCTTTCCTTCGCCAAGGTCTTCATTAACGTCCGATTCTACAGCGAGGGCAACGTCGGCGGAGGGTGAGGAGGTGGCGGCCTTAGCAGACAAATCCGGGGAGGATATTGAATCTGGTTGGCAGCATACCATCGTTTTTTTTTGAAGTGAGACCATTGCAATGGATTTCCAAATACAACGAAGTCGCCCCTCTCTGTTATAATCCCGCTCGTTTTACAATCTCATACACGGCGAGCCTCTCCTTCCAACACAAGCGCAAGGCTCTCCAGTCGTTGGTAAGGCTCTCCAGCTTATAAAGATAAAATAAACATTGGTCATGGAGGTAACCATCGGTGCTGGAGTACTGGCTCACTTAGCAACAATATTTTCTCGAATATTCCATGGAATATTTTTAGCCCCCGATTTTGTTTGAGGGCCCCGACTTTGTTTCCCGAAAAGGGAAAAGGGAGAAACATTGCAAGCATCTAAGTTACCGGACTTTGTTTACCGACAAGGGAAAAGCGATAGTACATTGGAAGCATTGCTAAATAAGGTACCCGAGCACAATTTTAAATAAGGTACTTGACTTTTTTTTCCACGTTTTTTTATTCATAGCCAAAAGAAAAGGGAGAATACACTAGAATTTTAAATAAGGTACTCGACTTTTTCTTACCACGTTTTTTTATTCATAGCCAGAAGGGAGAATAGGTGCATTTATACAATTTTAAATTTTGACAAATTTCTTGAGCGTCATCACTAATTGAATTTTGAATATCTTGGCTTAAAAGTTTTAATTTTCTATTTTTTATATAGATTTTCATAATTTTTTTAATTTCTCTTTTGCTTGATAGATTTGAATTTAAGTTTTAATTTTCTATTTTCGTTATATATATTTTTAATTACTTTTCATAAAAAAATATTTTATGAGTTAACATTGATTTTTTTAATTACTTTTCATAATTTTTTATTTTATGAGCCAACATGGATTTTTTAATTACTCTTCATAATTTTTTTATTTTATGAGCTGACATGATTTTTTTTTAATTATGGTAATGTTACATTACATTACAACATATCCCCCATACTGGGTTGTAGAGAACCTCGCTCCTCTCGGTGCAATAAATGGAACACTAATTTTGTGGATGGATACACTTCTAATCGTGCCATTCAGTTCATATCGCAAAAGAAAAGGTTGAATTATATTCTTTCTAATGAGCATGCAAACTCTTATTCGTTTGAGAGTCTCGGAGTTCAACAAAGAAGAGCTTTTGCTATTATCCTTGAGCATTATAGAACAGGGGTAGATCCACTTTGCATGATAGTCCAAGGAACTACAGGTATAGGTAAGTCATATTTAATTGGAGCTATTAGAGTTGCTCTTGAAACATAGTCTCTACCAGAGAAGAGTCCATTACTCCTTTTGGCTCCTACAAGGGTAGCAGCATTCAACATTTCGATAACAACAATTCATTCGACACTTCATATACTAGTCAAAGAGATAACTGATTTACAAGGATTGCGTTTAATTAGCTTACAAGAAGAGATGAAACATGTAAAATATATCCTAATAGATAAAATGAGTTTTTATTGGAAGAAATCTATTAATAAAATTTGATTCAAGACTTCGACAATATTTCCCAGAAAATGCCAATATTCCTTTTGGGGAAAGGTTAGTTATATTGGTTTGTGATTTGAGTCAGTTGTCATCTATCATGGATAAACCTGTATATGCATCTGAAGGTCTTGTGAAAGAATTATGGAACTCATTCAGAACCATTGTGACACTTGATATTGTGTTTCGACGAGATGGACAAAGCGATGAGAAAATATGTTTTCATCAATTGTTGATGAATGTTAGAGATGCAGTGTCAATGGTGGAAGACTGGAAATTGCTTATGACTCATACAGATACATAATTGGATGCTTCCACGAAAGAAACCTTTGATATGGCCATACATGTTTTTGCGACAAACGATGATGTACATCATTATAATAAGCGTTGTATAAGAAATCTAAGTTTTCCAATTGCAGCCAGTGTTGCTACAAGAGTGTGAAGCACGTATTCTCTGGAAACATATGAGGAAGACTTGGAACTTGAGTTACTTATTGCAAATGGAGATAGGTTGATGCTTACATCAAACTTATGGATAGATGCAGGACTCATCAATGGTGCTATTGGAGTGGTAGAACAAATTGTGTATAACCCTTACACATTACCCCCATAACCACCCACGTATGTTTTGGTAAGATTTGATAAATATGTGGGGGTTCCATGGGATGAATAAACCCCTCAAACTATTCCCATTACATTGATTGAAATAGGTAATAAAAAAAAACTTCCATTGAAACTTGGATGGGGGTTAACAATCCATAAGTCACACAGATTGACATTGGAGAAAGCTAATATTAATATTGGGAAGCAAGAGAGGCAGGGTATGGCATTTACTACGATATATCAAGTTAAATATTTGAACGGTCTTTGATTTCAACCTCTCGATGCATGGTAGATCCGGAGTTTAGATGGATCTATGATGGTAATAATTCAATTTAATAATGAGTATCTTTTAGTATGATGATGCGTGGTTAACGCGTGAACACTAATTTGTTGGAATCACACATCACTAGAAAAGATCTCATTTCGTTGAATACTGTCGGCAACAAGTATTATATAGGGTGTTGGAGGAGCCTAAGTCGGCCTGTCGATTAGGTTCTCTTCCCGACTTATTGTAAGACATGTCGACAGTTACGTCGACCAGAATATGTCGGGTTTGGTCTGTCGGTTGAACTGACAAGCAGTTATATAACTGAATGTAAAGAATATCTATAGGCTGGTGAGCCGATCAATGAGGTTAGCTTAGATCTGTTCTTATATGTATTGTTCTGCATCTTGCTGAGTAATAAAAGGATTTTGTTCTCTCCATCTTCTTGTATTTTGTATCTATATCTTGTGTGCTTGCTTATATATAATATGTATCACTGGTAGCAATGCAACCCCTTCGACTACAACATTGGTTTCGTTGCCGGTGATGCATACATAAAGCAATAGCGAGCATGATCAATGATATCAGATCAAGAGATTAAAGATTGGTGGGAGAGAAATATCGCTAACTACCTACGAAAATATGCGAGAAGGAACACGCTGACGATTGCTCAAGCAAGGGAGAAATTCTTTTCTGAGACTCATGAGAAGTTTGTAGAATCCGTGACATTCACACTGAAGAAGCTTTGGATGAGAATAAAACCAGATGAAAAGGAGCGCGAATTGATTTTGAAGCTGATTAATGGAGGTCGTACGAATCTGTCGGAATGGTGCGAGAAGATTGCCGACGAGTTCTGTGAGGAATGTGCGATTGAAGAATGAGTGTCTGGTGACGACATGTGGAAATGATTTTTCACCGACTTTACCAACTAGTTTTTTTGTTCTTTTTCGACACTCTTGTTCAAGTTCCTAATCAACAAAGGCACCACGCATATTGTCGAGACTCGACCCTTGTTGCTTCTGCCACTCCGAAACTCAAATTGGGAAGAAAAAGAACGAGCGTGGAAGAAATTCATACAAGAGCACGAGTGGGAGTATTTCTTGAGCAAATGAAGTTCCGTACTTCCCCAGTTGCTTAGAGAATTTCGGGACGACATTAGGGGGGTAGCCAAACATGTTCTAATGGAGTAGATGCATGAAGAAGTTCAACGGATGAAAAAGCGCCATGACCAGTGGTGAAAGATCCAACAGATTCACAAAGATCGAGCAATGAGTCACAAAATCACTCCAGATATACAGAAGATCAAGCGGGAGAAGAGGAGAAAAAGGTGAGAAGAACTGAAGGAGCATGCCAGTGTGCTTTGGAAGAAACGAGGACTTGGTGTCATGACAAATGCATAAGGAAATATGCCATATTCAAGTTGAGCCCGAGATGAAAGCGGCGTCGACAAATGAAAGCGGCGTCGACAAAGAACTATGACCGATGGAGGAAGACTTGTGGATAGAGCGTGGTAGTGCTCTCCAAGTTAATATACCCTAGGTAATAACTCCACCTTCTCCACTGCATCAAACTTAGAGTTCCTGAGTGCAGGATACTGTCGAAGAAGATCTAGGACTTCACGTTGTTCAGTTAGGAATATGGAGTCGACGAAGTAATGAAGGTGATGAAGTCGATAGATTGTTGATTCATCGACCAAAAGAAGGGAACTGGGTGACATTTCAACCTGAGTTTTCCAACAGAATTTTTCATCTACTCTATTTAGAGCATGCAGAAGCACCCCTCCTGCCACTACCATCATTGACTGAATACTTGAGTTCATCGGAACTACCGAGAAGACGTGAAATCCCCGTTGAGTAGGATTTCACTTGGATTTCGACAGAAGTAGTCGAAGAAAGTAGGATTCCGAGAACCAGTGAGACGAACGAAGCTCTAGACACTGGAAGTGAAGGTAAATAACTCGTTCCCAAGACACATTTGGCGATAGTACCCGTCGAAGTTAAATCAACAAGTAGTTCTGTATCCGATAACAATCCACCGACCCCTCTAGTCGCTTTATCGGTCCAAGTAGCAGAAATTTGGCATATGACAGCTCACCTTCCATTTTACGAGGGTGACGAAGATCCCCGAAGACATTGGTTTGTGTACGAATCAACATGGGAAACCAACTTAATTACTAGTGAAGAGCGTCAGATGGCTCATTTTGCAGGATCTTTGCGAAAAAGAGCACTCACATGGTACATGGACTACATCGATAAAACACCAAATGCAATGAAGGTCGAAATCAAGCAAACCTTCCTATCTTTCTTCAAAACTTCGGATGCAAAGTACCTAAATGTCGAGAAATTAAAGACAATAGTCCAAAGACCGACAGAGAATGTGAAAGAATATGATAAGAGGTTTAAAGACCTCTTGAGCCATCTTGATTATGACATTGAAGAAAAAATCTTAATCAAATGGTTTGTTGCTGGACTTATACAAAAAATTAAAATGCATGTCCGCTGGCAGAAAGTCAATTCCTACAAAGACGTCTTGACAAAGGCTATGGAAATCGAGATGGATGACGAATATCCTTTGGCACCTGTTGATAGACACATCGAAGAACGACTAGACAGTATGCAACATTCCATCCGAGATATCAGTCTAAAAGGACCGGAAGTATGGTGTACACAATGTTCCACTATAGGACATACAACAGACTCTTGTCGTAAGGAGGAATGATGATAAGATGTTGGACTTGTTCAAACAAGGTGTTTCTACGATATCTGTCAAGACTATGATTTACATACTAAAAATGACTACCCATACAATTTGAAGAATAAACAAGCTAAGTGGTGTCATATTTGCGAAGTCAGTACTCATTCGATAGCAGAATGCCATCTGAACCCGAAGAACAGGAAGAATTATCATGTAGTTTACCAAACAAACTCTATTGAGTAGCGAAACAACATAAATGAAAGAAACGACAGATATGACTGAAACTACAGACATGACAGGAATGATCGCTATGATTGGAATGATAGAAATGATAGATACCCAAGATACGGCGAAGGAATATATGATTCGTGAAATGATAACTACAATAGACGCGGAGGTTACCGAGGCCAAGGACGAGGTTGCGGAAATGACAGTCAAGATTTTCGACCTTGCATACCTGGACAATGTTTTAATTGCCTTAGTGAAGGACATCGACATTCAGAATTTCCGTATAAAGATTGTACAGATCTAAAATTTTGTACTAAATGTGGAGTAGGCGATCACTTCTTGGAGGATTGCCCTACTATGATTGAGAAAATTTCAAATAAAAAGAATGTTAATGTCTTGTCGTGTGTTCCAAAATGTGATGTGATAAGAACTAAGAACTTGCAAATTGTAACCAGACAAGGTACTCATATTGGTCAAGACAAACCACAAATAAGCAAAGTAACAAGTAAAGAGGATTATCATAATCCTACCAAACAAAAATCTTTGTTTAAAAATGCATCCGATATATTATCTGATTTAGTAGCACAAGAAGACAACGAAGAAAGTTGACATGAAACACTCAATGAATTGGTTAATTTAATCACTAAAGAAGAAGTTGTCGGAAAATTAATTGACTTGTTGCATAACATTAAGACTAAAGCTGTCGCGCAAAGACAAGCTAAAAACATTTTTCGACTAAATAAAAAAGATAAGAATGATGCTGACCCTCTCATCGACCTCGAGATAAACGGATACCATGTCCGACAAGTCGTACTCGATTTTGGATCACAAGTTAACATCATGACTCGTGATACTTGGGATCAACTAGGTCGACCAGAACTTCAAGAATCAGGCATTTATTTGAAGCTTGTTGATCAAGGACTAATTGAACCGACTGGAGTATGGAGAAAAGTTGAAACATCTATTAAAGGCATAAAGACAAAAGTAGACTTTGAGATCATAAATCCAAAGGATGAAGCCAAGTCATTTCTAGCCCTGGTTGGTCGTCCATGGGGCCGAAAAATGAAAGCATCAATCTCACTAGATAAGGGTTGCATTAAATTGAAAGAAAACGGTCAGAAGATAATAGTACCAATCTTCCCATCTCAGGGAGAACCATGGTCAGAACCTGTGGAAGACGAAAATGATATAAGACAGTTATATCAAGTAAATAACAATGAAGATTATGTTGAACCAAATTCAAGAGGAGAACTCTACCTTGGATATTTTGCATCAGTCGGATATAACTCCGGCAAAACTTTACGATTGGAAAATGGAAAACTATGAAATTCAAGCAAAATAATGTTGGATAGTCAAAGCCATCTCTAAAAAGAAAGTAAAGAAATGTTTCTCAATCTTAACCATTCCAAATATTTTTGAGAGGAAGATTCGCGAATATCCGACTCTTGCACCAGCGAGGAAAGACCCAACACATACTCCTGCGTTGCGATATAAAAAGCATAACTTGCAAGTTATGTTTATATGAGATGAATTTTGTTTGTGATTTACTAAGAACCAATCCCGCTATCTGTCAGAACTTGGAAGGTAAAGTGATCCAACTCATGGGAAGGTGCAGGATTAATTTGAACTATTCTAGTTTCCATGGCATCACTTATCATGATTTCTTTGTTTATGTCTTTTGTGAATCTACATGAACAAAATCCAAAAGTGTTTATAGTCTCAATGAGATAGTGGTGAAGTTGTATTGAAAGGAGTGACTGGTGGCAAAAAACGGTTGATTTCCAATATGTATAGAGGCGTTTGGCTTTGTATCTGCTTATATTTTATAAAAGGAACTCTCTTGCACTCTCTTATGTTAAATTTTCTATATTTCCTTCAATATGATCTAGGATCTTAACTGAGAGAACAACATGTACAGCATATCTACAGCATATCAATCATGGAGACAATAATGCAAGCACACAAGAGACACAAAGATTTACTTGGGGAAAACCATAAAGGTGAAAAACCCCAATAACTTCCTCAGAGATAGATAGAGCAATGATACAACCAACCAATAGAGATATCCATAACCTAGCAGCAATCCTCCTCCTCCATAAGTGCGCCTCTCCTCCTTGAGAGCATGTGTGAGAAGTGAGTGAGTAAATGGAGTGCCTCCCGCACTCTATTTATACTTGACTTGACTTGCCTTTTTACCTAACTCATGTCGGCTCTAACTTAACCACATAACATAATGCTGAGTGGGCCGACCCCCAATAGGGTGGTCTAATAACCCTTTGACCCACATGACTTATACAGGGCCGACCCCAAATAAGGTGGTCTAATAACCCATCAAGTATAAGTTACGACACTTACAATATAAATGACGACACTTCCTTATAGAGGAATAATACCATCTCTATAGGAATACAATATACATATACATGTGAAATACATTCCGAAGTTACATATACATCAACACTCCCTCTTAACTAGGAAGGTATTTCTCAGCACAGTTCTTCTAGCACAAGTCATCTTCTCTGGATCATCGTCACTGGATAATCGTCATCGAGACATCATCATCGTCACTGCTGCTGCTATCTCAATCAATCTCTGAATCTACTCGTCATAGGAAGTTCTACAGAGCCAGTCCTTTTTCATACTGGATGTAGGCCCACCACCTGCAGGTCTTCATCATCACTGGCCATACTGTGGAATCCTCAGGACTTATTACGTGCGTCACAAAACCTCGAAAGAGCATCCCAGGATATTACGGGTACACAACTCCAACCTGGAGGATCTCCCAGGGCGCTATTACATGTGACCCCACCACAAAACCTCGAAAGAGCATCTTAGGATGTTACGGGTACACAACTCCGACCTAAGATCTCCCAGGGCACAAATTACATGTGGTCCACCACAAAACCTAGCAAGAGCATCTCAGGATGTTACGGGTACACAACTCCGACCTGAGATCTCCTAGGGCACAAATTACATGTGGTCATGGCAAAACCTCGCAAGAGCATCTCAGGATGTTACGGGTACACAACTCCGACCTGAAATCTCCCAGGGCCCAAATTACATGCCATAGGACAAAACCTCGCAAGAGCATCTCAGGATGTTACGGGTACACAACTCCGACCTGAAATCTCCCAGGGCACAAATTACATGTCCTCCCAGAGCAATGTCTCGAAAGAGCATCCCAGGCTGTTACGGGTACACAACTCCGACCTATAGGATCTCCCAGACATGCTCATCTGCACAACCTGATCCACGGCCACAGAGTATCGACCTGATACTCACCATACATCATCCTGATGTACTTATGATCGTCCTGATCATAATCACTGCAACGTCCTGCTGCATGTCATCTGGAGCAACATCCTGAAGCTCGTCATATATGATCATCCTGATCATCACTGCAACATCCTGCTGCATGTCATCTGGAGCAACATCCTGAAGCTCGTCATCTATGATCATCCTGATCATCACTGCAACATCCTGCTGCATGCCAAGTATCTACCTGATACATATCATCATACATGATCCTCCTGATCATACAATGTATCCACCTGATACAAATACATGATACATATCATCATACATGATCCTCCTGATCATCAATGCATCTACCTGATGCATACCAAGTATCTACCTGATACATATCATCATACATGATCCTCCTGATCATTAATGTATCCACCTGATACAAATACAAATACATGATACATATCACCATACATGATCCACCTGATCATACAATGTATCCACCTGATACATATACATGATACATGGTCCAAGCATCCAACATGATGCATATACAAAATACATATACATGATCCAACTGATCATATCCAGCATCCAACATGATGCGTACATACATACAAAATGATCCAACTGATCATATCCGGCATCCAACATGATGCGTACATACATACATAAAAATGATCCAACTGATCATATCCAAGCAGAAACCAGAACATCATCCTGATGTTCATCATCCAGCGCTTAGATCCACAGCCATGTGAAGGATCCTCCTTCCAACATGCTTGGAATGGCTTCAGCAAATGTGTCCATCACTTCTTCCTCGAAGTGTCCTCGATCTGAAGAACGCCAAGCCTCTCTCTGAAGTACTCGAACTTCACCCTGGCTAGTGGCTTCGTCAGCACATCTGCAATCTACTCGTCCGTCGCAACATACAGGAGCTTCACAGCTCCTCTCTACACCATATCCCTGATATAGTGATATTTGATCTCTATGTGTTTCGACCTGTCATGAAACACTGGGTTCTCAGACAGCTTCACACAACTCTGGTTATCACAGAAGATACCAGTAGCTTCCAACGGGAGATCAAATAACTCAGACAGTAGCTTCCGTAGCCATACTGCCTCACAACTAGCTGAACAGGCTGCAACATACTCTGCCTCAGCTGTACTCAGTGCTACGCAGGACTGCTTCCTGCTAAACCAAGAGATCACACCTGATCCCATACTGAAGCAACACCCAGATGTGCTCTTCCTATCTGCAGCACTGCCAGCCCAATCTAAATCAACATAACCCTGCAGGTTAAACTTTTGATTCGCCTCATACCTGAGCCCATAATCCACTGTACCCTTCAGGTACCTCAGAACATGCTTTACAGCAACCAGGTGAACACTCCTCGGATCCGTCAGGAACTGGCTCAATGTGTTCACAGCAAAGCAAATGTCTGGTCTCGTGTTCGTCAGGTACATCAAGGACCCAATAATCTGACGATACTTAGAAACATCAACTGGCTCAGATGAAGCATCGCAAAGAAGCTTCAGATTCGATGCCATAGGTGTGGCCATGGATTTGCAATCCATCATCCCAAATCTCTTCAGGATCTCTACTGCATACTTCCCTTGTCCAAGGAAGATTCCATCACTCTGCCACACCTCCATGCCAAACACAAATAGTGCATCATCCCCAAGTTCTTCATCTTGAACTTGGTAGTAAGCTTCCGCTGCGTGTCGGCAATCAATATATCTTCACCATAACAAGTTCTGCACATATCTGATTTCCTATCATGTGTCTTAGAACCAAGTGGCTGCTCCACATACACTTCTTCTTCAACTACACCATTCAAGGAAGCTGTCTTGAATCCATCTGGTGTATCTTCTATTTCATCACTTTTATATGTCTCTATGCTGACATCTGCAACATGCTTGATCTGATTGTTCCATTTGGAAGTCATAGCAAGCTTCCCTTCATGTATTGGGATTACATCCCAAACATCATTCTTCATGATCGATGGATCATGGCATTTCATTTCTTCATCCCAGATCCTGGGAACTTCAATATCTTCAATATCTTCAATAGATATCTTTGTTGCTGGAACAAATGTTGTAGTTCTTCTTTTGTAGGAGATGGCATACGATCTTTCCTACACAACAAGTTAAATTGCATGATTAGAAAACATCTCATAGTTTTCAGAACAAATTCTTACACATAAAGAAATATGCCATACAGTCATGCAATTATCTTAGCCAATGCTTCAATACAACATTTATCCATATTCCGTAACTTTCTAGATGCCTTCCAATCTCTACCAGAACATTGTTAAGAGTGTGCACAACTCCCAACATGTCAGCAAAGAGGTTTCATTCTAGATAAGTAGCAATGGAATGTTGTACAGTGCCATAGGCCACTTACCCATGCATATTAGGAGTATACTGTTCATCAATGCAATTATTCTAATATGCATAATACACAACCTAATTCTAGGAACATCAGTATATACATTATTGAACAGTATTATTTAAGAAATGACAATTCAAATACTTATCTTTGTTTGTTCGTTGGGTGGACTCCCTCTGAGTCTTCGCTTCCTTGCAGGAGCTGCTGGAGTCCTAATCTGAAGTAGCTTCTTCTACACCTTTATGTTGTGGAATGTAGAAACATGGTCAACTCCCTTTGAATATCTGCATCCTTGCAGAAACTACTGAAGTGTGCTCCTTTTCTTTATTGCAGGAACAACTGGAGTGTGCTCCTTTGCTTTCTGGCAGGAGCAACTGGAGTGTGCTCCCTCTTGATCTTTGCTTCTTGAATTACCTGTTCTTGAACTCATATTCATCCTTGGTCCCTATGCATGCTTATTAGTATCATGATTCATCATACATTCATTAGTATACTATTAAAACACAATAATCTCAAGCATGTATAGTCATGATCATTTCAAACAGAAAATAATAAGCATTAGCATTCAAAGTTTATGTAGGATTCTTATGGTTAGTAAAATCATAAGAAACATAACATGTCTAAACTTGTAATTACTCAAACCTATGACTCTTCAGGTTAGTTGAATCATCAATCAAGATAAGAGATATAAAATGCATAAAACCTGTGATTATTCAAACCTATACCTTCATGATTCTTCTGGTTAGTCATATCATCAATTATGGTAAGAAATATAATATGCATACAGCCATGACTTATTCAAACCTACGACTTCATGAATAATCATTATCAAACAACACAACAGTATAAGATCCTAACACAAGGTAGGATTCTATCTTGATATAGGAAAAACATACCTGGATTAGCATGCTAGCTATTTATGTCTAACATACTCACATGATGTCTTCTTGTTCTTCTTCAATGACTTGTGCTAGTAACCTGTATATCTCATAGGTTAACTATTACAAAACCAAGTTATACATACCTCGTAAATGGATCTTCTATGAGATCCATGACAATGGATGAGTCTATGTCCTCATGTTATCATGATCATATGTTCTTGGACCAGAACATGATTTGTCTTTCTTGGTGTACCTTTCATGTTAGTAGACAACATAAACCTCATACAACACCATAATGCATTAGTACAATCATAAGTGTCAACACCCTAACCAATGAATATCTTCTATCATGCATTCATAATTTTGTTAAGGTGATACGACAAATCTAAAATCAAAATTGTACTAACCGTAATAACATGAAGACAAACATACCACAAACTTAATCATGGACAAATATCGAAACATACCTCGATGAGTCATACCTGTTGAGATCGCTTGTAATCTTCTTATGTAAGGCCTTAGCCTCATCTCCCTCTGAAACAGGAACTTCTTTACTCATGCAGATGATCAGTCCATCTTCTTCTAGGATTAACCCAATCCACTTGATTTGCAAGAACTGGACCTAGAGCTGGATATGGGTTTGTCAGAGAAACCCCAAAAATTCAAACTTTGAATTTCAAACTTTCGAAAGGATAGGAATATGCGCCTTGATGAACTGATCAAACTGGTATATTCAGAATTTGAAGACTGCAAAGTTTCACTCCTCAATTTTGCCTTTGAAACTTCCAGATTCGCTGGACGTGACTCTGAACTGGGGTTTGATGAAGCCCACTCTTCTACCCAATCAAAATGTTTGATCCAAAGCTCTAAGCTTCTATTTTTCTGAGGAGCTTCCAGCCGTGGTCACAGATTTCAAAAATTCCCATTTTTACAGAAGCCCTAATTTTCCATTTTTCTGATCAAAGTCCCGAACTAGGGTCTGATCAAACCCGGCCTTCTACCCAACCAAAAATTCTGATCTTGGTATCTAAATTTCTATTTTGATGAGTAGCATCCAGCCGTGGTCTCCGATTACAAAAATTCCAACTTTCTTCAAAGCCCTAAATTCCGGAAGCCATGAATGAAGGTACCAAAAAATAATTCTGTTTTGACAGAAATATGTACCTGATTGTTTCTGGTGTAACTCTGAAATTTTTGATCCACAGGGCCTGAAAAAGTTTTCTGAGATAGCCTGACCTGTTAGCTTTCCATCCTGACAGGTCTGCCCTCAATTGGATGTTCTGAGAGAGAGTTATGCCAAATGTCGCAACGTGACCTGTTTTGGGAAAATACAGGAGAGCGAACTTGTACGGCGTGCCACGTGTCACTGTTTGACCTTCGGCCTATGAAAACGTTTTCTGAGATAGCTCGGCCTGTTATCTTTCCATCCTGACAGGTCTGACCTCAATTGGATTCTCTGAGAGAGAGATATGCCAAGTGTCGCAACGTGACCTGTTTATGGGATAATACAGGAGAGCGAACTTGTACGGTGTGCCACGTGTCACTGTTTGACCTTCGGCCTCTGAAAAAGTTTTCTGAGATAGATCGGCCTGTGTAATACCTGTCAATTTTCACGAAATTTCATTTGGAGCTTCCTAGCCCAAGTTATGACCTTTTTCCCAAGGTCACCTGATTTTGACTCAGATCTGGAAGAGGCAGAAACCCTATATTGTACAGATCATAAATCACAAAGTACAACGAATTAGAGGTTGTCCTTTGGACACAAGATACCTGGAGATCTTAGCTTCGGCCTGTAACAATTTCAGGTCCGAAAAATTCGCCAAAACGGATTTATAGCGAAAGTGCTACGATGACTGGTTTTTGCTATATCAAGCCCTAGCATCGTAAGTGCAACAAGTGTCATACATGCCATATCATGCCTTCTTTCAGGCTAGCTCTGATACCATGTTAAATTTTCTATATTTCCTTCAATATGATCTAGGATCTTAACTGAGAGAACAACATGTACAGCATATCTACAGCATATCAATCATGGAGACAATAATGCAAGCACACAAGAGACACAAAGATTTACTTGGGGAAAACCATAAAGGTGAAAAACCCCAATAACTTCCTCAGAGATAGATAGAGCAATGATACAACCAACCAATAGAGATAGCCATAACCTAGCAGCAATCCTCCTCCTCCATAAGTGTGCCTCTCCTCCTTGAGAGCATGTGTGAGAAGTGAGTGAGTAAATGGAGTGCCTCCCGCACTCTATTTATACTTGACTTGACTTGCCTTTTTACCTAACTCATGTCGGCTCTAACTTAACCACATAACATAATGCTGAGTGGGCCGACCCCCAATAGGGTGGTCTAATAACCCTTTGACCCACATGACTTATACAGGGCCGACCCCAAATAAGGTGGTCTAATAACCCATCAAGTATAAGTTACAACACTTACAATATAAATGACGACACTTCCTTATAGAGGAATAATACCATCTCTATAGGAATACAATATACATATACATGTGAAATACATTCCGAAGTTACATATACATCAACATCTTATATTGGCAATTGTTGGTATGGTGAGGAATCTAAAGAAGTTCATTATCTTCAAACGATGACAAGGTTTTAGTTGTAGCCTTCAATTGCTAAAACCTTGTATCAAGGTAAACCTTTAAACTCTCAAATAGATTTAGATCACGTATGTCTCTTTGATTTAGTCCTTTACTGGTCCTTCACTCCTAGTTGCATAATCAATAGATGAGATTTGTATATTTTGGATTTATTCTATTTCTTCTTGATCTTCTAAATCAAGATTCGGTGCCCAACCCCATAAAACCAATGTAGTTTCCTCATTATCTTCTCTTGTTTCATTCGATTGTATTTTATCATTTCTATCTTCTTCATCTAGAAGTTGTTTGTCCAATAATTGATTCATCACTAAAGTCATATAATTAATCCATTGTGGACAACTATTTTCCGAATGATGTTCTTGATGGAATGTACAAAAGTGGTCCCTGCCTACTTCATTTAAATTAATAACAAATGCTTCATTTTTTGGAGGATTTGTACTTTCTTCTCTTTTCTTGTAAAAAGGTTTAAAAGGTTTTCTTGTGGATGAGCTAGTTCCCTTTTCTTTCTGCAAGTCCACTATCTTATTGGATAATTTATGAACCAATTTGACCACACTTTCTAAATCAGTTGATTATTCCTCACAGGGCTTCATCAATAACAATGGTTTTTTGGAATTCAAAGGCTTTGATTCTGTTTCTACAACATGTTTCACAATACTATTCATGTTTGTTTCAACCTTCTTAGCTTCTTCAAAATTTTCCGTCAATGTATTTTTGCATGATCACTTAACAAACATGGATAGAGAAGGATGTAATGCAGTAGTATAGTATTCAATTAAAGATTCTTCAACAGGTTTTGTAGCAGCACTAAACTTATTCAAAACAGTAGGAAACCATTGATTGAAATCTTGCACCTTTTCCCTTTTATCTATCTTAAGAGACAATCTCACCCACCTAAATTTTGAGGATATTTATTTTAAATTTTTGCAAAATACTTTATGTTAAATAATAATTTCAAAGCTTTGTAATTATGGCCAGATTTGGTCAAAGATGACTGCAATGACTCATTATTATTATTTAATAAAATAAAATAGGAGACAAACACTCAAGAAAGCTGTTACAAGAGTGTTCACTGACCCACTAGGAGGAATGGAAGCTGCTAGAAGGCATGGTACAAATGGCAACATTTGCACTCTACCACTAGCTGTTGGTATGGGACAACTACCCCTAAAATTTTGGCATTCCCCCTTCAGGTGGAGGGAGGTGAGCAGGTAGCTCACTAATGACCAGTTAACTACAAAAGGCCTAGGCAGCCTATATAAGGCAATTCGAATTGAGCAGGGAGCCCTTACAATATTTTTCTGCAGAAATATTTCCTCATGTGTATCAGGTGATGACTGAGATATTTGAATTAGGGAGGTTGTGGAGAGTGCAATTGTGAGTCTGCTAGTTATTCTGAGAAGAAAACCAAAGGTGCTGGTGTAGGTCCCTTTGACTGCTAAGTCTTTAAGACAGGATAAATTCTTGCTGCTGCAAGTGGAGGACCTAAGCTTCTGAAGTTTCTTCCTCCTGGTGGTTCAGTGAACAGGCTCGAGGGTCCTAAGGAAAACATCTTGGCTGTTTTAGGAGTAGGTTGGGTGGAACAGGATTATTGGGTGATTTGTTCCTCCCACAATTAGCAGGTTCTACAGCTTCCATGGATCTTTTTGTTAGTAGCATGATTTTCTGCGGTAACTGGTTTAGAAATCTTTACAAATATTCAGTAGGAGTAACTATTTTATTTCTGATTTAATTTAACTTCTTAACTGATAAAATGACTCCTCTGCATTTTTCCCCATGCGTGAGTCTGCATCGTACTCCAGTACAGAGAGGTGGCATTAAATCTGTTGAGTTTAGTAAGTAAAAGCTAAGAGGATTATTTGGATTCCTACAGTAAAGTTTCTTTTACTCTGCTCTTTCATTCACAAATAAGGACACGAGAAAAGCACAGCATCATAGACAGGGACGTAGCATTCATCTATTTCTTAAAACAGGAAAAGGCACATGCATAGATCTATACTCCCAAGCATTTCATATTCTAGATAATTTAGCATCCACAAAATGAATCTCTGCACAGTACTCTAGTATAGAGAAGCAAATTATGATAGGATAAAATGATAGGCCGCATGCTAGCTCGGATGATTAAATTATACTAGGTTATATCTTTTAAATGCTGCATTTAACTGTACATATTAAATTTCAAAATACAAAACAACATTTTAATAACATAGCAATCATTTCATCCAATGACACAGTAAAATACTGCATCTCTGCACCAAAAAACCATAGTTTAAATACGGACCATTTATTTTTACCTTACTGAGTATTTATAAATTCTTTAACAATTGCAAGGAAAGCAAATAGCATCATACAACCAGTTAATATATTTCTTTCTCTCTAGATTTTTCTTTTTAACAACTGTAAAAACAGATATGTATCATATGGAAAGATACCTTAATCATTGCAAATAAGTTACGGTAATCATTGTATTTATATGCAAACACATCTCCGAATAACACTGTACTAACCTCTGTATTTATTTTTCTCCTAGATATATTTTCTGAGTGTTATTTATTCATCTCTATCATCATTTTGAACCAAAGGTAAAGTTTGAACAATTGATTGATTTTTGCATTCATATAGTTCCAATATCAAACCCTACACAATAGCGGCCGTCGGCCTCAAAAACTAAACGGGTGGAATGAAGTCCAAAAGACACTTCAAACACCAGTTACGGCAAAGAGCTAGGGTTACTATCCAATGGTTAGGATATATTAAGATCAACGACAGAACTTTGTCAATCACCAACGTTGGAAGGTGAGCATCCACGTGCTCTTAGCCATGGTGGTACACACTCACACCCTCACTAATTGCGATGGATGGGAGACTTCAATGCTTAGACTTAGAATGGTGATGTGCCAGAACCCTTCTCGTACCAACATTCATTGCCATCGTAGCACCTTCCATGATAAGGTTTTCCCTGTTAATACATCTCTTATCATTTTAATGTAACGATTATTTTAATACATGGCTTATGACATTGTTTGTGCATAGTCGACGTTAGCTAAGTAGTGTTACATTTCATTATGTTCACAATTGGCGACATAAATACATTCACATGAATTCTCCAAGAAACTCTTATACAATCATAAGTCGATACTTATAGAAACCCATAGTTGGAAACCCATGGTATTAATTACCCATATAGCATAGCTTATAACATCATAGATTTGTCAATTGCAAGAGGTGCAAATTGCTATAGTTCTGTTATAATCCTATAGTGCTAAAGTCTAGCTAGGATTGCATATTGAAAATCATAGCAATTGTTTATCATATCATTGCGTATGGAAGATCATATCATTTCTTATTGTTTATCATATTGTTGCATATTGAATTACATGTCAATGTAGTATTGCAGGTACATGGTAACTATAGAGCAATTCTATTTTCATTTCTATAGTTTTGCATAAACAATAGGATGAAGTTTTATAATGATAGTTCGGAGGTGTAATTTCTACAAGTTCCTTTTAGCATACTTTATAGATAATAGCATCGATTTTTATAATATTGTTTGGTTTATAGATCAATAAATTACATTATGACATGAACCATGCTGTAGGTTTTATCTTGAGTTTGATTATGTTCGTATAATAAACCTAAGGGCAATACCATGAATCTATTTGTTTGACTTTATTTGATAACCCTAATTCTATATAAATACTAAAATTAATGCATTTTGTACTTAGGAGGAAATTAGAGGATCATTGTAATAGTTTAGTTTTAATTGGATCCTCTAGTATTATATAAACCAGAAATAATGCAAATATCATTACATGCCAGTATCCTTCTAGTTCATTTGAATGTAATTGTAACTTTGATATGATTAACTATCTATATGATGATCGAATCTTAGGTTACCGCATTTTATAGGTGTCAACATTTTACACTTATATCATGATAATTTTCATATAAACATTAGAATTATATCGTCATAATTTGAGATTTAGAATCATGACCTGCATAACATCATTATCACTCTAACTGCACAAATCTATGAATACATGCTTACCAAGATGTATTTTTGGATTTGGAAATTTATTCTAATCGAAGGAAAAATGGTACTGTTCTTACTTATAATGACAGTATGTTCATTTCATCGCTACATTTTAAGTATTCAGACTTTTACAGTAATCTTTGATAGACATAGCAACAGGTTACTATACTTCATACGAAAGGTACTTTAGAAGTAGAGGTCATACCTGAATTTATCTTTAAATAGAAATACAGCTGTTAATCTAAATGAGGTAGACCTTAACTAACTTCAAAGATTGGAATTTCTCTTACTTGTAAACCTACGCCAAGATAAAAGACTTTAGCATTGCAGCTAAGTAAGCCCCGGGTGTCCAAAGACCCCTTCATCATCAGAAGAAGACATGATTAGTTAAGTAGAACTGGAATAGTCCATTGTAACCTGACTCCTCAACAAACTTTTGTTAAACAACAGTAGGATGTTTTTAGTAATGCTAAATATAATAAACAATTAATTACTTCTGCATAATTATTATTGTCTTTCATGCTATTATCAAAAAATTTTAAATTTTACAAATTTTGGGGTGTTACAGACAACAACTCTTTCATAAGTGATGCTAAGCTTCGTTGTTCACCAAATTTACTTAAGAAGACTTTCAAAATTGTCCCAATAAGTTATAGAACCAGTTTGTAAAATAAAGAACCAAGATGAAGCTTCAGGTTCGAATGTATACGAGAATAGATGACACACCACATCTTCATGTTTCACATCCAATAAATTCAAAGCTAGATAAAAACTCTTCAAAAGATCATCTGCAGAAATTCCCTTTCCGGGGTCAAAATTAGGCAACACCCGCTCTGGATGTTTAAGAAAATCATGTAAAGGAGCGGGTAAATTCAGAGGCCCTCTATCTCTCCAAACTGGTGGTTGATTAGCCATATTTTGATATGCAGAGGAGATTGTGGAGGTGCACGTGGAGGCAAATGTGGGGGTGACCGTGGAGGTGATGGTGCGTGTAGAGAAGAAGTTGGCTCGGGAGAATATGGTCTCATTGATTGATAGGTTTTGGTATCTCTTGTAAAGATAAGTCAACCAATTCCTCTAATGATTTGACAAGAACAAATTCCTTATTTTGTATAGCTCTTCTCCTAGGAGCACGTCTTCTAGGCAATAACAGAACTACCGGTAATCCTCCAATATTTCTAACGTAATATTTGGTGTGTATTCTATATTTTTTACTTCTTGATGAGAAACATTGTGCAATGTTTCAATGTGTTCGGTTTTGGAATTAGGATTTTCGTGATAATTAGTTTCTAGTTCAGTTTTTGGTATTTGACTTTTGGGTTGAGATGTTTCAAATGGAGACCCAGAGAAATTTCCTCGAGGGAATGGACTTCCTCTACTAGCCATACACTGGTGTCCCTCCTTTTAGCACCAAATTTGTCGACACCAGGAAAAATCCTTGCATCGACCATACGGATTCCCCATTCCAAATAGTTAATATTCTAGTTGGGACTTTTCATTGAGAAGAATCCCTACTGTCGATGCAAGGATTTTTCCAGGCGTCAACAGTTGGTAACTAAGAGAACCTTGCTAACTTTGCTCCTAAATGACCTTTTATGCCCTAATTATCCTTTATGAACCTAATTAGTAGTTTTTCACTCTTTCTTAGTTAGTTAACTGAATATTCAATAATTTAACTAAGCAATTAGTCAAATAACTAGTTGTTGTGAAGTCTAGAGTCAATATAACTTAGTTTAGGATAGTTAACATGGATAATTGATACCATTCATGCCCCAATTTTCCTTCAAGGAACTAATTAGTGTTTTTTCACTCCCTCTTATTTAATTAACTAAATATTCATTTAGTTAACTAAGCATCCATTAAGTTAACTCAACACTCATTCAGTTAACAAGTTATTGTGTAGTATTAAGTCAGTTAACTCAATTTAGGATAGTTAGCATGGCTAACTGAGAGGTTTTAACCTATTTTTAATCCTACCTCACCTCATGCACTACATGGACAATTCGAATTGGCTCTAACACTAATTCAAATCAGTCCTCTTTAAATATTGTACTCCAGCACTCATTCATACTCAATGAAATATATCATTCGATTCTTCTTATCTGCTTCTAGTTTATTGTGTAATGATATTTTTATCCATTTGTTACATAATTTATTGATGGATGATTTTATTTTCACTATATACCTCATTAGTTTATGTACCTAGATCTATTTGTTCAAATCTGATATGGTATTAGAGCATAGGGGGTACTAAACTAGTTAGTTTTTCAGTGATTTCTTGTCAGTTATCTAGCTTTTGCAGGTTGAGAAGGGATTTTGCAGCCACAAATAAGGATTTTTCAGCCACCAAGGTATTTTTCAGCTACCAAAGAGCCCATTTGTAGCTCATTTAAAGTCACTAAAGTTATCAAATTATTCCATCTAGTTAGGCTTATGAGGGGGTGTTAGAGCTTAATACCTCTATTAAGTCACCATAGAGGTTCTTCTAAAGATCTAAGGTCCTCTAACCTCTATTTATGCCACTTAATCAAACTTAACTAAATGCATTCTTCAAATTGAAGGCTTACTCAAAATGAGGGCCTCAAATTAAGGGCTTCCTCAATATGCATTCCTCAATTTGAGGGTGCATTCCAAGATTTTACGAATGCTAGTGGTTAGTCTTAGTTGGTAACTGAGATAACCTTGCCAGATTTGCTCCTAACTGAACTTTCATGCCCTAATTCACCTTCATGGACCTAATTAGGAGTTTTGCACTCCTTCTTAGTTAGTTAATTGAATATATAATAAATTAACTAAGCAATCAGTTAAATAATGAGTTGTTGTGAATTCTATAGTCAATATAACTCAGTTTAGGATAGTTAGCATGGATAAATGATACCATTGACGCCCCAATTCACCTTCATGTATCTAATTAGTATTTTTTCACTCCCTCTTAGTTAGTTCATTGAATATTCATTTAGTTAACTAAGCATTCATTTAATTAACTCAACACTCATTTAGTTAACTACTTATTGTGTAGTATTAAGTCATTTTAACTCAGTTTAGGATAGTTATCATAGATAAATAAGATATTTTAGCATCTTTTTAATATGAACTCATCTCATGCACTGCATGGACAATTTTAATTGGCTCTAACCCTAATTCGAATTGTTCCTCTTTATGTATTGTACTCCACCACTCATTCATACTCAATGAAATATAGCATTCAATTCTTCCTATCTTCTTCTATTTTATTGTGTAATGATCTATGTTATTCATTTGTTACATAATTTATTGATGGATGATTTGATTTTTACTATATACCTAATTAGCTTATTCACCTATATCTATTTGTTCAAATATCATAAATTACAACCCCGATACACTAGGTAATTGAAGGGAGAAGATACCAAATCTATAACATCAAGTTTAATTGCTTTAGGGATTCATTTCATGCATTAGCCATATATGAAATGCAAATTTATAGTAATAAATATATCCTATTTGTAAATTGGCTCTAGATCGAGTGATTGGGAGGAATGATTGTTAGCCTCTACAACCTAAGGTTGAAATACTGTAAGTGACATGTTGATATATATTAATGATAATATCATTGTAATGACCTTGAGTTCTATGTTGACGAAGTCTAGAGCTTCTATGAAATTTGGTTTACCCTAGATACCATCCTTGAAATTAGGGGAAGTACCTAGTGGGTTTCCCTAGGATATGTATTCCAAGGAAAAAATGATATCTGATTACCTACAACATAAATTTTAAATCCTTTAATCATTTCAACCTTATATTATGTCAAATTATGACATATAGGTGCTAGAAATCACCAAACCATGAAGACCATCATAGATAAAAAAAAATATGCAAATAGACAATTTTGGACAATTGAAAACCTCTATAGATAAGAGATAAATTTTATGTACAACCTTCCAATCTCTCAAAAACCTAGTTAGGGAAAACAAGAAAAACCCTAGCTCCACTAAAGATACTCCAACAAGATAAAATCACAACTAGTAAGTCATCCTTGGATTCATGCAACGTGTCCCCTCTCCTCCTCCTCCTCAACAACTATAACTCAGGGTTTAACACCAAACCATAACTCCAATTCCTCCTTAGGGATCAAACCCTAGTCATAGACTTTAAGAATACTTCAAGAAACCCTAATAACTTCAAATAAAGATAAATTACAAATAAGATTGAACAAGAGAGATAGATAAGTCTAGTACTCCTCTTATATCTCCAACCCAGGTGTAAAGAAGAATAATCACAAGTACATGATTTATTAAAATGACTCTCTCTCCTTCCTAGATTTATATGAAAGGTAAGGGAGGTCTAAAATGACAAGTGAACCTAGTCCACTACAAGCAACCCACAAGACACAAGTAGGTCTATATATGTGAAGTTCACTACTTCAAGCGACATATGTCATCAACAAGTAAGGCTCTAAGGAATAAGCATTAATCCCCAAGGTCCAATTTTCCTCCAATTTTGTAAATATCCAACTCATCTCCAAGGTCATGTTTCTTGTCAAGGTCCACCCCACCTACATGCCTACTCTCTCAAGACAAGTGTCCTCAATTGAAGTGTAGACCTCCATGAAAGAAACCAAGAAACCCATGTTGTTATGGTCTCAATTCCCTCCTCCAAAATTCCCAATGATTCTCCTCAAATAAAAGGCATCATCTAATCAATAAATGTTCGGATGTCCACATCATCTTTTTCAGGATCTTGCATGCAAATTAGGGTTTGCATGCAGAATCTAGGGTTGGCATGCACAGGCATGCACTAGCATGCATCCCAGTCACCAGTTTGATGCCTCCAGCACCTTATCCACTTCATTCTAGCACCCGGGAGCCACTTACCACAAAGTTTTATCCCTCCTAAGCTGAAAGGCGCCCACTTCTCACCTACTGCCAGAGAAGGGCGCACTTGTTCACCTACCACTGCAGTTCCACTTCAGTTACATTCAGTTAGCTCCGATTCTCCCTGATTTGAGGCTAGTTTCACTCCCGGCTGACTGTATCACTTCCGTTTGACCTCCAGTTTGATTAGGTGACTTGTTCTGACTTCAGTTAGCCTCCCATGCGCCCCCACTGAGCCTCCAGATCCTAAATCAGTGCTACACACTTCAGTTACACTTATTACACTCAGTTAGACTCAGATTGACACCTGGATGACTGGTTGTTGTGATTGATGAGCACCACCGATGATTGATGAGGACTCCTAGATAGAGTCAAGCTACTCCATTCAGTAATTTTGAATGACCTCCTTAGGCAATTCGAATTTCTCAGTCATTGTGACAGTTTGTATTGTAATTCATTCACCCTTTCTGGGATAGAGAGCACTGCTGCATGTTTTGCACAGTTTTGCACCATATTTTCTATGTTCATCTGTTGTGATTGATTTACTTGTTCATTAGATCTGCTGTGACTAATTTTACATGGTATCAGAGCCATTGCAGGGACAAGATCTCTTTTCTACAGGTGTTTATACAAGAAGATTTGACTGAATTGCTAAAAATTGCAAAAAGTTTGGCATGAAATATCTCAAGGGCATTCGCTCCTGTGCATGCAAAGCTTGAAAAATATTCCAATACCACTCCAGAAGCTTGAGTTACCACATAATTCCTGGATCTGATACATTGGACCTATTCAACATTGCTTGAAATCCAATCCCAGGTGTGATGCAACTCTCAAAGGGTGGATTGTTCGACCTTATTGTGGTTGTTTTTATGTAATTTGCAGGTTTATTGTCTCCTTCAATTGCACTCGCTATCTCTTGCATGCAAGCTTCCCTACAGCAATTGCATTCGCTATAGTCTGCATGCAAGCTTCCTCTTCATCAGTTGACTCAATCCTTGCAATGGAATACTCTTCTTCAAAGCCTATCCTCACCCCATTCAATTATTTTGATTGGAAAGATGATATGGAGATCATATTACGTTCAAAAGGTTACTACCGAGTCACTATTGGTCTTGAATTGGAGCCAAACAATGTGTCAGATCGAACCAAACACTACAACAAGCTTGATGAAGCTCATGGTCTTCTTTGTCTCTCCATCTCCAAAGATCTTCACTTCCATCTCAGCAGATTGAAGACTCCAAAAGCCATATGGGAGCAACTTGAAACACTATTCGGCAAGCAGGATGAGCTTAGGGCTTTTCAATTAGAGAATGAATTGATTGGCCTTAATCCTGAGAATTTCGAGACCATCAATGAATTCTTCACAAAATTAAAGAACTTGAACTTGCAATTGAAGAACAGTGGTCTTATCAAAGAGGATAAACAGTTGATCCTCTCCATTCTAAGCAAGCTTGGGAAATATTATTCGGTATTTGTCTCTACTTTCAATTCCGGTCGGCTAACTACCCCGAATTGGAAGATGCCTACCTTGAATGCCTTCATTGAGTCCGTTACAAAAGAGCATGACAAGTTGATTCAAATGGGGTCCATAAGCTCCAAAGATTCAGCCCTATTTGTTCAAGGACCCAAGATCTCGAATGGTAAAGGAAAGCTAAAGAAGGAGAAGCCCAAATTCGAGCCTCACAAGCAAAAAGACAAAGGCAAGCAAACGGATGCACCATCCAGTTCGAAATCCAAGCAAAAGGGAAAAGAAGGTAATCAAAAATCTAAATGTACTTATTGTAACCGTGGCTTTCATCCCGAAAGTTCATGTATGAAGAAGACTATAGATCAAATGGCCCTCCTCTTGGAAAAGAACAACATAACCCTTCCTGACGGTGCAAGGAAGAAGGATCGGAATGACGATCATGAAAGAGGACAAGCACTCATGGCAACGGTTTCGAAGCCCACTACTCTCTTGATAGATTCGGGTGCATCAAATCATATGGCTGCAAATATTGATTCTTTTTCCTCATTCGATCCAAACAGCTCCATCCCCATCCATTTGGGAGATGACTCAAAAATTTCTTCAAAGGGCAAAGGTACGATTCATGTAGAACATGGAAGCTTTCAGAATGTTCTCTATGTGCCTTCCTTACCTTCGAATCTCCTTTCTGTGTATCAAATGACACATACTGGTGAACCAAAGCAAGTCACATTCAGCCCTAATACAGTTGAAATTTCTGATATCAAAAGTGGAAGACTAGTTGCGGTTGGAAAGGCAAACCACACTGCAAAATGTTATGAGTTTTCGCACTTTATTCCGCTTGCAAAGCCCACTGCTCTTCGCACACATGGTAATGAGGTTAGTAGGCTTTGGCATGAAAGATTTGGACATCTAAATTATAAGTATTTTCTGCTGCTATCAAATAAATCCATGGTAGATGGGCTTCCACAACTCCGTTCCTCGAAGGGAATATGCATCGGTTGCATTATTGGGAAGCACCCCGAGCACAGATTCGACCGCGGCAAGGCTAGCAGAGCCTCTACTATTTTGGGATTGATCCATTCTGATATCAGTGGTCCGCTGCCCCATATGTCATTAAATGGTTCAAGGTATGTTTTGACATTTATTGACGATTTTTCCCGCTTTACATGGGTATTCTTTCTCAAAAACAAGTCAGAAGTGCTTGGAAAATTCAAGGATTTTAAGGCTTCTGTTGAGACCACCACTGAGAGCAATATCAAAGCTCTTAGATCTGATAATGGTGGGGAATATATCAAGTCCGAGTTTCTGCAACTTTGTGCCCAAAGCGGAATCAAGATCCAACATACAGTTCCCTACACACCCCAGCAGAACGGTGTAGCGGAAAGGAAAAACCGGTCACTAAAAGAGATGGCTACATGCATGATTGAATCAAAAGGTTTGGCTGCAAATCTTTGGGCTGAAGCAATCAATGTTGCTGCATATATATAGAACCGTGTTCCACATTCATCCGTGAAAGGTATGACTCCTTTCGAAGCATTCTTTGGTCACAAACCGGATGTGTCAAATTTGAGAGTTTTTGGCTCTACTGCATGGGCTAGAATTCCTTCTGAGAAGAGACGAGCTTTGGATCCACAAAGTATCGAGTGCATATTGATAGGATATGGGGAAGAATCAAAAGCATATAAACTCATGGATATCATATCTAAAAAGATATTCATAGAGCGTAGTGTGCAGTTTGAAGAACCGCTTCAAGAATTGCAACTAGTCGAGGAAAAGACTGCCGATCCACCGCCTTCACCAGAAGAAGATCCGAGCAGCGATAATGAAGGTATGAGTTCTGATATTTCTGATATTGTAGCAGCATATGATGATCATGACATATCAGGTTCGGAATCCGATCATTATGATCCTCCTCAGTTACCAAAGTGGGCCCAAAACACTCTACAATCTGCTGGTTCTAGTCTTGGAAATCCTGCTGATCCGAGACGAACAAGAGGAGACTTTCAAAGAGCAGGTATGGCTCTTTCTATTGCTGATCCATTTCTTCCTGAGATTTGTTATTTGATGGCTGGTTCAGATCCTACATTATTCTATTCAGCCCATCGAGATCCGAGATGGAAAAGTGCCATGGACGAAGAGTACAGTTCTCTTCAAAAGAACAATACATGGGAGCTAGTTTCTCTTCCACCTGGAAGAAAATTAGTGAAATGTAAATGGGTCTACCGTACTAAAGTTGCTGCTGATGGCACTATCAGCAAATATAAAGCAAGGTTGGTGGAAAAAGGTTTTTCCCAAGTCCAAGGAGTGGACTACACAGAGACCTTTGCACCGGTTGCAAAGATGGATTCCATCCGCCTTGTTTTAGCTATTGCCGCATCCAAGCACTGGGAAGTGCACCATATGGATGTGAAGAGTGCATTTTTACATGGAGACCTTGCTGAAGAGGTCTATATGCAACAGCCAGAGGGTTATACATCAGATCCATCATTGGTTTGTAGATTGAAGAAGTCTTTGTACGGGTTAAAACAGGCCCCAAGAGCTTGGTACGCAAAGATGGACTCCTTCCTTCTTTCTCAGAATTTCCAAAGATGCAAATCTGATCCGAATGTGTATCTTCAGCGAGTTAAAGGTAATTTGTTGGTTATTGTACTTTATGTTGATGATCTGCTTATTACTAGTAGCACACTTACTTCAATAAACAAGCTAAAATCTGCCTTAAATCTAGCTTTTGACATGAGCGATTTGGGCTTGCTGAGTCACTTTTTGGGCTTGGAGATAGCTCAAAATTTTGATGGGATCACTATATCTCAGCAAAAATATGCTTCTGACCTGTTATTGAAGTTTAATATGGCTGAATGTAAGGCAGCCCCGTTCCCATTCCTCTCAGGAATCAGTCTTGAGGAGGGAGATTCCACACCGCTTGCAGATTGCAGTATGTATCGACAGTTGATTGGTTCACTACTTTATTTGACACATTCAGGGCCTGATATCTCATATGCCGTGAGTGCCGTGTCAAGATATATGCAGCAGCCACATGAGCTTCATTGGCGAGCAGCCAAGCGGATCTTGCAGTATGTGCAAGGTACGAGACAGTTTCGCATACACTATGCTGCAGATTCTGAGCTAGATTTCATTGGTTTTACTGATTCAGATTGGGCAGGTGATAGCATTGATCGGAAGTCCACTTCCGGTTATGTTTTCATGATTGGTCATGGTGCTATTTGATGGTCCAGCAAAAAGCAAGCAGCCATTGCACTTTCTTCAGCAGAGGCAGAGTATCGAGGGGCAGTCAATGCCTGCATTCAGGCAGTTTGGTTGCAGGGTAGTCTTTTCGAGTTTGGTTTTGGTGGCACTACTTCGACTGTCCTCTTTTGTGACAATCAAAGTGCTATCAAGATCTCCACAGATCCAGTTCAGCGGCAGAGGACCAAACACATTGAGATTCATATGCATTACATTCGACAGTTGGTGCATGACCGCACCATCATTCTGCAATATTGCCCTACTGATGAGCAAATTGCAAACATCTTCACCAAGAGCTTCACTGAGAAGAAGTTCTCTTACCTCCGTTCACTGTTGGGGGTGAGTTCCATCATGGTGGAGACAGATTGATTCATTATTATGCTTTAGCTTGAGGGGGGGCTTTCTTCCCACTGGGTTTTCCCTCTTTCCTCACTTAGTTTATTTTCAGCATTTTTTGGATTATTGTATTGGGGTGACCTTTGGTCTTAGTTACCAGGGCCCCACATTATTTTGTTGGCACATCATAGTCTAGCTTGAGGGGGGGTGTTCGGATATCCACATCATCTTTTTCAGGATCTTGCATGCAAATTAGGGTTTGCATGCAGAATCTAGGGTTGGCATGCACAGGCATGCACTGGCATGCATCCCAGTCACCAGTTTGATGCCTCCAGCACCTTATCCACTTCATTCTAGCACCCGGGAGCCACTTACCACATAGTTTTAGCCCTCCTAAGCTGAAAGGCACCCACTTCTCACCTACTGCCAGAGAAGGGCGCACTTGTTCACCTACCACTGCAGTTCCACTTCAGTTACATTCAGTTAGCTCCGATTCTCCCTGGTTTGAGGCTAGTTTCACTCCCGACTGACTGTATCACTTCCGTTTGACCTCCAGTTTGATTAGGTGACTTGTTCTGACTTCAGTTAGCCTCCCATGCGCCCCCACTGAGCCTCCAGATCCTAAATCAGTGCTACACACTTCAGTTACACTTATTACACTCAGTTAGACTCAGATTGACACCTGGATGACTGGTTGTTGTGATTGATGAGCACCACTGATGATTGATGAGGACTCCTAGATAGAGTCAAGCTACTCCATTCAGTAATTTTGAATGACCTCCTTAGGCAATTCAAATTGCTCAGTCATTGTGACAGTTTGTATTGTAATTCATTCACCCTTTCTGGGATAGAGAGCACTGCTGCATGTTTTGCACAGTTTTGCACCATATTTTCTATGTTCATCTGTTGTGATTGATTTACTTGTTCATTAGATCTGCTGTGACTAATTTTACAATAAACCTCCCTCTATGTGCTAAGAACATGAAGAATTCATCCATCTCCATTAGTCTCCAATGCTCTAAGTAAGAATGTCCTGAAATCATACATACAAAGCCTAAAAACTAAGAGTATGAACCCATGAATGTTCAAGTCCATCAAAGAGCACAAATAGTTAACCATACATCATGCACCCGACATCTCTTGAAGCACCCCCAAACATGGTGTAAAAAATTCTAGGGTAACCCTAAAAGCTAACAGTGGAATCCCCCAGCACTAAAGCATGTTTTATTCCAATGGCCTTGAGCAACACTATACCTTGACAAACTACCAAATACTTTATCGCATTATTTGTAGCATGACCATGCCCCTAAGATAAATTAAATCCATAATTTTCTATGAGATCTAAAATGCTTCCCCCAACACTTGCCTCTTCTCTACAAGAGACCTTTTTTTAATTTATCTAGTAATTTATACAATATTTTCCAAATATATTACAAGAAACCCATATTACTTTATCAAAACAACCATACATAAATCCAATAAACCTTTCATGATTTCCTCTGGATGTAAATAAAACTAAAACAATGAAAACTATTACAAAATTTAAAAATCCCATTTCATTTGGGGACGGGATATATCCATATGAAGGATCAAATCCATAGATATTGTTGAATTTTATGTATGCATATTAAAAATTCCATATCTCTAATCAACATATGATACACATTAGCTCAACCATATTAAAGGTAGTTGTCCTAGGTCATGATTGGAATAAGGATTTGTGGGGGGGGATGGATACGCATGTGCATTTTTATTGCTGATATATGAAGATGATTTTTTTTTTACTTTTTTGTAAGATAGTACCCATAGAGTTTCAAATCAGTGACCTAATGCAAGGAGCGCCTTAACAGTACACCCATTCACCATCTATCCTATCCCCCATGGGCATATATAGAGATGATGTTATTGTTGAGAAAATTAGTGATTAATTTAAGCATGCATGTGAGTTTAATTTTAGTTGGGTTGTAATACTTAGTTAATTTCCGTGTTTCCTAAAAAATATAGTAGTTAAAAAAGTATGTCGAGAATTCAATGCTTTGATCCACCCTTAAATCAACTTTTAACTTGTGTAATTGATTGAATTTTATTATTCTTTCAAAATTTCTAATTATAAAATATTGGCGTAGTTGTTGTAGGAATGATTGTGAAGAGATTGAGTTGTAACATGGTTTTGGAGTGCCCAATTGTGTGTGTTGTTATTTTGTTTACAATCTATCAATGTTGTTTTATTTGCACTCGATATCAGGGCCAAGTTGGGAGATTCAAAAGTTGGATACAAATTGCAGGTTTTCAATATTTGAACATTAAGAGAAGAATAATGGCAATAATAAACACTTCACTATTGATTCCTTCGTTTAATAGAGAACACTATGAATATTGGGCAATCAAAATGTAGACCTTGATGGTATTTAAATATGCATGGGGTACAATTAAAGCAAGGTATTATGAGCCCTATGATTGGAATGCACTATCATCATAAGAGAGAAATGATAAGAATGTGGTGAAGAAGAAGGATTCCCAAGTGACTTTTTTAACCCAAAGTTCCTTAGATGTGAGCATTTTTCCTATAATCATTATAATGGAAAATGTCAAGGAAGTTTGGGAAACATTGCATTGTTCTTACGAAAGCATATATAAAGTCAAATTGGTTGAATTGCAAAATGTGTAGAAATAATTTGAAAATATTTAAATGAAGGACCACAAGAAGATAACTAATTTTTTGTTCAAGTTCAAGAAATTGTTAACGAGTTGCACAGCCATAGAGAAATCATTGCATATCAAGTAATTTGTGAAAATATACTTATATCCTCAACAATGAAATGAAATTCAGTAGTTATTGCAATAAAAAGTCTTAGTTTTACTTGTATGTAGTTTGCATGTGTTCAACTATGACAAAATTCCTCTTTTGGACAACACATTGTTATACAATAGTTCCATACAATAGTACACCCTCCCTTAGTAGTTTTGCACAAAAATTATGAGCATGTACCGAGGATAAAGGGATAGCTCCACGTGCATGCCTAAATCTTGTGAAATCCTTAGTCTACTTCTAGTTTTAGATGCCTTTTCCATAGTTAATAGTTCAATTCTAAATCAATTTTTTCTTTATTTAGAAATTATATGCACAATTATAGGACATAGTTTTCTAAGTTAGTAAAGGAACTTATGCATGTGAAATCCTAACCCTAGTTAAGGGAAAAGACCTATAGGAGGATGCATGTTTTCGTGCCTTATATCATCTCCAGTAGAGACTCACTTTATTTGGCACATTTATGAATGAAAATAGGGCACAATAGGTTAAAGGTTTTATACTCTTAGTTCCATTGTTGTTGGGAATGCACCCTCTCTTCTTTCTAGTATATAAAGGAGAAGCTGGATGCACCATTGCATGGTTTGAGTGTCTTGTGTTTTGAGCTATATCATTTAGTCTATGAGAAACCATGACCCATGGGCATCTAAGCCATCAAAATCACCTGGGGATTGCACCCGGCTTGGACCGCAGCAGCCTAAACTTGACTAGTTTTTTTTGGGTGTCGCCTCCCAACTAAGTCACCCCTAAGGGGAATTGAACTCAGGTCGCCTTGTTGACGAGATCCACACCTTAACTGAGTGAGCTAGCGGAAATTGACTTTTTGTTGTTATAATTATCATCAATATCTATTTGTAGGTTAAGACAACATGTAATTGTAATTTAGATTGATTTTTTTAATCTTAACAATCTAGGTTTTTAGGATAGATAATAGATGTAACAGATAATAGATGTAACATGCTTACCATGCTCTAATTTTTGAAATGGTATTACATTATATTTGTTAAGACCTTCCAGGAATACATATATCAATTTTATGGTTTCAACATTGGATAGAAAGATCTAGAATTTTTCAAGTGCTATATGCTCAAGATCTATGCTCGAGAAATAACTATGGATTTGTTACAGGTTGATTATGAGAAATTGGGAATAGTTACTTTTTAATAATACCTTGACATTGAATTTGTATTCTATCCAAAATAAACTTATACAAAAATTATAATATTTCAATACAAAATAATAATATTTTATAATGTTAGAAAAATAGGAATGCTAAGATTAGGAGGCTAAACAATATGCCAATTAATTACTTAAAATATCTATTAGATGTATGCAAATAGCAAGATAACAGCAATGAGTGTATGTATCTATATGTATAAATAACATTGCCTTCACCTCTAGCTGAGTATTTTACATCAAAATACCTATGGGTATGAAAATAGCAAGATAAGAAGTATACACCAAAATATCTATATGTACGAATCAAAGTAGGAGATGACCATAATACAAGCTGAGATAGAAATAAAGAGGATAAGAAAGGCAGCTCTAGATCCCCACCAGTAGTAGTAGTATGTAAATGTGTCGTTGGATTTTGGTGCTCCTCAGTAATATGCAGATGTCTCCTCAAATCTATCCCCTCCATAGTTGGGGAAGCGACAACGTTTACTCGAGTACGTTTCTTCTTTTGGAAAAAAACCGTCAATGTCAGAGTCGCACTGTTGTTGTAGTTGTCGACATGTCGTCCATGTTTTAGAGTGTGGAATTGCTCAAAGACGTCGAGAAAGAGAAGGACAATGATTGATCCCGATGTAGATTTAAATAAAGCACAGCAGGATCAAGTCAACTTGATCTCCATACAAACACACAGTCATCACACAGTCATCAGAAAAACACACAGAGAGGAAAACAGAGTTCTCTATGTAAAAGAAAAAGATTATTTGTTCTATTAAAGTATGTGATATATAAACATGAAATACAAATACACAAAATAGGCGAGAGAGCTTAGCATTTAAGAATGTTGGTGAGTAGTACACCAACCGAATTTACTCACTGATGTGAGCTTAAGTGTCAACGTACACCAACATCCCCCCTTAAGCGAAAGGTAGGGAGTACATAGAGGTAGACAAAAGATGAGTCCTGGCTACACTGCCTGCTAAGGTACTCATGCACAAAAGGATCAAACATAGATGAAAATATGAAGGAAAACTTAGGCTACCCCCCCCAAGGACAATGTCCTTCACCCCAAGAAAGGCACAAAGCTGAACATATTTCGTATGTGCCAAAGGTTTGGTGAATATATCAGCAACCTACAAGTCAGTTCTACAGTATTGCAAATCAATAGTATGTTCACGAATCAGCTGTCGGATGTAATGCATGTGGACCTCTATATGCTTGGTGCGTTGATGTTCTACTGGTTCCTTGGAAATATGGATAGCACTTTGATTATCGTACCAAATTACAGTAGGTTGCACCTGCTGAAAACTAAACTGTGATAAAATCTTCTGAATCCAAATAGACTCTGTGGCCGCATTAACAACACCTTGGTACTCTGCTACTGTAGAAGAAAGGGCGATGGCAGCTTGCTTCTTACTGGACCAAACAATAGGGCCAGAACCAAGGTGAAAGACAAAGCTAGATGTCAATCTGCGGTCATCAGGATTACTAGCCAAATTAGAGTTTGTGTAACCCACTAAATCTGCATTTCCATGGGATGAATACTTAATGCCATATGTGTGTGTCCCCTTAATGTATCGAAGAATCTGCTTTGTAGCTTTCCAATGGAGATCATATGGTTCCTGCATGAACCGAGAAACCAAGCCAACTGCATATGAGATATCCAGACGTGTGTGAGTCAAATACAGTAGGATGCCAACAAGCTGCCGATACAAAGTAGCATCCACCAAAGGAGTAGAGCACTTTGCGGATAACTTGACTCCGGACAAATATGGCGTGGGTGCAGATTTGCAATCCAACATGTGAAATATGCTCAAGAGATCCAATGCATACTTGGGCTGAGAGAGACATATCCCGGATGTAGACTGAGTGACCTACAGTCCCAAAAAGTAGTGAAGCAACCCTAAATTTGCCATGTCAAACTATTGTCGAAGAGAAAAATTCACTTAATCAATCAAGGTAAATGAACTCCCAGCAAGAATGAGATCATCCACATAAAGAACAAGGAGGAGAAGCTCACCATCTTGCCGCAAAATATACACATTTGAGTCAGAAAGGCAGTGAGAAAATCCTAAAGAGAGAAGGAAAGAATCCATCTTCTCATACCATTCCCTAGGGGCTTGTTTGAGACCATATAATGATTTTTTGAGCCTGCACACAAGTGAGGAGTCCTGGATAAATCCATGACGTTGCTCCATGTATATTTATTCTTGCAAATCGCCATGAAGGAATGCACATTTGACATCCATTTGGTGTACAGTCCACTTACGAGATGCAACAATAGAAAGAACAAGGCGAATATAATTCATTTTAGCCACGGGTGCAAAGGTTTCAGAATAGTCTAGTCCCTCAACCTGTGAAAACCATTTAGTGACCAACCGCGCCTTATATTTGTCTATAGAACCATCAGTTGCATGCTTGGTTCGATATACCCACTTCCATTTAACTAATTTTCTGCCTTTTGGAAGAGGGACCAAGTCCCAAGTGTCATTTTTCAGCAAGGAATTATGCTCTTCTTCCATGGCAGCATCCCATTCTTTAATACCATGGGCCTCATGAAAGTCTTTTGGATCTGAAGCACAAGCCATAAATACACGAGGAGTCCTTTGAAGAGAGGACCTCATTTTTCTTTGACCCCAATCAAGAAGTGGAGGATGTGAGCTTGTTGGTTGTTCTTCAAGCTCATTATCATGAGCAGGGGCAGTCAACTTAGGGGAAGGATCATCATATGAAGATACAAAATGTTGAGGAGGATGCTCATCAAATCGAACACTCCTTCTAATGAGCAATTCATTTGTGTCGGGATGCAATAATCTATACCCTTTAACATCTTCTGGGTAGCCAAAAAATATGCAAGGCTTACTTTGCATGTCCATTGCCCTGCATTTGTCTTTTGGAATGTGCACCCAAGCATTGCACCCAAAGAATCTAAGATGCCCAACAGAGGGATTTTGTCCACTCCAAACTTCTTCTGGTGTCACCCCTTGAATAGCCTTATGAGGAGTGCGATTTTGAACATAGTTTGCACAATTTATCGCTTCATCCCAAAACTGTGGGCCAAGACCTCTTGCATGAATCATACAATTTGCCATCTCTTTCAAGGTACGGTTTTTCCTTTCAGCAACATTGTTTTGCTGTGGACAGTAGGGCACTGTATGCTGTAGTTGAATACCTTTAGTGGCACAATAGTCCCTAAACATGTTATTGACATATTCCCCACCATTATCTGTCCTCAAGCATTTGATAGACTTTCCAGATTGTTTTTCATCCAAGGCTTTGAACACAAGAAAAGTGTCAAAAGCTTCACTTTTGTTTTTCAAAAAATAGACCCATGTCCGTCTGGAATAGTCATCAATGAATGTAAGCAAGTAGCGTGCCCTTTGAAAAGACAGTCCAGGAAAAGGGACTGAAATATCACTGTGAATAAGTTGAATAACTTTAGAAGCTCTCCAAGATTTTCCCTTATCAAAACTATCTTGAGGATGCTTTCCAAGGATACAACCTATACAAATACCTTCAGAAAAGGAGATAGGTGGAAGATCAGTGACCATGTTTTGCTTACTGAGCTGCTGAAGATAGCGATAGTTCAAGTGGCCAAATTGTTCATGCCATAATCTACTTAATTCATTTGAGTGAGCAAGCAATGCACTGCTAGAAGATGTTCGCTCAAAATGAGAAAAAAAATACAAGCGTGCATGATGATCCACTTTCCCTATGGCAACAACTTGTGAAGGGTCCTCAATTTCATGAACAATTACAGAGTCAAGGGTAAATAATATTGTCTTCCCTGCTCCAGAATTTGTAATCTGATAAATTGAGAGCAAGTTCGCTGAAAGATTAGGAACATGCAAAACATTATTAATCATGCCATCTGTCATCTCAACAAAGCCTTGCCCTTTAACAGCCAAAGGTGAAGAGTTGCCTATAAAAATATGCTTAGTTTTGCATGAATTAATGGAAGAAAACAGATTCTTATGAGAAACCATGTGATGGGTTGCTCCAGAATAAAATATCCATTAAGGTTCAGAAAAAGAGAAACCTGCTATAGCAGAGAGGGATTTGGCATTCCCTGTATCGTTGTGTTAGGAACCCATGTCTTTACTTTGTTAGTATATTGTTGTTGGACGCATATGCTTTGTAAGTCGTCCCATAGTATTTTTTGATCAATAGTTTGTGTTATTGTTGTTGGCGCATATGCTTTGTAAGTCGCCTGTAGTATTGTTGATCCATGGTTTGTAGTGGCACATGGTTTTTACCCATAGTATTGGCGCCTAGACTTAGTATATAAGTGTGTGTTGAGACCTATGAAGACACCGTGAAGTTATTTGTATTGAGCTTGCTCAAAGGAGGTTGCCCCCTTGAAGTGGCCTGTGATCAATATAAAAGTGATTCTGAGTTCTGTCATTTCTGCTATTTCGCATATTCTTATTAATTAATTGTTGCAGGTGCTTCACATCTGGTATCAGAGCACTTTCTTGGGCTCGCTGGGTGAAATTTTTGCCAATTTTTTTTCGCATCTGTTGCAGGTTCAGATTTGGGAATAATCCCTATCTGCTTAACTGTGGGAAGTACTTGGCCATAAGCCCTAAGACTCATTGTGAGGAGTACCAAAGGAACCCCGAAGTAGCTGGCCCATTGAGAGGACCTGCCAGCGAAAAGGGCAACGACCCCTACCTAATTGACTAGTTCCCACCCATGAGGTAAACCAAGAGCTGTCATTTGTGGAAAAGTGGTTATCAGTTTTACCTGAGCCGTGGAGTGAGGGGTACTTCCCCAATATGCAAGCCGTTAGACAACATTGGTGGCTGAGTGAAACCCTTGAACTGTTAGGAAGCCGCACATACCTGGGGTCCATATCTATTTTCAGCTGAACTGTTGTCGATCACTGCTACGCCATTTCAGATCCATTCTGAAAGTCATTCCAGATCCAGCCGTTTTCAATCTATTCGGCACCGTTTCAGATCCCTCTATTTCTACTCACTTTTGGGCCATTGCAAATCTATCTGTTTTAGATCCCCTCTGAGACGTAACCGCTCCAGTTTGATAAAAATAAAAAATAAAAAAAAATTCAGTTTTTTCTCCATATCTCCCTTGTTTTCACTCTGTTTTCCTTGAAATTTTTGGGGAGCCCTTGTCATCCCATTCTGCATATTTCATTCCTGAGGACCCTATACCCAATTCCACTTCCCAAAGCCCGAAATCCCACATTTGTCTATTTTTAGGGTTTTCCATAACTTCCTCATATTTAACCCAATCACCTTCAAATTGTACCACAAAGTTCCTTTCTGAATTCTACTTCTTTGTCCCCCTCTGCCAAATTTTCCCATTCTTTCACCCCGCTTCTGAAATCCTCATTTTTTGCTTCCCTGTCTATTCGACAGTGTCCAAAACCTAGTCAAACCCCAATTACCCTTCAGATTTTTTCCCAAATCCAGATTTTCTTTTACTGAAGCAGTTTCTGTTTTTGTTTTCCTACCCAGTCAAAAAAAAAAAAAAAACTCTTGGTTATGGTTGTCACCCGTGCAAGAGAAAAAACCATGGAAGAAGCACTTGTAGCCATCCAAGCTAAACTCCAGGATCTGGATGAAAAATTTCTCGGCCTCCATCTTGAACATTCAACTATGAACAACAAATGACAGTTCGAGTCTTCATCAGACAATGGGTTCTCTTCTTCCATCAATTTTCGTGGTCCGAAGCTTGATTTTCCTCACTTCAATGGTACTGATCCAACTGGATGGATCTATCGTGCAGAACAGTATTTCAGTTTGCATAATACTTTTGATGTCAACAAAGTTCCGCTTGCATCCTTTCATTTGGAACAGGAAGCTCTTCAATGGTACCGTTGGTACATCAAGGCTCATGAAGAGCCAAAATGGCCAGACTTTTGCCAGCTCCTTTTGCAACGATTTGGTCCTAGTGCTTTTGATGACTTCACAGGAGCCCTCACTAAACTTCACCAAATTGGCACTGTGAGAGAGTATCAAACCGAATTTGAGAAACTAGCCAACCACTGAAGGATTGTCTGATGACTTTTACCAGAGTTGTTTTATCAATGGTCTAAAGGATGCCATCCGCTCTGAGGTCAAAATGTTCTGTCCCAACACAATGATGGAAGCCCTAGGGTTGGATAAGTTGGAAGAAGACAAGATTGCAGCCCAACAATGCTCCAAGCCCACTTTTGTTCCCTTCCGAAATATGGATTCTCAACGACCACCTATACCGCAGGCTCCCCGACCTACTCCTATCAAGCGTTTGTCTGAAACAGAGATGCAAGCACGCAGAGAAAAGGGCCTTTGCTATAATTGTGATGAAAAATTCACACAGGTACATAGATGTGTTTATCAAAAGCTCTATCTCTTGGATGTGGATTCTCTACCTGCCTCTAAAATTGGTGATGAAGATCCAAAAACAATGGATGCTCAGGTCGACATTCAAGAACCGCCTATTGACCCTCCGTCTCAGGATGACCAGCTAGAGATATCTCTCCATGCTTTAGATGGAATCACCACCCCGCAAACAATGCGGGTCAGGGGTTACTTCAAGAAGCGTCCTCTTACAATACTCATTGATTCGGGTAGCACTCATAATTTCATTGACCCTCGGATCGCCAAACAAGCTGATTGTTTTATCCATCCTTGCTCCAACTTTGAAGTCATGGTTTCCAATGGGGGCACCTTACCTTGCAAAGGGAAGTGTCGAAATATGCGTATCTCTATGGGAGATTATACCTTGCGCTCTGACATGTTTGCCTTGACCTTAGGCAGATGTGATGTGGTTTTGGGCGCTCAATGGCTACGCACACTTGGCCCTATCTTATGGGATTTTGCTGAACTTTGGATGCAGTTTTCCCTCAATGGACAAAAACACACATTGACAGGAATACAACCAGGGTCTCTCAGCATCATTAGTTCACATTGCATGGAAAACCTCCTCAAGAAGAATTCACATGGTGTCATCGCTCAGATCCATTCCATTCAGATGCAACCATCAACGGTCTCCACTACTCCTTTGGATCTACAACAAATTTTGGATTGATATACATGTGTCTTTGCTGAACCAGTGGGATTGCCACCTTCAAGGCCATAATACCATCGTATTCAGATCCTTCCTGGAAGTGTTCCTCCCAACATCAGGCCCTATTGCTACCCATTTCACCAAAAAATGGAGATTGAAATGCTCGTTCGGGACTTATTGAAGCAAGGTATTATTCGCCCAAGCACTAGTTCCTTTTCTTCTCCAGTTCTTCTTGTCCGCAAAAAAGATGGGTCATGGCGCCTCTGCATTGACTTCCGAGCACTTAATCACCTCACCATCAAGGATAAGTTTCCAATTCCTGTTGTTGATGAGCTTCTTGATGAGCTTCATGGGGCTCAATTTTTCTCCAAGTTGGTTCTTCGTTTTGGGTATCATCAAATTCGGGTTCATGAGGATGATATCCCTAAAACAGCTTTCCGCACACATGATGGCCATTATGAGTTTTTGGTCATGCCCTTTGGCCTCACTAATGGTCCTTCCACATTCCAGGCCTTAATGAATAAAATATTTCGACCTTACTTACGGAAATTCATTCTGGTATTCTTTGATGATATCCTCATCTACAGTAAAACATGGGATGAACATCTCTAGCATTTGGATCTTGTCATGCAACTTTTCTCTGACCATCATCTCCATGCCAAGCAGTCTAAATGTGTTTTTGGACAGAAGTAAGTTGAGTATCTCGGGCACATTATCTCAACACAAGGGGTTTGCGTGGATCCTGCCAAAATCGATGCCATGAACAATTGGCCGCATCCTTAGACACTCAAGAGCCTTCGTGGTTTTTTGGGGTTGACTAGCTACTACCGCAAGTTTGTCAAGGATTATGGGAAGATTGCATCTCCATTAACTGCTCTATTGAAAAAGGATGCTTTTACATGGACACATGCTGCTCAGTGTGCATTTGACAAACTAAAACAAGTTATGTGTACTACAGCTGTTCTAGCTATGCTCGATTTTTCCAAGCCCTTCACTATTGAGAGTGATGCTTGTGGCAATGGACTTGGTGTTGTTCTCCTTCAAGATGAACACCCCATTGCGTTCACCAGCAAAGCCCTTTCTGGTAAGAATTTAGCTGCCTCTACATATGAGAAGGAAATGATGGCTATTTTGCATGTAGTACAGAAGTGGCGACCATACCTACTAGGGAATCATTTCTGCATCAAGACTGATCACCAGAGTCTGAAATATTTCTTGGAACAACGTGTCTCCTCCCCAGCACAACAGAAATGGGTTAGCAAACTCATGGGTTATGACTATGAGATCACTTACAAGAAGGGTAAAGACAATATTGTGGCAGATGCTCTTTCTCACACATTTGATGCCCAAGGTTCTCTTTCAGCTATTTCTATGCCTATTCCAAATTGGTTGCAATCTGTTCAATAGGGTTATGTCAATGACTCTTCCTTATCTCAAATCATCCAATGCTTGACCAAAAACCCTTCTGCTATACCACATTACTCTTGGGATGGTGATTCTCTGAGATACAAGGGTCATCTGGTGCTTCCCCAGAGAACAGATCTTCAACAGGCTGTCTTCTATGAACTCCATGGTTCTCCATCGGCAGGGCACTTTGGGTTCCTCAAAACATATGAATGGGCACGACGTAAATTCTTTTGGAAGGGCATGAAAAGGACAATTCAACAGATCGTGGCTGAATGTGATACCTGCCAGTGCAATAAGGGTGAAACAACACTCCTTCCAGGATTGCTCGAACCCTTGCCTATACCTACACGGATTTGGACAAATATTTCTATGGATTTCATTGAAGGGCTCCCTAAATCTGGTGGGAAGATAGTGATTCTCCTTGTGGTTGATCGCCTCTCCAAATATAGTCATTTGTGTGCTCTCAACCATCCCTATATATCCTCCTCAGTCACTCAAATTTTCCTGGACCAGATCTTTCGTCTTCATGGCATCCCTTCTTCCATTGTCTCGGATCGTGATGCGACTTTCACCAATCATTTTTGGGAAGAACTATTTTGCCACACTGGCACCAAACTGAAAATGAGTTCAAGGTATCACCCACAAATATATGGTGAGACTGAAATTATCAATAAATGCTTGGAAACTTATCTTCGTTGCCTCACCTCTGAACAACAACATCAGTGGGAAAAGTGACTCCCTCTCGCTGAATGGTGGTACAATAACTCTTACCACACTGCCTCTAAAATGACCCCATATGAAGCAGTCTATGGTTAGGCACCTCCAGTTCTTCTTCCATACACCCCCAATAGTTCACCAGTTCAGGAATTTGACACGGTCCTTCGAAACCGGGATCAGATTCTTTGCATTTTGCGGGACAATCTTCACATGGCAAGAAATCGCATGAAGCAACAAGCTGATCAGCACCATTTTGAGCGCACTTTTCAAGTAGGCGATATGGTTTTTCTTCGTCTCTAGCCATACAAGAAATCCTCCCTGAAACTCAAAGGGCGTCATAAGCTCGCTCCAAAGTTCTATGGGCCATATCGGATTCTTTAGAAGATTGGGTCCGGTGCTTATAAATTGGAACTTCCTCCTTCTTCCCGCATTCATCCAGTATTTCATGTCTCTTGTCTGAAGAAAGTTCTTGGCACCAACATCAGTGGACAAACGATTTTACCCGAAATGGATAATGAAGGATCCATCCTTTTGGAGCCGGAGGCCATCCTCAATCGGCGCACTCGTCAGCTTTGCTCTCGCTCTATCACAGAGGTCTTAATTCAGTGGCACGACATGCAACCAGAGGATGCTACATTGGAACCACTCCTTCAGATTCAACAACAATTTCCACATCTAAAGCTTTGAGGACACAGATTTTTTTAAGGGGGAGGGGATGTTAGGAACCCATGTCTTTACTTTGTTAGTATATTGTTGTTGGATGCATATGCTTTGTAAGTCATCCCGTAGTATTTGTTGATCAATAGTTTGTGTTATTGTTGTTGGTGCATATGCTTTGTAAGTTGCCCGTAGTATTGTTGATCCATAGTTTGTAGTGGTCCATGGTTTTGAACCATAGTATTCTCTCCTAGACTTAGTATATAAGTGTGTGTTGAGACCTATGAAGACACCGTGAATTTATTTGTATTTAGCTTGCTCAAAGGAGGTTTTCCCCTTGAAGTGGTCTGTGATCAATATAAAAGTGATTCTGAGTTCTATCATTTCTGCTATTTCGCATATTCTTATTAATTAATTGTTGTAGGTGCTTCACACGTTGCTAGGGGAAGATAAGCTAATATTTATATTGTGTTTCTTCATTTCTGAAGACAGGATAGCTAGTTTCTTAAAACAGTGAGATTTTGAATGACCTTCCTTTCCACAGAATGTACATTTAAGAGAATTTTTCTTCCCTTTAAAATCTGGCTTTGGAGAGGTATTTGAAGAGTTACTTGATTTTGAGCTGTGTGTTTGTTTCCCTTTCGATGCCTTTTTATGTGGCATCCTTGAATTTGGAGGTGATCTAGCTATTAATGCATGAGACTTAGAAGTTGAGCTAAGAGAGCCCATTTGAATGAGCTTATCCTGCTCACGAGTGAGTCTTTCAGCAAAAACATCAAAGGTAGGCATTACAAAGTTTGGACCCAAGGCATCCCTAGTTGAATAAAATTTGGAAACAAAGACTGAATATGATTCTCCTAACTTAGAGAGGACTGCATAAATGAGTTGTTCATCCTTTTTTCTCAATATTGCAATCCTTCAGTTGAATCCTAAGAGATTTCAACTTGGAAATGAAGTCTTGAATGATATCAAAATTATTAGGATTGACACTAATCAGTTCATTTTTCAGTTGATGACCACGAATGGCGTCTGTTTTACCAAACAATTGTTCAAGTTGATCCCATGCTTCATGGGGAGTGTCTATGCCTTCCAAATGAAACAGTAGTTCAGGTGAAAGAGAAAGACAAATCAAGCCTAAGGCTTCATCACAATGATTATGCCATTTAGGCTTTTCAACATTTTGTGTGGGTTCTTTTTCCGTTCCAGTGGTTACCCTATATAGACCTTTACTCCTTAATAGAACAACCATTGTTGAATTCCAAGAAAAATAGTTGTGAGGAGTTAAAATAGGGATTGGAAACTTATCTGCGATTGTAAGGAAAAGAAGATGCCAAAGAAAAGGAATAAAAGGAGACTGGTGATAGCTTCAAACAGTAGTTTAGACTCTAGAACAGAGAGCAGAGAAAAAGGACAAAAGAAAACCTGGATGCCCTACAAAAACACCTAGAAGCCACTACAGCCAATGAAGATGGAGGAAGCTAATGCCCTGCAGCTCTGATACCATGTAGATTTAAATAAAGCACAGCAGGATCAAGTCATCCTGATCTCCATACAAACACACAGTCATCACACAATCATCAGAAAAACACACAGAGAGGAAAACAAAGTTCTCTATGTCAAAGAAAAAGACTATTTGTTCTATTAAAGTATGTGATATATAAACATGAAATACAACTATACAAAATAGGTGGGAAGCATTTAAGAATGTTGGTGAGTAGTGCACCAACTGAATTTACTCACTGATGTGAGCTTAAGTGTCAATGTACACGAACACCCGAGACCATCCCGGACAGAATGAACGTACTCCGCCCACTCGCACGACCCTGCAAATTCTCTGGATGCTCTAAAGACAAGATGCCAATGACGATAATTGGCTCAGTAAGCACATAAAGACCTACCAAGTTTTTGATGAGCGTATCATTCCTTGCATAAGTCGCTTGCTCCCGCTCTATAACCATCTCTGCAACCTCAACTTTCTCCACAATTTTTTATTCAAAGTTGGAGAGGGAGTGGTTGACCTCATCATCTACCATTGACTTCAATAAAAAACCAAGTTAATAATTTATGGGACAAAAGCGCCCTTAAATTAGCTAACACATGCCTGCCAGGAGTAACTAGTAAATGCTGCAAGCAAACTTTAAAGATGAAAGAGGGTATACGTCCTTACCTTCAGCTGAATTTAAAATGGAACCAGGAGTTCAGGATTCATTGCTCTTCAGCTTTCCTTCACCAAGGTCTTCATTAACGTCCGATTCTATAGTGAGGGAAACGTCGCCGGAGGGTGAGGAGGTGGAGGCCTTTACAGACAAATCCGAGGAGGATATTGAATCTGGTTGGCAGCATACCATCATTTGCCCAAAATCCAAAAGTGTTTACAGCCTCAATGAGATAGTGGTGAAGTTGTATTGAAATGAGTAACTGGTGGCATTGCTTATATTTTATAAAATGAACTCTCTTGCACTCTCTTATATTGGTAATTTTTGGTACGGTGAGGCATCTAAAGAAGTTCGTTATCTTCAAACAATGACAGACATAATTGATGGTGTTGAAAACAATCTTAGTTGTAGCCTACAATTGCTAAAACCTTGTCTCTTTGATTCATGTACTTGTTCAAATTGATGCGCTAGTTGCAAATTATTTCACACGGCCGTTGTCTAAATCGAAAGGCTTGATGTGCAATCATTTTGTATAACACATATATACATATAGTGTTTCCATTTTAAGTCTTGGTATTATATGTTTAGTTTTGACACTTCAATTGTAGCTTAACTTACAAATAGTCATTTTGTAAGTTCATGGGAATTGTATTTGTAATCCGGCGGAAACATTCTTGGTTCAACCTGACACCCTTCATATTTTGAGTCTAGAACATCTATTGTTGAGTCTTACTCTCAAAGGGTGGAGTTGTAAGAAGCTCTTTGAGGTCTCAATCAATATTTTGAATGGCTCAAAGTCAAGAATTGTTAGATTTATTATGTACTCTAATACTTACTGCTAAGGATGATGCGATTACAATCAATAGAGCAATTCTCCAATTGGTTCTAACTTGTTTACAAGATTCCCAAGACACTCAACATTATAAACCTATTGTTGTTCAAAACAATCAACATCCTACACGTAATCAAATCAATGATGTCACTTTATAATTACTTAATAAAATCAAAGGTGTCACTTTATAATTACTTAATAAAATCAATGATGCCACTTCAAAAGAAAATGAAAATGAATTTTGTCAAACCTCAGTTTTGCTTGCACTTTCCAAGCCCATCACTAGAACTTGGTAAGAAATCATCCATATCAAGCATAGAACTGGTCTTGGATACAACAAGGAAGTGACCTTTCACATTCTGATTATTCCAAACCTATCTAGTTCCAAAATGTTGGATTCCTTCAATAAAATTTATCTTCACCTGCTTTAAATTTGCATTAGTTTCTGAAATGCCAACATTATCATCGACTTGGTCACATGGATAATTGATGTTTTTATCTCCATCCTTGTAAGTATTGTGGAAAGCATACTCATTCTTCAGAAAGATGCTTCATACTCAAGAAACCTACAAGAGGGAATATTCACTATGGGTGGATTGCTTCTTCGTAATGGTCATCAACAACCAAGAAGATATATAAGTCATGCCAAAGAATTCATTCATGATTAATGACACATCTTGCAGTTGAGAGATTTTGTAATTCTCACCTTGTTCCCGATTGGGGGGAATAATTGACAATCAGAAACAAGCGAACGAGAACAAGTGAGCTTGAACCATAGCGAAATCCATAGCAAGGAGCTTATGGTAGTTTCCATATCCTCAAGCTAGAGCCACCTAACATGAGTCATAGTTGCAGCCAAAGCCAGTGTTAGAGCCATGTTCCACCTGAGAATGATTTGGTTTGTGGTCATCCTTAAACCACCGTTTAGTAGAATAATTACAACCTTTTCTATCCTTTGGAATGTTCCAGGAACCAATTAACCTTTGTTGGCGTAAAATTGAGATTGGGTTCTAACACATGGGAGAAGAAAGTTACCTATGTAATCTAGTGTGATGTCATTTCCAATCCCATGAAGGAGAAGGTCCCACTCGAAGCACAACCAAGATAGGTGTGGGATATGGATTGGTTAACTGTATGGATATTGTTATGAAAGTTCTTATCATTCATATTGCAACAGTAATCATCATAAGATATCGCAACGTTGTTTATCTCATAACACTGCAACATTAACATATATAGTACTTGTAGAAAATAAAGAGTGAACACGTGAAAGACAAACAAATTCAACATGTAAAATTGAGGAGCCCAAAAATCCTTCTTCGTTATAGTAGATAAACTTCATTACATCATAGATCTATGGCCTTACAATTACCATGGGATTACCTATCGTGGCATATGAAAAACATGTAAGAAAAACCCAACTACCCAAAACCCAAATACATTATTCTCTACTACAGATCTGGCTATTTTTTCCCTTGGTTGTTCATCTCTTCTTTTACTTATTCACATCTCTTGCTTCTCTTATGTCTCTTATTTCGCTTACCTTTCACTTCATTTTATACTTGCGGGGGTGGGTTCAAAACGATTACAGTTGTTAGCATCGTTTTTGCAACTCCCACTTATTTTACCCAACGTTTTCTTTGATCCTTTCTTCTTCTGTCTTTTGTGGTCCTCTAAAAAAATGAAGACCACAAGGGTTGACTCACCCTCAAGTTAACTTTGATGTGTTTCTAATCCTTGTGCATCTTCTGTTGTTGGCTATTCAAATGAAGGTGCTAGCTCTGGTACTAAACAACGTCGGTATACCACTTATGGTATTAAACAACATCAAATTTCAACTTTTATATGTAGGAGCCCAAAGAAAATTACTAGATGCTGAGAATAAATCTCATGTCTGGAAGAAAGATAGATAACATATGTATCTATATGTATAACATATGTATCTATATCTATGTAAAATCAAAACATAGATACTATCATGTTCAAGGTGGAATATTTTGAGCCAAGGCTCTCCCACCAACTCACATTTCAAATTCATATGACAATCTGTGGGAAAAACATCCATCAAACTGTTTTGGATTGAGGAGCCTCCACTTTGATCATTTATTTGTCTTATTGGAGAGCTATCGGCTCTCCCAAAGTTAACTAGTATCCTACCACACATAAGGCCTTCAATGGTCTTGGTTTTCAACCCTATGGGATATTACCTTCCTTAGATCACTACAAAAATTGAGTGGTGTCTCGGATTAAATTCGCCGACTGGTCTCTTTGTTCATCCACCTCAGTGATCCTCCACTTCACTGGCACTGATTCTGCTAGCTTAGAAAAAGCATACATTCCAAGAGCTTCCATGTGGTCATCACTCAACATCCATTGTCGCACACAAATCTTCTGCCCCTTTTCGATCATATGAAACACCTCATCACATGAGAGTTCCCATGATTTAATTTATATCTGATTTATCATCAATTTGATTGAATCCTGTTGACACAACGACTATCAACAGGGGTTCACTTCGCACTGTTGTCAACAAATCATCAACTAAACCCCCTTACACACCGGCCAAGAAAGGTTTTACCCTTTCCAGCAACACCGAAAGAGCGAGTGAGGTCTCACCCGAGATGCGCAAGGGGGATGCAGGAACCAAGTTTCCACAATGGAGTTGAGGACATGCATTAACCGCAAATTGCACTCACAAAAACCAAAGATTATGTCTTCCACACTATACTAACACTTTGTCATTCGCATATTCATCAATTAGAGAACCGACTCATAATAACCATTCATGTCAACATGTTCTAACTATTCATGAATTACTGAACCCACACAACATTAAACATTAAACCACCATTCACATTCATCATCTCACAGAAACAAAGACAGAGATAGAACCATAATCGAACATCTTCATGCATTCATTAAAACCTGCGGAATGACCTTCGTAGAGACAATCAATACATCATATCGCGGATACAAAACAAATCAACAACTGGATAAAAACTTGACAGGTCGATTACCCTATTCGTCACCGATATGGATTCCCTTATGCTTACAATCATACTCCTATTTATACAAAACTAAGTGGTTATAAAATGGTCCACATGACCCTTATCTAACTAACTATCTACTTCCACACTTCTATGTTCTCCACGAATGACCCTTTCATCCGCAGATCATCCCTTTCACAACTATCGGCTTCCATACTTCCTGCGGACTAATCCCGTGCCAACAGGCCCCCAACACAAACTTGTGGCTCACCCTCGATCCACCTCAGATGGACACCGCTGGTTTGTTCACCTGCTGTTGGAAGTCATCGTATGCAATTTTGATCTGGTCAACTACTTCCTTCACTGATGCTCTAATTTGCGCACATTTTCCCACCTACTGCTCCGTTGGGTGGTCGCATCCTTTCTGTTGTGCTTCCCCTAGTTGCTACTTAACCTATTTCATTACCTCTACCACACGTGCTATGAGAATTTCGGCTCTCATTTGGAGCTCGTCCAAGTGCATGGCCCATCGTTGATGTCGCTTGTGGGCCTTTGTTACACGTTGCTGCATGCTTTTTAGGTTCGCTTCCTTTGTCATTCGTATAATTGTGGGCATCATTTTGAGCGATCCCTTAAAGGCATCTATCTGCGCTTCCACTTCGCTGAGTTGTCTCTTCAGCGTGTCCAGCTAGTCATCCTCGACTATACTGCCACAAAATTCTGTGATGCCTTCCGCAACTGTCTGTGCTTCCTGTTCCATCTCCTGGATCTCTATCACTGCTTCCTCAATCACCGTCTGCTGACTCTGAATCTGTTCTGGCGGTGTGCTAGGTATCACTCTAGCCTGTATCTCTGCATTTTCCTTCCTGAGCTTAGTGAGATCCACCCCTAACATAACAACTTTCACTTCTGGGTCTACATCTGGATCTAGATCCACCGTTTCGCATGCCTTTGCAAGCGCTCTTTCTATTTTGGCCTGTTCCTCTATAGCCTTATCTTTTGTGGCTAGTGCTACAGCTTGTTTTTCTTGTTGACATTGTGCTGCCATCTCACTAGTTTGCAGTTGCTTTTTGTATTCGACCATCTTGTTGTGCATCGCATCCTCGCGGTCACAGATCTCTATGCTTGCTGCGGCTTGGATCTAGTGTAATGTTAACATTGGGAGAAAATTGAAATTTACCACAAACTGGTCGGCCTTCTGAACCTTGAAGTCCAAGGTCTCATCACCTGTCATGATAGCATGGGATTCTATTTGGACTATCCATGGTTGGGTGCCGACTTCTACCTCGACTCTGGGTGTCGACAGATTTTGCTGAATATCCCCATGTGGTACACTCATATTAATTATTGTGTTCGCCATTGTGGTTAGTAGCTCACCTATTTGCTGAATTGCTCGGCTGAATATTGTGTAACCTGATCGTGGCTATTTTCCACTACTGTTGTAATGCTCTCCAGAAGTTTGTTGAGCTGCTGTGCAGTGATCCCTTCTCATGTGCTACTGCTAGCTTGGTCCATCCTTTTCTTTGTCCTCAGCTCGTCCTATTGCACCTATAGCTCTGAATATGTCAGGGTGTTTGCTATTGAAGCTCCATCGTGGCTAGATTCCACCGACTGATCTTTCACATCATCATCTTGTCCTGCGCCTTCCTTTCGGCTGTCGGAAGCTATGTCCTCCCCGGCCAGGTTCGGTCGAACATATTTCCTGCTTATTCGCTATGTCCTTCTCATCGGCTGGAGCCTTCCATTCCTCTAGCCATCTGGTGATAATGGTGTTGAGCTCAAATTCGGTGAGATTTTACTATGTCCGCACCCATTACTTCCTTGGATATGCACGTGCTTGAAGGTAAATTTCCTGTACCTCGACCGATAGTCTTGCGATTTATCGATACTTTGTTTTTTCTTGCTCTGGTATTCACGGTATCATCTATGCATCTAGCCGCATCCTCTCCAGAAACACATAAAATTGCACAATGTTGTCTTTCTGTCGCTGTTTATTAGTGGTTTCCCATAAGTTCTGGTACCGCACACCTTCGCGTACCCAGGCTTCTGGGATGTCCATACCCTGATAGTGGTCGAGTTCCCTCCATCCTGCTAATGCAATCAGCATGAGGAGCCAGGAGTACGTAAATGGATTCCTGTACTCTTGTGCATCATGCACATTGTTGATCAACTCGTGTAGCAGGAATTTCAACCAATTCATCTGTTCTCCTGTAGCACATCATTCCGTGGTAGTGATGACCCATGAATTACATTCCTTAGGCCTATTCTTTCGTGTCACCTTGACTATTAGTATATTTTCCGCGACTCTGACAGCCTGGTCATTGATTGTGTGGATGAGGTATCCTCTAGAATCTTTCTCCACACCATACTTTGCCGTCAATTGTTCTGCAAACTTCTTGTCGTTATCGTTCCCCTGGAAAAATTGGGAATGGTTGGCTCCATCTTTAGGAAGCTCGGTAATTCTAGCGATTAAGTCGAATGTGATGGGGATATTCTCATGCAACCAGAGAGACCCTCCATGAAACATGCAATCAGTTGTTTGACGCATGCATTGACTTGTGCGACATGTGGGTAAGGCCTAATAGCCCGGAGCATTCCAATCCCTGCACCCATGCTGCAGGTTCCTTCATTGTTGGGCCTCCTTCGTGGGGGACATCAACGTAGCCTTCTGTGTATTCCTTGAATTTTGCGAGGTCATGGTCAGTATACTGCAGCCTCTGTAGCTTGGCCGCAATGTCCCCGACATGAGGAACGCCCTGCGGTATCGACGACATCTCAATTGAATACCTTTCATTCTTGTTTACTCGCAGTGTGGGTGTCTCTTTCCTGTGTGGAAGAACGTACTCTAAGAGCATTGGGCCATCATTCCCTTCTTGCAGTACTTCAGTGCCTAAGGGACCTGCAGCTCTGTCGGTGAATCATACTGAGGGCTAGGTTCCTTTCTTCTTTGCGCAGACGGTGTCTGGAGGTCGATTCACGCTCCTCTTCTTTTTTACAAGGATGCTGGACATGACTTCTAGCTGCTCTTTTGTAACTGGTGTCAGCGCTGGTCGCTCGGCACTGGTGCTTGAAACATAAACCTCCATGCAGTTCTGCAACCTCTTTCTTAATCACACAATGCCTTTCACTGCCCCTTTCCTTGCATTTATAGTGTTGGTTGGCCGCTTCCAACCGATTTTGGACCATGATTACCGAATCCGACGGTGATTTTCCAAATCTACCGCATGCATTGGGCATTAAATGCCATTTTTCTTGTTTTTGCTACTGTCTGTTGTGGCATAACTATTGCATTTATGACAGGATTTGACTCGTTCGCACCAAGTCCGTGATACTGTGATTCTTTTGTCGACTAGTGTTGCTGCTACCGACCAATGCTTTTTTGTTGAAAGATGCCTGCTGTGATTTGTGTTTTTTTTTTTTTTTTTCCAGTCCTATTTGGTTAGCGGCACAGCCAGCTCCGTTGTGCCACGGTGTCGCAGTATGCTCTTATGTTCGCACTTCTTATAGTTGTTGCTTATCCCTTTTGACTACGTTGGTTTGGGGTCCAGTACTTTCCGAACTCATCCATTATTGGTTCTATACTTCCTGCGTCCGGGATTCCCACAATATCAGCCTGTGCTCTCTCCTTGTCCCTTGGATTCAACCGGTAGGGCCATTGCTTGACTGGATTCACATCGGGTTTCAGGGGGATCTTCATTTTGCCTAGGTCCCCAAAAATTCCTTTCATCTCTGAGAATTTCGTTGGGAACAGATCCTAAAACTCATGCAACAGATCAGTCATTTTCACAATGGTGGAATCGTCCCAATAATACCCAATGCTTGCAAACTTTGGGTTCTCCTCCGACCCAATGTTGACTTTCATGATCTTCAGCGGTTGTTGGAATTTGTTAGAAGTTATTTTTGGTGCTTAGACACTACGAATGCCTTCCGATTCTAGTACATGCGTAGCCCTCGCATCGTCCTCATCATCCGGCTCTCTTGTGATGTTATAGAACTCCATCATCATTTCTGGTGTCGGAGTCCACCGAATTTCTAATGGTTTCTCTATCAGTACTCCTTCAAATATCTTCTCACGGATCACTTGTAGCGCAGTATGGATGAAGGGGTTCTCATCTGAGAAACAAAACGTTTGGCTGAAGCCAAGTGTTAGCTACTCCCAAGAAGTCATTCCGCGTCACAGTTCTGCTACGACATACCAACTCCGCGGTACTTCATCCAATGTGTGAACAAATGCATGGAACCATTCTTCTTTAGCTCATAATCCCCATTTTCTTTCACACTAGGCCAAATGATCCTTTGGGTCACTTCTTCCATTGAACTTCCTTCCGCTATATCCTTCCGCATCGCCGAACCTAACCGTCATTAGGTAGCGATATAGTGGCCAGTTTGTGATATTAGACTTGTGCTCCGCCCACCAACACACAGGATTAGCCTTCAAGGATTCCTCCAAGGCCAATAGATGTTGTGGCTGCTCCACTTTCTCCTCAAAATCCATGAGAAACGTCGCCAAATTGGGAAAGCCTTCATATGTTGGTAGCGCCCACTCCTCTGTGGCTACCCATCGCAGAGACTATGTGATCCAGGCACACCTTCTAAATGATACTTGATGCATCTGGTTCTACCAATTCTCGAGTGCCTCATCCGAATCCGATGATGCTGAACTAACATTGCGCCAACCCAATTCTCCATCTGCGGTAGGATTAATGTAATCCTCAAATATATTGTATATACTATCCCATCCCTTCGTAAATTTATCTCTCGCCAATTCAACGTATCGCTGCCATTCCGCAGGATCTAGAGGTGCAACGACCCTCATCTCGCGATTCTTGAATGACATAGTCTGCTTCTTGAAGTTGATAATCGCTAGATTATTGATTTCCTAGTCAATCCCTAACAACGTTGGGTAGGGGCTGGTATTGTTAAAATAATGTAACTGCGGAAGATTTTCTATTTATATTATTGTATTCCTCCTCCGAGAGATGATGGGCATGTAATTAATAATGTAAAGGTCATTGAAAGAATCAATGTAAACCCTAGGACATGTGTCGGCTTAGCAAAGCCCCTAAAATATTATTATATTATGTAATTGACCAGTCAAGTAGAGAAGTTGGCCTTATTGGGGAATTTTTCACCCCAACGGAAGAGTATAAATAAAGGACCTCTCTCTCACTTCTATCACTCAGTTCGCATTAGTGAAGAGGAGAGGTGCGCACAAGTGGAGGAGTAGCTGATTTGTCTTGGGGAACTTTTGTACTTTGTGATTTCTATATTGAGGAAGGATTTGCCGGGGTTTTCTCCCTTTATGGTTTCCCCGAGAGAATATCTGTGTTCATTGTGCTTTATGTTGTGCTTGTTTATCTTTTAGTATTTGTTTATATGCTATATGTTGTTCAAGTAAAAAACTAACATGGTATCAGAGCTGGCTTGAAAGATTATATTGTGCAGCCACGGGAAATTAGGGTTTTTTTCAGAAGCAGAATTTTGGAGTTCTCTCAGCATAGGATTGATCCCCTCATAAAAATCAAAATTTTGGTTGGGAAGAACCCTGAGATCAAACAAACCCTAGTTCGGGTTTTTGACCAGAAAAAACCAGAAATTGCAAATCCGAATTTCGTAGGTCACTTTTGAGGGGCAAATTTTTGGAGTTCCAAAAAATGAGCACACTAGCTTGCTCACCTCAGTCAAATACATCTCCCTGGCTTGTCACAAGTTTAAAATTCCAAGTTTGAATTTTTAGGGTTTCTCTGTCAAACCCTAGATCCAGCAAATCATCAAGGTAAGATCTACAAACTTTTCTATTTCCATTTGAGGTTCTCATTATATCAAAATGAAACACAATACCAAGCTTGATGGAGCTGAGAACTTAAGATCCTGGAAGTATAGAGTCATGCTCATCCTTGAGGAGCATGAACTAGAATACTATGTGAAGGAAGGTCTCACAGAACTAGAGGGAGATGAAGAAAAGGCAAGGCATAAGAAGAACCTGATCAAAGAAAAGAGGATCATTGCTGACGCCATCAAGGATCACTTGATCCCCCATGTGTCTTCCAAGAAGACACCAAAAGAGATGTTTGATGCCTTGACTAGCCTGTTTGAAGGAAAGAACATCAACAGAAAGATGACCTTGAGAAATCAACTCAAGGGTGTGAAGAGTATGAAGTTTGAGTCCATGCACTCATACTTCTCCATAGTATCCCAGATCAAATAACAACTAGAAGCCATTGGGGATATGATAGAGGATGAATAAGTTGTGATGACCACCCTGAATGGTCTCCCCCGAGATTGGGAACCATTTTTTCGTGGCATTTGTGCCAGAAAGAAACTGATCAAGTTCAGAAACCTATGGGAAGAATGTGTCCAAGAAGAAGAAAGAATACTTGTAAGAGAGGAGAAGTTAAACGACAATGAAGATCAAGATTTAGCTACTCATGCTAAAGGTGGGAAGAAGAGGAAGAACAACCCTCATCCCCGAGAGGACTCTCCAAGAAGACCCTAGAAGAAGAGAAGGACCATAAAGGATTTCTCTTCAATTGAATGTTACTCATTCCAAAGATTGGACACATTGCAAGGAATTGTCCAAACAAATCTGGACACCACAAGAAGCAGAAGAAGAGGTTTCATGCTCATGCAGTAGAAGATAGTGATGATGATGAAAATACCATAGATAATGAAGAATCTAGTGAAGAATATGTTCTTATCTCAGCACTCATCGGTTCAGTATCTCATGGAAGTGATACTTGGCTAGGGTATAGTGGAGTTTCAAAGTACATGACATGATACAAAGAATCCTTGTCTCATATCATCCAGAAGGAATCTCCACACAAGGTAAAACTCAGAGATGATTACCAATATCCCATAAAAGGTATGGGAGAAGCCTCTTACAAGTTGGACTCTGGGAAGTCCATGAATATGAAAGATGTACTTTATGCACTTGGGTTGAAGAAGAAACTTTTATCTATTTCAGTATTAGATAAGAAACGTTTTCGAGTTTCATTTGTAGATGGTGAAGTTCTCATGTGGCCTAAAGGGAAGACTATTGATGATGCAGTAGTCATTGGAGTAGAAGAAGGAGGACTTTACAAACTGAAGGGTCATGCAGATGCAGCAATGATGGCTAGTACCATGAACCCCTGTGAGCTATGGCATAGGAGACTATCTCATTCACACCATAAGTCCTTACCAATTGTAAGTAAGGTGGTGACTGGATTACCAGAGATCTAGGTGGATCATGAAGGAGTATGCAAAGGGTGTGCTCAAGCGAAGAGTACGAAGAATCCTTTTCCAAGTAGCGATAGCAAAACAAAAGTTAATCTGGATATCATTCATTCAGACATTTGTGGACCAATGTCCGCCACCTCTCTAAGCGGGTATGAATATTATGCATCTTTTATTGATGATTATTCTTGCAAAACTTGGATTTACTTTCTAAAGAATAAGAATGAAGTCTTTGAAAAGTTTAAAGAGTTCAAGGCACTCATAGAGAATATCATTGAAAAGAAGATTAAGATCCTGAGGTCAGACATCTAAAGATATTTGGGTGTCTAGTGTTCATCCACATTCCAAAGGAGAAGAGATCGAAACTAGAGCCTTCATGGAAGAAGGGAATATTTGTGGGTTATAATGAGCAATCTAAGGATTACTGCATATACATCCCAGGATTCCGTCAGATTGAGATTAGTCGGGATGTCACATTTGATGAAGATACATCCTTCAACAAGTCTAAGAGGACTCATGAGGATGAATATGAGCAGGAGGATCCCAGAGTTGCAGAACCAACCAAAGAATCAATTCTAAATCTTGGAGGGGATCCTACTCCAGAGGATCATGACATGGCAGAACCTCAGAGACCTGAGGAGATACCCCATGATGAGATCTATCGAAAGAGAAGACCATCATGGGAACGCGAATTAATCCAAGATGTAGGAAAGTATGGTGCCCCATAGGGATCTAGTAGAGAGAGAAAGAGACCAAGGCCATACTCCAGCTATGTAGCCTTGATGTGCAATCTTGTTGAAGAAGAACCAACTTCTTTTGAAGAAGCAGTAAAGAAGAAGGAATGGTTGGATGCCATGAATGACGAGTATCAGTCCATTATCAAGAATGATGTTTGGGATGTGGTACCAAGACAGAAGGACAAATTAGTTGTTTCATCAAAATGGATCTTCAAAACAAAACATTCAGCAGAAGAAAGCATTGAAAAGTACAAGGCAAGATTTGTAGCCCTAGGATTCTCGCAAAAGGAAGCAATTGATTATGAGACTTTTGCCCTGGTAGCCAGATATACTTCGATTAGAACCATTCTTGCCTTGGCAGCCAAGATGAAATGGAAGCTACATCAGATGGATGTGAAGACAACTTTCCTGAATGGAAATATAGAAGAGGAAGTATATATCGAGCAACCAAAAGGATTTGAAGTAGAGGATAATAAATCACATGTATGCAAGTTGAAGAAAGCACTGTATGGGTTGAAGCAAGCTCCTAGAGCATGGTATGGAAGAATTGGTAGCTTCATGATGAGCTTGGGATTTACCAAGAGTAAAGAAGACTCTAATATTTATTACAAGATTATGAATGATGAACCCATGATACTATTACTGTATGTTTCTGACTAGAGAAGACAAGCCCATTGTTGAATGTAAGAAGAGGCTTGCAACAAAATTTGAGATGAAAGACCTTGGCAAGATGCACTGTTTTCTAGGTCTTGAGGTATGGCAGTTTCTAGACGAGATTTTCCCAAGTCAAGGAAAATACATAGTAGAGATCCTAAAGAGATTTGGGAGCTAGATTGCAAGGCCATGACTACTCCGATGGTGACAAATCTGAAGCTTCTGAGTGATGCTTCTTCAGAGAAAGTGGATCTCACCATGTATAGACAGATTATTGGGTCGTTGATGTATTTGACCAATACTCGTCTAGATATATGTATTGTGGTAAACACATTGAGTCAGTATATGGTGGAACCCAAGAATGTTCACCTGATTGCAGCAAAACATGTGATGAGATATCTGAAGGGTACATTGGATTATGGACTTAGATATGCCTCAGATAGTAAGTTTAGACTATATGGGTACATAGACTTGGATTGGGATGGATGTGCTGAAGACAAAAAGAGCACTTCAGGATGTTTCTTTAGTTTGGGATCAGGTGTGATCTCATGGCTCAGTAGAAAGCAACCCTGTGTTGCACTCAATACAGCGGAAGCTGAATATGTAGTAGATTGTTCAGCTTGTGGTGAAGCAGTGTGGCTTTGCAATATGTTGACAATATTGTTCGATGCAAAGATTGATGATACAGAGATACTATGTGAAAACCAGAGTTGCATCAAGTTGAAAGAAAATCCCGTGTTTCATGATAGATCGAAGCACATCGAGATTAAGTTCCACTATATTTGGGATATTGTGTAGAAGGGAGTTGTGAAGCTCGAGTATGTTCGTACAGAGGAACAAGTTGTTGATGTGCTAACTAAGCCTCTAGCTCGTGTGAAGTTTGATTACTTTTGAGACAAGCTTGGTGTGGTCCAGAGGGATCTCTCTAGAAAGAGAGACTGATAGATCCTATCTGAAAGGATAGATGCCTGTCCAGGAGGGATGGAAGATCAGTACTGGCTGACTCATGGTTCTAGTTCTCACAAAATGATGCCTATCCATAGGGATGGATGCTTCTCCAAGGGTGAGGGAATATTAGTACTAGTTGACTGATGGTTCCAGTTCTCACGAACTGATGCCTATCTGTAGGGATGGATGCCTCTCCAAGGGTGAGGGAAGATCAGTACTGGCTAACTGATGGTTCCATCTCTCACGAGATGATTCCTGTCTGGATGGATGGATTCCTCTCCAAGGGTGATGGAAGATCAGTACTAGATGACTGATGGTTCCAGCTCTCACGAGTTGATGCCTCTCCAAGGGTGAGGGAAGATCAGTACTGGATGACTGATAGTATCAGTACTTAGTTACAAATTGTTGTTGCAGGTGTTCTAGCTGATGGTTGTTGATGAGGTTGTTCTAGCAGATGGTGTTCCAACTGACGATGATATTGTTCCAGTTGATGGTGCTGTTGATGACGATGTTCCAGTAGATGGTGTTCCAGCTGATGAGGTTGCTGACAGTAGAAGATGTTCCAACTGATGATGTTGTTGATGAGGATGTTCCAGCAGAAGAAGTTCCAATTGACGAAGATGATGCTCCAGAAAGAGGATAATTGGTGATGATGATGCTGCTGATGATGATCATATTTCAATAGATGATGGTGTTGCTACTCCACAAGTGATGCCCCAGACAAATGATGATCCAAAGCCTTCCTACGCCATATAGAATTTCACAAGTCAGTTGTGCAGATGTTGTTACCCGCATAATACCTTCCTAGTTAAGAGGGAGTGTTAAAATAATGTAACTGCAGAAGATATTCTATTTATATTATTGTATTACTCCTCTGGGAGATGATGGTCATGTAATTAATAATGTAAAGGTCATTGAAAGAATCAATGTAAACCCTAGGACATGTGTCGGCCTAGAAAATCCCTAAAAGATTATTATATTATGTAATTGACCAGTCAAGTAGAGAAGTCGGCCCTGTTGGGGAATTTGTCATGCCAACGGAAGAATATAAATAAAGGACCTCTCTCTCACTTCTATCACTGAATTCACTCAAGCAATTTCACATTAGTGAAGAGGAGAGGTGTGCACAAGTGGAGGAGTAGATGATTTGTCTTGGGGAACTTTTGTACTTTGTGATTTCTATATTAAGGAAGGCTTTGCCGAGGTTTTCTCCCTTTGTGGTTTCCCCGAGAGAATATCTGTGTTCATTGTGTTTTATGTTGTGCTTGTTTATCTTTCAGTATTTGTTTATATGCTATATGTTGTTCAAGTAAAAACTAACAGGTATTGTCCACGATTTCAATTACATCAAAATCTACATAAGTTTTGAGACCCTCAATCTCGACTGGAAGCTGGTACACTTGACCAAGCAGAGTAACCTTACTCTTATATTCTAATCGCAGCTGTACTGGTGACCAGGCCAACTGTGGTTTCCCCATTGTCTCCCATGTATTCTTAGTCAGAATGTTGACGTCTGACCCCAGATCCAAGATAATTGAGTTGACATCAAATGCTCCAATTTGTGCCGACATTCACATCTCTCTCCATGTCTTTCTCTTGTGTATGCGATTGACCTTTTGTTCCTGGCATACACCCTCCCATCGAGTCAACAGATTGGATATCTCCTCTAGCGCGTTTTGATCCTTTGTCAACTCCAGGCAACTTTCAAGAAGGATTTTAAGGTGTTATCCTTTCCCCGCGACTTCATCTCGTCGAACATCGGTGGCATATCGTAGATAAATTCTTCCTGAAGAGGTAACTGCCTCCTTTGTCTCATCACCTCCTGTGATTTCAAGAAGATATCCCTTTCGACCTCCACTTCAAAGGTGACATGTTTCTTTGTTGTTGGTTGGACGGTAGCTCCTGGCCCGTCGAATCCTATCACAGCTCCTCCTCGTTTCACCACTCCAACAGTCGCATGGTGTCTTCGAGCCTCCATTGATATCATCTGTATAGTCAGTGGATTTTGATTCTGGTTCTGTGGAGGTGGTGGAAGATTCTTGGTCTACCATTTTGCGATGAGCGGCGAATAGTCTTCAACGCCATGATCCATAGCGCTACAATAAATGCACTATGGCGATGGATTCAGGTAGTCCGTATAATAGTTCCCTTCCTACCCACAATTGTAGCATATAATTGGTCCTCATCCTCGTCCAACAACTCCTCCTTATCCTACGTTAACACCTTGAACTCCATGAAATCCTCCTCTAGCCCCTCCACGTGGTGGGCCATATGGTGTGTATTGCAGCTTCCCATACTGCAGCTGTTGCAGTGGTCCATATGGTCGGTACTGCGGTGGTGGATACTATGGCTGACCATAATGCGATTGCCCATACTATCCCTGATCATACTGCTGCTGTTGGTGATTATACTGGGTTGGTGGTTGATTATATTGTTGTTGTTGCTGACCTGGTGGCTGTTCTTCTCTTGCCATGAAATATGCGGCTGCAGTTCTCTCTTGGCATAGGCCATAAACTCTGCATTTGTTTTCCTCATGGCCAACCGATTTGCAGAACTTGCAATACAAGTTCTCTGGTTTCAACACCATTTTTTGCAGATAAACACACTCTTCTAGTCGATGGCCTCGCGTTTGGAAGATATGTTGGCTTACAAACTGTTCTAGAGGTTTTCCAATATAGACCCAAGTTCTTCGAGGTTTCACTTAACCAACAAAACCCCTTCTCGCTAGCCCTTTCGGCAACAACCTGCGAACAAGCTAAGGTCTCACCCGAGGTGTAGCTATGGGGGCACTGCGGAATCAGGTTTCCACAGTGATGTGATGAGTTGTTCGGACAAGACTACTACGCAACGCAATATAGGACTTGTGCTGCCAACTGAGGGCTATGTGACAATAGACTGCATCGCGGTCCTTACTTCTATGTGCGATGATACTTTCGCAACCAGCGCATCTACGGACTGCATGGTTCGGATAGAGTGTAAATACTAGGACAACGCAACTGACTTATACGCTTCCTTCACGGACTTAACCAATATCGACGATTGCACTTTAACACTTATTCATTCACGACTGCCTTAGATTATTTAGACCGAAACTGATGCAAACAGATGAGATCAACAATAATGCGCACCCCTGGTGCTACGCATCGAAGATTTATACAACCCGAACCTTACACATCTGTGTGATTATTCAATAAACTAATACTTCCACAACCATGAGATACTGTGTATCCAACATTCATTCATTCATGTAACACTTAACATATTACTCCCATCTTTCTCCTATGGCGAATACGCATAAAAGAATTAACATAACAACTGGTAAATGAGAATATAAGCATTCAACGTAAGCAAATAGATAAGTGCAAAGCATAAACAATCACACTACACAAGATTTAATGTAGTTCACCCCTCGGATGGAGGTTACGTCCACAAGAACTGTTGTTGTATTAGTCTTCTGGGAAGGGTAAAATAGTTCTTTGTCTGCGCACTCAGCTTTAGACTCTCTTCTCTCTCAATCAGCCTCTGCGCACACAGCTTGCAGAGCCTTACAAAATTGTCTCTCAATAGAGATCTATTCAGTTAATACAATGAAGAGTTTTACAATTAACAACCTAAAATGAGAGATTCAACAAGCCTTTCCCATACAAAATGTGCCTTATTTATAGATCATGCCCGTAGGTCATGTCTTTACAATTCAAAGGCAAAAACCCTTAGGTTTACAAAACTGTCATGGTTTTCCCCCAAAACCGGACTCATTGGCTTCTGGTAGCGAATCTTCCATCATGGCGGTATTCCATGCATGCTTCACATCATTATTATCCTTCCTGTTGCACGCATGCCAACAGGTCACTTTCACCAAGTAGTTCTTCCTCTAATGGTCTCGTGTGACTGGTTCAGGTAGTGGTTCTTTCGCGTGTGTGACCAATCACTTTCTTTCCGCATTGCTCCTACCCATCGCTTGGAAATCGTGGAGCATCTTTACCAAAAATAGACCACCAACGGTCTAACAGGAATCTGTGCTGTCTTCTTTCCAACACTCTGCTTTGCTAGCATCCCGTAGATTGGACACATCACAGCACTGTATCCTCGCAGCACTGAACTTCACATCTCTTCCGATGCTGCACTGCGTGTAACTTCGCAGCATACCAAAACTTATAGAAAACATCTTTTCACTGAATTGCGCTCAGCTCCACAGTTCCAAAAATTGGTTTGCACAAAAATGACCCACTTGGGCCAAGCCAAACAAGCCCCTAACACTTACATGTGGCTCATCTCTGAGCCACTTCCAACTTTGACTTCCCCTGGCTGTCCCTCGGGCTGCGGAGCTAGCTTCATAGCGAACTTGTTGTATGAGGCAATCAACTTTCCAAGTGTATCCTTTGTGTCTTGCTCAACTTGTCTCACAGTTTCCAGCATCTCGATTGTCATTTCATCATCTAATTAGCCTTCTACCTGTTCTTGGCCTTTGTACAACTATTGTAACTGTTCCTCGATCTCCTACGAGATCGTGTGGGATGCCTCCAGCAAGGGTTGCGATTTATCCCCCATCTCAGTTTCTTTTTCTCTTAGCGCTTGAACCTCCTTTTGCAGCTTACTGATTTCTGCATATCACTGAAGTCTTTCTCTTGGTAGCAATGCTTTAACTTGTGTGTCCAGCAACTCTTCTTCAAGTGTTGTAAACGTTTTTGTCACCTCATCTAACAGACTTTGGCACTTAGCCACCTCGGTGGCTATACTTTCTGCCATAACTTTCACTGCTTCCGCTCTCAACTGCTTCTCATATGGTGGAGTTTGCGGGTTGATTTGTGCCTCCAAGGAAGCAACCTTAGCTTCATGGATGATCTCCATATCTTGCATCTCTCTCTTAAGACTGTTAACCAGTTCTCCGATATTAATAGTAGTATCCGCTGGGTCTAATTGTACTTCAAATTCTTCTATTCCATTTGCGACCGCAGTGATCATGGATTCTAGTCTTTGTCGATGATCACGCTCATCTTGTAGCTCCAGAGCTCTCCACGAGCTAGATTCCTCCAACTGCTTATTAGCTTCTTGTAGCTCAGCTTGTCCTTTCAGCACGTCAGTAGTTCTCTCATGCATTTCTTGGACAACCTGCAAATGAAAATAATGTAGACCAGGTAGTGGTATCTTCTCCAGATCGAGGTCCACTCGCTCTACATCCTTTGTGTCCAACAATAGTTGTTCTGGCAGTGGAAGGATCACAGTTAATGGATCCAGATGGACGATGCAGGACTTCACAGCAACGGTCATGGTTAGCTGCAGTGTCTTCCGTTGCGAGGTTCCTCCCGACCTCCCTTTAGACTCTAAATCCCGTGGCAAGGGTAGCCTTTTATGTACTTCTTCAATTTTCTCTGTAATCCCCTGCAGCGCGGACAGATTCCTCTGCAGACTTTCCTGAATTGCCTTGTCCTTATTCTCCTTGTCAGTCATAAGATATTCCATCTTCTCTGTGACCTTTTCCGCAATTGTGTCGTAGTCCTCCTCATGGAGTACCGCGTCTAACTTTCTCGTATTGGCCTTCTGCTTCTTCTTCGGCCCTTTTGGGTGTGGTGGGCTCTCAGCTTCCTTTCTTTTTCCCGTCTCCTTCTCTTCAATGATAGTACATGGAATAGGTTCGTCCTCACCGGAGTCGCTTTCAACTTCTACAATTTACACTTGATACTCGACAGCACATTCCTTCATGATAGTATCAATCTCATCTTCATACATATGATAATTCCCTCCGAACCATTTAGTGTTCTGCTTCTGTGCTTTGGCTAAAATGTAAAGGAAACGCATTTCAGCATAAAAATCAACATTGAGAATATAGTGACTCGTTACCTGCTTTGTTATCCACGGCGTGAGCATGATTGTTGCGCGCAGCTGGTCATAATACTGGTAGAAAAACTCAGTTGTCACATGCCGTCTCTGTGAGTTTAGGTTTTCCCAAAGATTTGAGTAATGAGCCCCTCTGCAGTCATTGGTATCAGTGATTATGCCAACGTAATCCTTCGGTTCCTTCCGCCATTGAGCTGTGTCTCATTTAGTTCCTCCGGGAACTCATTCAATAGGTATTGACATGAGTTGAATTGGTCTCCCTCGACGACCGCTGGTACCAAGCAGTAATACGCCCGTAGATACCTCCAAAGGCCTGCATTTTTCGTAAAATCTTGCCGGCTAATAGTTGTGTGATAAACTTCATCAATGTCATCCATCTAAAATCCTCGCTTTCCCTTGACGACAGTTTGAGTTTTCTTCATCTTCGCTGCTACTTCTTTGTCTTCGCTTTTCCCTTAGAAAAACTACTTCGGGTCTTTACCTCTTTTGCTCAATCCCGTGATGTGGTGAATAATGTCAATGGTCATGTCAACATTGCGGTCCAGCCACAAATATCCCTGGTGAATGTGTGCCATCAAAGTTTGCACCACCACATTCATCTTTGGTGATCTGTCAAAATGCAAGAGTCTGAGCAGATTGAGCAGTCCTGACTTTACTACTCCCGATAACCAACTTCCTGTGACCAAGTGGAGTTAGCCCTTCATGTCTTGCTTTTAGTACATATACTGGTCAGGCTGAAACTGTGGGAACCTAGGTTCATTGGGCTCCTCTTTCTGCATCTGAAGCAGATCATACTTACCCAACAAGTTTTTATCTAGCTCAACATGTTTTGATATTGGCGAGAGTGGTATCTCGTATTTGGCATTCTTCAGGAGCTTGAAGACCGGTGCATCCAGTGCACACGGTGAGATATAATCAGGGGTAAGTGTCAATGGTATCTCCTTATCAGCTATCAGCGGCTTCTGTGCTGTCGAACTCATCTTTGGTAGCTTCGATCTCGGCCCCACTGGATCTTTGCCTTTCTCCTGCATTGTTGGACCATGTCTAGGTGATCTTCTTGAAGCCTGCCTGAGTTCTATGACGACCTTCTTGGCTGGGGTTCTCATTAACCCTTCAATCCATCTGTAATTTAACACCTTCATAGTCTCTTGGATGGTGAAATCTACGTCTATGGAAGACCTCTCTAAAATTCACTGGACAACTCTCAGTTTTATTTCGGATGGCTTGCTGAAAATAACTCACAAAGTACTGTTCGCAAGAAAATTCTAATTGTTTGATAATGCCCGCGAGTGTGAATGCAACATTATTTATAGGCGCAACAGACCCCCTCTGCGCCCCTGAACGGCTAGATGAGCATTAAATGCAGTATCCGTTGGCCAAATCTGGCAGATATGTCGGTCCTTTCCTTCATACACTCGTTTAGAACGGTTATTTTTACGTTAAATGCCCAAGCGGTCGCTGGAAAAGTACTTCATAACGGCTATATTTTTGATCGACATTGTAATGGTTATTTTTCTGGAGTGTTGTGTCGAACTACGAGATAGGTCATCATTACTCCTGCATAATTACTTCGCGGTGCCTGATTTATTGATTCTGAATTTATCCTCTTCCCTTGTTCATCTTCATCATCGCTGTCGCATTTTGAACATCGCAATTGTGCGGTTCTCTCTCTTTTTTTTTAGAGGCACATCTTAACAGTGCTACATGGTATATACATGTTCCTCATCATACATTGCGTACAGATTCTTTCCCATTTCCAGTGCCCACTTTCAACTGTACTTGGCACTTAGAAATTTTCTTCTTTCTGATCATCAAGTGTTCTGCGAAGTAGGACTATCTCGATAGGGTTTTAGTCTTCTCCCATTAACTAGACCAAGCAAGTTATCTCCTGCTAATGTGGCTAACTGAGATGTGCCACCATTAGTAACATGTACAACAATATATGGTCCAAGCCAATGCATTTTAAACTTTCCAGGAAACTTCATAAATATGCTATCATACAGGAGGACTAGATCACCTACTTGAAAAGACTTGTTCTTGATGTGGCAATCATAACCATTTGTTGGATTACAAACTGTTCTAGAGGTTTTCGAATATAGACCCAGGTTCTTCATGGTTTCACTTAACCAACAAAACCCCTTCTCACCGGCCCTTTTGGCAACATCCTGGGAACAGGCTGAGGTCTCACCTGAGGTGTAGCTATGGGGGAACTGTAGAATTAGGTTTCCACAGTGATGTGATGAGTTGTTCGGACAGGATTATTGTGCAGAGAAATATAGGACTTGTGCTGCGAAATGAGGACTGCGTGACGATAAACTACGTCGCGGTCCTTACTTCTACTCACGATGATACTTTCGCAACCAGCGCATCTACGAACTGCGCGGTTCGGATAGAGTGTAAATACTAGGACAACGCAAATGACTTATACACTTCCATCATAGACTTAACCAATATCGACAATTTCACTTCAATACTTATTCAGTCATGACTGCCTTAGATTATTTAGACTGAAATTGATGCAAACAGACGAGATCAACAACACTGCGCACCCCTGGTGCTGAGCATCGAAGAGTTTTACAACCCGAACCTTACACATTCGTGTGATGATTCAATAAACTGATACTTACACAACCATGAGATACTGTGCATCCAACATTCATTCATTCATGAACACTTAACATATTATTCCCATCTTTCTCGTATGGTGAATACGTATAAAAGAGTTAACATAACAACTGGTAAATGAGATAAGTGCAAAGCATAAACAATCACACTACACAGGATTTAACGTGGTTCACCCCCCAAATGGAGGCTATGTCCACAAGAACTGTTGTTGTATTAGTCTTTTGGGAAGGGCACAACATTTCTTTGTCTGTGCACTCAGCTGCAGAATCTCTTCTCTCTCAATCGACCTCTGCGCACATAGCTTGCAGAGCCTTACAAAATTGTCTCTCAACAGAGATCTATTCAGTCAATACAATGAAGAGTTTTACAATTAACAACCCAAAATGAGAGATTCAACAAGCCTTTCCCATACAAAATGTGCCTTATTTATAGATCATGCCCATAGGTCATGTCTTTACAATTTGAAGGCAAAAACCCTTAGGTTTACAAAAATGTCATGGTTTTCCCCCAAAACCGGACTCACTGGATTCTGGTAGTGAATCTTCCATCGTGGCGGTTTTCCACGCATGCTTCACGTCGCTATCGGCCTTCCTGTTGCATGCATGACAATAGGTCACTTTCATCAAGCTATTCTTCCTCCAATGGTCTTGTGTAGCTGGTTCAAGTAGTGGTTCTTTCGCACGTGCGACCAGTTGCTTTCTTTCCGCATTGCTCCTACCTGTCGCTTGGCAATCATGGAGCATCTTTACCAAAAATAGGCCGTCGACAATCTAACCAGAATCTATTCCATCTTCCATCCAACACTCTGCTTTGCTAGCATCCCATAGACTAGACACATCGCAGCGCTGTATCCTCGCATCACTAAACTTCGCAGCTCTTCTGACGCTGCGCTGCATGCAACTTCGCACCATACCAAAACTTATACAAAACATCCTTTCGCTGAACTACACTTAGCTCCATAGTTCCAAAAATTGGTTTGCACAAAAATGCCCCACTTGGGCCAGGCCCAACAAGATAATACACCAAGGTATCCCTCCCTGACTGAGGGGATCTGGTGCACCAGATTGCAAATACTCTCGGACATCTGGGCACTAATCCTTGTGGTGTCCCTCTGTCCTACACCTAGTACATCAGACCTCTTTGTGGGCCTCTTTCCCTTTATTCATGTCTTGCAGCTGGATCTTCAATTTTTCCAGCTGCACTTGTATACGATCCATACCCAACCTCATTTCTCCTATCGGTGAAGCCTCTAGATTCATCGCAATCTCCAATGCTTCAGCCTGGGTTGCAACCTTTTGTTGTATTAGTGGTCCATGGATGTGTGGTACCAGTCCTGCGATGAACCACTCCTTTTGTTTTATATCATTTATCCAAAAACTTACCTTCGCTATCAGTGTTTTGTATCGCTGATCAAATTCCCATACCGGCTCATTTGGGTATTGCTTCATTTCTTTGAGCTTGGTGACATACTACGATTCTGACTTTGGCTTCCTGAATTAATCGACCATTCCTACTTTGATCTGCTCCAACGACTTGGCTAGTGTTCCCGCTGGAACCCTTGTAAACTTCATGAACCAAACTAGTGCATGACCCCTAAGGGTCGTCGCTAGTTGTCCCTTTTTAATATCCTCATCCTAGACCTGCTTCACGGTCCATACTGCTTCACACAGAAACCAAAATTGCTTGGGATCCTTGGTCCCGTTCCCATGGAAAGTGGGATTTTTTGTGTCATCTGCCATTCTAATGTTCCTATTGTTATTGTTTACTGATGCACTACCCTTACTGCTGCACATAGGGAAACTTTGCGAATAGCTTGTGTTTCTTCCTTTAAAATTCTGGGTAGTGCACGGGGTTGTAGGTATGTTATAACTTACGATCCTTCCCTCTTATGATTCTGAGGTAGCTTGGTCACTGTCTTCATCGCAATAGGGTTGCTTCCTCCCTTGTGGTCCTGTTTCACAGTCTTCTGTTCTGGTCCTATCAGGAGACTCTCTCTCAGTCCTCTTCTTCTCAGGATGCCGAAATATCACCCCACTCCTCAAGGTACCACACTCTTCGTCAACTTCCCTTAGAAACTCGTCATCGCTCAGGTCCATCTACCCCGCATCTTTCTATTGGATCCGCATTCACATGACACCTACAACCTCTGCACACTGATATTTCTACTCGTCGGAAGTCATCCTCAAAATTCCCTTTTCATAGACAAGCATCTTAATCCACTGTTTTAGCAACAACAAGAACCTTCCCCTTAGTCCCCTGAAGAAATTCCTTTCCACTTCGCTGTATGATTTGATTGTGTCTACTGCGAACTCAGTAATATATCCCTCTAGGATATTGTCCAACCAGAAATCAACAACCCTTGATACTATGTTGCTGACACATTTCAACTGTTGAATCAATTATGGTGTCTAGTGTTCAGGCTCAGTCTTTTGGAAATGGTGCCTCTGGAATGTTAGCTGCGCTAACCACTTGTGCAACCGTACTGGGAATTATCAGAAAAATATTTCGTGGATATTTGAATAAATCTACCTCTGTAACCAACTTATTACCATCTGTCGAGGGTTCTACTTTTCTCCTTCTGCAAATTCTTCTGTCTTTCTATCAAACCACTCTTGAATCTCCGGTTTCTTCGGGTGCCACGACATATCCTCTTTTTTTCCTCTTCAGGGTCTTGACAACGGAACCATTTGTTGACACAATGACTATCGACAGGGGTTCACTTCGCACTGTCATCAACAAATCATCAACTAATCTCTCTTATGCATTGGCCCATAAAGGTTTTACCCTTTCCAACAACACCCGCAGAGCGAGTGAGATCTCACCCGAGATGCACAAGGGGGCTACAGGAACCAAGTTTCCACAATGGATATGAGGACATGCATTAACCACACATTGCACTCACAAAAACTAGAGATTATGTCTTCCGCACTATACTAACACTTCATCATTCGCATATTCATCAATTAGAGAATCAACTCATAATAAACATTCGCATCAATATGATCTAACTAATCATGAACTATTACCGAACCCAAACAGCATTAAACATTAAACAACCATTCACATTCATCATCTCAAAGAAACAAAGACAGAGATATAACCATAATCGAACATCTTCATCCATTCATTAAAACTTGTGGAATGACCTTTGCAGAGACAGTCAATACATCATATCGCAGATACAAAACAGATCAACAATTGGATCAAAACTCGACATATCGATTACCCTATTCGTCACCAGCCTAGATTCCCTTAGGCTTACAATCATACTCATATTTATACAAACGAAGTGGTTACAAAATGGTCCACATGACCCTTATCTAACTAACTATCTACTTCCATGTTCTCTGCGAATGACCCTTTCTTCCGTAGATCATCCCTTTCGCAACTGTTGGCTTCCGCACTTCCTGCAGACTAGTCCCGTGCCAACAAATCCAAGCAGGGAACAATTTGAGGAGCATTTTTTAGATGAGCTTGCCACGCACAGAGTTTCTTATAGGATGAATTAGCCTTCTTCCTCTTGTCCACATGATCTGAAAAAAAGATATGACAATTGCTCAAAAGAATTAAAGTCATCTTGTATTTCATTCAAACCTATCATTCTTTGTAGTGACCTTATCAACCCATAAAGCATTAGGAATAGAAACATGCCAATTTCTTTGATTTTCAATTATTGTTTGCTTTAAAATCCTAATTAGATTTTTATTTGTAGACTTTGGTAATCCATTCCCTTGTGGATAATAATTTGCAGAATAATGCAATTTAATCCCTTTTCAACAACAAATTCACTTATTTTCAAAGAAGAGAAATAGGAAGCATTGTCAAAAACTAAAGAAATTGGAACCCCAAACCTAGTGATGATGTTATCTTATAGAAACTTAATGATGGCATCTTCATTAACTTTTTGTAAAGGAATAGCTTTGGTACAACGAGTAAAAGAATCCGTTTATGTGAGAATATATTGATGTTGTAGAGAGGGGTTGGGGTTGATTTCGCCAATGATGTCTAAATTATTACTAGTTGTAATGGTGTTGCTATATTTGATAATATTCCGACACTTTTTTGGCACACAACACATTTTCAGACATATGCATGTGCATCTTTGAAAATAGTGGGCCAATAGTATCCCGCTCTTAGAATTTTCTGTGCATTGGTATCCCTAGAGTAATGACTCCCATTAGGACCATCATGTAATTCTTTCACCACTTTTTCTGCATTTTTCTTTTCCAAACATCTAAGAAACACTCCATCATATTTTTTTCGGAAGAGTACCCCACTGATTATTTAATATACAACTGACTTCAAACAGAGGGATCATCTTTGTTTGGAATTTCAATGTTCTAGAGTATGTCCATGCTGTAAATAATGTACTAGATCTCGGTACCATGAATCTGGGGTAGTGTGAAGGGAACAAACTTCTATCAACTTCATCTTAGCCTCATTATCCCATCCCTGTGTCTCTTTAATCATATTTTCAGTGATCAACTTGCATATTCCTTGACCTTTGATGATATTGATGGGCTTAAACTCCAAATCATACTCTTGTAATGCAGTTACCCAATTCCCGTGTCTTTATCATAATTCTTTCTATTTTTAAGAATATAGGTCCTGAACTGCTTTACATCTTTAAACACATCATAAGCTTGGTTTTCTACATCTGGGTAATTTAGTTCATCCCCTTGTAACCCAATGATCATAAAAGCTATAGGATTTTCATCCCTCTTCTCTCCCTTTTGAGTGAGCATTGTTGCAAAGGAATGATCAGACGCGAATGTATAAATGATAAAATCCTTTTCAAAATCTGGATTGCTTAATGATGGTGCATGCACAATTGCATTTTTGATATCTTTAAAAGCATTCTTTTCAATTTGATCCCATTAAAATTGCACATCATGTTTAACCATTGTTGCAAAGGTTTTACAATTTGTGTGAAGTTTGGTACAAACCTTTGAGCAAAATTTATCTTGCCCATAAATGATTGCATAGAATTTTTATTGTGGGGCATGGGAATCTAAAGTATAGATTGTATCCTTTCAAGATCGATTGAGATTCCCTTTTTCGAGATGATGTGTCCCAGTAATCTCCCTTCTAAAAAAACAAAAACACTTTTCTTTGGATTAAGAGAGATACCATATTTTCTGCATCATTCAAAAATTTGTTTTAAGTGAAAAGCATGGTCTTCCCTTTTGCTGGAGAAAACTATTACATCATCCAAGTATACAACTACATTGTGGCCAATTAATCCTTGGAAAGCAATGTCCATGGCCCTTTGGAATGTGGCCGCGGCATTCATAAGACCAAATGGAATCCTTCTATAAGCAAATGTTCCCCATTTTCTATGGAAAGTTGTCTTGAGATGATCCTTTTCGGCCATCAACATTTGGTTATATCCCGAAAATCCATCTAACAAGGAGAACATTTATGGGCCTGATACAAGTTGTAATATTTCTTCCATAGGTAGAACATGATAATTGTCTTCGTCTGATGCTCTATTCAAATTCTGAAAATCCACAGACAATCTTATTTCTCCGGACGTTTTGCGTACGAGCACAATATTTTCCACTCATTCAGAATGCGTAACTTTGAAAATAATCTCTGCATCCAACAACTTCTTTAATTTTATATGAATAAGAGACTCTAATGTAGGGTTCACTTTTCTGAGTTTTTGCTGAAAAGGCCTAGCGCCTTGTTTAATTGGAATAACATGTTGGATAATGCTAGTATCATAAGTCTTCAATTCGTCTAATTCCAGGAAAATATATATTTATATTGCCGAAATAGTCTAATAAAATTATGCCTTTCTCTAGGTGAACAACATTTTCCTAGATTGACATACTTTGGTTCTTGTTCCGTTCCCAAATTCACCAATTCATATTGCATGGAAGAACTCTTTGTCTTGACATTTGTTGGATTTCGGAACTTATGCTGCAAATCTAATAGTTTCTCTAAAGTGCATATTTCTTTTGGCATAAAATTTCCATCAAACTAACCTTCATCCATATTTTCCAAATTGGATTGATGTTTAACTTCATCTATAATTGCTCTTTTGAATGTATCTTAGGGATGTGCATCGTATATAATAGCGAGTGCACATTTCCCTCCTAGATCGAGGTATAAGTGGATATTTTTATGACTCAATATAGCCTATACTGATAATCCTTTGTGTTCTTTTACCTTCCTTTAATAGTTACAGACACTACAGCAAGACATTTCATTCTTGTGCAGCTTGAGCAACAACTATAACCTTCTATGTATTTGTTACCACTCCGGACTTCATTTTTTTAGAATGAAGAGATAAAGAGGCAAATATTCATAAGTTATTAGATAAAAGGAAATAATTGGAGTAGTTCTGGGAGGCTCAAGCATTGGGATTATGCGTAGAGCGCTTAAGAACACCGTTTAGTATCCGCGGCATAGTAGTGGGCTTCTCGATATGCAAAGAAGTATCAGGAGGAGGAGGAGGCTCATTCCCCATATTCAATTGTGGTGCACCATAATCACGTTGACGAGTTGCAACACTAACCTTTGATTTAACCATATTCACACATCCAAATCCACCAATATGAGAAGTGGACAATGAAGTATCATTAGTCCCACAACCAGTAGCGGGAGCATTCGAAGCCATATTTTGATGATGTGGAAGGGTATCTTTCAACACAGTTGGGCTCTGTTCAAGATGCTTCGATGCTTCTTCAATCCAAGGACACAAGTGAGTAAGGTGATCTTCCCAAGAAAGCTTGCAAGGGAATTTCACTTTACGCCTAGGTTTACGGTCCCCACCAACATTTATGCCATCCCTAGGAGGGTTGGCGTTATCTTTCCGAGGAGTATTACCATTACTACCATTGTTCCCATTATTTACACCCTTTTGATTATTTCCCCCCTTCTTCTTACCACCAGGCTGTTGGTTACCCGATGGGTTCGTCGATTGCATAGCATGTACATCAGACGACAGGGCAGAAGTGGACAAGGCGTGAACTTGTCCAAGAGTAGATTGGTTCAGTGAAAATTTTTGCATTTTATTAGCAACCAAATCTATGGGTTGAGTACTTGTAGATCTAACAATGCCATCATCATGTGGTCCAAGAACTGGCTTTGGATGATGTCTTCATCGCGGTGCGTCAGGAATAATGTCATATAAAATTCCAGATTGAGCATAGAGTAAATCTAGTTGCTGGGCTTTGAGTATAGCTTTTTCCTCAGTCGTAATGTTGGACATCGAAGCATCCTCAGAAATGTATGGAAGAAAAGACTTGAGAAACCATTCCAATAGAAACTCTGGAGGAATGTTGGCTTTCACTAGCCTCTTCTGTCGACGCCACTCTTGAACGTGGTCAGATATGTGCATGGCCTTATTTTGACGGAAGGTGTGTGAAAATCCTCATAGCAGATCTAAGAGATGATGTATACCTCACAAGAGAATAATTATGATTAAGCAGGAAAATAGGGGAAGAGTGGTCAAAGCAGTATAATGAGAAACAAAATAATAATACAGTAGAACTTGGATAGAAGCAAAAATACTTCACACACACTAGTTAATTAATCACAATATGGACAATAAGTAGTACAATGCATGAGGATTCGAATGCCTAAGGTGGAAATTAGAATCAGCCTTCATGGAGTGATCAAAGGATCACTGGAGTGTCATCGGAGCACAACTAGTAGTCTATCTCATCATCGGTGGAGTCATCAATGCACAAGTAATTGTCAACCGTCAGTCAAACTGAGTCTAACTGAGTGTGGTAGGTGTAACTGAATGTAACTGGCACATGGAGACACTAACTGAATGAAGGAGGCTCAGTGGAGGGTGCATGAGGAGATAACTGGAGTTAGAACAGGTAGTCATGTCTCATCGGAGGTCAATCAGAATGATAACAGCAGTGAGGAGTCAGTCTGGCCTCAAATCAAGGAAAGACTGGTGGCCAACTGAAGTAAACTGGACTGGTAGGTGAGAAAAGAAAAGTGGCTTCCTTAAATCAAGGAGGAGGGGCACACTAAGCTATAGGGGGGATAAAAGTGATCTGATTGAAGCTCTCGAGGGATGGCTACCTGAGGGCTAGGTGCTGGACTAATGACTGGAATGCATGCAAACCCTAAATGATGCATGCAAACCCTAAAAGTGCATGCATGACTTAAAATGTAAATGATCAAAATACTGGTGGGACTAGGATGGAGTATAGGAATATCCTAACACCCCCCCTTAATCCATCCTGGGCCCTAGTAACTAAGACCAAAGGTCACCCAATACAATGAATAATAACAGTCAATAAACCAAGGAAGTGGGGAAAATTTCATGGGAAAAATACCCCCCCCTCAAAACAGATTGTAAGGCACATAAAAAATAAATGCTCCAAACTCAAGCAGGTGTGATGCTTGGTCATATGTCTGGAGGTATATTCTTCTTGGGAAGAAGTGGATCATGCTCAAAAAGCATGTGCTTGTACTTGCTCTTCAGATCGAATGTGATGAGAACAAATTCAAAAGTATGAGGATGATCCTTGAACCTATGATTCGAATCAGTTGAGGTAGGATCAAAAACATGAATATGCAGATAGTCTTTTGTCTTCTCCTTCGAACCATCATGGGTGAGATTATGCTAAAAAGAACCATCAAATAATAATGATTACTTGAAATCCAAATCAGATTTAAGACTTGAAGAATAGTTTCTTGAGATCTCCTTTGAACCAGCAGGGGTGAGATCAAAACTATCATATGCATGAGAAATTATCCCAAGTAGTAATTGCTTAGAATCCAAATTAGATCCAAGACTTGAATCATGGTTTCTTGAGATCTCCTTTGAACCGTAATAGGTGAGATCAAAACCAGTAAATGCATGAGAAATTATCCCAAGCGAATGGAAATGGTTTCTTGAGATCTCCTTTGAACCATAAGAGGTGAGATCAAAACCAGTAGATGCATGATAAATTATCCCAAGCAGGTGGCAATGGACATATTCTTCAATAACCTTCTGAAAGCATGGAATAATGATCATATAGTAGTAAATAAGAGGTGATTGCTTGAGGAGAGAAAATGCATTACCTCCAATAGCTGATTTTTCCTCCGAAATAATCATGTGATCATGATGCAAACCAATAGACTCTGGTGCAAGAGAGGATTTAGGACCTTCTGCAATATCTAGAGTGTGAGCTGGCACAAAAAGAGAAGAAAGTTGGAGCATGAGTGTAGAATCTGCAAATTCTTTGTGGACAACCTCAATATGAGATGATATTGGTTCATGATCTGAGAGACCATCAAGGGGAGTGAATGCATCACTAGGCTTCTTCTCGAAAGGGTTTGGACCAATTCCTTCATCCTGTCTGCCAAATATTACATGCAGGTGAGCCCATAGCTCTTTTGGTGATGAAAAATCAGGGAGTTCATATAACATCCATTCAGACATAGCAAGCATCATTGATCCAAAGGCTCCGTCACCTTTATTTAACCAATCAATCTTCTCTTCAGAAGATTTGAACTCTCTTTCAAAACAACAGTCAAAGAGATCATGGCTCTTCAAATATGCTATCATTTTATGTTTCCATTCATCATAGTTGAGTGGAGAAAGAGGAGGGATTTCTTCTGAATTCATTGAAGCTATAGAAGACCTGCAAAAACAATAGAGAATATCTGCAACTGCTACTGCTGCAAAAATGCAGAAACTGTTGCACTCGAAATCTTGGTAATAACCTGCAAAAAAATCTCAAGAATGGAGATAAACAATACTCTCAACATACTCTGATACCATGTGAAAATCCTCACAGCATATCTAAGAGATGATGTATACCTCACAAGAGAATAATCATGATTAAGCAGGAAAATAGAAGAAGAGTGGTCAATGCAGTATAATGAACAATAGAATAATAATACAGTAGAACTCAGATAGAAGCAAAAATACTTCACACACACTAGTTAATTAATCACAATATGGACAATAAGTAGTACAATGCATGAGGATTCGAATGCCTAAGGTGGCGATTCGAATTAGCCTTCATGGAGTGATCAAAGGATCACTTGAGTGTCATCGAAGCACAACTAGTAGTCTATCTCGTCATCGGTGGAGTCATCAATGCACAAGTAACTGTCAACTGTCAATCAAATTGAGTCTAACTGAGTGTGGTAGGTGTAACTAAATGTAACTGGCACATGGAGACACTAACTGAATGAAGGAGGATCAGTGGAGGGCGCATGAGGAGCTAAATGGAGTCAGAACAGGTAGTCATGTCTCATCGGAGGTCAATCGGAGTGATAACAGCAGTGAGGAGTCAGTCTGGCCTCAAATCAAGGAAATACTAGTGGCTAACTGAAGTAAAATGGACTGGTAGGTGAGAAAGGATGAATGGATTCCTTAAATCAAGGAGGAAGTGTGCACTATAAAGCTCTAAGAGGGCTAAAATTGATCTAAGAGAAGCTCTCGGGGGATGGCTAACTGAGGGCTAGGTGCTGGACTGATGACTGGAATGCATGCAAACCCTAAATGATGCATGCAAACCCAAAAAGTGCATGCATGACTGAAAATGTAAATGATCAAAATATTGGTGGGACTAGGATGGACTATAGGAATATCCTAACAAGGTGGACAAGAGCTCAGTGCCAGTATCGTAGCGAAGCGAAAACTGGAAATGATCGAGGAAAACCAAATCTATCTCATTGAAACCCCTATACGTGCCCCTAGGAAACTCAACATACCACTTCACGGCTGCCCCCATGAGGGTGCGTTGAAATAGTCTCAAGCAAACGGAATTGTTATTTAACGAGTTTGATGAGCACCAAAGGTGAAAAGTCGTAACATGATCACACGGATCCTCACCACCCTTCCCCTAAAACATGGGAATGTATGAATGGAGCTCGGTAGGGACTGGAGGCCAATTAGGATCGTGACACACGGGATCATTAGTGAGCTTCAAAAGATCTGGAAGATTCAATCAAGCAAGGAACAGAAGCTGCGGCTGAAAAGATTGATTATAAGCTCCCATAAAAGGTTGATTGTACGGACCTGAAGGATAAGATGGACCATAACCATGACCATGACCATAAGGCTAATAGCCTCCTCCAACCTAACCCGTGTGAGGGTAAGCAGGTATATGTGCATTATGAGCACCGTAATGAGGTGGGTTGTAATGATGGCCAGCACCAACTGTATTATAGTAAGGATCACCACCATAATTATGGGGCATATAAGTATTACTCGTAGCAGGAACCATATTGTAATGACCATAGTTTTGAGGTATGTTCCCACCTCATGCGTAAGCATTACTAGTAGTAGGAGTAGTGGTGTTATGACCATAAGTATGAGCTGTGTTCCCACCCCATACATTAGCATTACTAGTAGCAGGAGCAGTCGTGTAATGACCATAAGTATGAGTCATATTCCCATCCCCTACATTAGCATTACTAGTAACAGGAGCAATCGTAAAAGTATGTGGTATGTGTCCACTTCTGGTATTAGGAGGATTGTTAACATTAGCAAACGTGGTCCTGGGTTGATGTGTATGGGCATGTGTATTGTACTATGGATTGTGAGTCGTATTGTGAATAATGTTCCGACCATGAGGGGTAGTCCTAGGAAGCGGCCTTCCGCCCAAATTTGGAATGTTCAGAGGAATGTATCCCATCCCAGTATTATGTGTGTGAGTAGAAAATGCAGTGCACCCAGTGAGGGTATTACTCGCAATGGGTGCAGTGTTTCCAACACCATGACTACCAAACATAGTGGATGGATCAACTGTGTTATAACTAGGCATACCGTGTGAGAATGGGGGTAACGTTCGTAGTGGTCGTAGGACCTGTGTTAATATGCAAATTCAGCATCCCATATAGGAAATTATGTGGATTCGAAGAATCAAACGGGTCGTCCTCCAGTGAAGTGGATCCAAATAGAAGAGGTTGAGTCTCTGGTATCAATGGATCCCCCCCCATTCCTCTCTAGGAGTAGGAGAATTAGAGGCATCTTCGACTCTACCCGACGGAGTTGTAGGGAGTTCTCCCATGCCAGAACCAGCGATAAAATCAGCACAGATCACTTCAACATAATCAGAAGAATCAGAGGAGGCCTTCCTGTGTCCCTTCTGAATAGGACGTGTAACTTCAGCGGCTGGTAAACCAGCCAACTGACGAGACCGGTGGAGAGTTGGACCTCGCACCACGATACCTCTAAAAAGGTCAATAAATCAAAGCATCCCCTAACGGCCAAACTAATGAACAAAGAACAAAGAGCACACACCTAAGAAACTATAGCCCAATGCACACAAACAAGACTGGCTCAAGGGACCTCCCGACACTACAGCCGGTATGTATCGCCTAGGAGAGGCTTGAGACTCCTAAACTATAACCGGAGGTAACAAAATCAGTTATAAGGGTTCTCAGACTTCACTATGTGCACAGGGTCAAATACCTATACAACAAGAAACTATGCTGTCCAACCCCTATCCGACTCAGGATACGTACAATATAACCACTGCAAGCACCCTATGCGATAGCTAGGTAAGGACACTAAGGTCACCACAATATAACCAATGCTCAGGCGAATAGTCGCAGGTGGGATCTATTGTATGGGCAGGGTGGAAAATTCTGAAACTCAAGAGGTATAGATCCCTCAAGATCCCCCGTATACGAATAAATCCTGGACATATCTCCCATGTTTGGCCAGTATTGGAGGGCTATCTCGGCAACCAACCTCCCATGAACTCGTGCTTAATGCTAGTCTGAGTAGAGCTTCCTGAGAACACTGATGTATATAATGGAATTCACCACTCCCTGGTCAGACACATAATGTTGGTTCAATAGTCTTGGATTGTTAACTCACAATGATCTCTTCCAAGACTCTAAAACTAAGCTAGTTGGTGCACCCTATAAAATGAAAATTGTTCTAATCAGTTTTAAGATTAAGCATTGATTTTAAATGGTTTTAATTACTCAAAGGATATGGTCATGAAACTGATGATGTATAGGACTCAATAGTATGCACAATCGACAAACTCTATACTCATCTATCAATAAAAGCAATGCCACTAAAATGATAATCAATCCAATGGTTTGAAATAAAATGTAATTCCTTTAAATTTCCAATGCACAAACATATCCTAGATGAAAGCACAAGAACTCAGATGCAAAATGTAGTACGGAAAGCAAATATTTTTGTATTTTCTCTTATAATGGAAAGGAAAATGCAAAACTATATTTTTTTGTATTTTTCAATATAATAGAATGAAAAATGCAAGTGAAATCTACCTATTTGGTTAAAGAAATGCAGAGAAAATCACTAAGACAACCCAACAAATCCCAAACAGTGAGACTTAGCTAATGCAATGAGCTAGAAAATAAAAATGGTGATAAACTAACAAGTCTCAAAATAAAGAGAAAGAAGAGTTTCTGGTCACGAACAGGGCATGGAACAGTCAAGAATAAGGCCAAATAAGACTCAGGAACACTCAAAACCAACCCAACAACAACCCAAGGCCATAAATCAATCAAACCCAGAGTTGTACGTGAGCTATAGTGCAGACAGATGCGGGTAGACGCGGGCAAAGCTAAGCTGACCCAGGTATAGGGAAAGGGAAATGAGAAAAGAAAGAGTCCAATCAAATAGAAAAAGCTTGTTTTCTATAGTGTATCCCAATGGCCAATCAATGACATAGAGACTCGACACAAAACAACTCTAAATATGGACAAATGCCTAAAAATCCCCAAAAATGGATGTTCTCCCCAGCAGAGTTGCCATTTCTATTACGGAGAAAACTTCCTATGGCTTGGGGCAGACCACAATAGACAGTTGACTACCAAAAATGACTCAATTCCCAATGCAATGCTATATAAATAACAATGCTAAGATAATGGAGAAAAGACCAACCTTCAACCGGATGTTCGGAGGAGATCCCCGTTGAGCTTTCAACCTTCTACACTTGAACCCGTAGATTAGTCTCAACAACAAGTACAAGCAAGTGCATATAACATGTGAAAGACATTAGCATAATCAATAGCATGATCCATGATATTATAAGCAAATATAACCCAATGTAATTTAACAATATTCACAATATCAATTTGGACGAGAAAATGAGTATTTCCATTAATGAATAACAAGAAGTACAATATACGACCTCTTGCCGACAACCAATCTGAACCAAGAACTGGGTCTCTCCACTTGTGCCTCCACCACTTCAATCCTCCATGTAATGGCAAACTCAAACTATGAAAGGAGTTTGGAAGGTGAATATAAGGAATTCACAACAACAAGAATCAATGAGTGTAGACTCAAGTCACGACAAAAATCCACTAGAGTTATCTTGCTCTCTCTTTCTCCTCCCTTCCATATGCCATAAGAGCTCAATATATAGCCTTCCAAAGGTAAGTGAAAGGACACATCGAGGCATTTCGGGGCATATGGAGGGACAAAGGTCACCCTAAGACCGCTTTTTGGGAGTAAAAAGTAATTTTCTAATGATTTTTACCATTTTACTTGGTACCCGCGAGCTATAGTGGAACAACTCGCGTGTACGTTGGCTACATTGGAAGAGCAAGCGTACATGAAGAAAAATAGGAAACATTGTGTTTCTGGAGGACATGAAGTGAATCTGAGTCAGTAAAATGGATCCTAAAGGCCAAAGAATGTTGATACTCACAGGGTGTAAAATTACATTGTAACAGATGCCCCCTAATGTGTGAGGTCAGAGAATGGTACTACGATGGCCGAAATACATTATAAATCTCAGAAGTAGAGTGATGAAGACACAGTTGGAAGGAACAACTCACTCATCATAATACAATAATATCTCTGAATACATGTCGGTATAGTACAACAATCTGATACAATGGCCATGAATAGGCAATACATAATGAATACATGTCATAGGTGATCATAGCCATAACCATCTATAGTAAGAGATGGTCTCCTCCTGAAAGGAAACAACTAGTGCAAACTGGAGGTACAAACTGCTGATGTTTTAGAGGTGATATTTCAGATGTAAATTCACGATCGTAAGTAGCATACTAAATGCCACTATCTCCTGGGGTCTTCTACACAAATCATCTACGGTGCAAGTCCCATCAAGTGAATAAAGGTGTTGAGGTCGAACCTAATGTGACATTGTCTGATTACCAATCAATGATGTATACCGTTAACAGATGCAAGATAACCCACCAATAATGAAAATTGGCATCAAGGCACATAGTACAATCATCAAAGTGTGAATAGATGTGTTGAAGTCGAACACTAGGATGAATCCATCGATCAGGCGATATTGATGTATTCCCAAAACTGTCGATGGCGAGAGAACCTACCACTAATGACTGGAAGCATCAAGGTACTCAACCGAACTCTAAGTCTCAAATTCTAGAATAAATGGGTTGAATTCAACGAAACGAAACTCGCTGGAAGGAGGGAATTAAGGCATCCCCCATCAACCAACATGAGGTACTAGCTACGTTGGAAGATTTGGAAGAACTCAAGTGAATCAAACTGACTCAATAAGGATGGCCGACATGCAATAGTCAAGAGATCTGAGGAGTGGACGACTTTGGTTTCAGGACTTCCTTTGAACAAGAGCATGAGCAGATGGATAGAATTAGGCAGCATAGACTCGACATAATGCTGTGCAATGTAGGAGGCATCAACAAATGGCTCCATAGTGACTGAAAGCTTAACCAATCGGTCGAGTAAATTCTGAAAAACGAGTACAACTCCTAAGGTCCTACTATAGTCTTGACTCATAATGTATGAAGTGGAATGAATGCTCTGTTCAAATGTCACGTCCCCATTATTGACCCCATTGCATTCAAAGGTAATTGATGTAATATTGTTATGAAATCATGGTGAGGAGCTCAAGGCCAAGGCCCCGCCATCGATTTAGTGATGCATATGATTTGCATGCTAGCCAGGCACATTGGAATTTCAACATCATGTAATATGCATTTTAATAAAAACACCCACAACTAGCTATGCAATGCAACAAAGAGATGGGGGCATGATTTCACAAGGAATTGTGAGGGAAAACATTCAAATCCTTGAGCCACTAGAGTCAAGCCAAGTGTCAATAAGAGAACCCATCAAACCCTCAACTACCCATGTTGACTTTTGTACTCAACCATTGATTTCTCCCAAGAGTTGGTTGGGGAAGTTAATGCCTTGGGAATGGAGAGGTATGGCTGTCCAAAATCGGGTATGGGCAAGCCACCCTTCATGGAAAATTGTGTTGGTCTCCTTGGGCAAGAATAGAGCCACGAAATTTCTCCCTAAGCCACTACTCACCATGGCCTTGCTCTCTCACGCAGCTCTAGCAGCCTGGGCGTTTTCCTCCCTCAGTTTTCTGTGTTTCCCTTCATCTTTTAGCTGGGAAGGGGCGTTTTTGTGTGGGTTACCAGTGGGGAAAGAGAGAAGAACGTTTTTGGGTCTTCCTGGAGGTCGTTTTGGCCATTGGAAAGGATCCTAACCAGTGGAGAGAAATCGGTTTTGTTCTCTGGGGTTGAAATCGAAATTCCACAGTTGGCTTGGGTGAATCCACGAGTTGGGAGAGCCAAGGGGGACCTTGTTTTGTGAACACCGTTGTTGTAAATGCGTAACCCGGTCAATGATCATTTTTGCTGAGAGAACAAAGAGTATGTTGGGGTATGGGCAATGGGTAATCCATTGTTCTGGATGGAGCTTGAGAATAAGCATCCATGGTTCAAGTGTAGCCTGATAAACCCAGTTGGACTGGCTTGGCTGAGACGAAATGGTAAATGGGTTGTGTGTGAGCTGGAATGTTCCCTTTCCTTGTGAAAATCATGCCCAGCTCCGGGGTGGCCTTCGGACGGACTCAGTATAAGCTGTCGAAGAGCCTATGGTTGGGTGGAACGTTGCCGCGATATAGCTAGTTGCTTGGGACTACTCTGTTAAAGATAAGTATTCTCTTGTGCTATCTCATAAATATTTAATTGATGAATATCTTGAATGTATGGTGAATGTGTAAATGAAATTACTTCTGCTGTGTATTGAAAATGTTTATGCCTCTTCATATGTAATGAATGCTTACTTCATAAGTACATGGGGCTAGATGCCCGGTTTTAGCCTCACAATCCCCTCCATTGCACTGGTATGATGGGTGGGGACGTGACAGAATGGTATCAGAGCTGCTGGTTGCAGCATTGGGCCTCTATGGGCCAAATCCAATAACAGTCATCTCTGACAGAAAGAAAGATTTCAATTTTCTTAAGTGTTTGAAAAATTTGCTTAGAGTCTGTTTGAAAAAGTTTTTGTTTAAAGACTGTTTCAGAAAGAATTCCCGAATGTCTTTCGCAACTGCGGAAGCATTCGGCGAATCTTTCCGAAATTTCGGAAGCATTCCGCGAGTTTTTCCGAAATTGCGAAGGGAAGTTTTCGGAAGGAATTCTCTTCCGAAATTTGCGGAAGGAAATCTCTTCCGAAATTTGCAGAAGGAATTCCCTTCCGAAATTGCGGAAGGATTCCGCGAGTTGTCCCGCAACGCGGAAAAATTCGACGAATTCCTCCGAAAAAGACGGAAAAATTTTCTAAGTGTTTTCAAAATTTTTTGTTTAAGGTTTGTTTTGGAAAGAATTCGGGAAAGTCTTCCGAAACTACGGAAGGATTCCGCGAACGGCTCCGAAATTGCAGAAGGATACAGTGAGTTGTCCCGCAACGCGGAAAAATTCGGTGAAATGCTCCGAAAAGCAGAAAAATTTCTATGCGCCCGACATCGAAAGGAAATTTCGGAAGGAATTCTCTTCCGAAATTTCGGAAGGAAATCTCTTCCGAAATCGCGGAAGACTTGGGCGAATCATTCCGCAACTGCGGAAGACTTCGCCGAATCGTTCCGCAACTGCGGAAGATTTCGGCGAATCGTTCCGCAATTGCGGAAGACTTCACCGAGTCGTTCCGCAACTGTGGAAGCATTCCGCCAATCGGTCCGCAACTGCGGGAGGATACAGCCAACCGGCCCGAAATTTGCGGAAGGCTATAGCCAACCGGGAGCATTCAGTGGACCGCCCCACAGTGGCGGCAGGCGAAAAAAAAAAAAAAAAAAATGAGTAAAGTGACAAAAACTCAATTTTTGGATAGGGGAAGCATCGGGGCTCGGAATGGGATGATTCCCGTGGGGCTCGGAGGCCATTGACGGAGGCCATGAAAGAAACAGTGAAGACCCCGGGCCCATTACACTCCGATTTGACAGAAAATGGATAATGGTGACTTTTGAAGGACGGAGTCCCGAGGCTTGACGGAAGGTCGGTTTGAGCTGAAATTGATCAGGCGCGGTCATGAAGCAGGCACAATGTTAAGTTCAGAATCTTGGAGCCAAACCCCAAAGGATGTGGAGTCGGGGTGATCAAGAAGGCCAAAAAGAACTGTTCCGGGCCACTTTTTCGGGATTTTGAAAAGCTTGTGGGTAGTAAAAGTGACCCCAGATGTGGGAATCAATTTTTTTTTACTGAACTAGACATTTCATATTCTCATTAAGACGGACAGTTTCCGTGAGACGAAGATTTTCCAGAAATGCAGCGTTTGGGAGATAGCTGTTTTTGGCCCAAAATTTGGAATTTTGGAAAAATGTGAAAAGTGAGAAGTAGTAAAACCCAGAAATTCATAGAAGATGAACGGTGCATCGGAATTGAGATCCGTGAATTGATGAGTGTTCCTGGTTATATGGACTAACTTCGCCCGATATAAAAGTTTTTGTGATTCTTCATGGATTTCCTCCCACAGGTGGCTGAAGTTGGCATTCTGGACCAAAATGCAACTGTGTAAAATGTGTAGAATTGGAGTGAAAGTTGTCATTTTTGAAGGGATGCAGTTTCCGCACCTGATGTCGGAATGGAGCATGAAGATAGGCATTGGAAAGCTTGTCCAGCAGGGAACAATGATACATGACCAGAGATTGAATGAGATCTACATGTATCATAGATATTTAGTGCAGAAGAGTGCCCGCGGCTATTTTGACAAACAAATTTTGTTGTCAATATGGGCAGTTTCTACAATTGCATGATATGGAAGAGGAATTCCATGTTACGATGAGGGATCGAAAAGGGAAGAATTCCTTAAACCCCTATTTGTTATCATATTTATAATTATGAAATTGTCATATGGCATAAAAATGTTAAAATGTAAGGGATTACATAGATGTATATGCACTAAATGGCACCTTGACAAACATTGCATAGTGTATATGGAAATGCTTGCGCATAAATGGGATATTGCATATTGGTAGAATAATGAAGTCTGCAAATGTAATGAACCACTGATGGAGAATATTGTGGCTGATAATCATTATTGATGTTGATATTGGTTGTAGGACCAAAGATAACAAAGAGCATGGCTAAATGTGCCGAGGATGTTGTTGCATGAAGCCAACGACCTTATGCAGAAAGGATGGTGCAACAAATCTATGATCAAAAGTTGGTAAAAGGACCGAGCAGCCTTGGTAAGAGGCCAACTGATCGGGTAACATCATGCGATGTTAATGGTAACCATGAAGGTAATGATTATCAATGCCAAATTGCATGAATGTTGAAGAGGATTCGGTAAGATCTCTTCAACTATGTTTGAGCTATGTTGAGATAGTTTGCATGTGATATTGAACACCGATTGGGACTGTTAACCTACCAAGCTTGGTGAGGTGTGGGTAAGTGAAGGAAATGATCCTTACACCCTATGACTGTTTAGAAGTCTCAATGCATTCATATGAATTTATATCATGTCGTGTGTATGTTGATTATGTACTTAATAACCAAAGCAAGTGAGGACTGGTGGCCCTGATTATGATAATGCAAGTTATATGAGGTAGTCATGTTTCGATAATAATATGCTTGAATGCATAGTACTCATGAAACAATGCAAGGTAGCATTGAGTAGATGTGCATTAAGAGATTCTATAAATCTTGTGATGCATTGTATAAATGCATAGGGATGATACACATGTCATTGCAAAATAAATAATGAACGAAATGATGAATTGATGATAATTCTAGGACCATTTCATGGGCTGTTATGAATGCAGAATAGTGAGTGCATGAAGAGCCAAATCATGATCGATGGGCTGCTTGAATGCTCTATGGAAGGACAGAGTTGTATGAATGATATGATTGTGAAATAATGAGTATTTACGATTTATTTAAGTTGCATGAATAGTGTGACTATGTCGTGAAATTCTATTGTGATAATGATGCATATATAGAAACGTATATACATTTCATTGCATTTCAAATGTTCAACAGCTGAAGGTGTTTGAATTATTGAGTATTCCAAGATCACTTCAGTGACTGTTATGGAAATGAATGATCATGTGCATAGATACTCACAACGTGTTTGGCTGATTGAAGTTTCAGTTTCAGGTAGAAAAGTCTTGCGTATGGCAATGAGGGTAAGCCCATAGTAAAGACCGGGATCTACCATGTACAAAAGCCAAAGGTTATGAGAAGGAGGACATGCTGTAAGTGGATGCTTCCGTATGGCAGCGGGCATAAGACCATAACGGGCAGAATGGTGTCACTTACAGGAGCCAAACAATATGAGGATAACCTCATGGATAAGAAAACCAATTTCTGTAATAGACAGAATTGTAAATTCATATTGAATTTAATTATTAATGTTATTGATTGGTTATGGAACAATCATATTTGAAGCTTATTGCTAAATGTTGCTGACTGTTTGGCTATGCGATAAAGTGTGCCAGGATGACACATTGCAGGAAGATCATATGTGATGGCCTGCAGAAGCCAAACTAGATGGGAAGGATCCCATGCTTTGGAAATGGGTTTCGGGTGAAACGCCATTGTAAATATTGATAATGTCTCAGACAAACTGCATGTTGGTAAAGCATGTGAGTGAGACAGTAAATTACGCCAAGAAGGCATGTGTGGGTTATGGCACGTGAAAGGATTGGGGTGGCAAACCGAAGGACTGTTGACTCAGAGAAGGGAGCCCCATTCTTCACAAATGCAGAAAAAATACATATGTGAAGCGAATGAGTATTCCGTAACCCTAACTAAGAATATACGTGTCTGGTTATTAGATTTAATATGCAGAGCATGCTCCATCTTATTTATATCATTGCAGACTGCTTGAGTATGATTAGGGCCTACATGGCGCACATCGGAGAGGGGGTGCACACCTTTTCTGGTGCTGGGTCATGATAGGGTTTTCAATATTGACTACACCCTAAGGGAATGGACGCATTCCTAGTGTTTCAATACTTGATAGTGAATGATATGAAATATGATTACAATTTTTGGGCAGCAATACTGATGAGCCTGCTTATCCTTCTTGTGCTAACCGCTTACACAGATGCAACTTGGTGTTGCACGAAAGAGGCAAAGTGAAGAAAGGGTGCTCAAGAGGACTGTATGGGCAGTGGTAACCTTTCTACGCTCACACTAAAGGACACTAGAAGGGATGGATAGGCCCAGAGAGCTGTGTTGCAGAAAAGGGGTATCATCCTTGCGTAAGTGTGAGTGGGTATTGTGGGGCCATGCTAGCCTGCAGTCAAGTGAGTCACCTATGGAGTTCCTGGAGGGAACTGCTGGTTGCACAAGAGAGGGAGCCACGTAATCATATTATGTTGTTCATATTGCCTGAGAAACCCAGTCGATGTACTGGCTTGGCAATGGTTGTTGTATGCCTGATAAACCCAGTCGGCGTACTGGCTTGGCATTGGTTATTTGGGAGTTGTGGTGAAAGGTTGCTGGATGCCTGATAAACCCAGTCGGTGTACTGGCTTGGCATGTTGTTAAATTAATGCCTGACAAACCCAGTCGGTGTACTGGCTTGGCATTGGATATTTGCATGTTGTGAAGGTACTAGTTATTTGGGTGATATTTCCTGACAAACCCAGTCAGAGAACTGGCTTGGAAATGATTTTTGAAATGCTTGATAAACCCAGTCGGTGTGCTGGCTTAGCATACTGATTTTTGAAATGCTTGATAAACCCAGTCGGCGTACTGGCTTAGCATACTGATTTTTGAAATGCTTGATAAACCCAGTCGGCGTACTGGCTTAGCATACTGATTTTTGAAATGCTTGATAAACCCAGTCAGCGTACTAGCTTAGCATACTGGTTTTTGAAATGCTTGATAAACCCAGTCGGCGTACTGGCTTAGCATACTGGTTTTGAAATGCTTGATAAACCCAGTCAGCGTACTGGCTTAGCATACTGATTTTAGGGATGCCTGATAAACCCAGTCGGCGTACTGGCTTGGCATTGCCTATTCGGATGATGTTGTGGAGCAGCATGTACGCTGGCCAAACATCCACCCCACAGGTGATCCAAGGCTTGTAAAGCAGAGAAGGAAACCTGTGGAGTAGCGAGGAAACGCAAAATACAGATAAGTATTCATTTTCATTTAATTCTTGTTGGAATAATGAAGATTTCAGGAACGAATCTTATTGCAACCAAACTAATACATTGTTGTTTCTTTGTTGGAAACCTTGGCCATTACAGGAAACAAGGACCCTGAAAGAGCTATAAATGCTTGGTAAAGCCAGAGAGTAACTGGTTGGAGCCATAAATTCTTGGTAGAGCCAGAGAGTAACTGGTTGGGTGCTATGAAATTCTTGGAAAATTCAGGGAATAGATAGTGGAAACATTAACCACTCGATGTTGTGGAGCAGCCGGCGTGCTGGCCAAACATTCCCTTAAACAATTGATAAAACCAGTCAGCATACTGGCCTGGCATTGCCTGTTCGAATGGTTGTGGAGTAGCCTGCGTGCTGGCCCAACATTCATTGTTGTATCCACGGGAAATCCAATGCTTGGAAAGCGAAGAAGGATCCTGTGGGATAGAGTGAAGACATCCTATAAAGATAAGTATTTGGTTATCTTGCAACTCTGCTTATGAATATACATGTGTATATGATTTAGTTATGATTTTCTTAAATCCTCATTTGGAAGTAAACCCTATGAAAATACACTAAACATGGGAATTGACTCAATGTTTGAGTGTAGGTATTGCTGGAAGCAAGGACTATGAAAGCATCTGGAGGATGCATGTGGACATATGACTGTACTAAGGAGCTCAGTATGAGCAGTAATAAAAGATGGTGCTAGTGGATACAAGTGGATCCTAGCAACCCAAGGTTCTGTAGGAAACAATGGGGAAGGTTCCCTAGTTGAAATCCATATGCAGACCTTAGACACTAAGTGTCATAGCCAAGACAGGGCAAGTCAAGCATTCACATTGAAGTGAAAGAGGCTAAGGAGCATAGAACCACCAGTGATGGTGTGGCTTCGGATTTGAAACAAGACTAAGAGGGGGAAAACTCTTACTCTTCTATTTCTTGATTGATGCATCTTAGAAACAAAGGATTGTTGAGTGCATGTCATAAATGAAAACAAATTGTGTTTCATTGCTTGAAATGAATTGTGAATGCTGAAATAGTTATTTTCTTGTGAAAGGATGAACATGAGTGAGTTCATGTGTGTGTGGGAAAGCATGAAATGTGTGGAAGTCTCATGAGTAAAGCATGGACGCTCTAAGTCAATTAGGAAGATAATTGACTAATTTTATTATTGTCTTATGCTTGTCCTAACAGGAATTTCCATGATAAGTCTCACAGGTAGTTGCCGGGACAACAAGGAAGATGAAATCCATGAAAATTCCAGACTTGTAGATCAGCTGGAAGATAAACCAATGGAAGGGATTGCTCTGGAGCAATGCCCACTTGTGGAGCTGGAAGACCAAAGCTAGCAGGAGCAGCTGGTGGAAGCCAAAGGACTTGATCCTGGAAGGTCAAAGTAAAGGGATGGAATGCAGGACAAACCTGCCACCATTATGAATTTTGAGGCATGTGTAAGTGGGTATTTATTTCCGAAGTATTGGAACACTGAGGACGGTGTTATTCCAAGGGGAGGGGTATGTCACGTCCCCATTATTGACCCCATTGCATTCAAAGGTAATTGATGTAATATTGTTATGAAATCATGGTGAGGAGCTCAAGGCCAAGGCCCCGCCATCGATTTAGTGATGCATATGCTTTGCATGCTATCCAGGCACATTGGAATTTCAACATCATGTAATATGCATTTTAATAAAAACATCCACAACTAGCTATGCAATGCAACAAAGAGATGGGGGCATGATTTCACAAGGAATTGGGAGGGAAAACATTCAAATCCTTGAGCCACTAGAGTCAAGCCAAGTGTCAATAAGAGAACCCATCAAACCCTCAACTACCCATGTTGACTTTTGTACTCAACCATTGATTTCTCCTAAGAGTTGGTTGGGGAAGGTAATGCCTTGGGAATGGAGAGGTATGGCTGTCCAAAATCGGGTATGGGCAAGCCACCCTTCATGGAAAATCGTGTTGGTCTCCTTGGGCAAGAATAGAGCCACAAAATTTCTCCCTAAGCCACTACTCACCATGGCCTTGCTCTCTCACGCAGCTCTAGCTGCCTGGGCGTTTTCCTCCCTCAGTTTTCTGTGTTTCCCTTCATCTTTTAGCTGGGAAGGGGCGTTTTTGTGTGGGTTACCAGTGGGGAAAGAGAGCAGAACGTTTTTGGGTCTTCCTGGAGGTCGTTTTGGCCATTGGAAAGGATCCTAACCAACGGAGAGAAATCGGTTTTGTTCTTTGGGGTTGAAATCGAAATTCCACAGTTGGCTTGGGTGAATCCACGAGTTGGGAGAGCCAAGGGGGACCCTGTTTTGTGAACACCGTTGTTGTAAATGCGTAACCCGGTCAATGATCGTTTTTGCTGAGAGAACAAAGAGTATGTTGGGGTATGGGAAATGGGTAATCCATTGTTCTGGATGGAGCTTGAGAATAAGCATCCATGGTTCAAGTGTAGCCTGATAAACCCAGTTGGACTGGCTTGGCTGAGACGAAATGGTAAATGGGTTGTGTGTGAGCTAGAATGTTCCCTTTCCTTGTGAAAATCATGCCCAGCTCGGGGGTGGCCTTCGGACGGACTCAGTATAAGCTGTCGAAGAGCCTATGGTTGGGTGGAACGTTGCCGCGATATAGCTAGTTGCTTGGGACTACTCTGTTAAAGATAAGTATTCTCTTGTGCTATCTCATAAATATTTAATTGATGAATATCTTGAATGTATGGTGAATGTGTAAATGAAATTACTTCTGCTGTGTATTGAAAATGTTTATGCCTCTTCATATGTAATGGATGCTTACTTCATAAGTACATGGGGCTAGATGCCCGGTTTTAGCCTCACGATCCCCTCCATTGCACTGGTATGATGGGTGGGGACGTGACATCAAAGGAGACACAACAACTGCCAACAATAAGAAGTAAATATTCTCCCGTTCGAATTTTTGGAATATTTGATTTTTTTTTGGGCTTTTTCATATTTGGAAAGCTTGAAAAAGAATAAAATTGCTTATAGTACAACAATTGAGGGAATGAGTGTCAAATAGTGAGCAGACTAGTCCCAAGAAGTGGAACATACCTATGATCAATGTAAGGAAGCATGTGCAGGATGTGGACACTCAGGGGGGGTGTTCCCTTAGGGTCAAGGGTCATAAAATTGTGAAAGACAAATGAAAGCTCTGCAAGGCTAGACAAAAGAAATGCTCAGGCACTAGGCTAACAATTGAGTAAGCGAGAGCCGACACAAGGCTCAAGCGCCAAGCAGGATGATACAACGCAATCACAACTCAATACAACTGGGGGGAGTCCGTATGTGATATGGCCAGCATAAGACAAAATAGAGTATGATTCTTTATCGCAAAGTCATGGCATAGCTACGAAGAACTCTCGATCTTAAGGAAAAACGACGACATGGGTGCCATAAGGAAAAACGGGGTTCTAACTAGGGCACCCATGTTCGGAAAGGCCCTACTGCCAAATAACATCACTTTAATAACAGTGTGAAAGTTGTATGTCGGTTAAGAAGTAGGGTCGCATCTAGGGTTAATGAGAATGGTCAAAAGGTCAAATTCATAATGCATGTGAAAATGACATCTAACCTATATTCCAGGTGTGAAATATACCTACCATGGGTGCGAAATGATAAAAAAGCAACTCTCGTCGAAGAAATCTGTTAAAAAATGCTACTCCAAGACATCACATTAGTCCAAAACAACTTCAAATGGAAAAAACTATAGACAAGTGGGTTTCCAAAACTATATATAGTAATAAAAAATTACAATTTACAATTCATTTTCACTTTTTACCCAATTTGGAGTTTTTGGTTAGTTTTCACCTGAAACTTCAGTTGCTAATTCTAGGAGCTACGAGCATCCGTTCGTTGAGCCGTCTGGAGCAGGTTAGTTATCTCATCCTTATATTTCATTTGGTAGTTTTTATTTTAATTTTCACTGGTCCATTTTTTTTATTGGCCAAGCCCTATTTGGTCATGGCACTGTACATGGGCTACATGTGTACGGGTCATGGGTAGGTCCTGGTACCCGCGATCAACGCATGCGTTGACCGCGGGTACCCACCTCTGTTTTCTATTTAGCCCATGGGTATGACCGTGAAGCTTGTTTTTTAAGTATAAAAGACTAAACTTTTGGTGTTTCTTCCTCCAAGATGGTTCTAGAATGGATGGAAAGGGAGCATGACCTTGTGGATGAGGCCGTCTGCAATGATTTTCCTGCACAAAATGCATTATAAGCATGTGGGATTTTCAAATTTTGGGGCAGTGGGGGTTTGAGGGCCCAAAACCAATTGCTCCATCACTTGATAAAATAATGGGACATAGACCATGGATGGTCAAATACTCTCCTTGGAGGTAGATGACATTTATTTCATTAATGGATTGTCCCATCGAGGGGAAGTGGCAAGTCTTTGATCTTGTACTGTGGGTGGTGGGATTAGCATCCCTAACTATATAGAGCGGTGCTGTCTTCTCAACACTTAGAAGGTGAGGAGTCAGGTACCCATTAGATCCATAGTTAGTCTGAGCATGAAGATCATTGCAGCCACCCTCGTCAGGATCACAGGTTCGACAACTCTACACCAGGCTTAAAGGCCAGTGATGTTCTGTGCCTCACAGTGCATGCGACCCATTGTATATGACTGGTGCACAACATTACTGGGGTCCATGAAGACCCAGTTAACGGAGTGCAATCATGGGGAGGAAACAAAATTTGGATACAACAGTATATTATGCAGCTTCGTCTTTGAGAGGGTTCCGGGGCTTAGTCCGAGGGTTGAAGTCCCTCCTCATAGTCTCAGTGACCCAGCCCTAACCCGGTGGGCAGAGGTCTTGACACGACAGGGTGGTGGCCGACATGCATCACCATACACAAATGAGTTCTTTCACTGGTGGGACTGACAGGCCATAGCCATTGACGACTACCCCTATGGAGGGATAGACTTCTGTGGCGATCGTGACATGCTGCTTCCTCCAGGAGCCGCGTTTGGAGACATTGGTATGTTACTCTTTTTGTGTTTTTTGTGTATTAAATTTTTTGGGATTTTTTATTATAATGTAAATGCAAAAATATTTTTGAGGTTAGTACCACATATTGACATTCTACTGTTGGCTCGCAGATGCTGGTTTGCGAAGACCAGAGGGTTTCCCGATACATCGTCGACGGGAAGGGGTGGAGAGGTAGTTGGTGCGGCCGCAAAGCATACACTAGAGATCGTGCGGGTCAACTTGTCCTGCATGACCAAAAGGGTTCCCAAGATCAAGGTAGCATGGGTGCCAGAGGACATGCAACGCGATGTTGTGGGAGTACCGAGTCCCTCAGTATGACTACTGTAGCAAATAGCCAACACAGTACATTATTACGATAAGACACATACTACCAAGGCAGCTAGGCCTCCTTGTGGGTCTTAGACATCTTAGAGTCCCATATTTTTGTATCGATATGTATATTTTTGAGAGTTACGGGCTCCAGTGTTGTATTGTGACACTACCATTTTGGACATGTTATAAATAAAAAACTATGATTCTCCGGTTCTACTATATGTGTATGGACAAATGTTTGAATGTATGTTTATTTGTGTGCTCCATTATGAATGTGACAAATGTCAATCTAGGACATAGTTAGCATATGCGTCAGATACATGATTAAAACTTCTCGGAACATGAATGTATGTAATGGAAACAAAATGATGTTCTAAGAGTCTTACCCTTAAGAACCTCCGTAGTAAATTAGGATCCCTTACGTGGTATTGACCATTCAACTAAGACACAACTAGTTGTGAATCTAGGCAGACTTCTTAAAATTGGATACCATGCGACATAGCATCCCGAAGTATCTCAACCACGGCACTGTACTCAGCCACATTGTTGGAAGTAGGACCGAGACAAGCACCTCTTGAAGACACAACTAGGTGGTCAGGTGAATAAATAACCCAAGAAACAGAAGCAAGCTGCTGCATATGACGGCTAGCACCATCCGTGAACCCTAAGAACACAGGAGATTCCACTGACATCTGTCAACCAAACGGAAGCGAATCAACAGACCTGAAAAAACCAAAAGAAATATAGACTATGTACAGAAGCAACTATACAATAGTATACAAAAGTATCAGCTTGAACTAGAAGTTCAAGCGTAATACTGCTTGAGGTAGAGCCCATTGCTAGGATCCTTCAAGGCATTCCCTTCATAATCTTCCAATTCGTAGGCTCCTTTTTCCAGGACACGCCTCACTATGTAAGGACTGTGCCACAAGGGGTTGAAATTTCCTTCCTCCAGGGGTTCCTTATCTTGGTCATATAAGAGGACCAAGTCACCTTCAACATATTTCCGAGGACGGACAAACCTATCGTATTGAACCTTGACACGACGCATATTGGAATACATAGCCACGACGGCATCTCGATGCTGCTCATCAAGCTTCTCAAGGTGGATTAAACATTGCTCAATATCCAACATATCAGGGAGGAGCTCTATGGCTAGTTTTAACGAATGGATTTTGCATTCAATCGATAGAATAGACTCCACACCGTGCACTAGCTGAAATGGTGAGAACCTAGTGGCAGTCTTAACTGCGGTTCTATATGCCCACAGAGTAGGATATAATATAATATGCCAGTTGCTCTTGCTTTGTTGGATGGTATGTTGGAGAATGGTTTTTAAAGACTTATTAACTGCTTCAACCTGATCATTCGCCTGGGGGTAGTAAGAAGATGAATTTTCTTGATGGAACCCAAGCTTGAGTGACAAATCCTCCATCATTTTGTTCTGAAAGTGACTACCATGGTCAGTGACAATCTCTTTCAGAATACTAAACCAAGTAATAATCTGATTGACTACGAAATGGGTTGTTGTAGCACCATCTGCTTTTACGGTAGGCATGGCCTCATCCCATTTGGAAAAGTCGTCCATGGCCACTATGATATGGTGATTCCCCCCAACCAAAGCTGGTTTGCAATCCATGAAATCCACCCCCCACTTGGTGAAGGGACCGACGGTGACGATCAGATGAAGGGGTGCTGGATGCGAGTGTACATTCCGAGAAAACACCTAACAAGGGTGACATCTCTTTACGGTGTTCATGCAATCTTTAAAGATGGAAGGCCAAAAGTAACCCGCTCGCATAATGCGTTGGGATGTAGCAAGCCCAGATAAGTGACCACCACATGCCACAGCGTGGTAATCATTCAAAACATGCTCCGCCTCTTCGTGAGTCAAACAACGACGAAGGATAGAATCCTTTCCTCGATGATATAAAGTGTTGCCGACGATAGTATAATCTTTAGCGTGGTGTTTCACACGTCGTCATTCGTCTTGTGAATAGTACGAAGGAAACTTCGAAGTTTGAAGATATACAATAATATCCCCATACTAAGGGTCCTCAGATGAGATAAGAAATAAGTGTTCATCCATAAAGGATTCTTCGTGGATAATATCCTCATCAAGTCGTGGAAGGTCTGATATGAGCTCAGCAAAAACCAAGGATTTCACCGACTTCGCCAAAGAAAACTCGAGATCAAACTCCTGAAGGATCACAATCCATTTATTGTACTTCCCCCTTATAAGACGTTGTGATAGCACGAACTAAAACGGATTGATATGTGCTATGACTGTGGTTTTCCTAAGCATGATGTAGTGTCGTAACCATTGGACTGCATGAACAGTTGCAAGTGCCAACTTTTCAACATGAGTGTATCTCAGCTCAGCGTCTACTAAATTTTGACTAAGATAATAAATCACATGCTCCATGAGCACATCATCTGCCTGAACTAAGACCATGCCAATCGTCTCTTGAGACGCGGCCACATAAAGTAGAAAATCTATCGCAAAGTTGGGTGGACTAAGCAAAGGGGTCGATACCACAACTTTCTTAAGAGCATCGAAAGACTGCTGGGCTCGCTCATCCCTGATAAACGGTGTGTCTTTCTTCAACAAGCATGTGAAACCTTTAGTAAGATTAGCATAATTCACTACAAAGCGACGTAGAAAAGTGGCTCTCCCTTGGAGGCTCTGAAGTTGAAATAATTTGCAAGGAGGAGGCAACTGAAGTATTGCCTCAACTTTAATAGGATCGACTTTGATACCCTCTTTCGAAACTATGAAACCTAGAAGGCGACCCGTTCTCACAACAAAAATGCACTTATTGGGATTTAACCAAATCTTGTAGCGTATGCATCTTTCAAGAATTAAACGTAGGTGCTTGGGGTGGTCCGCTCTCTTGCGAGAGTGGCTAGCAAGATCATCCAAGTATGACTCCACTATGCATTTAAGGTCATGCAAGGCATAGGTCATATCCTGCTGAAAAGTGGCTCCAGATTTTTTAAGGCCGAAGGGCATTTTTTGGTACGCAAATGTACTCCAAGGACAAATAAAAGTAGTCTTATGTTGGTCCTCAGGTTTCATCTGAATTTGATTATATCCCGAAAATCCATCCATAAATCAAAAAAACTTGGCTTCCCACACAAGCATCCAAGATCTGATCTATGAATGGAGTGGGGAAATTGTATTTAGGACATGCACGGTTTAGGTCTCTAAAATCAGTGCATACGCAGATAGTTCCCTACTTCTTATCCACAGGAACGGGATTTGAAACCCATTCGGTAAGGGGAACTAGGTAGATGAAACCTGCCTTAAGCAGTCTCTCCACCTTTGCCTTGATCGCGACTGCCTTTTTGGGGTTCACAGCATGAAGGCATTGTCGAACCGGCTTCGCATTGGGATATGTTCTAATCTCATGTTCGACAATGCTGGGGTCTATTCTTGGAATCTCCTCATAAGACCAGGTGAAAGGTTCCCGGAGCTCCTTAAACAATTCGGTGTAAATACAAACCTCTTCAAGAGAGAAATCATCACCGATGTAAATGTTCTCAACCTTTCTGGGTGTACAAGAAATGTTGATCGGTATAGTAGGGGAAATACTAGCCATATTCCTCTCCGTGAAAATCCCATGCAAATCCCAAGGAGCCACAGGGTGACCAACCATCTCGGCAAGAGTCAACCTGAAATATTCTTGCTCGATAAGATCAAGGTTGGAAAGAAAATAGGAACGATGATGCATGTCTTCCCAAGGTATTTCACTACCACACATGGCCTCAACAATAGCTTCATCCGAAGGTAAAGTTTTTTCAAGACAATCGTGTGAACAAGAGGAGTCGACTGCCCATGCAGATAGCATAATGGGATATTCCTACTCTGTCCATGAAGAAGAGAGATATGGATCTGCCGTGGCTTGTTGAATATCTTGATATGCAAGCTCAACAGCAGACAGTGGCATAGCCATTCCAACATGTGCAATGTATCTGGACATGGAATTCGTGGACAGTAAGGTCCATGGATCTTTAAAATACGAAGTCCGGAATGGTACATTATTCAATGGAGGAGGCGCATAATCAGAAACGGTTCCAATAAAAGTGATTGGTGTAGCAAAATCGAAGGATCCCATCAATGAGGGGTACAATCCTACACCAATGTTCCCATTTACCAACTGAGAATATTTGATTTGGGGAACAACAAGTTCTATGGATTCTGTGGAATAGGGACTAACGAAATCTAGCTGGTTGATCGTCACAAGATTTCCTTCACGTGGAAAGAAAATAACTCTGAATACAGAGGACACAACCGCTCTCATAGTGTAAATTCAATTCCGACCCAGGATAAGGTTGTAGTCGATGGGTGCATCAACCACCTCGACTTCAATAGCCACAGGCTTCCCACCCAAGCGGATGATAAGGGAAGGGAGAATCTCGTGTGGCTTAAACGACTGACCGTCAAATGTAGTGAGCATGGTCATAGACGTGGATAAGGGAGGAGAGACAAGAGATTTCCAACAAGATAAAGACATCATTGACGTAGAAGCACCTTCGTCAACCACCATTCTTTTGACAAAGTTATGAAGGCACTTCACATGGATTTGAAAAGCCACATGGTAAGGTAAGCAAGGTTGGATGTAAGTAGTGCTAAACTTGATAATGTTAGGAATTCCCCCATACTAAACCCCTAAATCACGCAAAAGGGAATGCCTTTGAGAAGGACACGCTTGTAAAACCTCAAGAGTCGACATGGCACATGGAGTTTGACCCAAATCTTCTACAATAGAGTAGTTCTGGGCGGTTCGAGCATTGGGATTATGCATAGAGCACTTGAGAACACCTTTCGGTATCCGTGGCATAGTAGTGGGATTCTCGATATGCAAAGAAGTATTAGGAGAAGGAGGAGGATCATTCCCTGTATTCGGTTGTGGTGCGTCATAATCAAGTTTACGAGTTGCAACACTAACCTTTGATTTAACCATATTCATGCATCCAAAGCCATCGGTATGAGAAGTAGAGAATTAAGTATCATTAGTCCCATAACCAGTGGCGGGACCATTCGAAGCCATATTTTGATGATGTGGAAGGGGATCTTTCAACACAGCTGGGATCTATGTAATATGCTTCGATGCTTCTTCAATCCAAGGACACAAGTGAGTAAGGTGATCTTCCCCACAAAGCTTGCAAGGGAATTTCACTTTACGCCTAGGTTTATGGTCCCCACCAGCATTTCCGCCGTCCCTAGGAGGGTTGGTGCTCTCTTTCCGCGGAGTATTATGATTACTACCATTGTTCCCATTATTTACACCCTTTCGATTATTTCTCCCCTTCTTCTTACCACCAGGCTGCTGGTTACACAATGGGTTTGTCAATTGCATAACATGTACATCAGACGATGAGGCAGAAGTGGACAATGCGTGAACCTATTCGGGAGTAGATTGGTTAAGTGAAAATTTTTGCATTTGATTCGAGTACTTGCAGATCCAACAATACCATCGGCATGTGGTCCGGGAACTAGCTTGGGATCATGTTTTGATTGCGGTGCGTCAGGAATAATGTCATATAAAATGCCAGATTGAGCATAGAGTAAATCTAGCTGTTGGACCTTGAGTATAGCTTGTTCCTCAATCGTAATGCCGGACATCGAAACATCCTTAGAAATGTATGGAAGCAAAGCCTTGAGAAACCATTCCAAGAGAAACTCTGGAGGAATGTTGGCTTTCACTAACCTCTTCCAACAACACCACTCTTGAACATGGTCAGATATGTGTGTGGCCTTATTCTGACGAAAGGTGGACAAGAGCTCAGTGCCAGTATCGTAGCGAACCGACAACTGGAAATGATCGACGAAAATCGAAGCTATCTCATTGAAACCCCTATACGTGCCCCCAGTAAGCTCAACATACTACTTCAGGGCTGCCCCCGTGAGGGTGCGTTGAAATAGTCTCAAGCAAACGGAATTGTGATTTAACGAGTTTGATGAGCACCAAAGGTGAAAAGTTGTAACATGATCACCTGGATCCTTACCACCCTTCCCCTCAAACTTGGGAATGTCCGAAGGGAGCTTGGTAGAGACTGGAGGCCAATTAGGATCGTGACACACGGGATCATTGGTGAGCTTCGAAAGATCCGGAAGATTCAATCGAGCAAGGAATATAAGCTGCGGCTGAAAAGCTTGATTATAAGCTCCCATAAAAGGTTGATTATACGGACATGAAGGATAATATGTACCATAACCATGACCATGGCCATAAGGTTGATAACCTCCTCCAAGCTGACTCGTGTGAGGGTAAGCAGGTATATGTGCGTTATGAGTACCGTAATGAGGTGGGTTGTAATGGTGGCCAACACCAACTGTATTATAGTAAGGATCACCATGATAATTATGGGGCATATAAGTATTACTCATAGCGGGAATTGTATTGTAATGACCATAGTTGTGAGGTATATTCCCACCTCCTGCGTAAACATTACTAGTAGCAGTTGCAGTGGTGTTGTGACCATAAGTATGAGTTGTGTTCCCACCCCCTACATTAGCATTACTAGTAACAGGAGCAGTCGTAAAAGTATGTGGTATGTTTCCACTCCTGATATTAGGAGGATTGTTAAAATTAGCAAACATGGTCCTAGGTTGACGTGTATGGGCATGTGTATTGTACTGTGGATGGTGAGTCATATTGCAAACAATGTTCCCACCATGAGGGGTAGTCTTAGGAGGTGGCCTTCTGCCCAAATTTGGAATGTTCTGAGGAATGTAGCCTGTCCTAGTATTATGTGTGTGAGTAGAAAATGCAATTCCCCCAGCGAGGGTATTGCCCCTAGTGGGTGCAGTGTTGCCAACACCATGGATAGTGATATCATGACTACCAAACATAGTGGATGGATCAACTGCATTGTAACTAGGCATACCATGTGAGAATGGGGTAGCGTTCGTAGTGGTCATAGGACCTGTGTTAATATGCAAATTCGGCATCCCATATAGGAAATTATGTGGATTTGAAGAATTGAACGGGCCGTCCTCGGGTGGAGTGGATCCAAACAAAAGAGGTCGAGTCTCTGGTATCAATGGATCACCCCCCCATTCCTCTCTAGCAGTAGGAGGATTAGAGGCATCTTTGACTCTACCTGATGGATTCGTAGGGAGTTCTCCCATGCCAAAACCAATGATAAAATCAACGCGGATCACTTCAGAAGAATCGGAGGGGGCTTCTAGTGTCCCTTCTGAACATGATGTGTAACTTCGGCGGTTGGTAAACCAACCAACCGACAAGACCGGCGGAGAGTTGGACGTCGTGGCACGATACCTATGAAAAGGTCAATAAATCAAAGCGTCCCATAATGGCCAAACTAACGATCAAAGAACAAAGAGCACTCAATTAAGAAACTACAGCCAAATGCACACAAACAGGACTGGCTCAAGGGACCTCCCCACACTTCAGCCGGTATGTCTCTCTTAGGAGAGGCTTGAGACTCGCAAACTATAACCGAAGGTAATAGAATCAATTATAAGAGTTCCCAGACTTCACTGCGTGCACAGGGTCAAATCCCTATACAATAGGAAATTGTGCTATCCAACCCCTATCTAACTGAGGATACATATAGTATAACCACTGCAAGCACCCTATGCGATACCTAGGTAAGGAAACTATGGTCACCAAAATATAAACAATGCTCAGGAAGACAGTTGCAGGTGGGATCCGTCATATGGGCAGGGTAGCAAAGCCAGAAACTCAAGAGGTACAAATCGCTCAAGAGCCCCCATATACGAACAAATCCTGGAAATATCTCCCACGCTTGGCTAGTATTGGAGGGCTATCTCTGCAACCAGCCTCCCATGACCTCGTGCTTAACTCTGGTCTGAGTAGAGCTTCCTAAGAACACTGATGTATATAATGGAATTCACCACTCCCTGGTCAGACACATAATGTTGGTTCAATAGTCTTGGATTGTTAACTCACAATGATCTATTCCAAGACTCTAAACCTAAGCTAGTTGGTGCACCCTATAAAATGAAAATTGTTCTACTCAGTTTTGAGATTAAGCGTTGATTTTAAATGACTGTAATTACTCAAAGGATATGGTCGTGAAACTAATGATGTATAGGACTCAATAGTATGCACAATCAACAAACTCTAGACTCATCTATCAATAAAAACAATGACACTAAAATGATAATCAATCTAACAGTTCGAAATAAAATGCAATTCCTTTAAATTTCCAATGCACAAGCACTCAGATGCAAAATGCAGTACGGAAAGAAAATATTTTTTTATTTTCTCTTATAATGGAAAGGAAAATGAAAAACTATGTTATTTTTGTATTTTTCAATATAATAGAATGAAAAATGCAAGTGAAATCTACCTATTTGATTAAAGAAATGCAGAGCAAAGCTAAGCTGACCCGCGTACAGGGAAAGGGAAATGATAAAACAGAGAGTCCAATCACCTAGAAAAATATTGTTTTCTATAGTGTATCCCAACGACCAATCAATGACACAGAGACTCGACACACGGCAACTCTAAATACAGACAAATGCCTAAAAATCCCCAAAAATGGATGTTCTCCCCAACGGAGTCGTAATTTCTGTTACGGAGAAAACTTCCTATGGCTTGGGGCAGACCACAACAGACAACTGACTACCAAAAAATGACTCAATTCCCAATGCATTTCTATATAAATGACAATGCTAAGATAATGGAGAAAAGACCAACCTTCAACCGGATGTTCGAAGTAGATCCCCGTTGAGCTTTCAACCTTCTACACTTGAACCTGCAGATTAGTCTCAACAACAAGTACAAGCAAGTGCATATAACATGTGAAAGACATTAGCATAATCAATAGCATGATCTATGATATTATAAGAAAATATAACCCAATGTAATTTAACAATATTCACAATATCAATTTAGATGAGAAAATGAGTATTTCCATTAATGAATAACAAGAAGTACAATATACGACCTCTTGTCGGCAACCAATCTGAACCAAGAACTCGGTCTCTCCACTTGTTCCTCCACCACTTCAATCCTCCATGTAATGGAAAATTCAAACTATGAAAGGAGTTTGGAAGGTGAATATAAGGAATTCACAACAACAAGGATCAATGAGTGTAGACTCAAGTCACGACAAAAATCCACTAGAGTTATCTTGCTCTCTCTTTCTCCTCCCTTCCATATGCCATAAGAGCTCAATATATAGCCTTCCAAAGGTAAGTGAAAGGACACATGGAGGCGTTTCGGGGCATATGAAGTGAATCTGAGTCAGTAAAATGGATCCTGAAGGCCAAAGAATGTTGATACTCACAGGGTGGAAAATTACATTGTAACAACCTTGTTTAATTGGAATAACATGCTGGATAATGCTAGTATCACAAGTCTTCAATTCGTCATAATTCCAGGAAAATACATCTTTATATTGTCAAAATAGTTTAATAAACTTATGCCTTTCTCCAGGTGAACAACATTTTCGTAGATTGACATACTTTGGTTCTTGTTCCGTTCCCAAATTCACCAATTCATATTGCATGGAAGAACTATTTGTCTTGACATTTGTTGGATTTCAGAACTTATGCTGCAAATCGAATAGTTTCTCTAAAGTGCATATTTCTTTTGGCATAAAATTTCCATCAGACTAACCTTCATCCATATTTTCCAAATTGGATTGATGTTTAACTTCATCTATAATTGCTCCTTTGAATGTATCTTTATTAGTTAAGAATTCAATAATTTGTTCATCATCATTGAACACTCTCCAATTTGTAATATTTTCCAGAACAGATGGTTTGAAAACTAATTCAATGGAACATTTATTATTGAGAGGAATTAAACGAGAAGCAGAAGTAGCTAATAAATCAACAACTGAATTTTTCAATCTAGGAATAGAGTCTATATTAAAAGCATCAAAGTTTGAAATCAAATTCCATGCCTCAGCTTGATACCCTTTTAAGTGTGGAGATAAGCAATGAATATTGTTTCTTACTTGTCTGACAATTATCTTAGAATCACCAAAAAAATTTCAAATATTTAATATTCAAGTCAATAGCTTTCTTAAGTCCTTCAATCAAGGCCTCATATTCAGCTGTGTTATTGGTGCATTCAAATTATAATCTACAAGAGAGAAAAATATTTTACCTTGAGGATCTACAAGAACACAACCATCCCATGCTCCCTCCCGTGTCTTGGAGCCATCAAAATGTAAAGTCCAAAATTTAACTTCTACTCTATATGAGTTAGTATTTACATCTAAGTTAGTAACTAATTATACTATATTACATTCGTTTTCATCAGTCCATGAAAATTGAAGGAGATCGGACTGTGCATCTGAGTTAGGGAAAGTAGTTTCATCCTGGTAACGTCCGAGTTCCATTTCTAAAAAGTAATTTCCCAATACATAGTGTGTGAAATTCACTGGTTCATTGTTTCCTTCCAATTTAGTCACATTGAACTTCATATGTGGTTCTCTTAGCACCTTAATCTAGTTTTGCTTATCCTAATAAGGAATGCACAAGTTAGACCAATCAGTAGCAAAGTATCCATTTATTTTACTTTACCAATCTTTTCTTAATATCAAACCATAAGCTTCTGGTATATTAATGACAACTATATCGATGAATTGGAAAACCCTTGGGTCAACGGACAATCTAATTAAAACATTATTCACCTCTCCTACTACCTCGTAATCTGATCAATCAAGTTGAATAATCCTAGAGGGAGATGGGATTGGCTATCCATTAATATTCTTACAGATTGATAGTGGCATAATGTTAGATGAAGCTCCTAAATCCACCAAACAATTGTGCACATTATAATTAAAAATCTCAAAAGTGAGTAGAAAAGGTGGGGTTTGAGACTTTGATTTACCACCAATACTGGCTTCATTGATCTCAATATTTGATTCAATGGTGATTTGTTTCTTATCTTTACCAGCAGAGTTACTTATGGTTGCGTTGAGGTCAAAATATTCCAGTAATATTTTCCTCTGCTGTGGAAAGTTGCACATTTCAAACAAAGATACATTAGCTTTAGTTTTCTTAATATCTTAAAGGATATCATACCCCATATTATGACTCATTCCAATATTTCCACCTACAACATGATTGTTTGATGAAGGGGTTGTATTTTTATGAGTCAGCAAAGATGATCCTCTTATAATTTCCGAGGGATTGTTAGGTCCTTTCTCTATCATTTTTAGTGGCTGTTGAGTTACAACATTAGTCTTATTTTGATTTTTTATAACAACATTACTTGTTTTCCATTTTGGGAGTGATATGCTTTGATCTTTAACAGATCCTTTAGTCCTATTTTCATAATCAATAGATGATATTTGTAGATTTTGGATTTCTTCTATTTCTTCTTCATCTTCTAAATAAATATTTGGTGTCCAGCCCCATAAAACCAATGTAGTTTCCTCATTATCTTCTCTTGTTTCATTGAATTGTATTTTATCATTTCTATCTTCTTCAGCCAGAAGTTGTTTGTCCAATATTTGATTCATCACTAAAGTCATATAATTAATCCATTGTGGACAAGTTTTTTTCCGAATGATGTTCTTGATGGAACGTACAAAAGTGGTCCATTCCTACTTCATTTAAATTAATAACAGATGCTTCATTTGTTGGAGGATTTGGAATTTCTTCTATTTTCATGTAAAAAGGTTTAAAAGGTTTTCTTGTGGATGAGATAGTTCCCTTTTCTTTCTCCAAGTCCACTATCTTATTGGATAATTTCTAAACCAATTTGACCACACTTTATAAATCAGTTGATTATTCATCACTAGGATTCGTCAATAACAATGTTTTCTTGGAAGTCAAAGGCTTCGATTCTGTTTCTACAACATGTTTCACAATACTTTTCATGTTTGTTTCAACCTTCTTAGCTTCTTCAAAAAAAATTGTCAAAGTGTTTTTGCATGATCGCTTAACATACATGGCTAGAGAAGGATGTAATGTAGTAGTATAGTATTCAATTAAAGATTCTTCAGTAGGTTTTGTAGCAGCACTAAACTTATTCAAAATAGTAGTAAACCTTTGGTTGAAATCTTGCACCTTTTCCCTTTTATCCATCTAAAGAGACAACAACTCTTTCATAAGTGATGGTAAGGTTTGTTGTACACCAAATTTACTTAAGAAGACTTTTTCAAAATCGTCCCAATCAGTTCTAGAACCATTTTGTAAACTAAAGATCCAAGATTCAAATATTTATGTTCGAATGTATACGGGAATAGACGAAACACCACATTTTCATGTTCCACATCCAATTAATTCAAAGCCAGATAAAAGCTCTTCAAATGATCATCTACAGAAATTCCCTTTTTGGGGTCAAACTTAGGTAATACCCATTGTGGATGTTTAGGAAAATCATGTAAAGGAGTGGGTAATTTTAGAGGCCCTCTAGCTCTCCAAGCTGGTGGTTGATTATCCATATTTCCGATATACAGAGGAGATTGTGAAGGTGCACATAGAGGAAAATGTGGGGGTGACCATGGAGGTGATGGTACATGTAGAGAAGAAGCTGACTCAAGAGTATATGGTCTCAATTGATCGATAGGTTCTGGTATCTCTTGTAAATATAAGTCAAGCAATTCCTCTAATGATTTGACAAGAACAAATTCCTTATTTTGTATAGCTCTTCTCCTAGGATCACGTCTTCTAGGAAATAGAAGAACTACCGGTAATCCTCCAATCTTTCTAACGTAATATTTGGTGTGTCTTCTAATTTTTTTTACTTCTTGATGAGAAACATCATACAAAGTTTCAATGTGTTCGGTTTCAGGATTAGGATTTTCGTGATAATTAGTTTCTAGTTCAGTTTCTGGTATTTGAATTTTGGGTTGAGATGTTTCAATTGGATACCCATAGAATTTTCCTCGAGGGAATCGACTTCCTCTACTAGCCATGCACTGGTGTCCCTCCTTCTAGCACCAAATTTGTTGACGCCTGGGAAAATCCTTGTATCGATAGTACAAATTCCCCATTCCAAATAGTGAATAGTCTAGTTGGGACTTTTCATTGAGGATAATCCCTACTGTCGATGCAAGGATTTTTCCAGACTTCAACAGTTGATAACTAACATAACCTTGCTAAATTTCCTCCTAAACGACCTTTTATTCCCTAATCCTCCTTTATGAACCTAATTAGTAGTTTTGCACTCTTTCTTAGTTAGTTAACTGAATACTCAATCAGTTAACTAAGCAATTAGTCAAATAACTACTTATTGTGAAGTCTAGACTCAATATAACTTAGTTTAGGATAATTAACATGGATAATTAATACCATTCATGCCCCAATTTTCCTTCAAGGACCTAATTAGTACTTTTTCACTCCCTCTTATTTAATTAACTAAATATTCATTCAGTTAACTAAGAATTCATTAATTTAACTCAACACTCATTTAGTTAACTAGTTATTGTGTAGTATTAAGTCATTTAAGTCAATTTAGGATAGTTAGCATGGCTAACTGAGAGGTTTTAACCTATTTTTAATCCTAACTCAGCTGATCAACTACATGGACAATTCGAATTGGCTCTAACCCTAATTCGAATCACTCCTCTTTAAATATTGTACTCCAACACTCATTCATACTCAATGAAATATATCATTCGATTCTTCCTATATGCTTCTAGTTTATTGTGTAATCATATTTTTTATTAATTTGTTACATAATTTATTGATGGATGATTTGATTTTCACTATATACCTCATTATTTTATGTACCTAGATCTATTTGTTCAAATTTGATATGGTATCAGAGCATAGGGGGTACTAAAGTAGTTAGTTTTTCAGTGATTTCTTGTCAGTTATCTAGCTTTTGTAGGTTGAGAAGGGATTTTGCAGCTATAAATATGAATTTTTCAGCCACCAAAGGCTTTTTCAGCTACCAAAGGTCCCATTTCCAGCTCATTTGAAGCCACTAAAGTGATCAAATTATTCCATCTGTTAGGCTTATGAGGGGGTGTTAGAGCTAAAAACCTCTCTTAAGTCACCATAGAGGTTCTTCTAAGATCTAAGGTTTTCTAAACTCTATTTATGCCACTTAATAAAACTTAACTAAGTGCATTCTTCAAACTGAGGGCTTACTCAAAAGGAGGGCCTCAAATTAATGGCTTCCTTAAACTAAGGGCTTCCTCAATATGCATTCCTCAATTTGAGGGTGAATTCCAAGATTTTACGAATGCTAGTGGTTAGTCTTAGTTGGTAACTAAGAGAACCTTGATAAATTTGCTCCTAATTGAACTTTCATGCCCTAATTCACCTTCATGGACCTAATTAGGAGTTTTTCACTCCTTCCTAGTCAATTAATTGAATATTTAATAAATTAACTAAGCAATCAGTTAAATAACGAGTTGTTGTGAAGTCTACAATCAATATAACTCAGTTTAGGATAGTTAACAAGGATAAATGAGACCATTCATGCCCCAATTCACCTTCAAGTACCTAATTAGGATTTTTTCACTCCCTCTTATTTAATTCATTGAATATTCATTTAGTTAACTAAGCATTCATTCAGTTAGCTCAACACTCATTCAGTTAACTACTTATTGTGTAGTATTAAGTCATTTTAACTCCATTTAGGATAGTTATCATGGATAACTAAGACATTTTCGCGTCTTGTTAATATAAACTCATATCATGCACTGCATGGACAATCTGAATTGGCTCTAACCCTAATTTGAATTGCTCCTCTTTAAGTATTGTAGTCCACCACTCATTCATACTTAATGAATATATCATTCAAATATTCCTATCTGCTTCTATTTTATTGTGTAATGATCTATGCTATTCATTTGTTACATAATTCATTGATGGATGATTTTATTTTTACTATATACCTAATTAGCTTATTCACCTATATATATTTGTTCAAATATTATAAATACAACCCCGATACACTAGGTAATCGAAGGGAGAAGATACCAAATCTATACCAGCAAGTTTAATTGCTTCAGGGATTCATTTCATGCATTAACCATATATGAAATGACTACGATTAGTGCAAATTTATAGTAATAAATCTATCCTATTTGTAAATTGGGTCTAGATCAAGTGATTGGGAGGAATGATTGTTAGCCTCCCCACCTAGGTTGAAATATTGTAAGTGACATGTTGATATATTAATGAGAATATTTTTGTAATGACCTTGAGTGCTATGTTGACAAAGTCTAGAGCTTCTGCTAAATTTGGTTTACCCGAGATACCATCCTTGAAATGAGGGGAAGTACCTAGTGGGTTTCCCTAGGATATGTATTCCAAGGAAAAAATTCTATTCTATTACCCACAACATAAATTTTAAATCCTTTAATCATTTAAACCTTATCTTATGTCAAATTAGGACATATAGGTGCTAGAAATCATCAAACCATGAAGACCATCTGCACAGATAAGAAAAAAATGCAAATAGACAATTTTGGACAATTGAAAACCTCTATAGATAAAAGATAAATTTTATGTACAACCTTCCAATATTGTACAAACTTCCAATCTCTCAAAAACCTAGTAAGGGAAAACAAGAAAAACCCTAGCTCCACTAAACATACTCCAACAAGATAAAATCACAACTAGTAATTCATCCTTGGATTCATGCAATGTGTCCCCGCTTCTCCTTCTCCTCAACAGCTATAACTCAGGGTTTAACACCAAACCATAACTCCAATGCATCCTTATGGATCAAACCCTAGCCATAGACTTTAAGAATACTCCAAGAAACCCTAATAACTTGAAATAAAGATAAATTACAAACAAGATTGAACAAGAGAGAGAGAAGTCTAGTACTCCTCTTATATCTCCAACCCAAGTGTAAAGAAGAAGAATCACAAGTACATGATTTATTAAAATGACTTCCTCTCCTTCCTATATTTATATGAAAGGTAAGGGAGGTCTAAAATGACAAGTGAACCTAGTCCACTACAGGAAACCCACAAGACACAAGTAGGTCTAGATATGTGAACTTCACTACTTCAAGCGACATATGTCATCAACAACTAAAGCTCTAAGGAATAAGCATTAATCCCCAAGGTCCAATTTTCATCCAAGTTTGTAAATATCCAATTCATCTCCAAGGTCATGTTTCTCGTCAATTCCCTCCTCCAAAATTCCCAATGATTCTCCTCAAATAAAATCCATCATCTAAGCAGTAAACCTCCCTCTATGTGCTAAGAACATGAAGGATTCATCCATCTCCATCGGTCTCCAATGCTATGAGTAAGAATGTCATGAAATTATACATACAAAGCCTAAAAACTAAGAGTATGAACCCACGAATGTTCAAGTCCATCAAAGAGAAAAAATATTTAACCAAACATCATCCACCCCACATCTCATGAAGCAACCCCAAACATGGTGTAAACAATTTCGGGGTAACCTTAAAAGCTAACAATGGAATCCCCCAACACTAAAGCATGTTTTATTCAAATGGCCTTGAGCAACACTAGACCTTGACAAACTTCCAAATACTTTATCATATTATTTGTAGCATGAACATGCCCCTAAGATAAATTAAATCCATAATTTTTTTTGAGATCTAAGATGGTTCCCCCAACACTTGCCTCCTCTCTACAAGAGACCTTTTTTAAATTTATCTAGTAATTTATACAATATTTTCCAAATATATTACAATAAACCCTTATTATATTATCAAAATAACCATACATAAATCCAATAAATCTTTTATGGTTTCCTCTGGATATAATACAAGTAAAACAATGAAAACTATTACAAAATTTAAAGATCTCATTTCATTTGGGGATGAGATATATCCATATGAAGGATAAAATCCATAGATATTGTTGACTTTTACGTATGCATATTAAACATTCCATATCTCTAATCAACGTATGATACACATTAGCTCAACCATATTAAAGGTTGTTGTCCTAGGTCATGATTGGAATAATGATTTGCGGGGGGATGAATACGCATGTGCATTTTTATTGTTAATATATGAAGATAATGTTTTTTTACTTTTTTCTAAGATAGTACCCATAGAGTTTCAAATCAGTGACCTAACAAAAGGAGCGCCTTAACAGTACACCCATTCACCATCTATCCTATGCCCCGTGGGCATATATGGAAATGATGTTATTGTTGATAAAATTAATGATTAATTTAAGCATGCAGGTGAGTTTAATTTTAGTTGGGTTGTAATACTTAGTTAATTTCCGTGTTTCCTAAAAAATATAGTAGTTAATTAAGTATGTCGAGAATTCAACGCTTTGATCCACACTTAAATCAACTTTTAACTTGTGTAATTGATTGAAGTTGACTGTTCTTTCAAAATTTCTAATTATAAAATATTGGTGTAGTTGTTGTAGGAATGATTGTGAAGAGATTGAGTTGTAACATGGTTTTGGAGTGCTTATTATTTTGTCTACAATCTATCAATGTTGTTTTATTTGCACTCAGTATTAGGGCCAAGTTGGGAGATTCAAAAGTTGGATACAAATTACATGTTTTCAATATTTGAACATTAAGAGAAGAATAGTTGAAATAATAAACACTTCACTATTGATTCCTCCGTTTAATAGAGGACACTATGAATATCGGGAAATCAAAATGTATACCTTGATGGTATTTAAATGTGCATGGGATACAATTCAAGCAAGGAATTATGAGCCCTATGATTGGAATGTACTAACATCACAAGAGAGAAATGATAAGAAAGTGGTGAAGAAGAAGGATTGTTACACTAAAATCCTACCATCAAGAGATTCAGTGTATGCATCCTTGAAGTTCTATTGGCTAAGTCATTTACCTAGAAGGGATTCCATTGCATTTATGATAGGTTTTTGAAAGGTCGTCGCATGCTGCACTCATGCAACCTGCGACTTCGCACCTTGCTCTATTACAGAGTGCGAGGAAGTCAATTAATGGGAAAAAATAGATTCTCCGAGCTCCTTCTCGAAGTCTGCTGACTTGTGTCCTCATCCCTGACCTCTTGGGAAAGTTGGCTCTCGATTCCAAATCTCTTGGGATGATCCCCTATCTCTCTCCTACCATATCTCAACCTACCCTATCCATATCCTATCCACTTAGTCCTATATAAGTGAAGCTCTACCCCTCTCCAAAGGGAGGAAGTCTATAGTGTCTACATGCTGGTGAAATCATCCTAGAGAGACCTCTACTCACTCATTGAGAGACTCTTGCTTCCTTGAAGAGGTTATGGCATTGGCTTGGATGGAGAAGGACTACTACATTAAGCCTTGGTGGTGATCTATTCTCTTTTATGTACTTTCCTTATTTACAGTAATACAAACATTTTCCAACAATATTGTTCATGTGTGATAATGCTGCGTAGTTTACCTACTTAGCTATTTACTTAGATTAGTTATTGTATAGATATCTTTTACTCGCTTGTATTTGTTCTGTGTCTTTATAGGTCTTGTAGCTGAGATTTGACGATCGTGGAGCGTGGAGCAATGCCCAAGAGAAAGGATTGTGAAGATAAGGTGAGATATCTAGTACTTGATCCTTAATCAGATCTAGGAAAGTCGTTTGTAGTCTGTACTATTTGTTCTAGACTCACATTGAGCTAGGGAGATCCAGCTCACATCCGCTTGAGTGGATTGTACGTCAAACAAATCTAGCAACCATACTGGGGAAAGACATTACTTTCTAGTTGGCATTTGAATGATTATTTTCAATTGATTTCTTACCAAGCCATTTTATTTGTCATCTCCTTCTTAAGTCGATTTCACCATCAGATCTTCACGTTGAAGAATCTGATTACCTTCCTCTGAGTTTTTATTTGTCATATTCAAACCTGTTCATGCTCATTACTGGAGAATTGGTTCATTTTTGACCTTGGATCTCGTCTGTTGCACCTGGTCAATGTACCTAGAGCGACAATGTGTCATTTTTTATCTCTGTTCTCTGCCTGTTAGTTGGTCGTCGCAACCCCTCCATTGGATTATTATGACGCCGTCGCACACCCCACTTTGGTGACTTACGATGTCACACTGTGTACAAACACAGAGTGCATCGATCTGCCATTTTCTGCCATACAAGCATCCTTTCTCCATTTTTGTTTTGACTTTGGTTTGTGTGCAGACTCCCTCTATACTGTATGATCCAGTTAGAGATCTCTTTTTACTTTGTGTGATTGAATTGTTTGGTTTTATTGGAGTTGTTTTGGGTTCCATCTTGGACAAGTCTGAGATTCGGTAGTGGTGGACACTTTGGTCTCCCCCACCTGCATCCACTCACCCTTGCATTCCCTCCTCTCCTTTCCAGATCCGGTCAAGTTCATTGGATTGGTTTTCGAACCTCATTTGCATTCATTTTGTGAGCTTTGCTTGCTTTAGTGCTGCTTGTTACTGTTTGAGTTTGAGTGTTTGTGTGTACTTTTAATCCATTGAGTGCTCACTTTCTCTTGATTTTTTATGAGCTGTTAGAGTGCTTCTAGTGATCTTTTCATTTCAAATATCCATGTTTAAAGGCATAGTTGTTGTCAAACTATTGTTTTGATGCATCCACTGAAAGATCAAGAATACTTTGTTTCCATCATTTTCAAAATCATTTGAAGAATTGTACATGCATTGGAATGTTTCATTTGTAAATATTTTCGAAAAGTTGAAAAAAAATTGTATTATTTGTGTTTTTCATGAATCATGAGTTGTTCATCTTCTTGAAAAACTCGAATAACTTTCAAGTTTGCAAAAGTAGTTCCATGCTTGAAACAGTTGCATTGTATCTTTTGATTTTTTATGCTTCTAGGAAATCATACTGAAAGTGAAAAGCTTGCATACTCTACTTAGAATCTCTCTCTTTTCATTACTTAGCATCATTTTCGTTTTGAGAAGATAAAAGAAAAAGAAAAAGTGTTTTAGTTTGGCTTAGTAGTGTTGTGTTGATTTTTATGTTTCGCTGAAAAAGAAAAAGAATATTTCATTATCACTTTTCATAGATTTGAGATTGTGTCGCATTGCATTGCTTTGGTAAAGTTGTTGGAAAGAAAAAGAAAACTTCTCCTTCCCATACGTAGCATTCATCAAAAGAAAAGCATACTTTTCGCATGTAGTTAGGGCCTGCATTATGTTTCCGATTATGTACTCACATCATGCATTCACCTAACCGTCTAGATAAAATTAATGGTAGAGCTAGGGTAAATTTTTTTAGCAGCTTGTGTGTAAGTTAGAGACGTGTTCTGGCATCATTAAGCATGGCAAATGTCGTTATTTGCTAGCACTGTATCCCGAGGGTATTGTAGTCTTCCACATACTTATCGGTATGTCGAGCTCCTTCACGTACCCACCAAGTAACCTTGAGTACTTGGCATATATCGAAGGGTGTATCACGTACTTGGTAGTATATCGGAAGGTCTCTTGCCAAAGGGTTGTGCATTAGACAACACCAGTACGGATTTGACCTCCCACGTACCTTGCGTATATCGAGAGACACCACTAGGATTCCTGAAACCAACCGAGTTAACCTTTTGGCTGTCTTGGCGGAGCAATACACAGAGAACAACAATCGGGGAGCTACTACGCACGTACTATCAGGTAGTTGGGTTATACGGTCAAGGGTATGGTCCTAATCCTCCCTGGTTAGTGCTCTGAAAGATTGGGCTGAGTATAACTATTGGACCCTGGAGTATATTGCGAGTTGTGAAGCCTTGATAATCCCATGAGGTTCCAGACCTTGAATCCACTCTTATAGCATAAGTTTGCTTGTTGCCTTAGTTTTCGTAGGGTTTTGTCTGGTCTACTTTTCTTTTAGCTTGCCTTAGGAGAAACTTTTGTTTCAGTAACTCTGGTTGACTTTATTTGGAGAAGGTCCAGTAGAATTCAGAACTTGCCACCTGAATATCACCTTAACCAGGAGGTAATTTCGAGGTAAAGGATGGATCCACAAGCCAGGGTCAGGTCACGTGAAGTGGAAAACCCCACTTTGAATATGGGAGGACATTTGTTTCCTCATACTCTTCCAGATTCACCTGCTTCTCATCCCCAACAGGGTGAAGAAGCACAAATTCCCTCTTCACAAGACTTACCTCCCGTCTTACCGGGAGAGCTTGGATCATTGGAATGGATAAATCAACCCCAGGACAACCCTACTCCTTTAGTATCTTATTGGACATCTTCTACTGGTCACCCAGTGGCCCATTTTTCCATTGCATCCCCACCCAGTTGGGCTAGCCCCAACGATCGTTTAGTGCCTTATCGTGAGCAATTGGCTCATTTACGTGCTATGGGTGAAGAGTTTTAAAGTAGAAACTTTCAAATAAGGTTCGACGATCGACTGATCCCATGTTTCTCTTTATCTTTCGAGTCACCAGAATCATCCATGCAACACATGAACACTTCTGAAACTGGTCAACCATCCATTCCTGCACATGCATATCCTAGACAGGAGACCAGTTCAGTACTTCCTACTGCCCAACCTATTGAACAGCAATAGTCCAACACACCTGTGACCACAATGGTTACGTTACCTGCTCCTCCCCCACCCCAAACTTTGAGGGGAAGATACTCTTTACCCCCAAACCTTTTTATGATTAATGTTAATCCTATGGTGGATAATCAACAACCAGTGTTGGGTAAACCTTTACCTAGTGGTAAGCAAGTTGTTGTTGGGGGGAAACCCTTGTCTCTTAACCATAATACCGTGGTTGGAGTTCCCATTGGAGATTCTGTTGGAAATTCCCTACCTCCTGGACCTTCCACTACAGGACTATCCCATGTTGGGGGACCATTCAACATAATTCAACCTCCATCGAGTCAAGCATATCTAGGTCATTCTAACCTTGTGTCGGGTCAACTCAATCCCAGAAACACACTCTATGGGGTACCCTATCCTGGTAATCCTTACACTCTATGGGGACAGCAAAATTTTTTACAACATGGACCCCCACTTACAGTCCCTCAAGTCCCTCCACCTCCCATTGGTCCGCCCCACCTCCCGTTGGAGGTGGCGGGCCCCCATATAAATTTGGAGGAGGTGGACCTCTACCTAGCATAGGACCACCTCATTTCAGTCATCATGTCCCACTTCCCCCTGGCGGGGGTGATGGAGGACCACCACCCCTTCCTGGTGGTGGTGGTGGTGGAGGACCTTCTCACCCTAGTCGCGGTGGTGGTGGACCACCACCCTATTATGGTGGAGGTGGTGGAGGAGGCCCTTACCCTTTCGACGGTGGAGGTGGCCCACCACCCTGTCCCGCCAGAGGTGGTGGAGGCCCATCCTATTCCGGTGGTGGTAGCATCCCACCACCTCCTCCCTACGGAGGCGGCGGTAGACCATCCTACCCTGGCGGCGGTGGTGGACCCCCACCTATTGGAGGCGGCCCACCTCCTCTAGGTGGTGGAGGAAGACCCCCACCTTATGGTAATGGACCACCTTATTATGGTAATGGACCACCTTACTTTGGCGGTGGACCTACGTTTGGTCCGAGCGGCCCGTCCCCTTATGGCCAGTTTCCTCCTAGTACACCTTATGGTCCGACTGGTCTTTACACACCTTAGCCGTACTACCAGTACTCGTAGACTAATTTGAAGCTGCCCTTCTTGGCGACTTTGGACCTACCTGACCTATCTCCTTTGACCAACGACCCCATTTACCATGAAACTAACTGGCCACCCATTCCATTGAAACTTCCATCAGATATCCTGAAATTTGATGGTAAGCCAGGTGAAGATCCTAAAAATCACGTGATGACATACCACTTATGGTGTTCATTCAACTCCTTAATAGACGACTCGATCCATCTCAGATTGTTTCAAAGGACTCTCATCGGTTTGGATACCAAGTGGTATATCAAATTACCACCCCATTCTTTTCCTGATTTTGGTTCTCTTGCCATGAATTTTTTTACTCACTTCCAGCTGCCTATACGGTACGAAACTGGTACAGAACTTTTAACCTCGATCTGTCAGAATACCGCCACTCACATTTCAGATCATATACATGAGTGGTGAAGGATAAGTCGTCTCATTAAAGTTCCCATTCCATATCAACTCCTAGCAGACTGGTTTATGAAGTCTCTCATCCCTACCATAGCACGAGATGTTGCCATGGGAGGTGCTGTCACTAAAGAACAAGCCATCACTCGTGCCCATTTGCTAGACTTAGTCTATGCTCAATATGGCACGTTATTTGACATTCTTCCCGACGCACCCCGCAACACTTACGACCCCGCGAAACCACCTAAGGGACCCCAAGCCGATGGCATCATTGGATCCCTTCACACCCATCCTTCCTCCCAAACTGTTGGTTCTTCAAACCCACCAGGTTCATCCCCATCACCAACATAGGTTGCTCACGGCACCACCAAATCATACACCCCTGCTGTCACTGAAGAAGTGAATTCTGTTTCATCAGCTTCACCTCAAAAGTCTGGTGGTAAGAAGAAAAATAAAGGGAAACCTAAGAAATCTTCCACCCAACAAGAATAAAAGATCACCCCTGATGATACCAAACAGAAAAGGAAGTTAAAGTATCCTTGTCTACTGTGTGGTGATGTTCATTTTTCCAAAGAGTTCCCCCATAGAGATGAAGTTCAAAAGTTTCTTAAGGGAAAACCCACACCCGTAGTTCTCAATGATCCCTTCCCTGCTCAAAATTAGTAGTCAATTGTTCACACTTCTTCTTCCCAAGGAGAAGCATCCACCACCGCACATGTTCTCATGGTACGTAATGAGACTATCAACTTGAACACCCGTTCTCGTTCGTATGACTTCGTTCCGGCCAAGGAACCCATTGGAAGTAATACTGAAAAAGCTTCCACTTCAATGCCCAATGTCACTGTACCAGTTGTGCCTCTCATCGTTGAGAAGCCTTCCTTTGAGTTAGTGTTGCGTCCACCCAAGAGAATGATTAGAAAATCGGTTTTCAATCCCAATGCTCAGGATTCTCAAAACTACAACATTATAGAGGACCTAGCACAAGCTCCTTGTGATATGTCGACGCTCTAAGTCTTGCAAAACTGTCTGAATCAGCGTAAGACTCTCCTCACTGCCATCGGTGCAGTTGACTCGGATTCATCGATTACCATCATGTTACAGCTAGAATACTTCAAACCGAGGCTCTCCCATTAATTGGCATTTCAAGTTGCCACAAATATTGCTGGGAAGATTATCCATCATACCATTTTAGATGAAGGAGCCTCTACGTCAGTCATGTTGATCTCATGTTGGAGAGCCATAGGTTCTCCCGAGTTGAATCGTTATCCTACCACTCTGAGAGCCTTCGACGGACATGGCTTTCAACCTCATGGGATATTACAAGCTTTATCAATCGAGCTGGGGGGAAAGACCGTAACCCTTAACGTGGAAGTGGTCGTTGCCCCATTAGATTACAACATTTTGCTTGGTTGTAATTGGTTTTACACCATGACTGCGGCTACATTATCTGTCTTCCACATAGTACAATTCCCCCATCAAGGCCAAATTGTCACGGTCGACCAACTGGATTTCTGCACACCTGACACCACTACTCACCCAGGCGATAACATTCCTTCAATTGGACAATCTTCACAAAAGTATGAGAGTGTGGGGGTTGGCCTCCTTAAGGATTCATCCCTCATGGGCATTTTTCCTACTTCGGATCCCCCAAACCATGTTTCCATGGTGAACATGATCTCCTTGCAGATTTCACCTATCCCTAACTCCATTGATTCATGGCTTGTACCTGATGAAGCCACCACATACTTGATTGGAGACACCACGCCTCTGTCACCGGCTGAACTTATATACGAGGCCATCCAATCAGCCCCAAAGGACCACTTAGCTGTGGCCTCCACCTCCTGTTGTCTACAACGAACCCCATTTGATCCTCTACTATGGACTTTTCATTCAAACGAGTCCATTATGGAAATCATGAGTGTAGATGATCCTCTATGGGAAGACTTCCATCACTGTTTGTCTTTCCTTCCTATTTTGGATATTGTGGAGAACAAAATTCACACCATCATCACACCGGATGTCTATTTTGAATCTCACCCCTTGATACTCGCATGTCAAACAGATTCTGAAGGAAACTTAGCCAACATTGAGCCTATCACTTTGATAGACATTTCGGTTACTCCTGGTGTAGTGGAACACATTCAGTTAGGCCAGAAGTATTCCCTTGAAGAAGTCATCATCACCATGGCCTTGTTCAAGCGATTCTAAGACGTGTTCGCTTGGACTTACGAGGAGATTCCTGGGATAGACCCCTCCATTGTTTTACACGAAATTAAAACCTATCCCGACATCAAACCTGTCTACCAAAATTTGCGACTGGTACACCCCCTGAAGACTACGGCAATCAAGGTAGAGATTGAGAAAGTCTTGAAGGCCAGCTTCATTTATCCTGTTCCGTTGCCAGAATGGGTCTCAAACGTCGTCCCTGTTAATAAAAAACAGGGGACCATCCATGTCTATGTCGATTACCGGGATCTCAACAAGGCTTGTCCTAAGGACAACTACCCGACTCCCTTCATCGACCAGATCATCGATAATTGTGCTGGAAGTGTCATTTTTTCATTCATGGATGGCTTTTCCGGATACAACCAGATTGAGATCCACCCAACCGACCAACACAAGACTGCTTTCATCTATCCTTGGGATACATTTTCATATCGGAAACTCCAATTTGGTCCTAAAAATGCTGGCACCACATTCCAGCGGGCCATGTGGTACACCTTCCACGAGGTGAAGGACTTTGTGGCACCCTACTTGGATGACCTCCCTGCCCATTCGAAGCAGCAGGAGTTCCACTTTTATCATTTGATGGCCGTTTTCCTCAGATGTAGGCGGTATAACATCCGACTGAATCCTCATAAGAGTATTTTTTGTGTCGAGTCCAAATTCATCTTAGGCTTTATCGTCTCAAAAGACAAGATCCGTATTGATCCCTCGAAGGTGGAAGCCATCGTCGCTCATCCACCTCCAACCAATATTACGGAACTTCAGAGTCTGCAAGGTAGAGCAACTTACTTATCGTGCTTCGTTTGTAATTTCATGCAAAAGACGCAAGGTTACATGAGATTGATGAAAAAGGATGTCCCGCTCATTTGGGATGACCAAGCTCAACGATCTTTTGATAGTTTGAAGCATGCCATTACGCATGCCTCTGTGATCCAACCGCCAAATTACTATCGGGATTACATTCTATATCTCGCTGCTTTTGACACCACTATCACCATGGTTTTGGTACAGGAAGATCAGAACACCCAAGAACATGTGATATACTATGCTATTAAAGGTCTCATTGACACTGAAACTCGCTATTCACATGTTGAGAAGCTCACTATCGTGGCAGTCGTAGCCGTGCAGAAGTTCTGACATTACATTTTGCCTCGCACCACCACCATCATTGCCGATTCAAACCCCATGTACCATGTTTTGACACATCAGGTGCTTGGGGGCAAGTATTCACACTAGATTGTGATACTGCAGGAATTTGATCTTCTTTTTGAAAAGTCCAAGTCTAAAAAGTATTTGGTGTTTGCTGAGCTTATTTGCGACCTCTCACGTATTGATGTCGAGTCTGAGCCCAATGACTCCTTTCCGGATGAATCATTGTTTCTTATCAGTACGTCTAATCCATGGTATGGAGATATCACATTGTATCTTCAAACCCAATGTTTCATCCCCGACTTGTCTCGTGACGACTGTCGTTGTATATGCCACCATGCAAAGCATTATCTGATCATCAGTGATACTTTGTACCGTCGTGGTATTGACTCTATTCTTCGATGTTGTCTAACTCATGAAGAAGCTGAACACGTTCTGAATGACTGTCACGCTGTGTCATGTGGCGGTCACCTCTCTGGGATGGATACAGCCCAAAATATTTTGCAAGCAAGATATTATTGGCTGACTATCTTTAAAGATTGTATCGAGGCCGTAAAACAATGTCCTCCTTGCCAACATTTTCATACCAAGAAGCGCACCTGGTTATCGCCGTTGGCCCCTTTGCTAAATCGGGCATCAATTTCATGCATTGTAATCCTACCTCGGTCAGGGGGCATAGTTACGTTGTTGTAGCTGTGGACTACTTTACAAAGTGGGCCGAGGCAATGCCTACATACACGAATGATGGCAAGACCGCCACACTCTTCATGTTCAATCATGTACTAGCACGGTTTGGAGTTCCTTAAGCGATAGTTACCGACCATGGTTCCCACTTCATGAACCATATGGTTGATGAGTTGAGCGATAGATTGGGTTTTCACCATGAAAACTCAAAACCATACTACCCACAGTCAAATGGACAGGTCGAGGCCATTAACAATGTTTTGAAAACTATGATCCAATGAATGGTAGGTACACATAAAGGTAATTGGCATAACATTCTCTTCTCTGCACTTTGGGATTATAGGACTTACATTAAAACTGCCACTGGATTTACTCCTTTCCAACTAGTGTATGGATTGGAGGCAGTCCTTCCAATAGAGTGCGAGATTCTGTCTCTCAAGCTCACCATTGAACTTCTCCCAAACACTACTTCCGAGGAAGAATGCTTCCTCTACCTATCTAAGCTCGGAAAGCCTCGCCAAAATTACGCTCTTGCCAATGAGGCTCATAAGAAATGCATCAAAGCGTAGTACGACAAGTCAGTAGAACATCGCGCTTATAGTGAAGGAGATTTGGTCCTCACATACGACCAAAAACATGATAAGCTGGGGGCAGGAAAGTTTGAGTCCATGTGGCATGGACCTTACATAATGAAACGCGTCTTAGAGAAGGGAGCTTATGATCTTGAAGATTATGATGGGATATCTTTGGGTGAATCCTGCAATGGGCTTTACCTAAAGAGGTACTATGCTTGAGTCTTTCATGCATAAGTTCTTTGTATATACTGTACATGGCGTGTGTGTGTCTTTTGTGTGGTGTGGTGCTTTGATTTCTTGCGTTTTTAGGTCTTGTTTCGTTTCTTATACCATGCTCTATCTACGTGTGCCGATGGAAACGTGCTATGGATTTGCGGACGACACCGGCCGACATACCCATAACCTTGCTTTGGCAGCCTAGGTACTCTATTCACCTACTGGCCAGCTCATCAGCTAAGGGGGAATGTGTCTAGGTTTCACAACTAACAATGCTGCAGAATATCAAGCAATCATTGTAACCCTAACTGACGCTATTTATTTGGGTATGGACCATGTTGTCATCCACCTAAATTCTCAACTAGTGGTCTCTCATCTTAACCGAATCTACAGCATCCGTGATACCTTTTTACTCCATCTCTATAGATGATTCTGTCTTCTGGAAAGGTCCTTCGAGTCCATTCAGTCCCTACACATTCCACGAGACATCAAGACAGTTTCCGACTCTATGGCGAACTTCATCTTAGATTGGTACATTGCACACACATAAGCATATTCATTGCATTGTTAAAAGTAGGCATAACTTGTAAATAATTCATTTCATAAGCAAACATATAAACAAGACCACATCATTCATCCATTTGAAACACATAATGTATAAATCACTGGAATGTTTGTATATATATATATAATCTCAAAAGGTAGTGCTGTTACAAAAATCTGAAGCACGACGACTTTCAGTAAGTCTACACAAAATCTGAAGCCTCGTAGCTTTCAGTAGTACAAAAATCTAAGGCCTCTAAGCTCTCAGTACATGCATGATAATATCATCAGGCCTAGCGCCTAGCTCGTACAACCCTAGGTGGTCTAACAGCTCTAGCCTACTGAGTGTGGAAGCAACAACCACTCTTGCAACCCTACGAAGCAGCGCCCAGTCGCTCCAACCGTGTACACCTGCATGGGTGTGGTACCTCATCCACCGTCGGCTCAGGAACATCTAACGTCAACCCACTCAGGTTGGCATAGACTCCATCCATCTCTGCGATAGAGGCATGTATAGCTGGTCCGACCATTGCTCCCTCTCCTCTATATCTTCTCGTGAGTAGAGAGACTCCCACTGGTCGTACGGGCCCCACATCTGCACACACATGTTGTTATTTGTTAGCACTATAACAAAAAAAATTATAAATGCACAAAAATTAAAATGTACGAGGGTCATTTGTTCTTACCTAAGTCTCCCCATGCTGCTCCTTCTGGCAGTGGCAAGTCCGGGTAATCCCTGAAGTCCGTACCACTGTATGGGAAGTCCTCTACCATCAGTAACTGGCCCTCAAGCCAAGTTAAGAACTCGGTACCATATGAGGTGATAGGGCCCCCAGCATGTCGGGCCATCACATCGGTCCCCCTAGCCATGTGAGGATGTATAGGATCCCTTTCCTCCAGTAGTACCTGTGGATGCAATAAAGGAACCCGCTCCAATAGGAACGAAACCACTATCGACCCATAGCCGAACTGTTTGAGCTCTCCTCACCGACACTTGGTCAGCTGATTTCACATGTTTGTGAGGAGTCCCTCGCACCAGTTGAAGATCTTCGGAGACATACAGTCCTCCGCATAAAGCATCTGAGATCTCGTGGCTAAGTGAGGATCTTGTTTCCCTGCCATCCTCGTAAGACTGAACAGTATGGCACATAAAGGGCGCTCCTATACTTCTTTGATGGGAATCTTCCCACTAGAAGCATGAGTGTTAGGAGTGTAGTGTTGTTGGATCAGGTCAACGATAGTCCGATCACTTCCTCGTGATCCAATAAGAAGCACATTGTCCCCCCTTCAGGACAATCCAGTAATAAAATAGATGTTCTCGACATCTATAGTGAGTACATGCTCACCGATCACAAAGTACTGCTGGGCCGCATCCCAATATCTAAGCATATGCATCAGGGGGATTTGGGCTCTCATGCCCTGGATCTGGAATAACTTGAGGAGACCACAGTTCCTCAATGTTGCCACACACAATGGATCATTTTCAATTTGCATTTCATCTAACTCGTTCTCTCGTTCATGCCATTCCAAAATCATTTTGGCTGTTTGCAACCTACCAAAAGGAGAGTATAAACATTGTTAGCACTTGCTTCAACCATCAAAAGTTCCTTTTTGGGCATAGTTTGTGTTTGGGGATGGATGTTTCCACCATCGCACCCCGTCATTTCTGATAGTGTGACATCGTCGCAGTCCATCCATACGAGCTTTGCGACGACTCAGTCTCGTCGCAGTTCCCGAAAGGGCAGACTGCGACGACCCAAGGATGCAATGGCCCTTCACAAACCAAGCTAAAACCCAAAAAAATGAATGAAATTAAAAAATGTAAACCACTACAATTATGTTGGATCAAGTTTAGGGTTACCTACTCCAGATAGTGAGTGAAATGGTTGCTTGTAGCTCTTGGAATTGACAAGTGAAGTTTTGGCTCCAAATGGCACTTCTCCTCCCAAATGTGGCAAATGGAACAATGGTGACTATATTTGGTTTTTTATTTCTATTTATAAACAAAATGGAATATTCCTATTTCAAATATTTGGTGCCTTTAGGTCATTTTCTATAGTTTGGATCGATTTTATTATATTTGAATGCTTGGTTGGCTATTTGACCTAGTTTTCGAGTGTGCGGGAGTTGTTAAGTGTCTTTTTACGCCATTTTCACATTGGAACGGTCATCTAAGCTATGAACACCCCTTGTATGTTTTGTCATTATATTTTTCAATCATTAGATTGTCATTATTTAATGATAATGAGCTTACTCTTGGTTCTTTCTCGTTCTCTTGAAACTATGAGAATACATTATCGATTTACGATTTATCACTTTTTCGGGCTCGTTAAACTCCTACGGAAAAGGAACCCCCCCGGAGTCTATCTTTAAGCACTTTTCAGGCTCTCGAAATACGAAAAGATTTCCAAGCGAACTTGTCACATTCACGCTTGTAAAAGAATTTGAATGGTCATCTTCCTGGTGATAGTTTACCCCTTTTTTGGACTAGGGGGCACTACATACGAAAAAGGTATACTCCAATCAATCATAACTGGAAGAGTCCTCTCCCGCGTTGTTTTACCCTTTTTTGGGCGATGAGGATAACTTTACAAAAAAGGACCGTTGGAGTCTTCTTTAGTTCTTTTCAGAATCTCTAAATACGAAATGATGACTGAGTTTACCTTCTATGGACTCGTTAAAATTTTCACATTGAAGGGCCCGCCATGGGACAAACCGCTCCTATCCCAGGTTTGAAAAATATTTGGGATTGGACTCATCCATGAGATGAGCTATACCGAGCATCTAGTTACCCTCATCAAGCTTGTAAAAAACACATGAGGCACTCATCATTCATGATGGGGGAAAAGGAAATCTTTTGTATTACATCTTTATCTGTGGCAGTACCTAGTCGTTCTTGAACATGGCACTCATCTGCATTTGCATACAGTACTGTTGATGTATATGTAACTTCGGAATGTATTTCATCTGTGTATTTTATATATATTTATTGTACCCTTATAAGATATGTGTCATTCCTCTATAAGGAAGTGTCGTCATGTGTATTGACAAGTGTCGCAAGTGTGTGTACTTGCCGATGGGTTATTAGACCACCATGTGGGGTCGGCCCTAAATTATATATATTATAATGTGGATGTACCTAGCTAGACAAGTAGGCCCCAGAAGGTCACTGGGAAAAAAGGTTAGTATAAATAGAGATCGGAGATCTCTATTTTACTCATTCGTAAAAGTAACTCACTCTCACTCAGAAAGTGGCACACTAGTGAGGAGGAGGATCATTTTCTACTAGGAGACTATCGCAGTGTATTTTGGTTGTACTTTGGTTGATCCATTTCTCTCTCTATCTCTAAGGAAGTTGTGGGGTTTTTCACCTTAGGGTTTTCCCCACGGAAACTCTGTGTCTCTTGTCTCTCATGCTTTTGATTCTTGTGATGCTTGTCATGCTTATTGTGATTGTCATGCATTGATATAGTGTATATGTTATTCTCTTAGTAAAGATCCTAGAGTATTGTGAATTAATGCTCAAAATTTAACAAGTACTTGGGTCATCCGTTTGTCATCAAGTCTTCACTTATTTCTTGAGTCTCGTCACTCCTTTGAGTCATTCAAAGAAATATTCCATTATCAGTTGCATTAGGAATTCGTGTCATTCTCTTCATGTCAATACTGCCAAGTCATGCCATGCCCATGTTCAAGAATACTCTCACTATTCATTTTCTGCAGTCTGTACACCTTCCATCATGTCGGTCTACTCTGATTCAGTCTTACATGCTACTGTACCATCCGATCTACTCTACACATCCTTTGTCATGTTTCATGTCGATGATGGGGGATTCATCATGGCCCTCCTTCGACGGATTCATCCTTGTTGACTTCAACACATCATCCAAGGTTTGAATCTAGAAACCAACCAAGTACCTTGGCCCTGCATGCCTCAATGGCAGGTTACCTCGCTTTCGACATGGGTTTACATCATTGACTCTTGATCGAAAGGTTTCATCTTGTGTTTGACTTAAAATCATTAATTCACGCTCGATGATATCTACTGTGATACCTTGGGGATCATTGACATTAATGGTGATTTCTGTCACACTTGTTAACGGTATACATCAATGACCGGTAATCAAGTGGTTTCTACCATGTTTGACATCAAGACATTTGTAATCACATGGATAGATTCGTATCATTGCGGGTTTGGCTTGAAGACCCTAGGGAGTCATGTTTTACTTAGGTTGCGATGGAGTTTGTATTTGAGTCATATCACACGGATCCACATTTGTATTGGTCGTGGCTATGTTATCAACTCATCATGGATCTACGCTTGTTTCTAGTAGCCATGATTTTGTTCAGTCGGTCATTACTATCATGGATCTGCGTTGTATTGGTCGGTAGCCATGTTGTACATGATATGAGATTGTCAGTTCAGAGTCAGTTGTGCTGCAGCAGAGTCCTTCATCTGACAAGTCATTTTCCATTCTTTCTGTCAAAGCATTTCACTTGTCCAATTTTCAAATAGCTTCATGCTTTGGGGGGCATTATGTTACACCTAAAATCCTACCATCAAGAGATTCAGTGTATACATCCCTGAAGTTCTGTTGGCTAAGTCATTTACCTGGAAGGGATTCCAATTCATTTATGATAGGTTTTTGAGAGGTCATTGCAGGCTTCCCTCAAGCAACCTGTGACGTCGCACCTTTCTCTATTACAGAGTGCGACGAAGTCAGTTAATGGGAAAAAATAGCTTCTTCGAGCTCCTTTTCGAAGCCTGCTGACTTGTATCCTCATCACTGACCTCTTGGGAGAGCTAGCTCTCGGTTCCAAATCTCTTGGGATGATCCCCTATCTCTCTCCTACAATATCTCAACCTACCCTATCCATATCCTATCCACCTAGTACTATATAAGTGAAGCTCTACCCCTCTCCAAAGGGAGGAAGTCTATAGTGTCTACATGCTGCTGAAATCATCCTAGAGAGACCTCTACTCATTCATTGAGAGACTCTTGCTTCCTTGAAGAGGTTATGGCATTGGCTTGGATGGATAAGGACTGCTACGATAAGCCTTGGTGGTGATATATTCTCTTCTATGTACTTTCCTTATTTACAGTAATACAAACGTTTTCCACCAATATTGTTCATGTGTGATAATGTTGCGTAGTTTACCTGCTTAACTATTTACTTAGATCGGTTATTGTATAGATATCTTTTACTCGCTTGTATTTGTTTTGTGTCTTTACAGGTCTTGCAACTGAGATCTGACGACCGTGGAGCATGGAGCAACCTCCAAGAGAAAGGATTGCGAAGATAAGGTGAGATATCTAGTACTCGATCCTTAATTAGATCTAGGAAAGTTGTTTGTAGTCTGTAATCTTTGTTCTAGACTTGCATTGAGCTAGGGAGATCCGGCTCACATCCGCTCAAGTGGATTGTCTGTCAAACAAGGATTCCCAAGTGAATTTTTTAACCCAAAGTGCCTTAGATGTGAGCATTTTTCCTATAATCATTATATTGGAAAATGTCAAGGAAGTTTGGGAAACATTGCATTTGTTCTTACGGAAGCATATATAAAGTCAATTGGTTGAATTGCAAAATGTGTGGAAATAATTTGAATATATTTAAATGAAGGACAATGAGAAGATAGCTAATTTTTTGTTCAAGTTCAAGACATTGTTAACCAATTGCACACCCATAGAGAAATCATTGCATATCAAGTAATTTGTGAAAATATAATTATATCTTAAAATATGAAATTAAATTCAATATTTATTGCAATAAAAATTCTTAGTTTTACTTGTATGTGGTTTGCATGTGTTCAACTATGACACAATTCCTCTTTTGGACAACAAATTGTTATACAACAATTCCATACAATAGTAAACCCTCCCTTCTTAGTTTTGTACAACAATTATGAGGGTGCATGAGCATTTACCGAGGATAAAGGGATAGCTCCACATGCATTCCTAAATCTTGTGCCATCCTTAGTCTAGTTCTAGTCACTTAGATTCCTTTTCCATAATTAATAGTTCAATTCTAAATCAATTTTTTTCTTTATTTAAAAATTGTATGCACAATTAGAGGACATAGTTTTCTAAGTTAGTAAAGGAACTTATGCATGTGAAATCCTAACCCTAGTTAAGGGAAAATATCTATAGGAGGATGCATGTTTTCGTGCCTTATACCATCTCCAACAGAGACTCACTTTATTTGGGACATTTATGAATGAAAAGAGGGCACTATAGGCTAAAGGTTTTATACTCTTAGTTCCATTTTTGCTAGGAATGTACCCTCTCTTCTTTCTAGTATATAAAGGAGAAGCGGGGTGCACCATTGTATGGTTTGAGTGTCTTTTGTTTTGAGCTATATCATTTAGTTTATTATTTTTTTAATAGAAAGAGTTTAAATTTTCATTTGTTGTTACAATTATCTTTTTTTTTCTTTTCTTTGATCTCCTTGACTTGCGGGAGTGGCCTATGGTCTGAGAAACAACAAGCCATGGGAATCTAAGCCATCAAAGTCACCCAGGGATTGCACCCGACCTAGACCACACTAGCCTCAACTTGAATCCATTTTTTTGGGTGTCGCCTCCCAACTAAGTCACCCTTAAGGGGAATTGAACTCAGGTTGCCTTGTGCATGAGACCCACAACTTAACCGAGTGAGCTAACAGAAATCGAATTTTTATTGTTATAATTATCATCAATATCTATTTGTAGGTTAAAACAACATGCAATTGTAATTTAGACCAGTGTTTTTAATCTTAACAATCTAGGTTTGTAGGATAGATAACAGATGTAGAATCTGCTTACCATGCTCTGATTTTTGAAATGATATTATATTATATTTGTTAATGCATTTTAGGAATACATGTATCAATTTTAGGGTTTCAACATGGGATAGCATTAGAGAAAATTTGAGGTCTAAAATGAGCCTTATAAGAAAACGAGCCATCATATAAGAAAACGATCCAACCATAATTTATTGATGAGTTGGAATTCAAGAACCAATAGAATTTCAATAAAATGAGTCAACCATAATGGTTAAATTGAGATATTTGTCATAAAAAAACTACTTTTTTTTTCTTCGTATTTTCAACATATGTCCCTGTGTTTTTACTCAAATTTCGAGCAGGAGCACTCATTGTATTATGAATTAAATTCCGCATTCAAAGAGTACCCACACTTCATACTTATTTTTTCAGGTATTTCTTGTTTTTGGGGAATCTTGGTCCATCAAAAGTATGCAGTGTGAGTACTCATTGGATGCGGAATTTAATTCCTCATCCAATGAGTGCTCCCTCTCAAAATTTGAGTAAAAACACAGGGAGATATGTTGAAAATATGAACAAAAAAAGTAGTTTTTTGTATTTCTTCCTCCAAAATTAATAAATATTATTTTAACTATTATTTCATTATTTTCACTATTATTTTATTATTTTCTTTAGGAGGCCCATTTTAGACCTCAAATTTCCTTTAATGAAAGCTGTGGAATTTTCAAGGGCTATATGCTCAAGATCTATGCTTGAGAAATAACTATGGATTTGTTATAGGTTGATTATGAGAAATTGGGAATAGTTGCTTTTTAAAAATACTTTGACATTGAATTTGCATTCTATCCAAAATAAACTTATACAAAAATTGAGAATATTTCAATACAAAATAATAATATTTTATAATGTTAGAAAAATAGAAATGCTAAGATTAGGAGGATAAGCAATATGCCAATTAATTAGTCAAAATATCTATTAGATGTACATGCAATTAGAAAGATAACAACAATGATTGTATGTATCTATATGTATAAATAACATCGCCTTCACCTCTAGCTGAGTATTTTACATCAAAATGCCTATGGGTATGAAAATACCAAGATAAGAAGTATACATCAAAATATCTATATGTATGAATCAAAGTAGGACATGACCATAACACAAGCTTGAATAGAAATAAAGAGGACAAGAAAGGCAACTCTAGATCCCCACCAATAGCAGTAGTATGTAAATGTGTCCTCGGATTTTGGTGCCTCCCAGTAATATGCAGGTGTATCCTCAAATACATCCTTTCCATAGCGGGGGAAGTCACCATGCTTCTTGGCCAATATTTCTTTTGGAAAAGAGCGGTTCAAGGATACAACCTGTGTCAGCCATTCTGCAGTTGCCTTGACCTCATGTGTCGGCATTCCTTGGTGTTAGTATGTTTTATTAGCTATTCAGTCCTACTCCATATTAGATCAACCTTTTGATTATATCTCGTATTGGATGATGGAGGATTCCTTAAGGCCTCCCTTCCAACGGGCTTCTTTACATCGAATTCAACTCATATTTCTTTTGGAATGAAGTTTAGAGTTTTCGGTAGTACCTTCGGGATTGCAGTCATTAGTGGCAATTTCCCTCGCTATTGAGTAATGGGAATACATCAATGTCTCGTACTCGATGGATTCTTCAAGTGTTCGACTCCAAGACCCCTTATTCACACTTGTTAGAATGTACTAGGTAACTTGGGCCCCATTTTCAATATTATTGGTGGTTGACCTGTTAAATTTTGAGCATTAATTCACAATACTCTAGGATCTTTACTGGGAGAATAACATGTACAGTATATCAATGCATAACAATCATATCAAGCATTTCAAGCATCACAAGAATCAAAAGCATGAGAGAAAAGAGACATAGAGTTTCCATGGGGAAAACCCTAAGGTGAAAAACCACACAACTTCCTCAGAGATAGAGAGAGCAATGGCTCAACCAAAGTACAACCAAAATACACTAAGATAGTCTCCTAGTAGCAGATGATCCTCCTCCTCACTAGTGCACCAGTTTCTGAGTGAGAGAAGTATGAGTTTCCAAGTGATCCAAATAGAGATCTCCTGATCTCTATTTATACTAGTCTGTTTGCCCAGTGACCTTATGGGGCCGACTTGTCTAGCTAGGTATATCAACCATATAAAATATATTTCAGGGCCAACCCCACACATGGTGGTCTAATAAACCTTCGCCAAGTACACACACTTGCGACACTTTTTAATACACATGACGACACTTCCTTATAGAGGAATAACACATCTCTTATAAGGGTACAATAAATATATATGAAATACATAGATGAAATACATTCCCAAGTTACATATACATCAACACTCCCTCTTAACTAGGAAGGTATTTCTCGACACAGTTCTGCTAGACAAGTCTTCTTCTCGGGATCATCGTCATCGATGCATCGTCATCATCATCGTCACTGCTGTTGTTATCTCAACCAATCTCTGACTCTAATCATCATAGGAAGTTCTATAGAGCCAGTCCTTTTTCATACTGGATGTAGGCCCATCACCTGCAGGTCTTCGTCATCACTGGCCATACTGTGGAATCCTTAGGAATTATTACGTGCATCACAAAACCTTGCAAGAGCATCCCAGGACTTATTACGGGCACACAACCTAACCTATCAGATCTCCCAGGGAGCTATTACATGTGACCCTACCACAAAACCTCGAAAGAGAATACCAGGATTGATTGCGAGCACACAGCTCAACCTATCGGATCTCCCAGGGCGTTATTATATGTGGTCACCACAAAACCTTGCAAGAGCATCCTAGGACTTATTACGGGGACACATCCCAACCTATCGGATCTCCCAGGACGATATTACATGTGGTCATGGCAAAACCTTGCAAGAGCATCCCAGGACTTATTACAAGCACACAGCTCAACCTATCGGATCTGCCAAGGTGCTATTATATGCCATAGGACAAAACCTCGAAAGAGCATCTTCCAGATATCCTAGGGCCAAATTATATGCCATATGCAAAACCTTGCAAGACTATCTGCAGATCTCCTAGGGCCAAATTATATGTCCTCCCAGAGCAAAACCTCGAAAGAGCATTTGTCAGATATCCCAGGGCCAGATTACATGCCATAGGAAAAACCTCGAAAGACTATTTGCAAATCTCCTAGGGCCAAATTATATGCTCATCTGTACAACCTGATCCATGGCCACAGAGTATCAACCTGATACTCACCATACATCATCCTGATGTATACATGATCATCCTGATCATCATCACTGCAACATCCTGCTGCATGTAATCTAGAGCAACATCCTGAAGCTTGTCAACCATGATCATCCTGATCATATAATGCATCTACCTGATGCATACCAGGTATCTACCTAATACATATCATCATACATGATCCACCTGATCATACAATGTATCCACCTGATACAAATACAAAAACATGATCCACCTGATCATACCTGATACATATCAACATACATGATCTACCTGATCATACACTGTATCCACCTGATACATATACAGATACATGGTCCAAGCATCCAACATGATGCATATACAAAACATGTACAAATGATCCTACTGATCATATACAGCATCCAACATGATGCGTACATACATATATATATAAATGATCCAACTGATCATATCTAGCATCCAACATGATGCGTACATACATATACATATAAATGATCCAACTGATCATATCCAGCATCCAACATGATGCGTACATACATATACATATAAATGATCAAACTGATCAGATCCAGCATCCAGCATGATGCGTACATACATATACATATAAATGATCCAACTGATCATATCCAGCGTCCTCCTGATGCATATACAGAGCAGTAACTGGAGCATCGTCCTGATGCTCATCATCCAACGCTTACATCCATAGCCATGTGAAGGATCCTCCTTCCAACATGCTTGGAATGGCTTCTACAAATGTGTCCATCACTTCTTCCTCAAAGTGTCATCAATCTAAAGAACACCAAGCCTCTCCCTGAAGTACTTGAACTTCACCCTGGCTAGTGACTTCGTCAGCACATCTGCAATCTGCTCGTCCGTCGCAATGTACAGGAGCTTCACAGCTCCTCTCTGCACCATATCCCTGATATAGTGATATTTGATCTCTATGTGTTTCAACCTGTCATGAAACACTGGGTTCTTAGACAGCTTCACACAACTCTGGTTATCACAGAAGATACTAGTAGCATCCAATGGGAGATCAAATAACTCAGACAGTAGCTTCCGTAGACATACTACCTCACAACTAGCTGAACATGCTACAACATACTCTGCCTCAGCTGTACTTCAGTGCTACGTAGGACTACTTCCTGCTAAACCAAGAGATCACACCTAATCCCATACCGAAGCAACATCCAGATGTGCTCTTCCTATCTGCAGCACTACCATCTCAATTTGAATCAACATAACCCTGTAGGTTAAATTTTTGATTCGCTTCATACTTGAGCCCATAATCCACTGTACCCTTCAGGTACCTCAGAACATGCTTTACAGCAACCAAGTGAACACTCCTCGGATCCGTCAGGAACTGGCTCAATGTGTTCACCACAAAGAATATATCTGGTCTCGTGTTCGTCAGGTACATCAAGGACCTAATCATTTGACGAGTTGAGTTTTCCTTCAAATCATATTACACAGTGCATCGCGACATGGATTTTAGTACCCAATAAGGAATGGATGCACTTGTTTGTACATACATTGGACATGATACTGGGGAATTGGTATATAGAACTTGAAGTACACCGAGGAACATTAAAAATGGGAATATTTGATTCACAACTTCAAGGTAACTCTCAATTTTGAAGATGAGGCCTGTTGGTAGGCGGTTTGGTAAGATGTTGTCCCAGCATCTCCAATGCTGCGACAAGGCAGAAGATGGCGTGAAAGGAGACGAGCGGAAAATTATTTTGTGCATGTGTGGGTCAATTGTACTGCGGATTGCGGGTTTTGGGTAATTTGGACCACATATTATGTATTGTTGAGTCAGTTATACCGCAGAATGCGAGTTTTTGGTCGTTTTTGGACTAGGTCAGTTAGATATTGAGTCATTTGTCCATAGTGTCGGTTAACAAGTTGTTAGGAAGTGGACAAGAGCTGTAAGGCAGAATCCTGTATATAGATAATAATTGTACGTGTTGAAGGGAGGGGGAATCGAATGGCAGAGATATTATGCGAAGCTCTGTTGTTGGTTGTATGTCTTCTGGGTATGTTTTAATGTCAAGAGTCATTGCGGAGATCTAGTTTTTGTAGAAACATTGTATCTGGGTCGACAATGATAATATGATGAAGCTATTTTGGTACAATCTCTGTGTTCAATCTGTTCAGTTATGGTAATGTGATGTTGCACTATACGAATAATGTTATGCTTCTTTGATGCGATGCTTGTTTTACAATTACTGTCATTGCAATGATGAATGTCTACGTTGAATATTTCTTTAAATACCATGTTCAATGCTTAGAAATCTCTGTCCTGGTTATGTAATAAGTTTAAATATTATAGCCGCAACCATCCTCCTTCATTCAGCGGAAACATAGTTATGTCGGCTCTTCCTGGACGCCTCGGGTGAGAACTCATCTGCTCCACAGGTGTTGCTGGGCGAGATAAAACCTGTCCGAGCTGGTGGCCAGGGAAAATGCGGTATGTGTCGATAGTGAGTGGAACCCCTGTCAATTGGGTTCGAGCCAACAAATGGTTCTGTTGTCATGACCATGAGTGTACATTAGCGAGTAGAGCCAGTTGCGCCTCAGCCACTCATGGGTTACATGCATGAGGTATTGTCTGAGCTTTATAGGTAGTTGGTGACGGTTCAAAGTCTCGTGGTCCCAGCGACCATACCAAAGGAGGGGGTCATCGACCCCAGGTCCCTGTAACGTATGCTTACTAGTGTGAAACAGATGTGCCGGAACCGCTGGCCTGTTTTACACCCTGGCGTTGCTTGAAAAATTCCTCTCCATCTACACTCGGTCTCTCGATACTGGAGGATGAGTTTGCAAGGTCTATGACAATAAGTTGGCGCGAGTACACTTTTGGGAAAGAAGTACATGACAACGAGCAGATGATCTGTGTAGCAGAAGGAGCAGGAAAACACTACGTGATCCAGACAGCAAGAACAGTTGTAGCACTATCGTTTAGTCTAGCAACATCAAAATGATCGAGTACACCGTATCCAGCTGATGTGGCTCGAGGGTGAGCCATAAGATTGTGTTGGGGGCCTGTTGGCAGGCGGTTTGGTAAGATGTTGTCGTAGCATCTCCGATGCTGCAACAAGGTAGAAGATGGCGCGAAAGGCGACGAGCAGAAGATTATTTTGTGCATGTGTGGGTCAATTGTACCGCAGATTGCGGGTTTTGGGTCATTTGGACCACATATTATGTATTGTTGAGTCAGTTATACTGCAGAATGCATGTTTTTGGTCGTTTTTGGACTAGGTCAGTTAGATATTGAGTCATTTGTCCATAGTGTCAGTTAACAAGTTGTTAGGAAGTGGACAAGAGTTGTAAGCTAGAAGCCTATATATAGATAATAATTGTAAGTGTTGAAGGGAGGAGCAATCGAATTCCGGAGATATTCTGCGAAGCTCTATTGTTGGTTGTATGTCTTCCGAGTATGTTTTAATGTCAAGAGTCATTGCAGAGATCTAGTTTTTGCAGAAACATTGTGTTTGGGTCGACAATGATAATATGATGAAGCTATTTTGGTACAATCTCTGTGTTCAATCTATTCAGTTATGGTAATGTGATGTTGCACTATACAAATAATGTTATGCTTCTTTGATGCGATGCTTGTTTTACAATTACTGTCGTTGCAATGATGAATGTCTAGGTTGAATATTGTTTTAAATACCATGTTCAATGCTTAGAAATATCTGTCCTAGTTATGCAATAAGTTTAAATATTATATCCCCAACCATCCTCCTTCATTCGACGAAAACATGGTTCCGTCGGCTCTTCCTGGAGGTCTTGGGTGAGACCTCATCTACTCCGCAGGTGTTGCTGGGAAGGATAAAACCTATCTGGGCCAGTGGCCAAGGGGACTACGGTATGTGTCGACAATGAATGGAACCCCTGTCGACTGGGTCTGAGCCAACAAGGCCCCATAAATGGATGGAGTGCTATAGATTATAAAAAACAAGGTCTTTATATTAGAATGATTGATGAGACCAAAGCCACTATGTAGTGTGCATAGACCTTCTATGACATTATGAGAGGTTTTGGAATGCTATAATGTTGTTGGAGAAGATCAAGAGGATGAAAACTAAGGAATTTTCAAGTACAAGAAACTATAGGAGAGCATGTAGTAGAGGGGCTTGAGCTTGGATTTTTCCACTATGCAAAGCCATTAAGAATGCACAAGGTGAATATTGGTATGAAGGATAACCCCAAGTGTGCAAATATTGGAGACTACTGGAATGAAGAAACTGTCAAGAAGATTGCTGATTTACTGCATAAATAAGGACCTTTTCCCAACTACATTAGGGGAAATGAATATCTCATTTAAGCTAGATGCCAAGCCAGTAAACTAGAGATCATACTAATTGAACCCTTTATATAAGAAGAAAAAAAAAATCAGATATAGATAGGATTTTGGAATTTGGTATTATTGAACCTGTCAAAGAGTCAAAATGGATCATCCCGATGGTGTTCCAAGACAAGAAAACGAGTGGAGTAAGAATTTGTGTAGATCTGTGCAAATTAAATGATGCTTTCTTACGTTACATGTTTCCTACTCCATTTACAAATGAAGTTTTGGAGAATGCAAGAGGACAAGAAGCTTACTAATTTATTGATGGATTCTCTAGGTATCATCAGATCAAGATTGTGTAGGAAGATAGGCATAAGACAACCTTTGTGACAGAATGGGGATTCTACCAATATACAATTATTCATTTTGGACTGAAGAATGTGCCAACAATATTTTCTTGATTTGTTGTCACAACTTTTAAGGAGTTTATTCATAAATTCCTAAAAGTATATTTGGATGACCATATAGTGTTCATTTTGTTGAAGGACCATGTTGAAACTCTACCCTTAATGTTGGACAGATGTAGATAGTTCCATATTTCCTTGAATTTGAAGAAGTGTATTTTCTACCCGCCATTTGGTATTCTATTGGATCATGCAGTATGTAAATAAGGACTCTTGGTGGATCCTGCAAAAAATGTTGTTATTGTTGATTTGCCATCGTCGAGTTCAGTGCAACAATTTTGATCCACTTTGGGTCATATGGGATACTATAGGAAGTTTATCAGGGGAGATCATAACATCATTGGAAAAATTGTTGAAAAAGGTGGTCAACTTTCAATGGAATGAGGAATGCCATAAAATTTTGGATACCTTGAAGCAGAAAATGGTTATTGCACCAATTTTAGTATTTCTAGATTGGAAGAACAAATTCTATGTCCACGTAGACACATTATCGATAGCAATGGGTGTGGTTTTGGATCAACCAGGGGAAGGAGAGTCGAGACTTGGACCATTCCATTGTCTTCGCTAGTAGGAAGTTGTCAACTACTTAACAGTATTACACTACGACAGAGTGTGAAGGACTGGAAATACTGTATGCACTACAAAAGTTTAGGCATTATCTGTTGGGATCACATTTCAAGATGTACATGGATCATTCAACATTGTGATATTTAGTCAATAATCCAGTATTGTGGGGGGAAGATATGAAAATGGATGTTACTATTTCAGGAGTATGACTCTAAAGGGATTGTGAAACTAAGAAAATTAAATTGAGGACCTGACCACTTGTCGTGCATAGTAACAGGGTAAGATGTAGGGAATTTGGATGATATACTACTAGATACACACTTGTTCATAGTGTATATGGTTGATGATTATTTGGAATATATTTCCTAATTCTTGATCGTAGGAGTATCCCCACCCAACTTTACAATTGCACAGAATAAATACTTAGTAGTTAAGGAAACATATTACCAACTTATAGCAGGGAATTTGGATAAGTCAGGTTCAGATGGTATTCTATGACAATGTGGATTAGAGTAAAAAATACCTATGTTCCTACTTTAGGCACACAAAGGAGTTGTGGGAGGCCACTATGTAGGGAAAGAAACTAGATTTTGCAAGCAAAACTTTGGTGGCCTACTCTTAAGAAGGATGCAAATGAGTTATGTCAACTTATGATGTATGTCAATGAGTTGGGAAGCCATCAAGGATGGATGAGATGCCTTTGATGCCGCAAGTTACATTATAACCATTCGATAAATGCATTGTTTATTTCATTGGATCGATCAACCCACAAACAAAAAGTTCAGAAGCAAGATATATAAACATTGCGATAGATTACTTGACCCGATGGGATGAAGCAGAACCTATCCTAGCTTGCAGCTCATAGAAAAACGTGTGGTTTCTATTTGAGAATGTTGTTACAAGGTTTAGATGTTTGAGAATCATTATGAATGATTAGGGGCCCCATTTTTTGAATAAAACGATCATAGATTTAGCAAAAGAAATTCATATTTACCACTAGAAGAGCACACCTTATTATCCTTAGGAAAATGGATAGTGGAAGCATTTAACATGATCCTAGACCATGCATTGACGAAGATATGTAATGTGAATCGAGATGACTGGGACTTGAGAATTCTTGAAGTATTATGGGCATATCGAACATGTAAGAATAGACACCATTCCGACTAGTGTGTGGTTATGAGGTAGTTATGCCCATGGAGTTCATATTACCGACTTTGTGCATTGCTGCATTGACAAAGCTCACAGATTCTAGTGTAGTAGAAAAAAGATAGTTAAAACTAGTGGAATTGGAGGAAGGGTCATTCATTGTAGGATTTCATTAGTAAGTTCAGAAAGCACTTTAAAAAGCATGACATGATAGACATATTAAGAAGAATAAATTTTATATAGGAGATCTAGTTTTGATTTATGACAATAAGTTTATGAAACACACAGGCAAGTTCTGAATGCATTAGTTGGGTCTATATGGAATAGAATTTGTGACAGGCACATGTGTTGTTTAGTTGGGAAAATTGAATAGCGAAATCATGGAAGGATTTGTCAATGAAATTCAACTGAAACTATATAGGGACAACCACTCTTCTGTGCAATAGCCTAAGTAAGAGAGAGAGAGAGAGAGAGAGAGAGAGAGAGAGAGAGAGAGAGTACAATTAAAAATACAAAGAGAATAAATATGGTGACAAGTCTTGAAAGAAAGAAACAAAAGGATATGATGATCTTACCAAAAATAGAAAATATTGCAAAAGCAAAGAAGAAGCTTCAGATTAAGTAGAAGGTATGCAGGAAGGATAATCAATTTGTGCACAAATAAAGCCATGATGAATTTATGTGCATTAGATAGGTAGAAGCATTAAAGAGAAGACATGAGGGTGAGACGATGGAAACGCATACTCGTAAATAAAAAAATTTGAGGCAAGATTTTGAAATATTGGATAATCTAGACCAAATCCTAACTAGGATCTGTTAGAAAAAACATCGTAGAGCAATACAAATAAACAAGATGCAAATATAAATTACATAAACACAATACGAGAGAGACACTGATATAATGTGGTTCACCCAATATGGGCTACGTCCACACAGAAATTTCAAGTCCTTATTATTACTATCCAACAAATGAAGGAATACAACCTGCAACACATCCGTTGCAACTTCCTCTTCACTCTCTCAAAATCTCTCTCACACAATTAGATATCTTTACAATGCTACAATACATTACGCAACAGTATTACAATGTCTTCTTTTTAAACGGGAATTACCATGGGAAAATACTACGGCCTACACAAAACCATGGGCCTGTAAATTGTTGGCCAACAAAACAACCCATAAAATTTCTTTCATGGGCTTTGTTTTGGAGAAAAACTTCCTATGGCTTGGGGCAGACCACAACCTACATATGTGTAAAATTAGTCACAGCAGATCTATTGAACAAGAATATCAATCACAAATATGTAAAACAATTTGGAGTAAAAACCATGCAAGAGAGATGCATCAGTGCTCTATAATCCAGAAATGGTAGAATTACAATACAATAATGTCACAATGAGTGAGCAATTCGAATTAGCCAAGGAGGTCATTCGAATATACTGCATGGCATAGCTTGGCTCCAACTTGAGTCCATCTCATCAATTAGTGGTGGTCATCAATGCACAAGTAACTATCAGCCAGGTGTCAAACTGAGTCTAACTGAGTGTAATAAGTGTAACTAATGGTAATGGCACTAAAATAGGGATGGAAGCTCAATGGAAGGCACATGAGGAGTTAACTGCACTTAGAATAGGTAGTCAGGTCTCATCGAAGGTCAATCAGAGCGATAACATCAGTTATGGGTCAATCAAAGTGATAACTGAAGTAAACTGGACTGGTAGGTGAGAAAAGGCACCCTTCTGTAGTGCAAGGTGAGAAGTGGGTGCATGACTGGCTAGGAGGGATAAATATGAGTGGAAAGTAGCTCCCGAGTGCTGGAAGACTAGGGAATAGGTGCTGGAGGCATCAAACTGGTGACTAGGCAGCATGCGGGTGCATGCAATGCATGCAGAATGCATGCAAAGTACATAACTGAATGATGAGATATCCTAACACCCCCCCTCAAGATATACTATGATGTAAAAAATAAAATGCAAGGCCCTAGTTACTGAGACCAAATGTCACCCCAATACAACAATCCAAAAAATGCTGAAAATAAGCTAAGTGAGGAAAGAGAGAAAACCCAGTGGGAAGAAATCCCCCCCTCAAACTAAACATAAAAATGGATCTAATTTGTCTCCACCATGATGGAACTCACCCCCAACAGTGAACGGAGGTAAGAGAACTTCTTCTCAGTGAAGCTCTCGGTGAAGATGTCTACAATTTGCTCATCAGTAGGGCAATATTGCAGAATGATGCTACGATCATGCAACAACTCTTGGATGTAGTGCATATGAATCTCAATGTGCTTGGTCCTCTGTCGCTGAAATGGATCTATGGAGATCTTAATAACACTTTGATTGTCACAAAATATGACAGTCGAAGTAGTGCTACCAAAATCAAACTCGAAAAGAATACCCTGCAACCAAACTGCCTAAATGCAGGCATTGACTACCCCTCGATACTCTGCCTCTGCTGAAGAAAGTGCAATGGTTGCCTGCTTTTTGCTTGACCAACAAATAGGGCCATGGCCAATCATGAAAACATATCCGGAAGTGGACTTCCTATCTATGCTATCACCTGCCCAATCTAAATCAGTAAAACCAATGAAATCTACCTCAGAATCTGTAGCATAATGTATGTCAAAATGTCTCGTACCTTGCACATACTGCAAGATCCACTTGGTTTCCCGCCAATGAAGCTCATGGGGCTGCTGCATATACCTTGATATAGCACTCATGGCATATGAAATATCAGGCCTTGAGTGTGTTAAGTAGAGTAGTGAACCAATCAACTGTCGATACATAGTGCAATCTGCAAGCGGTGTGGAATTTCCCTCCTCAAGACTGATTCCTGAGAGGAATGGAAACAAATCAGCCTTAAATTCTGCCATATTAAAATTTAATATTAGGTCTTTAGCATACTTTTTCTGAGATAATTTGATCCCATCAAATTTTTGAGCTATCTCCAGGCCGAAAAATTGCTTAAGCAAGCCCAAATCGCTCATATCAAAAGCTAGATTTAAAGCGGTTTTCCGCTTGTTAATTGTAAGGAGAGTGCTACTAGTAATGAGAAGATAAACAACATATAAAAAAAAAATCAGAAAATTACCTTTAACTTGTTGTAGGTACACATTCGGATCAGATTTGCATCTTTTGAAATTCTGAGAAAGAAGGAAGGAGTCCATCTTTGTGTACCAAGCTCTTGGGGCCTGTTTCAATCCATACAAAGATTTCTTCAACCTAAAAACTAATGATGGATCTGATATGTATCCTTCTGGCTGATTCATATATACTTCTTCATCAAGGTCACCATGTAAAAAATAACTCTTCATATCCATATGGTGCACTTCCCAGTGCTTGGATGCGGAAATGGCCAAAACTAGGTGGATGGAATCCATCTTTGCAACTGGTGCAAAAGTCTCAGTGTAGTCCACTCCTTGGACTTGGGAGAAACCTTTTTCCACCAGACTAGCTTTGTATTTGCTGATAGATCCATTAGAAGAAAATTTCATGTGGTAGATCCACTTGCATTGAACTAATTTTCTTCCAGGTGGAAGAGAAACTAGCTCCCATGTATTGTTCTTTTGAAGAGAACTGTACTCTTCATCCATGGCGGTTTGCCATCATGGATCTCGGTGGTCATAATAGTATGATTTGGGATCTGAACCAATCATTAAATAACATTTCTCAGATAATAATGCATCATAAAAATAAAGAGTTGTACCTTCTCTTTGATAGTCTGCTCTTGTTCTCCTTGGATCAACAGGATTTCAAATGTTTGGAGCAGCAGATTGCAGAGTGTTTTGGGCCCACTTTGGTAACTGATGAGGATCATTATGGTCTGATTCTGAACCTGATGTTTCATGGCCATCAAATTCTGATAAAATATCAGAGATATCAGATCCATTGCTTTCTTCATATTCTCTCGAATCTTCTTCTTGTGGAGGTTGCGGATCGGCAGTGTTTTCCTCGACTAGTTTCAGATCTGGCAGCGGTTCTTCAAACTTCAAACCTCGCTCAATGAATATATTTTTGGATTTGATATTCATGATTTTATATGCTTTTGATTCTTCTCCATATCCTATTAGGATACATTCAGTACTTTGTGGATCCAAATCTTTTCTCTTTTCAGAAGGAATTCTAGCCCATGCAGTGGAGCCAAAAACCCTCAAATTGGACACATCCGGTTTGTGACCAGTGAATGATTCGAAACGAGTTTTACCTTTCATGGATGAATGTGGAACTCGGTTCTAAATATATGCAGCAACATTAATGGATTCAGCCCAAATATTTTCAGCCAAACCTTTTGACTTAAGCATGCAGGTAGCCATCTAATTCAGTGACCGATTCTTCCTTTCTGCTACATTGTTCTGCTGGGGTGTGTAGGGAACTGTATGTTGGATCTGAATTCTAATTTCAGCACAAAGTTGCAGCAACTCAGTATTGATATATTCTCTGCCATTATCTGATCTAAGAGCTTTGATCTATCTCTTAGTGGCGGTTTCAACAGAATCCTTAAAATCCTTGAATTTTCCAAGCACTTCTGACTTGTTTTTGAGAAAAAATACCCAAGTAAAGCAGGAGAAGTCAACGATGAATGTCAAAACATACCTTGAACCATTCATGGAAATATTTGGCAGTGGACCAATGATATCAGAATGTATGAGGCCCAAAATAGTAGAAGCTCTGCTAGCTTTGCCGTGGTCGAACTTGTGCTCGGGGTGCTTCCCAACAATGCAACCGGGGCAAATTCCCTTCGAGGAACGGAGTTGCGGAAGACTATCAACCATGGATTTCTATTGTAAAAATAGAAAATACTTGTAATTAAGGTGTCCAAACCTTTCATGCCAAATCCTACTAACCTCGTTTCCATGAGTGAGGAGAGAAGTGGGCTTTTCAAGTGGCACAAAGTGAGAAAATTCATAGTATTTTGCAGTGTGGTTTGCCTTTCCGACTGCAATAAGTCTTCCACTTTCAATATCATAAATTTAAAATTTGTTAGGGCTGAATGTCACTTTCTTTGGTTCACCAGTGTGTGTCATTTGATACATAAAAAGTAGATTTGAAGCTAAGGAAGGCACATAGAGAACATTCTGAAAACTTTCATGCTCTAAATGGATGGTACCTTTACCCTTTGAAGAAATTTTTGAGTCATCTCCCAATGGATGGGGATGGAGATGTTTGGATCGAATGAAGAGAAGGAGTCAATATTTGCAGCCATATGATTCGAGGCACCGAAATCTATCAATAGAGTGGTGGGTTTCGAAACAGTTTCCATGAGTGCTTGACCTCTTTCATGATCATCATTTCTATCCTTCTTCTGTGCACTGTTGAGAAGACATATGTTGTTCTTTTCCAAAAGGAGGGCCATTTGATCTATTGTTTTCTTCATGCATGAACTTTCAGGATGAAAGCCACGGTTGAAATATGAACATTTAGATTTTTCCTTACCCTCTTTACCCTTTTGCTTGTTCCTTGAACCGGATGGTGCATCTGATTGCTTGCCTTTCTCGCTTTGCTTGTTTGGTTCGAATTTGGGCTTCTCTTTCTTTTGCTTCCCTTTGCCATTCGAATTATTGGATCCTTGAAAAAATAGGGCTGAAGCTTTGGATCTTATGGACCCCATTTGAATCAACTTGTCATGGTCTTTGGTAATATATTCAATGAAGGCATTCAAGGTAGGCATCTTGCAATTCAGGGTAGTTAGTCGATCGAAATTGAAAGTAGAGACAAATACCGAGAAATATTTACCAAGATTTGAAAGAATGGAGAGGATCAAATGATTATCCTCTTTGACAACACCACTGTTCTTCAAATGTAATGCCAAGTGCTTGAATTTTGTGAAAAACTCATTGATGGTCTCGAAATTCTCAGGACTAAGAGCAATCAATTCATTCTCTAATTGAAAGGCTCTAAGCTCGTCCTGCTTGTCAAAAATTTTGTCAAGTTGCTCCCATATTGATTTTGGAGATTTCAATCTGCTAAGATGGAAATGAAGATCCTTGGAGATGGACAGGCAAAGAAGACCATAAGCTTCATCAAGCTTATTGAAGTATTTTGATTTTTCAATGAGAGTGTTTGGCTCCAATTCGAGGCCCATGGTGACTCTATAGAACCCTCTTGAGCGTAATATTATCTCCATGTCATCTTTCCAATCAAAATAATTGAAAGGAGTTAGCATAGGATTTGAAGAAGTGGAATCCATCACTGAAAACGGGTGCAATTGATGAAGGAGAACCTGCAAATCACAAGGTAGCAAATGCACTTGATGGAGAATATTATCCTACAAATCACAATCAAACAAGAACAATAAGGTCAAACAATCCACCCTTTTAGAGTTGCATCACAACTGGGATTGGAGATCAAGCAAGATTGAATGGATCCAATGTATAAAATCCAGGAATTCTGTGGAAAACTCAGGCTTCTGGAGTGGATTGGAGAGTATTTTTCAGCCTTGCATGCACATGAGCGAATGCACATGAGATTTTGCATGCCAAAACTTCAATAATTTTGAGGAAATTCACTCAAATCTTCATGTAGAACACCTGTAGGAGAGAGATATTGTCCCTACAATGGCTCTGATACCATGTAAAATTAGTCACAGCAGATCTATTGAACAAGAATATCAATCACAAAGATGTAAAACTATTTGGAGTAAAAACCGTGCAAGAGAGATGCATCAGTGCTCTATAATCTAGAAATGGTAGAATTACAATACAATACTGTCGCAATGAGTGATAAATTTGAATTAGCCAAGGAGGTCATTCAAATATACTGCATGGCATAGCTTGGATCCAACTAGGAGTCCATCTCATCAATCAATGGTGGTCATCAATGCACAAGTAACTGTCATCCAGGTGTCAAACTATGTCTAACTGAGTTTAACTGAGTGTAATAAGTGTAACTGATGGTAATCGCACTAAAATAGGGATGGAGGCTCAGTGGAGGTTGCATGAGGGGTTAATTGCACTCAGAATAGGTATTCAAGTCTCATCGGAGGTCAATTGGAGTGATAACATCAGTTATGGGTCAATCAGAGTGATAATTGAAGTAAACTGGACTGGTAGGTGAGAAAAGGCGCCCTTATGCAGTGGAAGGTGAGAAGTGGGCACATGACTGGCTAGGAGGGCTAAATCTGAGTGGAAAGTAGCTCTCGAGTACTGGAAGACTAGGGACTAGGTGCTGGAGGCATCAAACTAGTGACTGGGCATCATGCAGGTGCATGCAGAATGCATGCATGCATGCAAAGTACATAACTAAATGATGAGATATCCTAACAAGATGACTACCATAAATCAACTCAATTCCCAATGCAATGATATTATAATGAAAATGCTAAGATATGGATAATAGACCAACTTTCAACTAGATTTTCATAGTAGATCCCCATTGAGCTTTCAATATCCACACTTGAACCTACAGACTAGCCTCAACAACAAGTACAAGCAAGTGCATATAATATATGAAATACATTAGCATAATCAATAGCATGGTCCATGATATAATAAGCAAATGTAACCCAATGTTATTAAACAAACATTTACAAGATGAATTGGAAGAGAAATGAGTATTTCTATTAATGAAAAAAAGAAGTACATGATATGACCTCTTGCTGGAAACTCATATGAACCAAGAAATAGGTCCCTTGGCTTGTGCCTCCACCACTTCAATCCCCCATGCAATGGAAAACTCAAACTATGAAAGGAGTTTGGTAGGTGAACATAAGAGGTTCACAACAACAAGGACTAATGGATGTAGACTCAATTCATAGCAAAAAACCAATATAGTTTCTATGCTCTCTCTTTTCTCCTCTTCCATGTACCATAAGAGCTCAATATATAACCTCCCAAAGGTAGGTGAAAGGTCGAATTGAGTCATTTAGGGAGTACATGGAGGGCCAAAGGTCACCCTAAGACTGCTTCTTGAAGTGAAAAGTAATTTTCTTTTGTTTTTTACCATTTAACTAGGTGTATGCTGACTATAGTGGAACAACAAGGGTACAAGAACAAAAATAGGGAATAATGTGTTCCTGGAGGATGAAATAAGGATTTGAGTCAATACAATGAATGTTGAAGGACAATGAGTGCTAATTCTCACAAGGTGGAAAATTACGTTGTAACAAACGGCCCCTAATGTGTGAGGTCAGAGAAGGTACTGCGATGATCGAAATACATTATAAATCTCAGAAGTGGAGTGATGGAGACACAAATGGAAGGAGTATCCCACTCGTTATAATACAATGATATCTTTGAATACATGTCAGTATAATACAACAATCTGATACAATGGTCATGAATAGGCAGTATATAGTGAATACATGTCATAGGAGATCATAGCCATAACCCATACAATAAGCCTGCTGAAAAGGAAACCCATGGTGCAAACTGAGGGTACAAACTGTTGATGTATGAGAATGACATCTCATAAGTACAATCATGATCATGAGTAGCATACTGAATGCCACTGAAGTCTGGGGGTCTTCTATGCAAATCACCAACGGTACATACCCTATCAGGCGAATAAAGGTGATGAAGTCAAACTTGATGTGGCATCGTCTTATTACCGGTCATTGATGTATACCATTAACAGACGCGAGATAACCCACTGATAATGAAAATGGGAATCAAGGCATAGAGTACATTCATCAAAGTGTGAATAAAGGTGTTGAGGTCGAACATTGTGACAAATCCATCGATCAGGAGGCATTGATGAATCCCCAACTGTCGATGATGAAATAACCTACCACTAAAACCTCCAAGCCTTAAGGTACTCAACTGACTCTAAGTCTCAATTCCAGAATAAATGGGTTGAAGTCGACGAAATGAAACTCGTTGGAAGGAGGGCATTAAGGAATCCCCGATTAACCAACACGAGGTAACCAGCTAGGCTGAAATATTTGGAAGAACTCGGACGAAGATATCGGGCTAACTCAATAGGGATGGACAACATGCAATAGTCAAGATATATGAGGAGTGGCCGACTGTGGTTTTAGGACTTCCTTTGAACAAGAGCATGACCAGATGGATAGACTTAGGAAGCATAGACTCAAGATAACAACGACACTTTGCGACACAAGAGGCATCGACAAAGGGGGCTCCATAATGACTGGGAGCTTAACCATCCGGTGGAGTAAAATATTAAAACCGAGTACATCTCCTAAGGTCCTACTATAGTCCTGGCTCATAATGGATGGAGTGGAGTGAATGCTCTCTTCAAAGGAAACACGACAGCTGCCAACAAAAGTAGTAAACATTTTTGATCTGGCTTTTTGGAATATTTGATTTTTTTGGTCTTTTTCATATTAGGAAAGCTTGAAAAAGAATAAAATTACTTATAGTACAACAGGTGAGGAAACAAGTGTCAAATAGCAAGCAAACTAGTCCCAAGCAGTGGAACATACCTATGATCAATGCAAGGAAGCATGTACAGGATGTAGAAACTCAGAGGGGTTATCCCTCACGGTAAAGGGTCATCAAATTGCGAACAGAAAATAAAAGCTTTTCTTGGATCGACAGGGGAAAGTGCTCAGACACATGGCTAATACTTGAGTAAGCGGGATCCGACACAAGGATCAAGCAACAAGTAGGATGATGAAATGCAATCACAACTTGATATAAATGGGGGAGTCCTTATGGGAGATGGCCAGAATAAGACAAAGTAGAGTATGAGTCTTCGTCAGAAAGTCATGGTGTGACTACAAAGGACTCCTGAACTTAAGGAGGAACAACGGCATGGGCGCCAAAAGACATAAAAGGCTCTAACTAGGGCACCCATGGTCGGACAAGCTCTACCGCCAAATAACGACACTTCTATAACAATGTGAAGGTTTCGTGTCGGTTAAAAAGCGGGGTCGCACCTAGGGTTAATGATTATGGTCATAAGGCCAAATGCAAAATGCAAGCGAAAATGACATCTAACCTATATGATGGGGGTAAAATATACCTGTTGAAGGTGCGAAATGGTCAAAAAATCACTCTTGTCAGAAAAATCTGTTCAAAATGGTACTCCATAACGACATATTACTCCAATAATAGATCAAAATTGTAAAAACTAGAGGAAAGTGGGTTTTAAAAACTATAAATAGTAATAAAAAATTACAATTACTATTTCATTTTCACTTTTCACCCAAAATAGAGTTTTTGGTTATTTTTCACCTCAATCTTCAGTTGCTGATTCTGAGAGCTATGGGCATTGGATCATCGAGCCATCAGGAGCAGGTTGGTAGTATCATCCCCCTCTTCCATTTCAATGATTTTATTTCAAGTTTTAGTGGTCAAATTTTTATTTTTTCCAAGCCCTACATCTTCTCAGCGTTGTACGCGGCCTACAGCTTTACGGGTCACGTATAGGGCTTCCTGGATGTGGTCAACACATGCATTGAATGTGTATGGATGCGACTGTGATAATTTTTGACCACTTATAGGGCCATGAGGATGGTTTTTTAATGGATAAAATCTAAAAGAATGCATGGTTTTGCCTCTAGGATGGTCCTAGAGTGGAGGGAGCAAGAAAACGACATCATTGATGAGCATGTGCAGCAAGATTTTCTTGCCCAATAGGTGTTACAAGTATGCATCCTATATAAGTTTTGGAGCATTGGGGATTTAAGGGCCCAAAACCAATTTCTCTGCAGTTTGATTGATTACTGGGATGCAAATGCACAGAAATTTGACCTGGATGGTCAACCACTTCCGTTGGAGGTGGAGGATATTTATTTCATCACAGGGTTGTCCCGCTGAGTGGATGTGGCAAGCGTCATGTCTTGTGTTGTCGGAGGTGGTATCGCGATTAGCAATTACATAGACAGGTATTGCCTACCTGGAACCCAGAAGTTGGGCAGCTAGATCCTGATTAATTCTATTGCAAGCATAAGTATGAATATTATAGTGCTCACAATCAGGAGGATATCAGGTTCAGCTGCTCCACATCAGGCTTCGAGGTTGATGATATTCTATGTGGCGGAATGTATGAGATCGACTGTGTACGACTGGTGCACAACGTTGTTGGTTACTATGAAGAGCCAGCTAACGGAGTGCAAGCTGGGTAGGGAAAGGAACTTTGGCTTTGGCAGCATACTCTGCAGTTTCTTCTTTGAGAGGGTTCTGGGCTTGAGTCCGAGGGTTGAAATCCCTCCACACAGTCTCTGAGATCCCGCCCAGACCCAGTGGGAAGAGGTGTTGACGTGACAGGGTGGTGACCGATAGGAATCACCATATTCAGATGAGTTCTTTCACTAGTGGGATCGACAGGTCATCGCCATCGATGACTATCCATACGAGGGTATAGACTTCAGCAGAGATAGGGACATGCCACTCCCAACAGGTGCTGCGTTTGGAGACATAGGTATGGCTACTCTTTTTAAGTTTTGTGTATTTTAAATTTTTAGGGATTTGTGATTATAAGTGAAATGAAAAAATATTTTTGGTTGTGGTATCATATATTGACATTTGACGGTTTGCTCGTAGATCAGGGTTTGTGAAGACCTCAAGGATTCCCACAGAACCGCTGCAAAGGCAGGGGAGGGGAGATCCTAGGTGCGACAACAGAGCGCACACTGGAGATGATACGGGTGAACCTATCCCGCATGACAGCTCGGGTACCACTGATATAGGTAGAGCATCTCCCTGAGGCGATGCAGTGACATGTGGTCGGGGTACCGAGTGTGTGGGTGCAGCTACTACGGCGTATATCCAATGCCATGCACTATTATGGTCAGACACATCCCGCCGAGGCGGCGAGACCTCCCCACAGGGGTTAGATGTGAGGGTCTCATTATTTTTGTATCGGTTATGTATATTTTTGAGGGCTACGGGCTCCAGTTTTGTACTTATTACACCACTTTTTATATATATATGAAAAATTTGATTATTCGGTTCTATTATATGTGTATGTACAAATGTATGGATGAATGTTATTTGCATTGCTTCTTTTATTGATGTGATAAATTCCAATCTAGGACATAATTAGCATATGCATTAGGTACATGATTAAAACGTCTCGGAACATGAATGTTCTTAATAAAAACAAATTGATGCTCCAAGAGTCTTACCCTTAAGAACCAACGTAGTAACGTAGGATCCCTCACACGGTACTGGCCATTCAATTGAGACACAACTAGTTGCGAATCTAGGAAGACTTCTAAAGAATGGATACCACGCGAAATGGCATCATGAGGTAGCTCAATGAAGGAACTGTACTCAAGCACATTTTTGGATGAAGAACCAAGAAAAGCACCTCCCGAAGACACAATATGATGGTCGGGCGAGTAAATAACCCATGCAGCAGAAGCAAGTCTCTGCGTATGATGAGTAGCCTTATCTGCAAATCCTAAGAACAATGTAGATTCTGCTAACATCTGTCAACCAAATGAAAGCAAATCAACAGACCCAAACAACCAAAAGAAATCTAAACTATGTACAGAAACAACTATACAATAGTATACAAAAGTATCAGCGTGAGTTAGAAGCTCAAGCATAATACCACTTGAGGTAGAGCCGATTTCTAGGTTCCTTCAAGACGTTCCCCTCATAGTCTTCCAACTCGTAGGCTCCTTTATCAAGGTCACACTTCACAATGTAAGGACCATGCCACATGGGGTTAAAATTTCCTGCCCCCAGGGTTTCCTTAGCTTGTTCATAAAGTAGGACCAAGTCACCTTCAACATACTGTCGGGGACAGACAAACCTAGCATGCTGAACCTTAACACGTCGTTTATTAGCATCTATAGCCACAGTGACATCTTGATGCTGCTCATGAATCTACTCAAGGTGGATCAAACGTTGCTCAACATCTGATCTGTCACAAAGGAGCTCTATGTCTAGTTTCAATGAAGGGATCTTGCATTCAATAAAAAAGGTAGACTCCACACCATGTACTAACTGAAATGGTGAGAACCTGTTAGGAACCCATGTCTTTACTTTGTTAGTATGTTGTTATTGGACGCATATGCTTTGTAAGTCGTCCCGTAGTATTTGTTGATCAATAGTTTGTGTTATTGTTGTTGGCGCATATGCTTTGTAAGTTGCCCGTAGTATTGTTGATCCATAGTTTGTAACGGCCCATGGTTTCGACCCATAGTATTGGCGCCTAGAATTAGTATATAAGTGTGTGTTGAGACCTATGAAGACACCGTGAAGTTATTTGTATTGAGCTTGCTCAAAGGAGGTTTCCCCCTCGAAGTGGCCCGTGATCAATATAAAGTGATTCTGAGTTCTGTCATTTCTGCTATTTCGCATATTTTCATTAAGTGATTGTTGCAGGTGCCTCACATCTGGTATCAGAGCACTTTCTTGGGCTCGTTGGGTGAAATTTCTGCCAAATTTTTTTTTCGCATCTGTTACAGGTTTGGATTTGGGAATAATCCCTATCCGCTTAACTGTGGGAAGTACTTGGGCATAAGCCCTAAAACTCATTGTGAGGAGTACCACAGGAACCCCGAAGTAGCTGGCCCATTGAGAGGACCTGCCAGCGAAAAGGGCAACGACCCCTACCTGATTGACTAGTTCCCACCCGTGAGGTAAACCAAGAGCTATTGTTTGTGGCAAAGCGGTTATCAGTTTTACCTGAGCCGTGGAGTGAGGGGTACTTCCCCAATACGCAAGCCGTCAGAAAGCATTGGTGGCCGAGTGAAAACCCTGAACTGTTAGGAAGCCGCACATACCTGGGGTCCATATCTACTTTCAGTTTGAACTATTGTCGATCACTGCTGCGCCGTTTCAGATCCATTTTGCAAGCCGTTCCAGACCCAGCCGGTCGGCGTTGTTCCCGAGTCCTTCTGAGCCGTAGCCGCTCCAGTTTGTTAAAAAAAAAAAAACAAAAAAAACAAGGAACCCCTGTCATTCCATTCTGCATATTTCATCCCTGAGGACCCTATCCTCAGTTCCCCTTCCTATAGCCCGAAATCCCACATTTGTCTATTTTTAGGGTTTGCCATAACTTCCTCAGATTTCACCCAATCACCCTCAAATTTTACCACAGAGTTCCTTTCTGAATTCTGCTTCTTTGTTCCCCTCTGCCCAATTTTTTCATTCTTTCACCGCGCTTCTGAAATCCTCATTTTTGTCTCCCTATCTATCCAACAGTGTCCAAAACCTAGTCAAACCCCAATTACCATTCTGATTTTTTCCCAAATCCAAATTTTCCCTTACTGAAGTAGTTCCTGTTTTTGTTTTCCTACCTAATCAAAAAAAAAAAAAAAACACCGAGCCGTAGCCGCTCCAGTCTGAAAGAAAAAAAAAAAAAAAATTCTCAGGCACCCGTGCAGGAGCAAAAACCATGGAGGAAGCACTTGCAGCCATCCAAGCCAAACTCCAGGATCTGGATGAAAAATTTCTCGGTCTCCATCTTGAACATTCAGCTATGAACAACAAACGACAGTCCGAGTCTTCAGTAGACAATGGGTTCTCTTCTTCCAGCAATTTCCGTGGTCCGAAGCTTGATTTTCCTCGCTTCAATGGTACCGATCCAACTGGATGGATCTATCATGCAGAACAGTATTTCAGTCTGCATAATACTTTTGATGTCAACAAAGTTCCATTGGCATCCTTTCATTTGGACCAGGAAGCTCTTCAATGGTACCGTTGGTACATCAAGGCTCATCCAGAGCCCAATTGGCCAGACTTTTGTCAGCTCCTTTTGCAACGATTTGGTCCTAGTGCTTTTGATGACTTCACAGGAGCCCTCACTAAACTTCGTCAAAATGGCACTGTGAGAGAGTATCAAACTGAATTTGAGAATCTAGCCAACCACACCGAAGGATTGACTGATGAATTTTACCGGAGTTGTTTTATCAGTGGTCTAAAGGATGCCATTCGCTCTGAGGTCAAAATGTTCTGTCCCAACACAATGATGGAAGCACTCGGGTTGGCTAAGTTGGTAGAAGACAAGATTGCAGCCCAGCAACACTCCAAGCCCACTTTTGTTCCCTTCAGAAATATGGGTTCTCAGCGACCACCTATACCGCAGGCTCCTCGACCGACTCCTATCAAGCGTTTGTCTGAAGCAGAGATGCAAGCACGCAGAGAAAAGGGGCTTTGCTATAATTGTGATGAGAAATTCACTCGGGGACATCGATGTGTTCAGCAAAAGCTCTATCTCCTGGATGTGGAGTCTCCGCATGCCTCTGAAATGGGTGACGAAGATCCAGAAACACTGGATGCTCCGGTCGACATTCAGGAACCGCCTATTGACCCTCCGTCTCAGGATGACCAGCCAGAGATATCTCTCCATGCTTTAGCTGGAATCACCACCCCCCAAACAATGCGGGTCAGGGGTTACTTCAAGAAGCTTCCTCTTACAATCCTCATTGATTCTGGTAGCACTCATAATTTCATTGACCCTCGGATCGCCAAACAAGCTGATTGTTTTATCCATCCTTGCTCCAACTTTGAAGTCATGATTGCCAATGGGGGCACCTTACCTTGCAAAGGGAAGTGTCGAAATGTGCGTATCTCTATGGGAGATTATATCCTGCGCTCTGACATGTTTTCCTTGCCCTTAGGCGGATGTGATGTGGTTTTGGGCGCTCAATGGCTACGCACACTCGACCCTATCTTATTGGATTTTGCTGAACTTTGGATGCAGTTTTCCCTCAATGGACACAAACACACATTGACAGGATTACAACCAGGTTCTCTCAGCATCATCAGTTCACATCGCATGGAGAAACTCCTCAAGAAGAGTTCACATGGTGTCATCGCTCAGATCAGTTCCATCCAGATGCAACCATCCGCGGTCTCCACTACTCCTTTACAACAAATTCTGAATCGATATACAGGTGTCTTTGCTGAACCAGTGGGATTACCACCTTCCAGGCCAGAAGACCATCGTATTCAGCTCCTTCCTGGCAGCGTTCCTCCCAACATCAGGCCCTATCGCTACCCATTTCACCAAAAAACAGAGATTGAAATGCTCGTGCGGGATTTATTGAAGCAAGGTATTATTCGCCCAAGCACTAGTTCCTTTTCTTCTCCAGTTATTCTTGTCCGCAAAAAAGATGGGTCATGGCGCCTCTGCATTGACTTCCGAGCACTTAATCACCTCACCATCAAGGATAAGTTTCCAATTCCTGTTGTTGATGAGCTTCTTGATGAGCTTCATGGGGCTCACTTTTTCTCCAAGTTGGATCTTCGTTCTGGGTATCATCAAATTCGGGTTCATGAGGAGGATATTCCTAAAACAGCTTTCCGCACACATGATGGCCATTATGAGTTTTTGGTCATGCCCTTTGGCCTCACTAATGCTCCTTCCACATTCCAGGCCTTAATGAATAAAATATTTCGACCCTACTTGCGGAAATTCATTCTGGTATTCTTTGATGATATCCTCATCTACAGTAAAACATGGGATGAACATCTCCAGCATCTGGATCTTGTCATGCAACTTTTCTCTGACCATCATCTCCATGCCAAGCAGTCTAAATGTGTTTTTGGACAAAAGGAAGTTGAGTATCTCGGGCACATTATCTCAGCACAAGGGGTTCGCGTGGATCCTGCCAAAATCGATGCCATGAACAATTGGCCGCATCCTCAGACACTCAAGAGCCTTCGTGGTTTTTTGGGGTTGACTGGCTACTACCGCAAGTTTGTCAAGGATTATGGGAAGATTGCAGCTCCATTAACTGCCCTATTGAAAAAAGATGCTTTTACATGGACACCTGCTGCTCAGTGTGCATTTGACAAACTAAAACAAGCTATGTGTACTACACCTGTGCTAGCTATGCCCGATTTTTCCAAGCCCTTCACTATTGAGAGTGATGCTTGCGGCAATGGACTTGGTGCTGTTCTCCTTCAAGATGAACACCCCATTGCATTCACCAGCAAAGCCCTTTCAGGTAAGAATTTAGCTGCCTCTACCTATGAGAAGGAAATGATGGCTATTTTGCATGCAGTACAGAAGTGGCGTCCATACCTATTAGGGAATCATTTCTGCATCAAGACTGATCACCAGAGTTTGAAATATTTCTTGGACCAGCGTGTCTCCTCCCCGGCACAATAGAAATGGGTTAGCAAACTCATGGGTTATGACTATGAGATCACTTACAAGAAGGGTAAAGACAATATTGTGGCAGATTCTCTTTCTCGTACATTTGATGCCCAAGGTTCTCTTTCAGCTATTTCTATGCCTGTTCCAAATTGGTTGCAATCTGTTCAACAGGGTTATGTCAATGACTCTTCCTTATCTCAGATGATCCAGCGCTTGACCAACAATCCTTCTGCGGTCCCACATTACTCTTGGGATGGTGCTTCTCTGCGATACAAGGGTCGTCTGGTGCTTCCCCAGAGCACAGATCTTCAACAGGCTGTCTTCTATGAACTCCATGCTTCTCCATCAGCCGGGCACTCTAGGTTCCTCAAAACATATGAACGAGCACGACGTAACTTCTTTTGGCAGGGCATGAAAAGGACAATTCAACAGATGGTGGCTGAATGTGATACCTGCCAGCGCAATAAGGGTGAAACAACACTCCTTCCAGGATTGCTTGAACCCTTGCCCATACCTACACGGATTTGGACAGATATTTCTATGGATTTCATCGAAGGGCTCCCTAAATCTGGCGGAAAGACAGTGATTCTTGTTGTGGTTGATCGTCTCTCCAAATATAGTCATTTTTGTGCTCTCAGCCGTCCCTATACAGCCTCCTCCGTCGCTCAAATTTTTATGGACCAGATCTTTCGTCTTCATGGCATCCCTTCTTCCATTGTCTCGGATCGTGATGCGACTTTCACTAGTCATTTTTGGACAGAACTATTTCGCCATACTGGCACCAAACTGAAGATGAGTTCAGGGTATCACCCACAAACAGATGGTCAGACTGAAATTGTTAATAAATGCTTGGAAACTTATCTTCGTTGCTTCACCTCGGAACAACAACATCAGTGGGCAAAGTGGCTTCCTCTTGCTGAATGGTGGTACAATACCTCTTACCACACAGCCTCCAAAATGACCCCATATGAAGCAGTCTATGGTCAGGCACCTCCAGCTCTTCTTCCATACACCCCCACCAGTTCACCAGTTCAGGAAGTTGACAGGGTCCTTCGCAACCGAGATCAGATTCTTCGCATTTTGCGGGACAATCTTCATATGGCAAGGAATCGCATGAAGCAACAAGCTAATCAGCACCGTTCAGAGCGCACCTTTCAAGTCGGCGATATGGTTTTTCTTCGTCTCCAGCCGTACAAACAATCCTCCTTGAAACTCAAAGAACGTCATAAGCTCGCTCCAAAGTTCTATGGGCCATATCGGATTCTTCAGAAGATTGGGTCCGTCGCTTATAAATTGGAACTTCCTCCTTCTTCTCGCATTCATCCAGTCTTTCATGTCTCTTGTCTGAAGAAAGTTCTTGGCACCAACATCAGCGGCCAAACAATTTTACCTGAACTGGATAACGAAGGATCTATCCTTTTGGAGCCAGAGGCCATCCTCAATCGGCGCACGCGTCAGCTTCTCTCTCTCTCTCTATCACAGAGGTCTTAATTCAGTGGCACGGCATGCAACCAGAGGATGCTACATGGAAACCACTCCTTCAGATTCAACAACAATTTCCACATCTAAAGCTTTGAGGACAAAGCTTTTTTTCAAGGGGGAGGGGATGTTAGGAACCCATGTCTTTACTTTGTTAGTATTTTGTTGTTGGAGTCATATGCTTTGTAAGTCGTCCCATCGTATTTGTTGATCAATAGTTTGTGTTATTGTTGTTGGCGCATATGCTTTGTAAGTCGCCCGTAGTATTGTTGATCCATAGTTTGTAACGGCCCATGGTTTCGACCCATAGTATTGGCACCTAGAATTAGTATATAAGTGTGTGTTGAGACCTATGAAGACACCGTGAAGTTATTTGTATTGAGCTTGCTCAAAGGAGGTTTCCCCCTCGAAGTGGCCCGTGATCAATATAAAGTGATTCTGAGTTCTGTCATTTCTGCTATTTCGCATATTTTCATTAAGTGATTGTTGCAGGTGCCTCACAGAACCCAGTGGAAGTCTTGACTGCGGTTCGATATGCCCACAAAGAAGGATATAACATAATGTTCTAATTGCTCTTGCTTTGTCAGATGGTTTGTTGGAGAATGGCCTTTAAGGACTTATTGACTGCCTTGACCTGACCATTCACCTGGGGGTAGTAAGAAGATGAGTGATCTTGCTTAAACCCAAGCTTGAGTGACAAATCTGCCATCATATTGTTTTGGAAGTGACTGCCATGGTCAGTGTCAATCTCTTTCGGGATATCGAATCGAGTTATAATCTGATTGAAAATGAAGTGGGCTGCTGTAGCACCATCGGATTTAACGGTTGGCATGGGCTCAACCCATTTGGTAAAATAATGAATGGCCATGATGATATGGAGATGCCCCCCACCCGAGTTTGGGTTGCAATCCATGAAATCTATCCCCCACTTGGTGAGACCGACGGTGACAACTAGATGTAAGGGAGCAGGGCAGGAGCACATGTTCCGAGCAAACACCTGGCAAGGGTGACATCACTTCACAACATTTATACAATCTTTGAATATCGTAGGCCAAAAATAGCCTGCTTGCAAAATACATTGGGCTGTCGCAATCCTGGATAAGTGCCCACCACACGCTCCGCTATGGAAATCATTAAGTACAAGCTCTGCTTCTTCATGAGTTAAACAACGACGCAGGATGGATTATTTTCCTCGATGATACAAAGTGTTGCCGATGATGACATAATATTTAGCATGATGTCTCACATGCCATCGTTCATCTCGCGAATAGTGCGAAGGGAACTTCAGAGTTTGGAGATAGATAATGATATCCCCATACCAAGGGTCCATCGATGAGATAAGAAACAAGTGTTCATCCACAAATGAGTCTTCATGGACTACTTCCTCATCAAGTATTGGGAAATCTGACATCAACTCTGCGAAAACCAAGGATTTCACTGACTTCGCCGAAGGAAAAATGAGATCAAATTCCTGTAGGATGACAATCCATTTATTATACTTCCCCCCAATTAGATGTCATGAAAGCATGAACTCAAATGGATTGACATGTGCTATAATGGTGGTCTTCCTTAGCAAAATCTAATGCCATAACCGTTGGACTACATGAACAGTCGCAAGTGCCAACTTCTCAACGTGAGAGTATATCAGCTCAACCTCTACTAAATTTCGACTAAGGTAATAAAAAACATGCTCTTGGAGCACATCATCTACCTGAGCCAAGACCATACCAATCGTCTCTTGAGACATGGCCACATAAAGAAAAAATTCTCTAGCAAATTCGGGTGGACTAAGTAGAGGGGCTGATACCAAATCTTTCTTCAAAGCGTCAAAAGACTGCTGGGCTCGCTCATCCTAGATAAATGGAGTGTCCTTCTTCAAAATTCATGTGAAGCCTTTGGTAATATTGGCATAATTCATGATAAAGCGTCGTAAGAAAGTGGCTCTCCCTTGAAGGCTCTGAAGCTCAATCAAGTTACGTGGGGGAGGCAACTGAAGTATTTCCTCAACCTTAAGAGGATCGACTCTTATACCCTCTTTTGAAACTAAGAACCCTAGAAGGAGACCCATTTTAACAACAAAGATGCACTTGTTGGGGTTCAAACCAATCTTGTAACACCAACATATTTTGAAAATGAGGCAGAGGTGGTTGGGGTGGTCTATTCTCTTGCGAGAATGGACAGCAAGTTCATCCAAGTATGCCTCCACTATACGCTTAAGGTCATGAAACTCATAGGTCATAGCATGCTGGAAAGTAGCTCTGGCGTGTTTAAGGATGAAGGGCATCTTCCGGTATGCAAATGTACCCCAAGGAAATATAAAAGCTTTCTTATGCTGATCCTCAGGTTTAATCTGGATTTGATTATAACTTGAAAAACTATCCATGAAACAAAATACCTTGCTTCTTGCACAGGCATCCAAAATATGATCTATGAATGGAGTGAAGAAGTTATCCTTAGGAAACGCTCGGTTAAGATCTCTGAAATAAGTACATACACAGATGGTTCCCTGCTTCTTATCTGCAAAAACGAGACTGGACACCCATTCGGTAAGGGGAACCGGGTAGATGAAACCAGATTTAATCAGTTTCTCCACCTCTTCCTTAATCGTGGCTACCTTTCTAGGATTCACAGCCTGCAGATGTTGTCGAAATGGCTTAGCATTAGGATAAGTCTTAATTTCTTGTTCGACAATGCTAGGGTCTATTCCTGGCATCTCTTCAAAAGACCAGCCAAAAACATCCCGAAATTCCTTGAAAAGTTCGGTGTAAATGCAGATTTCCTCAAGGGAACAGTCCGCATCGATGTAAATGTTCTCAATCTTCCCAGGAGTGCGAGAGATGTTGATCGGGATAGTTGGGGAAATGTTATCCATATTCCCCTCCGCGTAAATCCCATGCGAATGAATCCAAAGGAGCCATAGGGTGACCAACCTTCTCTGCTAGATTCAATTAAAACCCTTCTTGCTCAATAAGGTCAAGATTGGGAAGAAAATACGATCGATGGTGTAGATCTTCCCAAGGCTTATCGTTACCATACATGGCCTCAATGATGGCTTCATCCGAAGGAAAAGTACCATCAAGGAAATCATGCGAGCAAGAGGAGTTGGCTGCCCATGCGGGCAGCACAACAGGATCTTCCTCTCTTGTCCATGAAGAAGAGAGATCCGGCTCTGTAGTGGCTTGTTGAATCTCGCGGTAAGCAAGCTCAGCTGCAAACAATGGCACAGCCATCCCGATGTGTGCAATGTTTCCAGATGAAGAACTCGTGGACGATAAATTCCATGAATCATTAAAGTATGACATCCGGAATGGTACACTCTGTTGTGAGGACGGGGCACTATCTGAGATTGTTCCTATAAAGGATATTGGTGCAACAAAGTCGAAGGATCCCATCAAAGAAGGATACAATCCTACACCAATGTTACCAGTTGTCGGCTAGGAATATTTGATCTGAGGAACTTTCGTTCCTCGTGATGCAATGGTATTGGAACTCATGAAATCGAGCTGATCGACCGTCACAATCTTGCCTTCGTGTGGAAAGAAGATAACTCTGAACACAAAGGATATGATTGCTCGCATAGCGTAGATCCAATTCCTACCCCACAGAAGGTTGGAGTCGATGGGTGCATCAATCACTTCGACTTCAATTGGCATGGTCTTGCCACCCAAGTGGACCTCAAGGGAGGGAATAATACCATGCGGCTAGAAAGAATGACCATCGAATGCAGTCAACATGGTCATAGACTTCAACAAAGGAGGTGAAACCATGGCATTCCAACAAGCTAACGACATAACTGACGTAGAATCACCTTCATAAACCATGGTACGATTAACGAGTTTCCCTAAGCACCTAACATGGACTTGAAAATCCATGTGGTAGGGAAACCGAGGCTGGACATCGGTAGTATCGAACTTGATAATGTTCAATCTACATTGATCCTGAACACCCAAAGCAGATAAAAGGGTAGTCCTCTAAGAATGAAAATCCTGGAGAACCTCGAGAGTTGACATGGTACATGGATTCTGGCCCAAATATTCTACAATGGAGTAGTTTTGGGTGGCTCAAGCATTAGGATTGTGTATCGAGTGCTTAAGAACACCTTTAAGTATCTGTGGCATAACATTCGGCTTCTCAATATGCAATGGAGTATTAGGAGGAGGAGGTTCACTCCCTAACAGAGGTTGTGGAGCTCCATAATCACGAGAGCGAGTAGCAACACTAACTTTCGTTTTGACCATATTAATGCATCCGTAACCTCCAGCAGGGGTAGAGGACTTTGAAGTTTCATAATTCCCACTACCAGCGATCGAAGCACCCAAAGCCATATTCTGGTGATGAGGAAGGGGATCCTTTAGCACAGCTAGGCCCTGTTCTATGTGCTTCGCAGCTTCTTCAAGACGAGGACACAAGTGAGTAAGGTGGTCTTCCGTGCAATGCTTACATGGGAATTTCACTTTACACCTAGGCTTTCGGTCCCCACCAGCATTTCCGCCGTCCCTAGGAGGGTTGGCATTTTCTTTCTTAGTGTTGTTACTCTTGTTATTCCAACCCCTATGATTGTTCTTACCCTTTTTCTTCCCACCAGGTTGCTGGTTACCCGATGAGTTCTCCGATTGTATAGAGTGAACATTCGATGATTGGGTGGAAACGGACGAGGCGTGAGCTTGTCCGGGTGTAGACTGGCTAATGGATAGATTGTGCATCTAGTTTGTAACCAAATCTACAAGTCGAGTACTCTTGGATCCAATGATTCCATCGGCATGTGGTCCAGGAATAGGCTTGGGCTCATGTCATGACTGCGGTGTGTCAGGTATAATATCGTATAAGATGCCAGACTAAGCATAAACTAGGTCTAGCTGCTGGGCTTTGAAGATAGCTTGTTCCTCAGTCATAATACCAGAAAATGAAATGTCCTTCGAAACGTAAGGAAGTAAATACTTAAGGAACCATTCAAAAATAAACTCTAGAGGAATGTTGGATTTCACTAGCCTCTTCCGCCAACGCCACTCTTGAATATGGTCAGAGATGTGCGTGGCCTTTTTTTGACGGAAAGTGGACAAAATATTAGTAGCAGTATCATAACAAACTGGCAACTGGAAGTGGTCGAGGAAAACCAAAGCTAAATCGTTAAAACCTCTATATGTGCCCCCAGGAAACTCAACATACCATTTCACCGGTGCCCCCGTGAGGGTACGTTTTAATAACCTCAAACGGATGGAGTTGTGGTTTAAGGAATTTGAAGAGCACCATAAGTGAAAAGTAGTAACGTGATCACCTGGATCCTCACCCTTCTTCCCTCCAAACTTTGGAATGTCAGAAGGGAGCTTGGTGGGGACTGGAGGCCATCTAGGATTGTGACACATTGGATCATTCATGATTTTCGAAAGATCTGGTAGATTCAATCTAGTAAGAAAAGGGATATGGGGCTATGAAGCTTGAATATGAGCTCCCAAAAGAGACTAGTTTTTGCGAACCGTACGGTGGGACTGTATACATTGAAGTGGACACCTGTGGTCCTGATGAACGATGGTGATAATCATGACCATGACTATAAGGATAGTAACCTCCTCCAAACTGGCCCGCATTGGAATACACAGGCACATGCGTAGTAGGGATTCCATGTGAAGGATTAGGATAATAAGTAGGACCAACTGAAAAGCCATGAGAATGGCCTCCATGAGAATGGGATCCCACATCGAGGAAGGAATACCCAACGAGTGAGGACCATATCAATACGGTATGTGAGCACTCCATGGAACTGAAGAGCTAGCAGCAGGAGGGTTTTGTGTCATCACAAAAGTGTTCGAAGGTACAGGCATAGAGGTGTGCAAATGAACGGACGGAATGTAAGTCGTGGATCCAATACCTACCGTAAAACCTCCACTCAAAAATGGGTTCACACTAATGCTAGGGGATGATGAAGGAGGTGGTCCTTCGCAAACCGTCGGATTAAATAGAGAAATGTGACTACTGCCAAACTAATATGCGGTGAAGGTAGGCATGGTGCCCCCAACCCCAACACTAGATCTAGCATGACTAGTAGAAAAAATGGGCGTAACAGTCGGCGTAATGCCATGCATACCATAAGTAAAAGGATTCGAGGTTGAAGGGATCGACGAAGTATCATAACCTAGCATCCCATATCGAAAACCAGATGGTTGTGTATTGTCGAATGGGTTCGTGCTCGTGGGTGGGCACATCCAAAACCCATGAGGAATAGTGTGTGTTGAACCTCCTTCCCATTCACCCCTAGAAGTGACTGGAGGGGAGTTTCTTGATGTGCTAATGGATGGAGTCACTGGGACTCCAGACGTGCCAGGTGTAGAACTCATAATAGAAGCTCCTTGAAGCTCATGAAAAGTATCAACAGGAATAGAGGCAATCCTCCGGCATCTCTTGTAAAATGGACATGATAACTCGTCAGCCAGTAAACCAGCCAAACGACGAGATCAGAGGAGAGGCTGATCTCTATCCACGATGACTTCAAAAATTCGATAAAAAAAACGTCTCCTAACATCCTACTACAACTCCACAGAGCATACACCTAAAAGAAATCTACATCCAAATGCACACAAACAGGACTGGCTCAAGTGACCTCTCGACACTACAGCCTGTGTGTATTTCCTAGGAGAGGCTTGAGACTCCCAAACTATAACCGTAGGTAACCGAATTAGTTATAAGGGCCCTCATACTTCACTACGTGCACAGTTTCAAATCCCTATACATACAACAACTGTGTTGTCCGACCCCTATTTGACTCAGGATACTCACAGTATAACCGCTGCAAGCACCCTATGTGATACCTAGGTAAAGCAACTAAGGCCACCATGTATAACCCATGCTCAGGTAGACAATTGCAGGTGGGATCAGTCGTATGGACAGGGTAACTAAGCCCGAAACTAAAGAGGGTCAAATCCCCCAAGAGTCCCCAAACACTAACAAATTCTGGAAATATATCCCACGTTTAGCTAGTATTGGAGGGATATCTCCGCAACCAACCTCTCGTGACCTCGTGCTTGACTTTGGTTTGAGTAGAGCTTCCTGAGAACACTAATGTATACCATGGGTTTCACCACTCCTTGGTCAGACAAATAATGTTGGTTCAATAGTCTTGGATTGTTAACTCACAATGATCTATTCCAAGACTCTAAACCTATGTTAGTTGGTGCACCCTATAAAAGAGAAAATCGTTTCTAATCAATTTTAGATTAAGCGTTAATTTTAAATGGCTGTGATTACTCAAACGATATGGTCGTGAAACTAATGATGTGTAAAGACTCAATGATATGCACACTCGGAAAATCCTAGACTCATCTATCCATAAAAATAATATGCCACTATATGATAGTCAAATGAACGATTCAAAATGAGATTAAAAATAAATAAAATGTTAATGTGTGCAATAATAGTCAAATTTCGGAGGAGGAGTAGGAGATTGAGAATGCTGAGCTCCAAGGAAACCCTATCACGTGCCCTAGCTTTTGCACAGCATCATGGTCGCCTGGATGCAACTGGGTTGCCCTCGTTTACTCCCGAAGAGATGCTCCCGGCCTCTAATCACTATAGACCATTGCTGCATGATGATGAAGGAAACTTTCTTCTGAATAATGGCCGACCTATCCTCAAGCAATATACTCCAAAGAGGTTTGATAACAGAACGACAGCCACGACGGGGTTTTCGAAGGTCATTAAGAAGCCGACCTCCAGGAAGGCAGGAAAAAAAGTAAAGAAGCTTGACGGTGGGGCATGGAACCTAACAGATCGTGATCTGTTCCATGGGAAATCTTGCTTTGAGGTTCTGATCTAGATAGGACGAGATCTTGTTTTTTCAAAAGGGGGGGAGGTGTTTTCATCTATCCCCATTTTCTCTTCTGATTATGGAGCCAGGGAAGTACTAGATAGGTTTCATATTTTTATTAAAATGCCCTCTGGGAAATCGCTCTTGGTCTGGGTTCATGCTTGTGATCCAGTGGAATCACTAAATGCCATTCTTGAGCAAAGGGAGGGTATTTATAGAACTACTTATTATTTCCTTGACGAGGGTAAAGTTTTGCAGGCAGATTCAAGGCTGATTGATTCACAGATCTCCAAGAACTCATCTATTTCCATGAGGCATAGACTGTGGGGGGGCGCTGAAGGAAAAAGTGGATCTTCTATTCCTCCGTTGTATAAGGAAGCAACACGTCCAAAGGGTACTTAGGCTACCTCTATCTTTTCTTCCCATCCCAATCTGTATATAGTGGACAAGTTGGATTCCACACCAACTCTGGAGATCAAGAACCCACAGGTAAAACAACTATTCAGCATGCTCCAATATACAGTTGTTATTTGTCGATTTAATGTTTTTTTGGCCGAGATCCTTTGAACTTCATCAATGGATCTACACAAACTAGAAAACCAACTATCAAATCCTTTTATGTTCCAAGGGTTTCTTTATAGTTCAGGTTGAGTCTCAGGAAGATTATCAGAAGATTTTTTCGCAAGGTCCTTGGTTTTGGGGGAGAGCTGGGCTCTTCATAACGCCCTAGTTTTTTGAGTTTGATGCAAACTCCATGGTGGTGACCAAGATGCCAGTATGGGTGCGGCTGCCAAATTTTCCTCTACCTTTATGGCATCATTTAGTATTGGAAGATACTGGCAATGTACTTGGGAGGTTTATCAAATGTGACAGCGAACGAAATGAGCAGGGTTTATTCAACTATGTAAGAATTTGTGTGGAGATAGACCTCATCAAGGGGCTTCCAGATAGATTATAGCTGAAACATGAATCCTTCTTCTGGAATCAGAGTTTGGACTATGAAAACACTACTTTTAAGTGTAGATGTTGTCATTTGGCAGGCGATCTACAAGACTCATGTGCCCTTTCTAAAAAATCTCAAAAGAAGAAAAAGGGGTCGACCACAAACCATAAAAGCTGGTAGGAAAACTATATTCCACCTCTAGAAGAGGAGGAGGAGGGGGATGGAGAAGAGCAGCAGGATTTACAGAAAAATGAGGAAGATTTGATGAAACCCGAATCATCTGATGCAGAGACACAAGGACAAAAGAACTATGGGGAGGAAACACATTCAAATGTATTGATCCGTATGGATGCTTCTGTAAGTTGACTAAAGCATGCCCATGAATCAGAAAGTTTAGAATTTGATGAGGAATGAGAATCTGTGAAGCAATTAGAGGATGAGGCAAGAAAACAATTGACGGTAGCTATGCCAATTCTGGGAGGATGGACGGAAGTGAAATCAAAGAAGAAAGGGAAAAAAGGGAAATTAGAGGATTTTTTCAAATCCTGAAATCTATGTACAGTGATGTTTCTCCATGTATTTATTTTTTGTTGATACCTATGGTCTATTTTGACTATGGTCTGTTACTTGTTCTGCTTTTTAGCAATTACACTCTTAATGAGTGATGAAGATCACAATGTAATTTTGTACTCGCAAGATGAAATAAAATTACTGCTCTTTTTTTTGGGGGGAAAAAAATGAACAATTCAAAAAGACGATGCAATCTCTTTATATTTTCATGCTCAAGCAAGTCCTAATGAAAGCACATGCACTCTAAATGCAAAATGCAATAACATAAAGCAAAATGTTTTTGTATTTTCAAGTATAAATGAAATGAAAATGCAAATGTTTTTGTATTTTTTCAATATGGATGAAAAAATGCAAACAAAATCAGAACTATTCATTAAAAATGTAGAGCATATCCAGCAGACAACCCAACAAATCCCAAACAGTAATATTCAACCAAGCTAATGAGCCATAAAAATGCAAAAAATGGTTCAAAACCAAAATCTCAAAAACCAAATAAAAGAGGAGTTTCTAATCAATAAAAGAGCATGGAACAATCAGGAAACATGCCTACTAAGACTTAGGAACACTCAACATCAACCCAGCAACAACCAAAGATAAAAAATCAATCAATACCAGAGTTATGCGAGGGCTAAACTAAGCTGACCCGCGTACATGGAAAGACAAGTGGACCAAAAAAGAGTCAAACAACCCAGAAAAAGAAAATTTTCTAATGTAGATCCCAATGGCCAGTCAATGACATAGAAGATCGACAAACAAAAATGCAAAATAAGGAAGAATGCCTAAAAATCCCCAAAATGGAGGTTCGTCCCCAATATGGTCGCCAATTATGTTACGGAGAAAAACTTCCTATGGCTCAGCGCAGACCACAATAGATAGATGATTACCAGAAATCAACTCAATTCCCAATGCAATTCTATTAAATGAAAATGCTAGGATATGGATAATAGACCAACCTTCAACCGGATGTTCGTAGTAGATACTCGTTGAGCTTTCAATCTCTACACTTGAACCTGTAGATTAGCCTCAACAACAAGTACAAGCAAGTGCATATAATATATGAAAGACATTAGTATAATCAATAGCATGGTCCATGATATAATAAGCAAATGTAACCCAATGTAATTAAATAAACATTTACAAGATCAATTGGAAGAGAAATGAGTATTTCTATTAATGAAAACAAGAAGTACATGATACGACCTCTTGTTGGCAACTCATCTGAACCAAGAACTAGGTCCCTTGGCTTGTGCCTCCACCACTTCAATCCCCCATGCAATGGAAAACTCAAACTATGAAAGGAGTTTGGTAGGTGAACATAAGAGGTTCACAACAACAAGGACTAATGGATGTAGACTCAAGTCATGGCGAAAACCAATAGAGTATCTATGCTCTCTCTTTTATCCTCTTCCATGTACCATAAGGGCTCAATATATAACCTCCCAAAGGTAGGTGAAAGGTCTAATCGAGTTGTTTCGAGAGTACATGGAGGGTCAAAGGTCACTCTAAGACTGCTTCTTGAAGTGAAAAGTATTTTTCTATTGTTTTTTACCATTTAACTAGGTGTACGTTGGCTATAGTGGAATAGCAAGTGTACAGGAACAAAAGTAGAGAATAATGTGTTCTTGGAGGATGAAATAAGGATCTGAGTCAATACAATGAATATTAAAGGCCAATGAGTGCTGATGCTCACAAGGTGGAAAATTACGATGTAACATATCTGAATGAATAAGATAAGGCTCCACAACCAACAACCTTCCACTTGGAGACTGATCACAACAAATATACTGATGTTGCACTTATTGGACTATGCTATGAACTTGGATCTGGAAAATTTCTCATATTCACCTTCATGCTAGAAGGCCAACTCAAATCGAATAGGAAGTCAGTTTATCTCTGGTTACTACCTTTGTCAACATGTCTATAGGATTCTGGCTAGTGTGTATCTTTTCCAACTTCAACAGTTCATCCTCTAGAACAGACCATATAAAATGGTACTTCAGCTACATATGTTTATCCTTAGAATGGAAGGCTGAGTTATGGAAGGCTGAGTTATTTGTAAAATGAATGGCACTCTAATTGTTACTATACAACCTGTTATCCTTCTGCTTCTTACCCAATTCCTCCACGAACCTATGCAACCAAATCATCTCTTTACTAGCCTCTGTAGCAGCAACATACTATGCTTCTGTCGCTGAAAGTGAAACAACCTTTTGCAACGTCAAAATTCAACTTATTGTTGTTCCACCTACAGTAAACACATACCCTGTGGTGCTCCTCCTGCTATCTTTATCACCTCCCATATCTGCATCAACATATCCCTGTAGAACAGTGTCTGAACCTCCAAAACACAATGCATGAGTGGTAGTACCTCTCAAATACCCGAGAATCCATTGTACTTCCTTCCAATTTTCTTTATGTGGATTGTTCATATACATTCTCTCAACTCCCATGACATGTGCAGTATCTAGTCTTGTGCACACCGTGGCATACATCAAGCTGCCAACTACTGATGAATAGGGAACCCTGGACATGTAATCTATCTCTTCCCGTGTCTTGGGACACATCTCCTTACTTAGTTTGAAATGGCTAGCCAAAGGTGTACTAACTGGTTTTGCATTCTTCATTTTAAAACTCTCCAACACCTTTTCTATGTACTCATTCTGGGACAATGTCAATTTGCGATTTTTCTTGTCTCTTGTTATTCTCATACCAAGGATTTGCTTTGCAGCACCCAAATCCTTCATCACAAATGAATTAGCTAACTTCCTTTTGAGCACATTTATATCTTGCATGTTAGACCCTACAACAAGCATGTCATCCACATACAATAACAAGATAATATATCTTCCATTATCTAGCCTCTTGAAATAAACACAATGGTCATAATAACATCTACTATAACCTTGTTCTGTCGTAAACCTATCAAATTTCAAATACCACTTCCATGGAGCTCACTTCAAGCCATACAAGCTCTTCTTCAACCTGCATACTAAATTCTCCTCCCCTTTGACCTCATACCCTTCTGGCTACTGCATATAAATCTCTTCCTCCAAATCCCTATGGAGAAAGGTTGTTTTTAAATCTAACTTTTCAAGATGCAAATATTCTACTGCCACTAGACTTAAAATAGTCCTAATTGAATTCATTTTAACAACAACATAAAGTATTTCATCAAAATATATACCTTTCTTCTGTGCAAAACCCTTTACAACAAGTCTGGCCTTGTACTGCTTCTTTCCTCCATCTTCTTCCTTCAACCTATAAACCCATTTATTCTACAATGCTCTTTTACCTGCAAGAAATTGAACCAAATCCCAAGTCTGGTTTCTTACCAATGATTCCATCTCCTCATTCATGCCTTTCTCCCACTTCTTTCTAGTTTCCACCTGCATTGCTTGTCATAACATTATGGTTCACCCGAATCAATCATCAATAAATAATACATTGAATGAGAGTATCGCTCAGGGGGTCTACTTAACCTAGTAGATATTCTAACACTTGCAGGAATTTGAGGTACTTACTGTTGTTCTTGATTTCTAGAACCTTTGGAACTTCATTTTCTTTTATTTCATGAAGCATTGTGTACTCTGTGTTTTTATTTTCTTGTTTTTTTCCCCGCAACTTATATTTATACATGACATTTTCATTGAATACCACATCTCTACTCCTAATGATTTTGTTACTTTCATAATCCCATAAATGATAACCAAAATCATCAACCCCGTATCCAATAAAGGTACATTTCTTGGATTTAGCCTCAAGCTTTGTTTTATGTTCTTTATCAATATGGACAAATGCTTCACAATCAAAAGTTATCATAAATGAGTAGTTTACCTTTTTACCTGTCCATGCCTCCTCTAGAATCCCACCATCCAAAGTGATTAAAGGCCCTCTGTTTATTAAGTAAAAAATAGTATCTACAACATCTGCCTAAAAATGTAAGGGAAATACTGCATGCAATCTCATACACCTTGAATGCTCCATAATCATCCTATTCATCATTTCTGACACACCATTTTCTTGTGGTGTTCCTGGGACTGTCTTCTATCTATGAATCCTATGGTATGAACAGTAACTTTCAAACTCCTTACCACAATACTCACCTCCATTATTTGATCTGAGACACTTCAACCTTTTTCATGTATCATTCTCAACCAAAGCTTTCCATTTCTTAAATGTAGCAAACACATAAGATTTCTGTCTAATGCAAGAAACCCAAATTTTTCTAGTTGCATCATCAATAAAAGTAACATAATAATGAGATCCACCAAGAGATTGTACCTGAGTCGGTCCCCATACATCTATATGTACAAGCTCTAACTTTTCACTCTTCTTCTATTTCCCAACCCTAAGGTGCGTTGTCGCTGCACTGTATATCAAAGGTAAAGTGCGTCGAGCTACAAAAAGTGATTTTTTTCAAAAATGAAGGGTGAAATACCCCTATACTTAGCGTATCTGAGTGTACCTAGAATGCTAGAAGTGATCTGGATGACCCAGTGACTCTATAAAAACAGATCCAAACCAAGAAGTGACAAGATCTGAGAAAAATACAAGCAAAGAAAATAAAATAGATTTAGAGAGAAACTCCCTAGCAGAGTCGCCAATTTTGTTTTAAGATTAGTATTTGAATGTGGACATAAGCTAACCTCTGTAGTTTAACCGCTAAACTAGAACAAAACAAGCAATACTAAAAACATTTACCTAACTAAATTCAACCACAAATAAAAAGATGGAAGACTCACCTTTGGCTGTAAGTTGCCTTCAATAATCCAAAGTTCCAGTAACCTTGTTGATCGACTTATGATAATGACTTGTAAAGTATTCTATACAAGCAATAGAAGACATAAACTAGAACTACGATGTATTTACGATAAGTACATGATGAAGGAGATGTACAATACGTGAATAACAAATTACTTATGGTAAATGAAAAGCATAATTGTATTAATGAAACCAGAAAGAAGTACGACCTTTGATTCCTTGGTGGCGTATCTCCTCTCCAATGGATTCCTCTTTTCTCCAAGATGTCACCTTAACTAAAGAAGGATAAGGATGTAAAGTCTATCACTTCTAGTGTAATTTCTCCAGCATAATTTTATTCTCAATTCCTCCTCCTCTCACCCATGTCCAAGACTTGCATTTATAGGACAATATGGATAGGGGAGAGATGAGATATTTATGGATAATGGATGAGATATGATCCCAGCAGGTAAGGAATTTGAGTGAGATCCTAGCAAATAGGAAGGGGATCTCATATAGATAAGATTGGATCTAGAGACTTCTTGGAAACCTTTTTTTCGTCTTGTACAGACCTCTATGTGACTTATCAGTAGAGAAATATGTGTCGATGACAGGTGACACAATTTACTCGAAAACAAAGATGCGCCGAATATGCATGTTTCCAGTATATAAAAAACATCGATGGGATAATGGCGCATGTTGATAAATAATCAAAGCGCATCGTAGTTGGTAGATAGGTTAAGTCACAAGGAAAGAGATATAGGATATATCTTTCAAAATGAGCACTTCAGGGATCAAGGAAATGGAAAGTTACTGGTTCAATGTGACAGACTAAAATACCGTGTAAGAAGAAGGCTTACTATCATCAACTATCTCAATGACTTAAAATCTGTTGTGCTGCACACTCCATTGATATAACCATTTTCCCCTGTCGGTGTTTCGATCGGAACAATATTGTGTTGATTTGATAGAATCAATTGAATGGGTTGCCATATCAAATTTGGTTTTCCCATCATTTCCCATGTCTACTTTGGAAGTAAATTCACATCAAACCCCATATCCAAGATGATATAATCCATATCATAGTCTCTTATCTACGTTCTAATTCATAACTCCCTATTGGTCATATTCTTGTGTTGTACTTGGTTAACTACTCACTATATAACAGGTGCTTCTCTATCTTTTGCACGCTGGTTGATTATCTCACACAACATCTTTAGTGCAGTTTCATCCTTTATTAGTTCTAAACAACTCTTTCAGAATATTTTCAGTTTCCTTGTCTTCTCAACTTCCCTCTATGGGATTGAGTAGTCATAGAATGAAGGAATACCATACACACATGGCCTATCATACGTAGGTAACAATGTCAATGCTCGACATCCTATTTCTAGTATCTTTTTCCTTCCTTGCTTGTATATGTCCCTCTCCTTCTGAGGATCAAACGTCTAAGGTGGATCTATTTCTCTCTTGACCCATTGCTCAGTCCAAATTATTTGATCTATTGCATAGACTCCTGTTCTCATTCCTCTGTGCATAAATGCTACTATATTTGGTCGATTGTCCTACTCTTATACTGCTATCATCAACACATTTTGGTTCCTTATCTCCTTCCATTTCATGATCAATTGTGGGAAGTATTCCATCACATGATCCAGTTGTCTACAATATGTGCATGTCTTACAAGGATTCAGACAATCCTATAGAAAATTCATATGTTGGTTACAATTACAATAGATAAACGGTCCTCTTCCTTTGTCGAATCCTTGTCTTCCTCATCCTCTGAGCCCTCCTTTTCCTTCCTAATTATAGTCCCTTGGAGTATTATATTTTGGTACCCCTCATTCTAGTTCTACTTCCCCTTTAACTTTGTATGCATCCGAGGTGCATTATCTCATTAGGTCGAGTGCATGGAAATCCTTTTCATCATGTCCCACAAAATTACAAAAATTAAAAAATAATTTTATGTCGGTGCTCTGATACTTCTACATCAAGGGATAGGAAATTAGGTGATGAGCCCCCATCCTGCATATCTCACACCATAACCCTCTTTTTTATAATGGATTTGATGCTCCTGTATCCAAATAATATCTAAATATTGGACACTCATTCTTACGGTGACCTTCCATTCTACATGTCACACACCATACTTCTTCGCACTTTTCCTTCCCTTTAGTGATATCTTGCAACTGAATTGTCAACGTTGCGAACTGCGATTGAACCTGGTCATCCTTGTGCTAGTCTCTCCTATAGAGGATGCTTCTAACTTCATGGTGATCTCCAACGCACCAAAATGTGTTGGAATCATCTGTTGTGTCAATGGATAGTGTATATGTGGTATCAATCCTGTGATGAACCATTCCGTATGATTCTCATCTAGAATCTAGAAGGTCATTCAATCCATAAATATCTTGAATCTTTGATCAAAATACCATACTGATTCATTCTGTAATTTCCTAATCTCTTTCAATTTTGTAATGCAATATGACTCAAAATTTGGTTTTTGGAATTCTTTTAAGAGAGCTTTCCTTATATCTGCCAACATTTTGGGTTGTCCTACAACTATGGTGGGAGGATACTTCATATACCAGAGTAATGTGCAGTCTCTGAATGTCGTTTCTAGCCATGTGATTTTTGTATTATCATCCTGGACTAGATTCATAGTCCATATCACTTCACAGACAAATAAATTTTGTTATGTATCTTCTGTCGCTGCCCCATGGAAGACATGCATTCTCAAAGTGGGGTCTACCCTTGCCATTGTGTAATATGTAGTATTTGTTCCTGGTGTTGCTGACTGAGTTTGGGATTTTGTACTACTTCCACTAATCTGACTACCTCTACTAGTATCCTTACTCCTTTACCAACTACAAGTGATCATGACAAAGTTTTCATTCTTACCTCAGATCTTGGGGACACGCATGGGATTGTGGGTTCGACATAGGGAACAACCTGAGTGTAGCTACTAGGATTCAATGGATCTTCTCTTAATGAACTGAGCTAAGGATATGATTCCTTCATTTATGTGCATGGTAGTTCTTCGATATGAAATTTTGCGTCGATGTCTCTCTCTTCAAACTCACTATGATGTCCTTCTCTATCAACCATAGTCCTCTTCTTATATAACAAAACCTTTCTCCACTATGCAACACTCTAATCTCTTCTTTCGTCGCACTTTATTCTTTTCTCGGCATTATCAACCCATCCATTCCCTATACATTCTCTCTGTAATCCGTCCCTTATTCTCAAATCATCCCTAGTCAACCCCCAATCCCCCTATGTGTGCGAAGGTAACTAGTGATCGGATTCCAACCTCATAATCGCTTATCACACAACAACATCTTGATCTAAGTATACAATGCTTTCAAATATATTATGCAGGTACCTTTAAAGAATTTTCTTTCAGTTGTACTATATGACTGGGTACAACTTATGGAAAACTTGGTAACATATAAACCCCCAATACACTATCCATCCAAAAATCAACTGTGCACGAGATCTGATTACTTATGGTATTAACTTGTTGGATCAATTTGGGGGTCCAATTCCTTGGAACAATGGGTCAGGATGTTTCGTTAGTTTCAACAACCTTTTTAACTACTCAGCCAAAATTATCAAGAATTAACCAAGGAAAATTTCATGCAAATATGTAAATACACACCTTTCTAACCACTCATGTGATCTTATAGGTGGTTTCTTATTCTAAGCCTATGGAAAATTCATACTCCTTTGTTTCCATACACTCATCTCTCTTTCTTAGTTGGCCTCCACATCCACTTCAGTCGCAGATCCTAGTCCCGACAATAGAACTATTTGTTGGCATGCAATGGGAAGACCCAATATTCAACATTAATTTATCAACAAAACCCTTAGATACCATCCCTTTCAACATCACCTACAAGCATATGAAGTCTCACTCGAGGCATCTATGGGGACTGCAGGAACCAATTTCCATAGTGCTAAAGGGATACGAGACATTCATTCTAATCATTTTACTGAACACTCATAACATTCATGTAGTAATAGATAACATATTTATGGAACTAAATACCACATTCATGGAAACCAAACAAACACATAATGCAACATATCACATGTGTGTAGTAAATAAAACAATAACCATATCCCAACACATAATCATTTCATTCACAACAAGCTCACTTCTTTATTACCATCCGAATAGTTTCTTACAAATAGGTGCATTGTGCTCTTACATCAGATAAATGTGTCAGGTCCCAAATTTGGCATTGAGTCACAATGTCCTAAGCAAATTGGCCATATTCATTAGAGTTTTTCAAATTGATGCAAAAGGTCAAATAATTGCCAAGGAGGAAAATTACTAGTTTCCTAGGTTTGGGGTGGAAGCTTTGGGATTTGGAATAATGGGGATAATAAATGATGTTGGAACATTAGTATGGCATAAATATTTAATAAAGTAGATAAATAAATATATACAAGTGAAAATCAAAGTGGCATTTGATAATGAAGACACATGGAGGAAGTGGGACCCACACAAGCTAGAATTTATGTGCCACATGGCATCCTCTTCTTGCAATTTCGAATCCATGGGAAGCCTAATGTTCTTGGGATGAGTTATAAGGTCAATAATAATTCTCATGAGTCAATTAAGTCGAAATATAGAGGAAGAGTAACTCCCATGGAAGAGGAAGAGGCAATTTGGAGCTAGTGAGACACTTGGGCTAGATTCACTAGCTCTATGACAACAATGATGAAGATGCTATGACACCTATGCCACAAATAAGAGATGAAAGATGACATATGACATATATGGCATGTTAGGGCTAAACATATACTCCAAGAGGGCGCTCAAGGGTGTTAGGGCATCTAATATGCTTCCACATGTGATTTGGTGGAAGTGGGAGACTAGGAATTGTTGTACAAGTGGCGTTCTTTGGAATCTCTTCCCAACTTGAGTTGGCATGAGTCTCTTGGAAGGAATTCAACCCATGGAGGACATTATAAATTTATAAATGTCAAGAGCAAAGAATGAAACCAGATTTTGATCATTTGTAGAATTTTCAATTGCATTTTTGTAGAGGGAGAGCTAGTGGATGACTAGTTTCTTGCCTTAGCCAATTTCGAGGATGAAAGATTCCCATCGAAGTTGGTCATTGGAAAATCCATTCAGACCTTTCATTTGGAGATTTAATGGAGTCTTTATTTTCATTTTTAAACTACATTGAAGCTCATGGTTTCTTCTATTGCAGCATATTCTCTCAACCATTTCCAGTTTTGATGGCACATTCTTGATCCTTGAGGGAGGGTGTTTTTGGTGAGCTATTGTAATATTTTGGGGAGATTATCATTCCCAATTTATTTTTAAATATTAACTGAATACTCTATTCTTCATCTCCATAAAGTTTCAGGTCGAAATTCCAAGTAGAAATGTATAAATCTCATTTTTAATGAAAGAACAGTGCCATTTCCACACTACCTTGATGTATGCCAATGTATTGATGATGATTTCAAATAGAATAATGTTTCTATGATATATTTATGATGTATGGAATTAAATTGATGAGTTTTAAAAGTTTCATGTTCATCACTTAAGCATTTGAAGCCACCTTGTTCAGTTTATTTTCATTTGGAAGAGATTTGGTGCCATTTCCCCAAGGGTCGAACTAGTGCTTTTTGTTGTTGTTTGGGAGAGGTTTGTAACAGACTTAATAACTAATTAATGGTGCATTTGGGAACTTAATAACATACTTGATACATTACCTACCTCTTTTCATAAATTTGAGTGGGTTTGGAGGCATTTGGGAAGCCATTTTCAACACTTACCCCAGGGGGATTTGAACCCGAAATTACTAGTAAAATTGCATACTTGGTCCAAAATATTAAGAGAGTTTTCAGATGTATTTTGGTGGCCATATATCATCACTAAAAATAATATTCAAGTCCTAATATCATTCATACATCTTCCTTGAATATTTGAAGGAATTTGGAGTCAATTTGAGACCTAGAGACCAATACTAGTCAAAGGGAAATTACTAGTAAAGTTCCCTACATTGGCCAGAATTGAAAGAGGATTTGTAGAAGTATTTTAAAGTTCCAAAAGCATCCCTTAAATATATATTTATGTTCTAAAATCATCCATATACCTTCTCAAAATATTTGGGAGCAATTGGAGCAATTTGGGGACCTAGAGCTCAAAACTAGTCAAAGGTCTAACTAGGGAAAAAAGTGAAAAATGGTCACTTTAATAAAATTCCTAATAAGGGACATTACAGTGGTATCAGAGCATGATATTGGAACCTGATGTGGTATGATATTCATGAGGACAAGAATTCAGGCACCACCATTAGATATTGAAACCAAAAGTGCTTTTGTTGAAGAGGGAAAAAAAAGTAGGGGAAGAAGAGCAAATTTATTGAGGAAACTATGACTAGGGATGAAAAGGGAACCTCATATGATGGTGAGGAGCATATAAAAATTATGAAAAAAATCGTTGAAGATATGACCAAGCAACTTAAGAAAGGATAATAATTTTTGGCTATCGAACTTGTGAGAAAAATGATTGATTTTAAGAAAACCAAGGGGAAAAATGCATTAGTTTGCTTGAAGGAGAAAAACGAGGAGACCCATGAACCACCTAGTTCTGAAATAGGTGAAGTGGAAGAAGAATTACATGAAGAGGATCGAAACTCACTCCCAAGTGACTCTGAAAACGATGAAGAGACATCACATGAGCATGAAAAAGATTCTATTGAAAATATTGAAGATCATTTAGAGATCCAAACACTTGATGTGGTGGAAGAGGAACTTGAATTGTCTCTTGATGAAGGTTATGCAATTTTTAAAGAAGAGCAAGATTCATCTACATTGGAACCAATCTATGACAAAGGTTTCACACCTTTGAAGGAGCTGCATGATACTACCCATATGGATCCTTTCCATGATGAAACTTCTGCTTAGGGTGGGTTAGTTCATTCTCCTACATCCTACAATTCCATGTTTTGCAGCATTAGTCTCAGTGAAGTATGGGTCAAAGGGTTTTTTTTTTATGGTGCCACATGAGGAGTATGGAACTCCTAGATTTAATTTTTATGATTACATGGTTGGATCAAATTCTTATTCACATTTGTATTAGCATCCTTTGTTGCTTTATGATGATGCACATCTACATGGATGCACCTATGATATGCATTCGAGTCACTTGAAGACTCATGGTTTTTCTCGATCAACACTTGGTTCATTTGATGTTGGAGCAACTTCATCCAAAACCAGGGTGAATAGATTTATGCTTGAAGAATATTTTTGTTGGCAGCCACATACTTTGTTATATCTTTATGATTCTCACATTAATGGATGTATGGGTGAGACTTCTTTGAGTCCTTTGAACTCTCCTTGTTTTTTCTACTCATTATTCGGTTCATATTTTAGTCGAGATTCTTCATTCACTTCTTGGATGAAAGAATACATGGCTAACTATTTTGATGCATATCACATCCTTTTGTAGCAGCATTATTGGACATGGGATCCTCACCTATGTCATTGGAGCAGATTTGATTGGACACTTGAAGATTGTATGCACCTGGAAAATGGTGGTCTACTTGCTTGGAGGTATAAGCACTTTCATGACTCTTTGATGAAGCATCTCCTTGATGTACATTTTCATTATGTTGTTATGTACTTTGATGATATATATTTTGTACTCATGATGTTTGGAAGAATGCATACAAGAAATTGGGATCTAGCAATTCTCTTATCTGATGGTATGGGTTGGAGAGCACTCTTGATTGTTGGGGTGCAATACAAGCAATGGGACCCTGGAATATTTTTTGTCTCATTGGTTTCATTTTTGGGGGGAATCAAGCAGTATGGGAGATGTATTTCCCACTTAATAAAGTAATATTTATCATAGTAGTGCAGCAGCAATCAAGGTGGTTCCTCTCTAAAATATTCATGGAAACTCAAAGACTCAAGGTTGGGCAATTCAATGACAACTTCAAAGAATTATACAGAAAGCAAGTTCTTCAACACCCATGTTTGAAATTGCTTGAGGACAAGCAATATTGGGAAGGGAGGATTTTCCATGTCCCAAATTTGGCATTGGGTCACAATGGCCTAAGCAAATTGGCCATATTCATTAGAGTTTTTCAAATTGAAGCTAAAGGTCAAATAATTGCCAAGAAGGAAAATTACTAGTTTCCTAGGTTTGGGGTGGAAGCTTTGGGATTTGGACTAATGGGGATAATAAATGATATTGGAACATTAGGATGGAATACATATTTAATAAAGGAGATAAATAAATATATACATGTGAAAATAAAAGTGGCATTTGATCATGAAGACACATGGAGGAAGTGGGACCCACACAAGCTAGAATTTATGTGCCACATAGCATCCTCTTCTTGCAATTTCGAATCCATGGGAAGCCTAATGTTCTGGGGATAAGTTATAAGGTGAATAATACTTGGAATGAGTCAATGATGTCGAAATATAGAGGAAGAGTAACTCCCATGGAAGAGGAAGCAGCAACTTGGAGCTAGTGAGACACTTGGGCTAGATTCCCTAGCTCTATGACAACAATGATGAAGATGCTATGACACCTATGACAAAACTAAGACCTGAAGGCTGACATATGACATATATGACATGTCAGGGATAAAAGTAGATTCCAAGAGTGCGCTCATGGGTGTTAGGGCATCTAATATGCTTCCACATGTGATTTGGTGGAAGTGGGAGACTAGGAATTGTTGTACAAGTGGCGTTCTTTGGAATCTCTTCCCAAATTGAGTTGGCATGAGTCTATTGGAAGGAATTATACCCATAGAGGAAATTAGAGCTTATAAATTTAAAGAACAAAGAATGAAACCATATTTTGATCATTTGTAGAATTTGCAATTGCATTTGTGTAGAGGGAGAGCTAGTGGATGACTAGTTTCTTGCCTTAGCCAATTTCGAGGGTGAAAGATTCCCATCGAAGTTGGTAATTGGAAAGGCCATTTAGACCTTTCATTTGGAGATTTAATGGAGTCTTTATTTGCAGTTTTAAGCTATAGGGAAGTTCATGGTTTATTCTATTGCAGCACATTCTCTCAACCATTTCCAGTTTTGATGGCATATTCTTAATGCTTGAGGGAGGGCATTTTTGGTGAGCTATTGTACTCTTTGGGGGATATTTTCATACCCAATTTATTTTTTAATATGAATTAAATACTATTTTATTCATATCCATAAATTTCCAAGTCGAATTTCCAAGTAGAAATGTATAAATCTCATTTTTAATGAAAGAACAGTGCCATTTCCCCACTACCTTAATGTATGCCAATGTATTGATGATGATTTCGAATGGAAGAATTTTTATTTGATATATTTATGATGTATGGACTGAAATGGATTAGTTTTACAAGTTTCATGTTCATCACTTAAGCATTTGAAGCCACCTTGATTAGTTTATTTGCATTTGGAAGAGATTTGGTGCCATTTCCCCAAGGGTCGAACTAGTGATTTTTGTTGTTGTTTGGGAGAGGTTTGTAACAGACTTAATAACTAATGAATGGTTCATTTGGTACCTTCATAAAATACTTTATACATTACCTACCTCTGTTCATAAATTTGAGTGGGTTTAGAGGCATTTGGGAAGCCATTTTCAACACTTACCCCAGGGGGATTTGAACCCCAAATTACTAGTAAAATTGCATACTTGGTCCAAAATACTAAGGGAGTTTGAAGAGGTATTTTGGTGGCCATATATCATCCTTGAAAATCATATTCAATTCCTAATATCATTCATACACCTTCCTTGAATATTTGAAGGCATTTGGAGTCAATTTAACACCTAGATACCAATACTAGTCAAAGGGAAATTACTGGTAAAGTTCCCTACATTGGCCAGAATTGAAAGAGGATTTGCATAATTATTTTAAAGGTCCAAAATCATCCCTGAAACACATATTTATGTTCTAAAATCATCCATATACCTTCTCAGAATATTTGGGAGCAATTGGAGCAATTTGGGGACCTATAGCTCAAAACTAGTCAAAGGTCTAACTAGGGAAAAAAGTAAAAAATGGTCACTTTAATAAAATTCCTAACAAGGGAATTACAATATGTATTAAACATACCCAATTTCTTTCCTGATGTATATATTTGTTCCCTCCTTAAGCATGATATCTATCCAAAAACTCATACATATTTATACATTTACAATATGGCTTAGCCCTGTTGTAAGTACAACAGATCCCATGTTTTTAATAAAACATGGTAGCCCTAAATTGTTATATGCAAAGCTAATGATTAAATTCCTTAGTCATTTTGGGGTTTTTCATCCTGCTTGTCATGTTTTTTTGTCTTTGTCATGAATTGATCTAGTTAGTAATTTTCTCTTTGAAAATTTCTTGCATTTTTTAGTGTTTTTGTGAGTTGTGGAAAGCTTTGATTTTCCCAAAAGTCGGGTTCTTTAAGCAATCTGCAATCCACAATGCGTATTGAGGAAGCTTGGTTTTTTGTTTTGAAACATTTTCTTTCTGCAACCTGCAATCCGCAATGCGGATTTTGGAAGCCAAAATGTTTTTCAATGATTGTGCTCTTTTACTCCTGTAACCCACAACCTGCAATTGTGGATTGCGAGAAGAGTCTCCAAATAGTCTTTCAATTTTCCTTTCCGCAACCCGCAACCCGCAATTGCGAATTGCGGATTGCGGAATGTGTTCGAACAATAAAATTGCGTTTTTCTTTTCCACACACTGTAACCCGCAAATGTGGATTGCGGATTACAGAAAGGTCATTATTTTGAACAACGTCGTTTTCATTTCCGCAACCTGCAACCCTCAATGTGGATTGCGGAAAATTCTGGTTTGTTAATACTTAGAGTTGCGATTCCACAACCCGCAATCCGCAATTGCGGAAATAATGTATATATTTGAAACAATAAACCCCCGCAACTCTTCTTATGCATCCTACATGTTTAATCTTAACCATCAATTTGTCTTGATCCTACAGATGATATTACGTTGTTTAATTCAAATAACTATTTGGGTTTTCCATTTTTCTTCACCAATTTTCAAATTACAATAAGGTTCTTAACTGCGATTTTTCTCCTTTGGCCATACATGAAATTGTAATCATTCATCTGACTAATTCATAATGATTGAATGTTTATATTTGACATCAAATCATACGTGATATAATGAAAATATTATCTCGTCTTAATCCAAATTTAATCGACACATGCTGTGAGTTATTTCGTTGCAGACGTGATAATTGCAATTTTTAGACCGTAAGATTTTAATCATGGTAATTCATTACACTCAGTCATTTCAGAATCTTTATTGCTCTCCTTTTAAATACAAACATTAATATGAGCAATTTTTTGGTCGTCATATTGCATAGAAAAAACTTGTTAGTCCATTTTAATATATTTCCTTCTAACAGTTATATACTCTGAGCAAGATGGAGAAAATTCATAAATCTTCGGTCAGATTTTGTGAAGAGAAGGAACTTCAGCCTCTTCAATACCATGAGCCTGTGTCACCGCCTTTTAAAGCAGATGTTTTGGATGAAAGCAATGGCAGTGAAAAAGAAGAATCTGAGATTCAATCCATGTACATATGGATCCCTCAGAGGAAGAGAAGGAGGATCACTGAAAAATATGTTGATCGAGATGATACGATTAACCAGGATTTTATAATCAATGCAGTACTTGCGGCTCTGCCAATCCCTCTGAAGGAAAGACAAGTGGCCGATTTTTCAATTTTTGAGGATTTTGTCGATCATCCTGAATCTTCTAAGAAAGACCTTTTAATTCCCTCACCATTCATCACATGCATCTAGTATATTGTTTTTATCTTCCACAGTTCATTATGGGATGCTTCCCTGAAAGTGTGTGATGAAATCTTTTGGAAATTTTGTAAGGCTCAGCAATAATCACTTCTGGAGATGATTTAGTAGTGGAGGTTGATTTTGTAATCCTTATTTTATGGGAAGTCTATCCTTTGTAACTATTTTGTAATTATTATTAAAAGGGTAGAGGTCTCATGGGGTAGGGGGGGGATAAAATCACCAGAGAAGGACTGGAGAAACATTGTTTCACTTGAGATTTTGTAATTTATTGCAAACCTGATGAATCAAAGTTAGTTTCTTTTGGCATCTTCTTTGTCTGTGTTGTCAAATTTCTTTGATGATATTTGATTTCTTCACCTTAATCATTGAATGAACACTGTTTGATTTTTCAATCACTATTTATACATTGATCAGTAGTATAGATTTCTCTTAACTCATGGTCTACGTATCATATGTTTCAACTGAATTTATTTAATTAAAACATTTATATATTTCTGCAAATGATTAACATAGATTATTAAGCTTATGTTAATTTTTCAATTAGCATGATATAACATGATAGTCTTGAATGCACTTTAATTCTTAAGCTGTTATCTTTTAATTTTCATTAACTGATTGAGCCTTAAGCTAATAAGTTAAAATCCATTTCACATGTTTGTAAATTGGAGATATGCTTATTAATTCTCATATCTGATTATCCTGCATACCAAAACACCCTTCTTTAATTTAGATATAACTGTAATTAGATTTCTTTTAAAGAAAACTCACTCCTAAAGACAAAGAACTTATAATCTTCCTTCACAGGAAGACAGATTCTTTCAGGATCAAACCCCATAAGTGCCAGCGGAGGACCTTGTATCCGTGGGAGTTAACCACTCCAAACAGATTGGGGATAGAACTTCTCTTGTGCAGAGATTTTTGAAGCCTTTCAAGTTGGATTTTCACCCTCTCTTGTTAGCCTTGGAACCCATTCCAGCAACCTACATACCTGAGTCTTCACCAAATGGTAGTAGAAGGAGGGCCAGAAGCAAGATATGCCTAAATAGAACACCAATATACCTCCTCCAGCAATATCACCAGTTGTTACCCGTATTCACATGCAGGAATCAACATCTGCAGAACAACTAGTGCAACAACCGCCTGCAATTCCTACTAGCCCTGTCATAGAGTAGGAAACTAGAAGGGACGATATTGTTTTTATATCACCCACTGGGGGACCCCTAACACTTGAAAAACTATTGAAGGTTTCTTCTGATAGTGTTGTTAGGTTACAACAAAGGATCGCAGAAGAGCGTAATATTGGACTAGCAGTAATTCAACATCACCAGAACAACGATCCGCAAACTAATAATCAAGATAATCAAAATTCGGGTGACCAAAATAATGAACAACATGATTCATCTAACCACCCATTGTCCCCTGACTATAACCTTGATTCATTGTTCGAAGAAACAGAATGAGATCATCTCAACGTTGCCATAGGTGGACCACCACCAACATTGCCTTCATCTTCCTCATCCTCATCTGAGGAGTCATCACATAGTGAGTCAGACTCTAGTTCATCCTCTGAGGACATACCCATGGAAGAAGGTGGAAACATACCTTGGTTGGACCAAGATTCTATGTATATAGTTGGATAACAACACAGACTCCCTAAGAACCCTGAAAAGTGGCTCCCTAAGTTTGATCCCGATGAGAAATCACATGCCCTTGATCATATTAAAAATTTTATGCAGGCCATCAGGCTTAGGAATGTCATTCATGAATATGTAGTTTGTAGATTGTTTCCTTACACCTTCTAGGGAAAAGAATCCACTTAGTACTTTTCCCTAGAAGCCAGATCCATCTCTTCCTAGGATGACATTGAAAAAATGTTTATCCATAAATTTGCAGATGACAAGACTCCAAAGGACTTGGTCATAGATTTGTCCTCAATGAAAATTAGAGGCAAAGAAAGAGTTAAAGATTATAACCAAAGGTTTTCATACTTGAAAAATAGGATCCCTACCACTGTTCTTCCTGCATAAGAACTTTTGGTTGCGTATTATGTTAAAGGTTTACCCATTCCCATTGCTATGTGGTTAAAAAGAGCACACAAATATAACTTGCAAGAGGCCTTTTCTGAGGCTATCCAGGTTGAAAAATATATATTCTGCTTGAAGGATAACCTTGATGCTTCATCATAACAACCTTCTACCTCTCGCAAGAAACCATATAATCCTCATAAACCCACTGTGCAGAATAAGGACCCTTTTGAAATGAATGACATGAAGAAATTTCTTCAAAATATTTCTAACAAAATGGTAGACCTAAAAAAAGACCAATACAAAAAACCATAACAATAATAGAAGATTCAATAGACAACCTTTCAGAAGAGCTTATCAACCTCCACAAAACCAAGTACCACCCAATCCTAATGAAGGATTGAACTCTGAATAAATTATTTCCATGTTTAAAGATTTGGTTTCAGAATCACATAGTTCTCCTGATCACCCAGATGAAAACCCACAAGAGAATCAAGATCCCGAACCACCAGATGAAGTAGAAGACCAGCAGATAAACACTATCAGTTTTTTCTTAGAACTTCCTATGGCTGAAGAGGAAGATGAGCCTGAGGCTGTCTTCAATGTCCAACACCCCTATAATACAAGGAGTAAAGGACAGCCTACACAGGAACCTTCCACTTCAACACCCACACCAAACAGAGGTAAAACATCAACACAAAAGGACACTCTCATTCCTGAAATAGAATACAGTCTAATTGATGACTTGAAAAGAGTGAAAGCCAACATATCTTTTTGAACTTCTAAAAATCCCTGCTATGAGAGACAACCTCTTCAAAATCATTATTGTCAACAAACCCATGGAGGCTCAGAACAATAATCTAGATACATATTCTAAACCTAGAAATCAGAAACCAGGTAGCAAGAAAACACCTCCTTTCTTGCTCACTTTTGAAGTTTTCAATAGGAATGTCCATAATTGTATGATAGATTCAGGGGCTTCATCTAATGTGATGCCTTTATCTGTTTGAAAAAATTTGAATGCCTCTTTGGAGCCCTGCCTTACTCAAATTGTTCAACTTGATATATCCAAAGTTAGGGTAGTGGGAGAACTACAAAATGTCCCGTTAACACTATCTACTGACCTCCAAAATCCACCAGACAGTGGATATTATTGTGGCTGATATCCCTGAATTGTATGGGATGTGGTTGAGCAGGGATTGGTCAAATAAACTCAAAGGCTACTTTTCTACTGACTAGTCCCACTTATGTCTTCCATACAATGGAAGGACAAATAGAATCAAAATCAGCAGGGAACCTTACATGAAACAAATTGTCACAGACTTAAATGATCCTAGTGAGCTTGCTGCATATTTTAGCTCAGATGTGGAACACTACACTTTTGATACATTCTTTGGGGATTTTCCTACGGATTTGTCACCCACTAAGAATGCACAAAACCACTCCCAAATTGTTAATCTTACTACTATGCCATTCTCAGGTTCTATTGTACATAATATATACAATGTAAATACTAATTTTAGGATAGATTTGAATGCATGGACTCTATTTTTTTATGGCTCTAGATCTAAAGATGGAATTGGTGCATGTTGTGTCTTAATTGATCCAAAAGGAACCAAAACTATGATTTCCTGCAGTATTGAGTTTGAATGCACCAACAACATTGCTAAGTATGAGGCCCTGGTTCAGGGACTCAAAAAGGAAATTGAAATGGGTACCCAGGTAGTTGAATGTTATGGAGATTCTGAGATTATAGTTTAACAGGTGAGAAACAAAATCCATTTTTTATCTCCTCGTTTGATTAACTATCAGAAATTGGTAAGGGACTTAACTAATTCTTTTTCTGCATTTAATATTAAGTCATTCCCAAGGTCCTTGAATTTTGATGCAGAACTGTTAGCTAATATTGCATCCAGGTTGATACCTCCTGAAGGTTTGTCTCCTAACACTTTTTCATTTGAACTTATGTATAGACCTTCTATTCCGGATAATGTGACTAATTGGAAAGTATTTTATGATGACCATCAAATCTTAGACTTCCTTACAGCCTAGGACACTTTTTAGGATGTGGCAATTGATGAAACTGAGCATGAGAAGTCTCTGTCTAATCCCAACTACTCTTCCAATTTGATTCCTAAGTCAGTAATCAACCTAGAAAAGTATTATGACCTGCAAGGTAAGTTCAAGCATAAGACCAACCGTAAAACTCAAAGTTCCTCCCTCAATTATGAACCTATCAACCTAGGAACTGAACAAAACCCTCAGTTAATCAATCTAGGGGTTGACTGTTCTCCTGAGGAAAAGAGAGCTTTCATCAAACTGTGCAAAGAGTTCAAAGATGTGTTCGCATGGACATATGATGAACTCAAAAATTTTGACACCAATATCATGCACTATAACATACCTATTAAACCTGAAGTTAAACCCTATCAACAAAAGTTGAGAAAAATGCATCCCAGCCTTGAACCTTCTGTCAAGAAGGAGCTGGAGAAGTTGCTAGCAGCAAGAATTGTTTTTCCTGTCAGACATACACAGTGGATTGCAAACTTGGTACCTGTTCGGAAGAAGAATGGATAAATCAGACTATGTGTTGATTTCAGGAACTTAAACAAAGTTTCTGAAAAGGACAATTACCCTATCCCTCCCATGGAATAGATTTTACAAAAGGTAGCAGGAGCTGAGATGTTTTCTCTCCTTGATGGCTTCTCAGGATATAACCAAGTTCTAGTTGCCCCTGTTGATCAACTGAAAACAACTTTTAGAACCCCTTGGGGAACTTTTGCCTACAAGAGAATTCCTTTTGGGATGATAAATGCAGGTGCCATGTTCTAGAGAGCTATGGACATAGATTTCAGAGGACTTATGCACAATTATGTTGTTTTTTATTTAGATGATATCACTATTTATTCTAAAAAACGACATGAACATTTGTTTGCTCTGTGTTATAGGTAAAAAATGAACTTCTCTGTTCGTGATCTCCTTTAGCTGATGATCACACAAAAGGACAAAAGGGATGGAAGTGCATGTTGACCCTAGATGATGAGTGGCCTAGACTTACCCTCATTCAGCTGACAAAACTCACTTTTTTCCCATTTTTTGAGCACAAACGCTAGTCTATAAGCCTATAGCAGCATTTTTCCCTTCAAAAACCCTACTCTGCTTCATAAAAGTAGCTTTTTTCCTTGAAAAACTCTACTTTGCTTCATAAAAGGGGCGTTTTTCATCAGAAAAACTCTACTTTGCCTCATAAAAGCAGCGTTTTTCTCAAAAAGTGATTAAAAATATATTAATTTGACGGATTGGGATTAGTTGAAGTTGGTTTGGAAACTTCCCTAACCTCCCAATCAAACTACCTCTCAATTTGAATTGCCTACCTTGTCCTATAAATGCAAGAGAGATGCATGAGAGAAGAAGCTAGAAACTATGCATCAAGGGTTGTTATGCTGGAGGAATTCTAAAGGTAGTGTGACGAGCAGGAGCCCAAGATCCGGTTGCACAAGCACTCTGAATGATCAGGTATCATTGTACTGATTATTTGCTTTTGACAATAAAGGTTGAAATGCCCTTCCCGTCCCAATCAAATGTCTAATGTATTGCATGTTTGCTTGGATTAAAGGCTTGATTGTATTTGATGTCTACATTGTATTTCAATTTCATCATTGTTATATCAGTCAATATACGCTGAGGAAGGTATCTTTGTATTGCAGGTTCGTTGAACAGAAGATCAAGTGGAGGATCGATCGAAAGAGCAAGTGAAAGCTAGGATCGAACTTAGTTAACAAGGTACACCCTCTATGATCTTGATCTCTTTCCTTTTGTAGAAGCCTATTTAATATAATTAATGCATTTACCTGTCACCCCTTAAGTTGGTAGTGTCCATCTCCTCACTATAGGGTAGATTTCCCGAACAACAGACTGGCGACTCCATTGGGGACCGATTGTTTTCTGTTCTAGGAGACTTGTTTTTAACATTCCTTCTAGTACTTTTTGAACTTTTTTGATCCTCTGAGAGGATTTGTTTGGTACAGTAGCCTGTTGTCTTCACTTGACTCATCCCAGTTTGAAGTTTTGAATCTTTTTTTAAGCCTTCCTTGGAAAAAACGCTGGTTTACCTTAACACAGTAGCTTTTTTCTCCTGAAAAACGTTGGTTTTGCTTAACACAGTAGTTTTTTCCCCTGAAAAACATTGGTTTTGCTCTACACAGTAGCTTTTTTCACCAGAAAAATGCTGGTTTATCTCTGCACAGTATATTTCCCCCCCAGAAAAACGTTGGTTCTCTACTGCACAGTAGAGTTTTTTCCTGTAAGTCACTGTTTTCTTTTGGGATTGAATTTCCACTTGTTTGGTTTGATTTCCAGCCTCTTGCCTTGGCTTCTTAACTGATCTTTGAGGTATTTTTGCCTTTTAGGTCATTTTTGCTTACTTGAGTACTTTTGAAGAGTCTTGTTTGCTTGTGACTCTTTTGGAAACCGTGCCTTGTTCTTTGTTGAACAAAGCTGCTTGTTCATACCTTGGTTACTTGTGGTAGGTCTACAAACCTTTGTTTACTGACTTTTGTTGTTTGTTGCAACACTAGTACACTCCAATGGTATCTTATCCTTTGTTTTAGGGTTTTGATCCCAAGTTGAGTCCTTAAGGTGTTTTCAAAATCTCTTTGAGTCCAGACACTTCCTAATTGCTTTGTTAGTTTCAGTTTCAAGTAAGTAGAGGTACTTAGTTTGCTTCCATTTGTGTTAGTAAGGTCATCTTTAGTTTGCTTGCCTACCATCTACTTGGCTTAGTGATTTTGTTTAGGGTTCGGTGCTTTGGAGCAACCTTCTAAGTTTGCTTTCCAGTCATAAGCGTCTCTCATCCCCATTTTCTTTCCACTTTGTCTCCAAGTTTGAAGATTTTTGCCATAAAAACGTTGTAGGAGAAGTCTTTATCAAGTCATCAATTCGATTGTTGTGAGCTTTAGAGTCATTCTTCCTTACTAATATCTCTTGTATAGGTCTTACTTGCTTCCATTTTCAAGTTCTTTTTCGTTTATATATAACAGAAAAACAAAAATGATGTTGATAGTTTAGAGTAGTAAGAATTATAATCTTTTTAGAGTAGCATAGTTTACTTTGTTCTGAATTTGAAAAGAAAACTTTGTTTAGGTTTGCTTAATCTTCATTTTGGAAAGAGCATAAACAAAATAAAAAAGAGTCATCTGTTGCTTTGAAAGTATTTTTTTTTTCACTTTGCTTTTCTCAAACCATTCCACACAATGCACTGCCTCATTGAGTAAAAAGTAACCTTAAAAAGAACTTAATAAAATCAATTAGAAACGATTTTTCTTTCTAGGAATACATGACACCAACTAGCTTAGGCTAGAGTTTCGAGCTTAAAACACCTTAAACTGCTCGAAGCTTGTTTCATTGCTCAAAAATTGTAGTGCGACTTTAATATAGGTAAATCCATCTGTATCAAATTTTCCTAGGAAACTCTACTAAAACCAGAGCTAAGCACGAGGCCGTGGAAGATTGGAATTGTCGAGGATATCCCCTCACTTTCCCTTCAACCATAAACCAGGTTTGATTCGCGTATCGAGATCCATCCGGACTTTGGGCTTTGCTATGCTACCCACGCATTTTGATCAGGCTGACGACTGTCCACCCAGGATATTTCGTACTTATGGTAGCCTTAGTATCTTACCTATAGGATCATACACAGGTGAGGACAGGGGATTATATATGTTGTACCTAGGACAGATGTGGGAGGAAATCCCTTGCAGGTCTTTGGGAGGGCGGTTGGGTGATTCCAGCACTTGCACCCTTAGTCATTGTATTGTGGACCCCGGGTAACTGTCCTTCTTCCTTTGTTGATCTCTTCTGGGACCTCATCATCCTAGACTTTTCTCCCGAAGGCATCTTGTTTGCCTGGTTTGTATACTTAGGATTTTTTAGTGGTATGTTGTTTGCCCCTTAGTCTTAGTGGCCACTAGGTTGTTACTTAGATTTATGTTTATATAATTGTGGAAGACCAACAGCTTCGTAGGTCTCGAAGGTTGCAAAAGCTTCTCCCACTTAGAGTGGAACCACTACCGCCACCACAACGACGGAGGACAGACTCCAGTGGTCTTTTTGAAACTACTGGTGAAATAGAGGTTCCTGGTGAACCACAACCTAGAACCCTAGATCAACAAGTTCGTAATACTGTAGAGGTTGAGGATATTACTTCTGGTGATTTTAACACTCCTTTTAACCCTCCCCTTACCGGACATAACGATTCGCTTCTGATACCGGTTGGTTTCCAGCAACCCGAGTATAGTGCATATTTTTTCACACCTAGGCATATTATGACTAACCCAGGAGACGAACTGGGAGTTCCACAAACTCCCACAATGGGGATGAATGCCAGGATTGTAAATCCTCCTCCCACTGCTACACCAAGTTCATCGCAGATGGCTTCTACGTCAAATCCATCCTTCAGTTTTAATGCCGGTACGTTAGGCATGCCAAGCTCAATAGCTTTGACATCCGCCTCTACCCCTACCTTTGGACCCAGTAGTACAGTAACTCTCGTTCCACCTCCTACAACTCGATAGGTATACCATATACCTAGCACTTGGATTTCCACATGCAATGTAGGGTTGAATGCCTCTGCAACTATGCCTTTCATGAGCACCATGACTGCGCCATCCACCTCGAATACCACTAGTTTTAATACCTTTGTCGGTTACAATATGAATCAACATAATGTACCCACAGGAAACATCCCCTTTTCATTGTTTTATGGAGGAGGGGGTAATATTTTTAACCAACAATATGGTGGGGCTAACACCCAGCCACAGTGGATCAATACGCAAGGTACCAACCCACTTTCATTTGAGTGGGGGAATTTCAACAACACCTTCACACAACAGCAAATGGCTAGGGGAAACCCCTACCAGCAGATGGCTGGGGGAAACCCCTACCAGCAGATGGCTAGGGGCAATCCCTACCAGCAAATGGCTGGGGGAAACCCCAACCAACAGTTCATGGGTCAAACTTTGGGAAGTTCCCCCTTTATGACCCCAGCTTATCAAATGCCATCTTGTAGACCTCGTTTACCATTTCTGGCAACTTTAAATTTTCCAGATAATTCCAAGTTAACAAATGATCCAGTGTACCATAACTCTATGTGGCCACTAGTACCCACTAAACTACCTTCGGACATTCCAAAATTCGAAGGAAAAACTGGTGAAGATCCTAGTGATCATGTTACCACTTTCCATTTATGGTGTTCTTTGAACTCGTTGAACGAAGATTCCGTTAGGTTGAGACTTTTTCAAAGAACCTTAACCAGCACTGCAACCAAATGGTACATTGAGTTACCTGCAGCCACCTTTTTTAATTTTTGGGATCTCGCAACAGTTTTCGGAACCACTTCCAGCTTCTTGTTCGGTACGATGCCGGATAGATATTTTGTCTACATTTAGACAGAATAAGGCCACTCACTTATCTGATCACATCCAGGAGTGGCGAAGACGGAAGAGGTTCATTAAAGCCAATATTCCTCCAGAATTTCTTCTTGAGTGGTATTTGAAATCACTCCTTCCTTATATTTCTAAGGAAGTAGCTACTTCTGGAGTGTCCTCAGAGGAAGAATCCATCTTACGTACCCAACAACTAGACCTTGTTTATGCACAGTTTGGGATACTTTATGAGATCATACCAAATGCACCGCGATCAAACACTGATCTTGGTAGACCTAAACCTAGACCACATGCTAACGGCATAGTGGGTTCAGTAGATTTTGCAGCTTTCAAAGCATTGACTAAGCAGGTTCATGCCTTATCCGTCAAACAATTGACTGCGGAAGTGACTCTCGTCACAACCTCTCCTTCTACTTCTGAATCTGTAAAACAGGTTCAGAACAATCAAAAGGGCCCTCGGAAACCCAACAACAAAAATAAGGGCAAGAAAGGAGAGGGGAGCAGCAAAAGCCCAAGAATAAAGAGAATTCCGAGGAGGGTAACAAAGAAAAGAAGAAGTTTAAGTTCCCTTGTAAACTTTGCAAGCAAGATCACCTCACTCACCAATGCCCTCTGATCGAAGAAGTTCAGAAGCTGCTTCAAGAAAAGTAACTTGCCATACTTAAAGATCCATTTCCTAAGAGGCAGGGTTCAGCTTCTGGCATCTCCAATGCTAGGGCACTACTCATGCTTCAGTTGATCAAACTTTCATTAATATGGTCAGCATGGAGGCACTTTTGAAAACGCGAGCAAGAAATTATACCTCGGATGTGTAGAACAAGGATAAAGATATTCCTGAATCTTCCACTCCTCTCCACATTCTAGTGGATTCGTTGCCCAAGATCCTGAAAGGTGTCTTGAAATGGGCCTCACACAATCCCAACGCTCGGGTTGCTGCCAACTACATCGTAGTTGAAGATCTAGCCCAAACCCCTTGTGCTATGTCAACCTTAGGGGCTATGTCAACCTTAGAAGTTTTGCAAAGTTGTCCTTTACAACGAAATGCACTTTTGGTGGCGATTGGAAGTATGGAATCATCCAACATGACTGCATGCTTTGATATGTCTGATATCAAATATCGGTTGTCATACCATGTTGCCCTACAGATAGAAGAGGTTCATGGTCCTATGACCATTGGATGGGCTGTCGTAGATGAGGGCGCGTCGACGTGTGTGATGTCCATTTCTTGCTGGAAAGCTTTAGGCTCTCCCGAGCTAGCCCCCTCTAACACATTGCTTACTGCCTTCGATGGCAGGACTTTCCATCCACACGGAGTTCTACCGTCGTTCGAAGTCTCACATTCTGGTAAGATAGTAGTTATAGAGGTCGAAGTTCTGGATGCTCTGCTTGATTACAACATGTTGTTAGGAAGGAGTTGGACATATGCCATGCGAGCTATAGCATCGACAGTTTTTCGAGTTGTTATGTTCCCCCATGAAGGAAAGATCGTCACATTCGATCAACTTTCGTTCTCTCGGCGAAACAACTAGACTTCGTTGGAATCCATGGTTCCTTTGGTTGATCAATCTGTCCCAGCAAGCGAGAGTTTGGGAGCAGGACTTTATGGGTCATTAATGGGCACTTTTGACCTACCCGCTCCCATTTTTTTCATGCGTTCTGATGAAGGTTCATATACTGAAACTTTCACAGTTGGTATAAGGACTGATCCGTGGATCCTTCCTACTGTATCAGAACCATCAGTGCCTTTATCCGTTGTAGAAGTAGCCTACATGGAAGCACAACATGCTGCAACAGAACATATCGTGACTACGCCAGTTTCTGCCGAGTCAGATATGGACTATGCTCCTGTATGGTCGGTGAACTCTACCCACTCTTTCGACTGTTTAGACACGGTGTTGCCTTCTGATGAAGCCATTTTGGAAGCCATGATGGGCCTGGACCAGCCATGGGAACATATGCATCATAGGTATTACCTGCTTCCGAACCTAGACAGGATAGAGAGAAGAGAGTTCTCTATGAGACCCGGTGGATTTGTTGATTTGTCCTCTTTTCCTTCTACTTCAAGAGTTGTTTACGCTGAAGGGAATATGGCTAATATATCGAGAACCATCCCAATTAACATTTCCACCAAACCCAGGGTCATGGAAAACATTTTTATTGGAGCAAACTGTTCTCCAAAAGAGATCGCTCTGTATACCAAACGTTTTAAGGAATTCCATGATATTTTTTCCTAGTCTTATGAGGACATGCCAGGCATCGATCCAACCATCATTGAGCATGTCATCACGACATACCCTAATGCAAAACCTCTGAGACAGAAGCTCTGTCCTGTGAACCCTCGAAAAGCGGCCACCATTAAGGCGGAGGTTGAAAATTTGCTTGAAGTCAGATTTATCTACCCGATTGACATGACGGAATGGGTTTCAAATCCTGTTCCGGTTGATAAAAAGTAAGGTACCATCCGAGTCTGTACCGACTTTCGGGACCTGAATAAAGCTTGTCCGAAAGATAACTATCCCCGACCAGATCATAGATGCATGTGCGGGACACGAGATGTTTTCTTTCATGGATGGATTTTCAGGATATAATCAAATTCAAATCAAACCTGGAGATCAACACAAAACAACTTTTTTTTTCCCGTGGGGAAACTTTTCCTATTGGAAGATGCTGTTTGGATTAAAGAACACTAGAGATACTTTCCAGTGAGCGATGAATTTTTCTTTTCACGATATCAAACACATAGTTGAACCCTACTTGGATGACCTCCCAGCGCGATCTTGAAAGAGATGGGATCATCCAACTCATTTGAGACTTGTGTTTGAACAATGCAGACAATATAATATTTGATTGAATCCTAATAAGTGTGTGTTCTGTGTCAAATCGGGCCGTTTACTGGGCTTTATAGCATCCAGCTGTGGCATAATGGTCAACTCGTTGAAAGTTGAGGCGATTGTGAATCTGCCTCCTCCTTACACCTTGCAACAACTCCAAAGTCTGCAAGGCATGTCTAATTTCTTACGATGCTTTATAATAAACTATTCTAAAATCATAAAAGGTTTCATGAGACTGCTTAAACAAGATACCTATTTTTTGTGGGATGAGGTTGCTCAAGCATCGTTTGAGGCCTTGAAAAAGGCACTACTTTCAGCCCCCTTGTTAAGCCCGCCTGATTACACATAATATTTTCTGTTATATTTGGTGGCGTCTGTATACACAATTGGCATATACCTAGTTCAGGAGGATGACACGCTCCAAGAGCATGTTGTTTACTGTCCCTTGCGTGCTTTGATAGCTCCTGAGATTAAGTATTGACATGTTGAGAAGCTAGCACTTGCTGCGGTCTATGCTGTGCAGAGGCTTCGTCACTACATCCTTTTACGAACAACTACTGTGATAGTATAGGTCAATCCTTTTCAATATGTTCTCACTCAACGTATCATCAGTGGGAAGTACAATAAGTGGATTGTAATCTTACAAGAGTTCGATTTGGTTTTTCAATTGGCCAAGTCGAAGAAATCACTAGTGTTCGCTGAGTTAATCTCAAATTTTCCGAGTGACTTAGTGCATGTTGAGGAAGAGTCATCATTCCTGGATGAACATATCTTCCTTATAGCCTCCTTTGACCCATGGTACGGGGATATTTTAGTATATCTACAGACTTTGAGGTGTCCTACAACTTTTTCTAGAGATGAACGACACAAACTGAAAAGTCATGCGAAAAACTATCTCATCATTTCTGATACTTTGTACAGACGTGGGATAGACTCCATCTTACGAAATTGTTTAACTTTAGAAGAAGCAGAGTCAGTATTGAGTGATGCTCACAGTGGAGGCTGTGGGGGTCATCTTTCTGGGTTGGCAACAGCTCAGAAAATACTGCGTGCCAGATATTTTTGGACTACAATCTTTAGAGATTGTGTGGAAGCTATGAAACATTGTCGTCTGTGTTATTTTTTCACCAGGAAAATGAGAGCACATCCAGCTCCCCTTCATCCTGTGATCACAGCAGGTCCCTTCACAAAATGGGGGGTTGATTATATGACTTGTAATCCAGTTTCGGCTGGAGGAAATCATTATATCATCGTTTTCGTTGACTACTTCACCAAGTGGGCCGAGGCAATGCCTACTGTTAAGGCAGATGGAGAAACTGTTGCTTGTTTTGTGTTTAATCAGATTATTTTAAGGTTCGGCATACCCAAAGAGATTGTGAATAACCATGTCAGTCATTTTCAAAATAGCATGATGACCGAATTATATACTATGTTAGGTTTTCAGCAAGAACATTCGTCTTCATATTATCCATAGGCGAATGGACAAGTCGAAGCAGTTAACAATACTTTAAAGACAATTCTGCAAAGAACCGTTAATGCCAGTTGAAATAACTGGCACATCATGTTATATCCTATGCTTTGGGCTTACCGAGTGAATGTAAAGACTGCTAACGGGTTCTCTCCCTTCCAACTGGTGCATGGGATAGCTGTAGTAGTTCTGATTGAATGCGATATTCCTTCATTGAAGTTGGTTGTCCAAATACTACCAGATACTTCAGCAATAGAAGAACGTTTGTTGCATTTAGAGAATCTATATGAACAACGCCATGATGCACTCACAGCAAACAAAGTTCATAAGAAACGAGTCAAAGGATAGTACGACAAGTCTGTCAGACCTAGGGTGTTTCTCGAAGGAGACCTTGTTCTACTTTGGGATCAGGACAAGGAACCTTTAGGTCTTGGCAAGTTTAAATCCCTGTGGCTCAGTCCTTATATAATTACTAAGGGACTGAAGAAAGGTTCTTATGAGCTAACAGATTACGAAGGTAATAAGCTGCCTGAGCCTAGAAATGGGCTCTACCTGAAGAAGTACTACGCTTAGGCAATTGTGCTTTTTCTTGTAACATAGCTATATATTTTGTAGATCTAGTTTTGCTTGTGGTTGTTAGTAGGCCTTATGTGTGTCTTCGCTTCATGTTTCAGATGTCGAATGAACATTTCTTAAGATTTGCTGATGGCGCCAGTCGCCACACTCGACAGTTGGCCTCAGCAGCTTGGGTCATTTATTCACCGTTTGGCCAACTGCTCTCTTCGGGGGGGGTTTGTTTGGGTCTCACTACGAACAATGTAGGTTATAGAACTTCTCTGAGATGCTCTTGTCCAAGGAATTTCACATTTGGAGGTAAGACTTGATTCACAATGAGTGGTATTTCAGTTAACGGGTGTTTATCAGATTAGAGATCCTGTTTTGTTACGACAGTTTTTGTGAGTTAGATTATTGGAAAGACAGTTTGATTCCATCATATATCAACACATTCCAAGAAATATGAATGCATTAGCTGATTCATTTGCAAATTATGTTTTGGATTAGAATTTGTATCATACATTTCCATAAATAGCATTTCACACATAAAAGTTAAACACACACACATGTAAATAACCGATATTGTATATATATCCAATATTGTATCAAAAAATATAATATGAGTTTTGGATCATAAGTCTATCATAATTCATGTCATAAGATACAAAACCGGTCTCGATAGCCTCAAAATATACATAAAATATCCTTCTCCTATGGAGAAGGAGGGGCCTCATCAACATCTACTACATCTCGGTAACATATGACCAACCTAGCTATTTTCCGTAGCAACCTAATCCATGTTGGCGGTACATCGACTATATCCTCTTGCATACCAAGAGGCATCCGCTCAATACGATATGGAGGAATGTCATGAGTCAAACAACTCATCTTCCTCTCTGTGGTCACTAGCATAGCATCAGTTGCACCCACATCAGTTGGCCTTACGAAAACAGTAGGATGTCCCTCAGGACAGATCGGTCCAATATCTGCATATGACACTTTGTTAGCATTTTCAACTCATCATAAAAATCATATACTTGAAAATTTTGAAAAAATGAAATAAATTTTCAAAAAACATACCTATATCTCCCTAGGCACCACCTGGAGGAAGTACCAGATCTGGATCATGACGGAAGTCTAAACTAGCATACGGAAACTGCTCGAATGTCGGCACCTGTCTCTCCCACCATCCCTAGAAATCATCAGTATGATAGCAAAAGTTGCTCTCACCACCACCTTGGCAGAGGAAAATGTCACCTCAATGACCCAATATCATCTCACGAGGACTGAATGGGGGCAGAGGCATGCCCAAACTAAGAGCAGGTACCCTCTCAAAAAAGAAGGTACAAAGGATGCTGCCATAACCAAAGTTCTTCATCCTCCCGGTCTTACACCCTGAGAGTTGAAGCTTCATGTTTGCTAAGAGACTTGTGCACCAATCGTAGACATGACCTTGCAAGCATTGAACACCAATGTATATGTAGTGCTTTGAGGCTAAGTGCTATGCGGCACTCCCTCCCATTCGGTTCAACATACTAATAATGACCTTCAGAGGGAAGCTTGCAAGAGTAGAAATGAGAATTTGACTTCCACGTTTCTCAGTACCTTCCACACAATAAGCATTTACATAATCTTATATAGACGTGGCACTCACATTTCGTGAAGTTCCTTTCAGGTTTACAGGATCTCCCCTCCTAGAGATCCCTATAATGAAATATATGTCCTCAACTGTGAGTTCCAAGGTCTCTCCTTGGATACTAAACACATTTGCATCGGCATCCCACAACTGAATGAGTTCTTGCAATAAGCAGTTGAGTGCCCTCATGTTTACAGTTCACTAGTATTTCAACAAACCACATCTTCTAAGTGCATGGAGAGTGGTAGGATCTCGCATTGCCACCCTATCCATTTCTTCATGCTCTCTCTCCCTCCAAATGAGTGACATCCTACCAAAACAAGGGTGATTTTTCAGTTTTTGAGCATTTTTAGCCATGTTCAAGCAAAAATGCTACTCTATCACCATACAGTAGCTTTTTCCTTCAAGAAAAAATACCTACTGGACAGCAGCATTCTCGAACTTCATGAGTTGAGCATGGCTTGGTAAGTAATTTTGAGCATGAAAATTGATAAATAAACCATCAAAATGCAAGGTAGGATGAAAATAACTTACTTGGAAGAGGTTTGAGGTTGAATGGTGGCCCGATTCGATTGCTATGAACGGATGAAGATCAAGGGTTTGCTCCAAAACTTGCTCTTCAATCTCCAAATGTGATATTTGAGTTTTCAAAATGAAATTACACATATGAATTTGAATTTGATTTTTACCCACCTTTTTTAAAATTCTATAGTTTCAAATTCTACAAAAAAGGGTTCTATTTAATCATTAATGCCCCTAATTGTTGATCAATTGAATCTAATCTATATTTCTCAAATTTTCACTAAATATTCGTAACATCAACTTATTATGATTTCATTTCTTTAGTGGCGGATTTCATTAAATACTTTATGGTTGAAATTCATATCATTGAAGATCTTTTGTCATTAATACTAACTTGATTGTTGAGATCCTAGTCCTTGGCAGGTCATGAGTCATGATTCTAGAAGCTGTCTTTTAAGTCATTTTAAGCTCCTGTTTGGACTATTGAAACCTAAACAAGATTGCCGAGAAAACTTGTCCTCTTCAAGCTCATTAAAGGAACTGAAGGCCCATCCACTTAGGTATAGAATTACCCCTTTTCCTGGCCTTGGTGGATAAATTACGGAAAAGGTATACTCTTGTATGCGCTAGAAGAGTTCTTCTTTCATTGTTTTATACTTTTTCGGAGGAGGAGACTAATTTTGCAAAAAAGAACCTTTTGGAGCCATTCTTTAGGGTTTTCAGGCTCTCTAAATATGAAAACACCAAGCAAGCACTCACCTACTCGGGCTCGATGTGAAATCCACGAGAGGGTGAATAGAGGGTTGTTTAAGTTTTTCAGACTCTATAAACAGGAAAACACCTGTGAGCATTAACCTACTTGGGCTCGATATTAAAATCCATGAGTAGGTCAATGGAGTTATTGTTTAAGTTTTTTAGACTCCTTAAAATTGAAAACACCAGTGAGCAAGAACAGATCTCGGCTCAATATTAAAATCCAGAGATCAGTATTATAGAGTATTCTTCTATCTCTTCTTCGAACTCAATAAACAATGAAGAAGGTGCTGAGTCTTCCTCCCATGGGCTCGTTAAACTCTTTACATGGTTGGATCTATTGATTTTTCATTCTTTCTTGGACTCATTAAAACAACAAGAAAGGTATTCTTTTATCTAAAAAGAATAAGGGATAAGAAGGGTATATCACATCTTACCATTTCAAAGGCAGTTCAGTCAGTCAAGTCCTTGAACATAGCACCTACTTGAGTCTATCATGTCAGTTGGGTTTAGTTTTTGACCTTAGGGTGAACCTTATTGTATTGGAGAAAACTCACTATGGCTTGGGAATACCACAACAGACAGATGACTACCAGAAATCCACTCAATTCTCAAAACAATGCTATTATAAATGACAATGTTAAAACAATGGAGAAATGTAACCAACCTCGATCCAATGTTTGATGTAGATCCCCGTTGGAGCTTTCAATCCGTGCACATCCAAGCACTTGTAATCTACAAATTAGTCTTGACAACCAATATCTAACAAGTACATGTGATATATAAATGACATTAACATTATCAATAACAATGGTCCATAATATCATAAGCAAATGTAACCCATTGTATAATAAATGACATTCACACCATGAATGGATGAGAATATGAGTATTTCTATTAATGAACAAGAAGAAGTACAAAGTGATACGACCTCTTGTCGGAAACCAATCTGAACTAAGATCTAGATCAATCCACTTGTGCCTCCACCACTTCAATCCTCCATGAAAGGAAAACTCAAACTAGCAAGGAGTTTGGAAGGTGAACATAACTGGTTCACAACTACAAGGATCAATGAGTGCAGACTCAAGATAGGGAAAAAATCCACTAGAGTTCCTTTACTCTTCTCTTCTTCCTTCCGTCCATAAGCCATATGTGCTCAATATATAGTCCTCTCAAAGGTACGTGAAAGGACTCATTGAGACATTACTTGGGAAGATGGAGAGCCAAAGGTCACCCAATGACCACTTTTTGGGAGTAAAAAGTAATAAAATAGTGGTTTTTATCATTTTACTTGATACCCACGGGCTATAGGGATGCAACTTGCATGTACGCATGCTATAGTGATGTAACATGCAGGTAGGAACAAAAATAGGGCAAACTGGTATCACTGAAGGATAAAAATGGATTTGAGTCACTAAAATGGATCCTACAGGACAAAGAATGCTGATGCTCACAGGGTGGAAGATTTTTGTGTAACAGATGCTCCCTAATGTGTGAGGTCAGAGACTGAAATGTGCTACGATGGCCGAAATACATTATAAAACTCAGAAGTGGAGTGATGGAGACACAAGTGGAAAGAACGGTTCACTCGTCATAATACAATAGTATCTCTGAATACATGTCGGTATAGTACAACAATCTGATACAATGGCCATGAATAGGTAGTACATAAGTAAATACATGTCATAAGTGATCATAGCCATGATCCCTCTACAGTAAGATATGGTCTTCTGCTGAAAAGAAGACAATTGGTGCAAAACTAGAGGTACAAACTACTGAAATCTGAGAGGTGATATCTCAAATGTAAAGTCAAAGTCATATGTAGCATACTAAATGCCACAATCTCCTGGGGTCTTCTACACAAGTCTTCGACGGTGCAAGTCCCATCAAGTGAATAAAGGGGTTGGGGTTGAACCTGATGAGACATCGTCTGATTACTGGTCATTGATGTATACCGTTAACAGATGCCATATGACCCACCAATAATGAAAATGGGCATCAAGGCACAGAGCACAATCATCAGAGTGTGAATAAATGGGTTGAAGTCGAACACTAAGATGAATCCATCAATCAGGGGACATTGATGTATTCCCAAAACTGTCGATGGTGAGAGAACCTTCCACTAATGACTGCAAGCCTCAAGGTACTCAATCGAACTCTAAGCCTCAAGTCCCGGAATCAATGAGTTGAAGTCGATGGAACGAGACTCACTAGAGGGAGGGCATTAAGGCATCCCCCATCAACCAGCACGAGGCACCAACAATGTTGAAATATTTGGAAGATATCAGGTGAAGCGGACTGACTCAATAAGGATGGTCGACATGCAATAGTCAAGATATCTGAGGAGTGGCCGACACTAGTTTCAGGACTTCCTTTGAACAAGAGCATGAGCAGATGGATAGACTCAGGAAGCAGAGACTTGACATAAACTATGCAATGCAGGAGGCATTACAGAGGGATCCATAATGACTGGAAGCTTAACCAATCGGTGGAGAAAACTGAGAAACAAGTATAGCTCCTAAGGCCCAACTATAGTCCCGACTCATAATGTACGGAGTGGAATGAATGCTCTGTTCAAAGGCAACACAACAGCTGCCAACAAGAAATAGTGACCATAATCCCGTCCGGCTTTTTGGAATATTTGATTTTTTTGGTCTTTTTCATATTTGGGAAAAGGTTGAAAAAGAATAAAATTGCTTATAGTACAACAAGTGAGGGAACGAGTGTCAAATAGCTAGCAGACTAGTCCCAAGCAGTGGAACATACCTATGCTCAATGCAAGGAAGTGCGTGCAGGATGTGGACACTCGGGGGTGTGTTCCCTCAGGGTCAAAGGGTCATCAAATTGTGAAGGGAAAATATATAAGCTCTGTAGGGCTCGACATGGAAAAGTGCTCAGGCACCAGGCTAACAATTGAGTAAGCGGGAGCCGGCACAAGGCTCAAGTGGCAAGCAGGATGATGCAATGCAATCACAACATGATATAACTGAGGGGAGTCCTTAAGGGAGATGGCCAGCATAAGACAAAGTAGAGTATGAGTCTTCATCGCAATGTCATGGCGTGACTACAAAGGACTCCCAATCTTGAGGACAAACAACGACATGGGCACCAAAAACATAATGGGGTTCTAACTAGGGTACCCATGTTCGGGAAAGCCCTACCGCCACATGACGACACTTATATAACAATGTGAAGGTTTCGTGTCAGTCACGAAATGGGGTCGCACCTAGGGTTTATGAAAAATGGTCAACAGGTCAAATGCACAATGCATGTGAAAATGGCATCTAACCTATATGTCAGGTGTGAAACGTACCTGCCGTAGGTGTGAAATGGTTCTGAACAATTCTTACTGAGGAAATCTATTGAAAAAACACTACTCCATGACATGATATTAGTTCATAACAGCTCAAAATGGCAAAAACTATAGAAAAGTGGGTCTAGAAAATTATAAATAGCAATAAAAATTTGTAATTTTCAATTCATTTGCACTATTCACCATTTTAGTGCTAAGTTTTCTCCTGAAACTTCAAGCGTCGATCGTGAGAGCTATGAGCAACCGTTCAGCAAACCGTATGGAGCAGGTTAGTGGTCACTGCCATACCTTTCATTTAAGTGCTTTAATTTCAATTTTGGTCGGTGGGATTTTTTGCGTGGCCAAGCCCTAAATGGCTTTGACACTACCCACGGGCTATGACTAGCACCATCCGCGAAACCTAAGAACGTAGGACATCCCGCTGACATCTGTCAATCAAATAGAGGCTAATCAGTAGACCCGACAACCAAAATGGCTACCTAGACTATGTACAGAAAAACTATACAATAGTTCACAAAAGTATCAGCCTGAACCAAAGGTTCAAGCATAATATCGCTTGAGGTAGAGCCCATTTCTAGGCTCCTTCAAGACAACTCCCTCGTAATATTCTAACTCATAAGCTCCTTTTTCCAAGACACGCCTCACAATGTAAGGACCATGTCACATGGGATTGAACTTGCCTTCCCCCAGGGGTTCTTTAGCTTGGTCATACAAGAGTACCAAGTCACCTTCATCATATTGTCGGGGATGGACAGGCCTATCATATTGAACCTTGACACGACACTTGTTAACATCAATGGCCATAGTGGCATCTCGATGGTGTTCGTCAAGGTTCTCAAGGTGTACTAAACATTGCTCAATCTCTGTCGTATTAGGGAGGATCTCTATGGCTAGTTTGAGAGAAGGGATCTCGCATTCAATCGGTAAAAGTGACTCCACACCATGAACTAACTGGAATGGTGAGAACCCGGGTGGCAGTCTTAACTGTGGTTCGATAAGCCCACAAAGCAAGATATAACATGATATGCCAATTGGTCTTGCTTTGTTGGATGGTACGTTGGAGAATGGTCTTCAAAGACTTATTTACTACTTCAACCTGACCATTCGCTTGAGGATAGTAGGAAAACGAGTGTTCCTGACGAAACCCAAGCTTGAGAGACAAATCCTCCATCATCTTATTTTGAAAGTGACTTCCATGGTTAGTGACAATCTCTTTTAGGATACCGAATCGAGTGATAATCTGGTTGAACATGAAATGGGATGCAGTAGCACCATCGGCTTTAATGGTAGGCATGGCCTTAGCCCATTTGGAAAAATAATCCACGGCCACAATAATATGATGATGCCCCCTAGCCGAAGCTAGTTTGCAATCCATGAAATCTACCCCCCACTTAGTGAAGGGACCGACAATGACAACCGGATGGAGGGGCGCTAGATGCGAGTGTATGTTCTGAGAAAACACCTGGCAAGGGTGACATTTATTCACAGCGTTAATACAATCTTTAAAGATAGTAGGCCAAAAATAACCCGCTCGCATGATACGCTGGGCTGTAGCAAGCCCGGATAAGTGACCGCCACACGCCCCCGCATGCCAATCATTAAGTACCCGTTCCGCTTCTTCGTGAGTCAAACAACAACGGAGAATGGAATCCTTTCCTTGGTGATACAAAGTGTCACTGACGATAGTATAATCTTTAGCGTGATGTCTCACACGCCGTCGCTCGTCTCGTGAATAATGCGGAGGAAACTTCAAAGTTTGGAGATATCTAATGACATCCGCATACCAAGGGTCCTCGATCGAGATAAGAAATAAGTGTTCATCCACAAAGGAATATTCATGAATGACATCCTCATCAAGCCGTGGAAGGTCCGACATAAGCTCAGCGAGCACCAATGACTTCACTGATTTTGCAGAAGCAAACTCGAGATCAAATTCCTGAAGGATCACAATCCATTTATTATACTTACCCTCGATAAGGTGTCGTGATAGCACGAACTGAAAGGGATTGATATGAGCTACAACAGTGGTTGTTCGAAGCAAAATGTAATGTCGTAACCGCTGGACTGCGTGAACAGTCGCAAGTGCCAACTTTTCTACGTGGGTGTACCTTAGTTCAGCGTCTACTAAATTTTGACTAAGATAATAGATAACATGCTCGATGAGTGCATCATCTACCTGAACCAAGACCATGCCAATAGTCTCTTGAGACACGGCCACATAAAGAATGAAATCTCATGTAAATTTCGATGGACTAAGCATAGGGGCCAATACCAAAGCTTTCTTAAGGGTGTCGAAAGACTGCTGGGCTCGCTCATCCCAGATAAAAGGCGTGTCTTTCTTCAATAGGCATGCGAAACCTTTAGTAATACTGGCATACTTAGCTATAAACCAACGCAGAAAAGTAGCTCTCCCTTGGAGGCTCTGAAGTTGAAACAGATTACGTGGAGGAGGCAACTGAAGTATTGCCTCAACTTTGAGAGGATCAACTCTAATACCCTCCTTTGAAACTATGAATCCTAGAAGGCGACCAATCCTAACAGCGAAGATGCATTTGTTCGGATTCAATCAAATTTTGTAGTGGATACATCGTTCGAGAATCACATGGAGGTGCTTGGGGTGGTCCACTCTCTTGCGAGAATGGCCAGCAAGATCATGCAAGAAAACTTCCATAATCTTCTTAAAATCGTGAAAGGCATAGGTCATGGCTCGCTGAAAAGTGGCTCCAGCGTTCTTGAGGCCGAAGGGAATTTTTCGGTACGCAAAAGTTCCCCATGGAAAAATAAATGTCGTTTTATGTTGGTCTGCAGGTTTGATTTGAATCTAATTATAACCCAAGAATCCATCCATGAATGAAAAAATTTCACTTCCCGCACAAGCATCTAATATTTGATCAATGAATGGCGTGGGGAAGTTTTCTTTCAGACATGCATGGTTCAAATCTCTGAAATCAGTGCATACACAGATTGTTCCCTACTTCTTATCCACAGGAAGAGGGTTTGACACCCATTCGGTAAGGGGAACGGGGTAGATGAAACCAGCTTTGAGCAGTTTCTCCACCTCTTCCTTAATAGCAGCTGCCTTCCTAGGGTTCAAAACACATAAGGGTTGTCGAGCCAATTTAGCATCAGGATACATTTTAATCTCGTGTTCAACAATGTGGGGGTCTATTCCTGGCATCTCCTCATGACCAGGAGAAAGCTTCTCGGAGTTCAGTAAACAAATTAGTGTAAATAGCAATCTCCTTAGGAGTGCAATTGGCACCGACATAAACATTCTCAATCTTTCCAGGAGTACGGGATATATTGATCGAAGTGGTTGGGGAAATATTGGCCATATTCCCCTCCAAGAAAACATCATGCGACTGCAAAAGAGCCACAGGGTGACCAACCATCTCAGCTAGAGTCATCCTAAACTCCTCCTGCTCAATGAGTTCAAGGTTGGGAAGGAAATAAGATCGACGTGCATATCTTCCCAAGGCCTCTCACTACCACACATGGCTTTGAGGATAGCTTCATCCGATGGCAAAGTATCATCGAGGCAATTATGAGAGCAAGATGAGTTGGCTGCGCAAACTGGTAGTGTAACGGGATCTTCTTCAACTGTCTGGGAAGAAGAGAGATCCGGATCTGTAGTGGTTCATTGGATATGATCACAAGTGAGCTCTACTATAGATAAAGGCATAGACATCCCAACATGCGCGATGTCTCCAGACATAGAATCCGCGGATGGAAAAATCCATAGATCACCACAATAGGAAGTCCGGAATGGCATACTATTCGAAGGAGGAGGCGCACTGTCAGAAATGGTTCCAATAAAATTCACAAGTGCAGAATGGTTAAAAGTTCCCATCAATGAGGGGTACATTCCAACACCTATGTTCCCAGTTGCTGACTGAGAATCAGACACTTGCGGGACTACTGATCCCGTGGATGCTGTGGAAGGAGTGCCAACATAATCTAGTTGATTGATCATCACAATCTTGCCTTCATGGGGAAAGAAAATAACTTGAAATACAGTAGACGCGACAACATTCATAGCGTACATCCAATTCCGACCCAGTAAAAGGTTGTAGTCAATGGGTGCATCAACCACTTCGACTTCAATAGGCACGGACTTACCTCCCAAGGAGACAACAAGGGAAGGGATAATTCCATGCGGCGTAAAAGATCTACAGTCCAATGCAGTAAGTGTAGTTCTAGACGCGAGTAGAGGAGGAGAGCCAAGATCTTTCCAACAAGTTAACGACATTACTGACACGGAAGCACCTTCATCAACCATAGTACGTTTGACGAAGCTCTCAAGGAAAACCACCTGGATTTGAAAAGCCACGTGGTGAGGCAAGCGAGGTTGGACATCAGTAGTATCGAACTTGATAACACTAGGACTTCCCCCATCCTGAACTCCTAACGCACTCAAAAGGGCATGCCTTTAAGAAGGACAAGCTTGCAAAACTTCAAGAGCCAACATGGCACATGGAATTTGGCCCAAAACTTCTATGATGGAGTAGTTCTGGGTGGCTCGAGCATTAGTATTATGCGTGGAGCGCTTGAGAACACCTTTAGGTATCCGCGGCATAATAGAAGGCTTCTCAATATGCAAGGAATTATCAAGATGAGGGGGAGGCTCATTCCCCAAATTCGGTTGTGGTGCACCATAATCACGTTGACGAGTAGCAACACAAACCTTCGACTGAACCATATTCACACATCCACTAGTATTGGAAGAAGACATTGTTGTTTCATTAGTACCATAACCAGTGGTGGGAGCATGCGAAGCCATGTTCTGGAGATGAGGTAGGGGATCCTTCAGCACAGCTGGGCTCTGTGCCAAATGCTTCGATGCTTCTTCAATACAAGGACATAAGTGAGTAAGATGATCCTCCCCACAAAGCTTGCAAGGGAATTTCACCTTATGCTTGGGTTTACGATCCTTGCCAGCATTACCGCCTTCCCGAGGAGGGTTGGCATTCTCTTTATGAGGGGTATTATGATTTCTATTGTTGTTACTTTCATTGTTTCCACCCCTACGATTATTTCTCCCATTTTTCTTACCACCAGGCTGCTGGTTACCCGACGGTTTCATTGATTGCACATTGTGTACATTAGACGACGGAGTGGAAGTGGACAAGGTGTGAACCTGTCCGGGAGCAGACTGGTTTAGCAACAAATTTTTCATTGATTAGCTACCAAGTCTACAGGGCGAGTGCATACATACCCCACGATTCCATCGGCATGTGGTCCAGGAACTGACATGGGCTCATGTCTTGTTCTTGGTGCGTCAGGAATAATGTCATACAAAATGCCAGACTGAGAATAAAGTAGATCTAACTGCTAGACTTTCAAGATAGCTTGTTCCTCAGTCATAATGCCAGACATTGAAACATCCTTAGCAATATATGGAAGTAAAGACTTAAGGAACCATTCCAACAGGAATTCTGGAGGAATGTTGGCTTTCACTAATCTCTTCCGCTGACTCCACTCTTGAACGTGGTCAGAAATATGTGTGGCCTTATTCTGATGGAAGGTGGATAACAACTCAATACCAGTATCATAACGAACTGACAATTGGAAATGGTCTAAGAAAACCAAAGCAATCTTGTTGAATCCCCTATAGGTGTTTCCGGGAAACTACACATACCACTTCGCGGCTGCCCCCAGGAGGGTGCGTTGAAATAGTCGTAATCGGATGGAATCATGATTCAAAGAGTTGAAGGAGCACCAAAGGTGAAACGTCGTGACATGATCTCCAGGGTCCTCACCACCTTTCCCCTCAAACTTTAGAATGTCTGAAGGGAGCTTGGTAGGGACCGGGGGCCAAGTAGGGTTGTGACACACCGGATCATTTGTGAGCTTCGAAAGAGCTGGGAGATTCAAGCGTGCAATGAACAGGAGTTGTGGCTGGAAAGCCTTATTATAAGCTCCCATAAAAGGTTGGTTGAATGGAACTATGTTGTAAGATGGACCAAAAGCTTGACCATGAGGGTTAAACTGCTGATAATGAGGACCTGACAGCCCGTAAGCTTTCCCATGGCCATAAGATGGATAACCTCCCCCTACCTGACCCTTTTGAGAGTAAGCAGGTATATGTGCATTTTGAGCACCATATTGGGGTGGTAGGTGATAATGGTGGCCAACACCGACTGTGTTGTAGTAAGGGTTTCCACCATGGGTATGGGGCATGTATGTACTATTCATAGTGGGAACCGTGTTGTATTGACCGTACTAGTATGGTATGTTCCCACCCCCAATATTAGGATTATCTTGGGCAGTCGTGTGATGACCTTAAGCATGAGAAGTATTCCCAGGTCCAATATGGGTGTGACCAGTAGCAGGGTTGGTGGTGTGATGTCCATGTGGATATGAAATATTCCCACCCCCTACATTACTATTATTAGCGGCGGCAGTGGACGCAAAAGTATGCGGTATGTGTCCACCCCCGTGGTTGGGAGCAACGGTATCATGTGCAAAAGTAGTCCTAGGTTGATGAGTAGCGACATGCGTATTAGGTGGTGGATGGCGAGTCGTGTTTCGAACAACATTCCGACTAGGTTGGGTATCCCTAGGAGGTGGTCACCTTCCAACATTAGCATGGTTAGGAATCTGACCAGTCTCCATACTATGTGAGTGGGTGGACAACGTAGTGCCCCCAGCTAGGGTAGTGGCCCCTGTGGGTATAGTATGGCTAACACTTTGACTAGTGCCAGCATGAGTACCAACCATAGTGGAAGGTTTGACAGTATTGTGACTAGGCATACCAAAAGAGAGTGCAGTGGGGTTGACCATAGGGTCGGAATGATCATGAGTCTCAGGCCTCCTATATCTAAAATCGCGTGGAAACAAAGGAACAAAAGGCTTGTCCTGTTCTTCCTCCTTGGGTAAGTCAGGCATCCCGTAAAGATAATTATCTGGATTCGAAGGATCAAACGGATCCCGGTCAAGTGGATTAGGCCAAATAGAACCAGGTTAAGTCTCAGGTGGATCACCTCCCCAATCCTCATGAGGAGTCTGTGGATCGGCAGTATGTTCAACTCCACCCGAAGGAGTAGAAAGGTCTTCCCCGATATCGGGATGTGCAGCCATGTAGTCCTCAACATAAGTCTCGTAAGAATCTGAAGACTCAGAGGGATCCCTCCAGCGTCCTCTAGCAATACGTTGTGTAACCAAAGCTAGATTTAAACCATCCAATCGATGGGACAGATGGAGAGTAGGGCTCCGCACCACATTCTCTCCAGAGAGAGACACAACGTCTCCTAAAGGCCAACTATCGATCAAAAAATAGTAAATCAAAAGCACACACCTAAAGAAACTATAGCCAAGAGTAGACAAATAGAGTGGCTAAATGAGCTCCCGACACTAGAGCCGGTATGTCTCTCCTAGGAGAGGCTTGAGACTCCCAAACTATAGTCGAAGGTAACAGAATCAGTTATAGAGACACCCAGGCTTCACTGTGTCGACAGGATCAAGTCCACCGCACGAACACAACTGTGCTATCCAATCCCTATCTGACTCAGGACACAAACAGCATAACCACTGCAAGTACCCTATGCGGTACCTAGGTAAGGCAACTATGTCTACCCCAATATAACCAATGCTCAGGGGGACAGTCGCAGGTGGGACCTGTCGTATGGGTAGGGTAGCTAAGCCCAAAACACAAGAGGACGAACCTTCGATACCCCCAGATATGAACAAATCCTGGATATATCTCCCACGTTCAGCTGGTATCAGAGGGATATCTCCTCAACCAACCTACCGTGACCTTGTGCTTAACTCTGGATTGAGTAGAGCTTCCTGAGAACATTGATCTAGACCATGGATTCCTCCACTCCCTGGTCAGAAACCTAATGTTTCATTTAGTAGTCTTGGATTGTTAACTCACAATGATCTATTCCAAGACTCTAAACCTATGCTAGTTGGTGTACCCTATAAATAAAATAAGTCTAATCAATTTTATGATTAAGCGTTAATTTTAGTGGCTGTGATTACTCAAGGGATATGGTCGTGAAACTAGTAATGTGTAGACTCAATAGTATGCAACATCGTCTAATCCTAGACTCATCTATCCAATAAAACAATGTCACTAATATGCAAAATCAACCAATAATTCTGAAATAAATATGCAAACTTTTATCTTTTCAATGCATAAGCAGAACCTAAAATGAAGGCAACAAGCACTCAATCGAAAATGCAATACATCGATATAAAATATTTTTGTATTTTCTCTTATAAACAAAAAGGAAAATGCAACAAAAAAAAGAACTAAATGAATATTTTTGTATTTTTTCAATATATATGGAATGAAAAAATGCAAGTAGAATCCTACTATTCAGTCACTGAAGTGCCGAGAAGATCACTAAGACAACTCAGCAGATCCTAAATAGCAAGACTCAACCAAAAGAAAGAGCTCCAAAGGAAGAAACCAAGAGGCTAAAACCAAAGATTGGTAAAAAACCAAGAAAGCTCAACCAAGAGAAACGAATAGATCTGGTCACAACCAAGGCATGAAATAGTCAAGAAAGAGGCCAACAAAGACTCAAGAATCAACCAAACTCACCCAGCAACAACCAATAGGCATAAACAACCAAAAGCTAGAGTTACACGCTACTATCAAAGGAAATCCTGCGGGTACCTGCGAGCAGTAGAGTAAACAGAGGTGGGTATACATGGGCAGAACTAAGCCAGCCAATGGGTGAGGAAAAGAAAATGGTCAAATAAAGAGACTAGAGGCTTAGAAAAAGCAAGTTTTGTACAATGTATCTTAACAGCTAATCAGTGACACATATCTTCGATAAACAACAACTCTAATTATGGATTGATGCTCAAAAATTTTCCCAAACATGGATGTTTTCCCTAGCGGAGTCACCATTTTTGTATTGGAGAAAACTCACTATGGCTTGAGAATACCACAACAGACAGATGACTACTAGAAATCTACTCAATTCTCAAAACAGTGCTATTATAAATTACAATGTTAAAACAATGGAGAAATGTAACCAACCTCGATCCAACGTTTGATGTAGATCCCCGTTGGAGCTTTCAATCCACGCACATCCAAGCACTTGTAATTTGCAAATTAGTCTTGACAACCAATATCTAAAAAGTACATGTGATATATAAATGACATTAACATTATCAGTAACAATGGTCCATAATATCATAAGCAAATGTAACCCAATGTATAATAAATGACATTCACACCATGAATGGACGAGAATATGAGTATTTCTATCAATAAAAAAGAAGAAGTACAAAGTGATACGACCTCTTGCTGACAACCAATCTGAACCAAGACTTAGATCAATCCACTTGTGCCTCGACCACTTCAATCCTCCATGAAAGGCAAACTCAAACCAGCAAGGAGTTTGGAAGGTGAACATAACTGGTGTTAACACCCAAAAAGTGCTCACTACCTCATCTACCCCATTACATGACTCATTTGTCCATATTTCCTACCATATTTGCCTCCAAAACCTTAAAAAACCTATTAAAAAGCCTCCAAAAGGCCAAAAAGCCATTAAAAAAGCCTCCAAAAGGCCAAAAAACTCATTTTCCCCTGAAAATAATCCAAAATTCCTCCAAAATAGCAAAATCCCTCTAAAAAGGGAATAAATAATACAAAAAAGAGGAAAAAGAAGGAAAAATGAAGCAAAAACCCTATACAGCTGACCTAAACCATATGGTGCCCAAAACCATGGGCCAGCACTCCACCACTAAAAACCTATAAATAGGTGACAGAGGCCCCTCATTTCATATCCACAATCAATCACACCCTTACTTTGCCAAAATCACTCTTGAAACCCTAGCTCACCCTTGAGCCACTTTCACATTTGAGTGCCCCTTTGGCCCATTTCCAAATCCCTTTGGAGAAAGAGAAAGGAACAAAACTGGAGCTTGGAAGCAACCCTCTTGGACTGCTGCAAAGGCTTCACCAACCTTCACATTGGAGGTATAATCAATACAAAAACCATTTTTATTATCTTGTCTTTTTTGTTTTATGCACATGTTTAGAGTAGTTACTATTTTACTGTACTGCCTTTTATTTACTGTTTTTCTGAACTGCCACTAAGGAGTCCCTTCTCCGTAGTAGGTGCTCATTTGCACAAGCCAGGGTGAAAACCCTAGCTACAGTTTTGGCGACTCTGCTGGGGATTTTGCTTGCATTTTAGAACTCCTTAGTAGGTGATCATTTGCACAAGCTAGGGTGAAAACCCTAGCTACAGTTTTGGCTACTCCCCTTGTGTTCCTTTGAATTTCTGGTTATAGTTTTAAAGTTTTAAACATTTTCAATTTTCTACAATATTTTTTCTGTTTTTTTCCTTTCGGTTGTCCCGTTCGGCTGCCGTAAACCACGTCTTTTTCCCCCTGCAATTGCATTCTGACTGTGTCTTTCAGGCATTTACCTACGATCCGACCGCGGCTCTCAGACTATTTCCGGTGATCTACCGACGGTTTCCAATCTGTTACCTACAATCTGACCGCGACTATAAGATTGTTTCATGCGGTCCGACTGCGGCTGTTAACCCATTTTTTCGTGGGTCATTTGCAGCTTTCAGCCATTTTCCTGCAACCCGCTTGCATCTTTCGGCCTTTTCCCGTGACCCACTTGCAGCTTTCAGCCATTTTCCTGCAACCCGCTTGCATCTTTCGGCCTTTTTCCCGCACCCGAAGTATCTGACCTATGTACCCTTTCCCACAATACACAAACACCCAACAATCAACCTCCCTTGTTACCCAAACCACCATTGGTACCTAGTCACATTGATGTTACATCCATCTACACAATCCCCTTCCTATTCCCTCCCTCGGGCGTAGTAAGTGCCCCGGTTATGGCTACTCTCAGCCTCCCCAGGTTAACCCTAGGATTACCCGTGTGGTATATTTCGTCTCCCGTTCCCCCGTCGACACCAAATGTCATCCTACAACTGATGCAATCCATTGCCACTACTAGTCAACCACCTCCCGGTGTCACTACCCCTTCGTCATCTATGAATCCCCCCCCCTCTTATCAAGCACACTGGGGGCAGAAGCCCACAACCATACACTGTTGTACCCCTGCCCAAAATAGTTAAACCCCCCCCCCCCCCCCGTGTTTCATGCTCCTCCCAAATGCTCGTTGTGTGATGAGTTAGGCCATCCGACTCATCAATGTCCACAATTACCTGCATTACAGGAACACATGTAAATGCTTGACAATGACCCCAACATCCCGATTGTCGAACTCGATCCAACCCCTAAGGCTTGTGATAAATCACTGCGTACCAACCACCCTTGTGCAATATGTAGCATTTACGGCCATTACTCACATCATTGTCCTGATCTCCCATATTACAGAGTAACTCTCTATGAGATGAATAATTTGGACCTTGAGATGGCACCCCCCATAGTTGAGGAGATCCACCCCCCCGTATCACCCTCATCCGGAGAGATTAACACCATTTATATGATCTCTTCGACCACCACTCCCTCATCAACTGATTTGACAACTCAAAGTTTCTACAATGATGAGGAGATTCTAGAGGCTCTCACTGCCCTGGATTATCCCTGGGAAGACATGCACCATCGTTCCTATTTCCTCCCAGAAGAGTCCTCCTCCACCACAGCTACCCAATTTGTGGTTGAGTCCAAAGATTTCCTTCTTTCCAAAGTCGACTGGTTTAAGGATCCCATTCCCGCTCTTGATGCCTTTGAGGAGGGTAACATGGCCAACATCTCACCTATAATCCACATTAATATCTCTGACCCACCTGGTGCTCTTGAAATCATTATATTAAGAGCCTCCTGCATTGAGTATGAGATTGGAGAGTACAAAAAACTTTTCCAAGAGTTCCATGATGTCTTTTCCTAGTCCTATACCGAGATGCTTGGTCTCAACCCCACTATTATAGAACACCACATTGACACATGGCCAGATGTACCCCCCGTTCACCAGAAACAGTGCCCCATTCATCCCTCAAAGCTCCCCGCTATTAAAGCAGAGATTGAGAAAATTCGCAAAGCAGGATTCATTTATCCTATTGCGTATACCACTTGGGTTTCTAACCCCATCCCTGTTAACAAGAAACAAGGCACAATCACAGTATGTACTGACTTCTGCAATTTAAATCGAGCCTGTCCCAAAGACAACTTCCCCACGCCATTTATTGACCAACTCATCGATGTTTGTGCGGGGCATGAAGTCCTATCTTTCATGGACGGTTTTTCCAGATACAACCAGATTCAGATCCGTAAGGAGGATTAGTACAAGACTGCCTTTACCACCCCATGGGGAACCTTTTCCTATCACGTCATGGCTTTCGGACTCAAAAATGCTGGTGCCACCTTCCAGCGAGCCATGACCTATTGTTTTCATGACTTGGTCCATATCCTGCTAGTCTATCTTGACGATCTTACAGCTCATTCCCAGAAACGATCAGACCACCTTAACGACCTCCGGTAAGTCTTTCTGCGTTGTCGCAAATATCAAATCCACTTGAACCCACACAAGTGTGTCTTTTGCGTTCCGACAGGCCAATTGTTGTTTTTCATTGTTTCCCATAAAGGAATTGCTGTTGATCCCCTAAAAGTCCAAGCCATCATAGACCTTCCCTCTCCTCGCACACTCCGGCAGCTCCAGAGTCTGTAGGGGCGATCTAATTTCCTTTGTCACTTCGTTCCTGATTATGCAACCACCGTTCATGGTTTCTTACGCTTGCTTCGTACCCACATACGCTTTGTTTGGGATGAGCAAGCAGAAGCTGCATTCGAATCCCTTAAGAAAGCTCTCACACAAGCCCCTTTGATCTCCTCTCCAGATTTCTCTTAGGACTTCATCCTTTACGTCTCGGCATCCGATTATGCCATGTCCGGAGTCCTTGTTCAAGAAGACACCGCTCGCCAGGAGCATGTCATTTATTATGTCAGCCAGACCTTGTCTAGCCCACCCCTACGTTACCCATATGAGGAAAGACTAGCCCTTGCTGTGGTCTTTTCTGTCCAAAAATTGCGACACTACATTTTACTCAGTCATACCACAGTTGTCGCCGACTCCAACCCCATGGTCTATCTCTTAAACCGACGCCTCCTGCAAGTTCGCGTTGCTAAATGGGTAACTATCCTCCAAGAATATGACCTCACTTTCAGAACCCCTAAGAGCACTAAATCCCTTGCGCTTGCCTATCTCATCACCGATCTCCCCTCCCTTCTGCCGTCCCCACAAATCTCCGATGAGTTACCCGACAATCACTTGTTCATCGTCTCATCTGATGACCCATGGTACGGTGATATTTTGTTATACCTTCACATGCAGAAGTTCCAACCCAACATCAGTCGTGATGGACGTCGTCGTATCCATCACCAGGCCTCTCGATATCTCCTCTTAGGAGATGTCCTTTACCGGCGATGGGTTGACACGATTCTCCGTTGTTTCCTTACACACGAGGAAGCCGAACACGTCCTCAATTACTGTCATAGCGGTGCCTGCGGCAGACATTTCTCTGGAATGGCCACCACCCAAAAGGTCATCCATGCCGGATACTTCTAGCCCACACTCTTTACTGACTACATCACAGCGGTCAAACATTGCCATAATTGCCAACTTTTTGCCCCCAAGGCCCGGATACCACCCGCTCCGTTACACCCAGTCATCACCATTGGCCCCTTTTGTAAGTGGGCCATCGACTTCATGGAATGTAAATCCTCATCTGCCAACGCCCATAAGTACATCATTTTCACCATCGACTACTTCAGCAAATGGGCTGAACCCATGCCAACCTTCAATTGTAAAGCTGACACTGCTTCCCGTTTCTTTTTTAACCATGTTATCACTCAATTCGGGGTCCCCAAACAGTTGGTCTCAGACCATGGTTCACACTTCGAAGATTCCCTTTGGTGCGAGTTATCCACCCTACTGAAGTTCGAACATTAGTATTCCTCTGCTTACTACCCCCAAGGGAACGCCCAAGTAGAGGCCATTAACAAAATTTTAAAAACCATCCTCCAATGCACTGTTGATCGGCATAAGTCCAATTGGCACCACATGCTATTCCCTGCCTTATGGGCTTACCATACATCCACCAAAACCGCCACCGGTTTTACCTCGTTTCATTTAGTTCACAGTGTAGAGTCTGTCCTCCCCATCGAGTGTCAGATACCTGCCTTACACATCATCGTCGAGCTTCTCCTAGACACCACCTCACTCGAGCAATGTCTGTTATCACTAGAACAAGCTGATGAAGACCGTCATGCCACTCTACGGACCATTGAAGCCACCAAGAACCGCTCCAAAACTGGTTACGACAAACATGTCCACCCTCAAACTTTCCATGAAGGGGACCTCGTCGTCGCCTATGACCAAGCTCACGACAAGACTAGTAAAGGAAAGTTTGAATCCATGTGGCAAGGCCCTTACATCGTGGAGACCTGCCTTGGCAATGGGGCATACATTTTAACTGACTCAGAAGGTCACCCTTTGCGCAACCCCCGTAATGGGTTGTATCTTAAACGCTTTTATCCCTAAATAAACCCGCGGCCCCATTGGTCCGTATTGTACAGTTTGCTCTCTTTTTGTTTTTCACCTTTTTTACCGCAATCTTACAGTCATCATTTTTGCATGATCACAGATGAACCATCTTCCACCTCACTACATTGGCTTCGTTGATGGAGCAAGCCGCTGGTCTCCAAACCTGGCTTCTACAGCATGGGTCTTATATTCCCCTTCACATGAATTGATTCACCTTGAAGGAATATGTATAGGCGCTGCTACCAATAACCAAGCGGAGTATGATGCTGTGACCGGCCTCCTGACTGCTGCCCTCCAGATGGGCATATGTCACCTTCATGTGTTCCTTGACTCCCAGCTATTTGTCTCCCAGCTCAACAACTGCTACCAGGTGCGTGATCCCTGCCTCTTTAGAAAATTCCTACGCACAAAACAACTCAGCCGACAATTTGAATCCATCACATTCACCCATGTCCCAAGAGCTCAGAATAGTGTCACAGATCAAATGGCTAACAACATCCTAGATTGGCACATCAATCACACCATGTAAAACCTCCATCATGTATCATCATCCCATAACATCTCCTCAAAAATATATAAAAAATACAAAAAGATTGCCAGGGGCATCCACGTGCTTATCATCACATAAACAGTTGCATCCATGTGCAATAACATAAAAACACATTACTATACAGGGGCATCCACATGCCTAATCCTACATACATAATGTTGCATAACATAAAATGTACAAGGGGCATCCATGTGCCCATCATCCTACACTACTTGCATCCACGTGCAATACAAACCTCTAACAAACCATAAGCGCATCCACGTGCGTACACTAAATCATCATCGCAAAAAGGTGCATCCATGTGCATATATATATATCAAAAAAAACGTCAATATGCTACACATGTCCTGAGTACCCCCATACTCAGCTATACAAAAAAATTTCTATACATCAATATGCCTCATAGAATACATGCTGTAGCTACAAAATCGGGGGGGAGTCCCCTACACTCCCTACTGAGAATCATACCCTCCATCACTTCCTGCATCAGCTACATCCGAGTCCTCACCCCGCTCCTCCTCCGGCAGCTCCTCATCCCCTGCAGGCTCCTGTACCCGACACCTATCCGCCAAAATAGCCACCCAGATCGCGATCGATCGAAACTCTCGTGGCGCCCTCAGACTGTCCTGAATCACCTCCGGATCCACGTCCTTCCACCCATCATCAGTCACTCTAACCAGCAACTGATTCAGAAGCATCCGTACGGACTCCAGAGTCCCCTCAGCATCCCGTCGACGCACCTCCCCTCGGCCTGGTAGGGCTGGTACCGCCACATGCCCCCTGCATGCTACATGTCTTGGTGGTGGTCTCAGGCCAACATCTGTAGATCATACATCAGTTAGTAACAGCATATCAACATCCCAAACCCTACCCCTCCACTTGGGGGCATTGGCCCCAACATGGTCACACCCACTAGTATGTCACATCCTTCTACTAGTTTGCCATTCATGGCTAGTCTCAACCTTCCTGAACTAGCTAGACTGACTAATGATCCCATCAGACACGACCCTGCGTGGCCTCACATTCCCACCAAGCTCCCCTCTGACATCCCTATGTTTGAGGGCAAGGTAGGTGAGGACCCCTAGAACCATATTATGTCCTTCCATCTATGGTGTTCCTCTAACTCCATAATGGACGAATTTTTCCACCTCGGTCTGTTACAGTGCACCCTCACTAGCTCTGCAGCTAAGTGGTACATCGAGCAGCCCCATGGGACCCATGCCACCTTTACTTCCCTTGCCTCGACTTTCCTGCTGTTCTTTCAGTTACCTATCCGCTATGACGTGGGAGTTGAGATCCTACTGTCTTGCAGACAGAACACGGCTACACACATCACTGACCACATTCATGAGTGGCGTCAATGCCACAGCCTCTGCAAGATCAAGTTAGACGACTGTATATTCTTAGATTGGTTTCTAAAATCCCTCCTTCCTGTCATTGCCAAGGATGTGGCATCCGAACGACCCCAGTTAGAAGAAGAGGCCATCCTCAAAGCCCAGCAATATGACCTTATTTACGCCCAGTCGGGTTATCTGTATTCTATCATACCTGACACCCCTCACGGCGATTCCTCCCGACACGATGCGTCGGGGGAATCCCATGCCGCAGATGGAATCATTAGCCGTGTTGCCTTGCATCCCCAACCCTTTTCCATAGCACTTCCTAGCCATGGCCCCGACCTTTCGCGGGCTACATCACAGTCTGGAGCAACCAATTCGTATGCTCCCATGGCACATCACCACCATTCCCACGGACCCTCCTGTCCACCTTAGTGCTTTGGTCATGCATCCCCCGCTTATGCCCCCCCCGGTTGCACCTCAGCCATATTACCACCCACAGGCTGCACCAGCTCCTGTGTCCTCTCAAGCCCAACCTGCTTATTACCCGCCACAGGCAGCCCCTGCGGCAAACCCACAACCCGTTCTGCAGACATATCAACAACCCCCACAAGGTTCAGCACCTGCGCAACCTCCCCCTACTTATTATCCACCATAGCCTGCTCCCGCACCTGCACAACCCCAGAACCCACCTACTGCCCAAGGGCAAGTGTATGCCCAACATAATCCACACCAGAACCAAAATAACCAGCGCCAATACGGCCAGCAAAATCGTGGCAAAGGCCATAACTGTGGGAATAACCCCCCTCCAAACTAAGGCAGTCAACCTCCCAATCCCCCAAACAACAATAACGCGGCACCTGCCAACCAGAACCCTCATCGACCGCCCAAGCAGGCAAAAAATTCTAATTTGCGAACAAACCATCCTTGCTCTATTTGCGGGGTCTATGGCCACTACACACATGCTTTCCCACATTTGGAGTGAGCTCGGAAACTCTGGACTGATGATGCCCATCACTAAGGGCACGCAGCTCCTCAGGCGCTACCCAACCCCCCACCACCTCAACATCAACCCTTGGTGTTGCAAAAACCCTTACCAACCCAAGGCGTAGTGAGCACTCAGCTGTTGGCTCCCCCTCAAGGAAACACTCCACCACAACAGCAGATCACTTATGCCACTCCTGATCAACCCATGTTAGACTTAGGTACCCATCACTTGTTAATGATGTCATCCCTCGATATCAACCTCCAAACGCATCGAAACCAATATGGCTCCACCCCTGAAGCCCCTCCCGTCGACAAAAACACTAACGCTCATCCCACTGATCAGACGTTACGTATACCTCCGGCTCCACTAGATGGTGCCTCCAAAGCACCTCGCTTCCAACTTCATCGCATCAAAAATAATCCCAATGCTCATGCTGCGTCTAATTACAACATTGTAGATGACTTAGCCCAGTCCCTTGCAGCCATGTCTGCGTTAGAAGTCTTAAAAAACTGTCCTTCATAGCACAAGACTTTAATCTCCGCCATTAGTGCTATTGACCCAAATGATTCACGACTGATGGCCTTCGATTTGGACTAGTCCAAACCACGCCTACCTTCCACTTTAGCGTTCCAAGTTTTTGTTTCCGTTCGGAATCTTGTCATCGATTTATGCATTATCGATGAAGGTTCCTCTACATGCGTTATGTCCACATTCGTTTGGCAGAAGTTGGGATCCCCTACTCTCCAGCAGTCCACTACTGCGTTGCGAGCCTACGACGGCCATTCGGCTCAACCCCAAGGTCTCTTAGCTAATGTCCCCGTCCAGCTGGCTGGTAAAACAGTGCTCATTGACATAGAGGTCATCAATGCCCAACTTGATTATAACCTCTTACTTGTCCGCAGCTACATGTATGCCATGCGGGCGGTTACCTAATCCGTTTTTCGTACCATGATGTTCCCCCATGACGGACGCATGGTCAAGGTTGACCAACTCACCTATTACAATCCCAATGCCCCCGCTGGACCCGAGAATGTTCTCCCCATGGTTGAACAACCTGTTTGTGGTGCAACTACCTCGTTTGTTTCCTCCATGGGACCCGGATTTTACTCAGATATGCCAATGACCTCAACATTCCAATCCATTCCACCCCACGTGGACCATACAAAAACTCCCTTGGGAAGCACTACCCCCCCCCGAACCCAATGAAAATGCAGGTATGAGTTTATCGAAATACCTGTAACTCCCGGATCTGAAAACAGCCGGTCGGATTGTCCAAAAACACCAACTCAACTTTGGTCCACTCTGATCACTAGCCAAAGTCAACAAGTCCAAATGACACTTGTCATGTTGGACCCACTTACTATTTATAGTTCGTTGACTTTTCTTCTTTTGGCCATTCTGAACCTATACGGAGTCCATTTTTCGAACCATTTCCACCATTGGAATCAGCACGACGAGACCGTCATGATGGTCAACTTGTTTTCTTATTTTTTCCACATCAATTTTTGAGCATTTTTTTTTTAGACACCACTAGTCGCCTCGGTTTGCATGCCACTTCGGCTGTTCTCCGTGTTTGATATATTTTATATCATCGGATTCATTTTTCCAAGCCCAGAATGATGCTTGAGATCATTTCTTGATCTCACCCCCAAACTTTTTAGGTATTTTTTTCAAAATGCCCCGAGTCGCTTCGATTTGCGTGCCACTTCGACCGTTCTCCATTTTTTGACACTTTTTATATCGCCGGATTCATTTTTCCGAGCTCGGGATGATGCTTGAGGTCATTTCTCGCTCTCACCAGGTACAGTTTCAACATTGTGTCTCGACACCTTGCTGCCTCGGTTTGTGTGCCACATCGACCGCCATCGGATTGTTCCACCTTTCTACATGAGACATTCACTCCTTTCATACTGCTATTATTTCATTATTTTTCCACCATTCATTATCCCACAAGGAGGCCCACTAGTGTTCCCCCCCTCCCTTGTTCTTGGTCATCATCAATGTTCCTCGATTGAGCACTTCCTCCTTGCCTGGCCATTCCTTTTGTTCGGTATAATTTTATCCCTTTTTCGGGCCGGACAAGTCCTTTACGAAAAAGGCACTTAGGGAGTTTCTGTTAAGTTCTTTTTTTACTCCTAAAAAAATGAAAAGATCGTCGAGCAATCTTGCTTCCTTTCATGCTCGTTAAAGTACCTGAAAGGGCATCTATCTGGTATAAGTTTACCCCTTTTCCGGACCTGGTAGACTACTTACAAAAAAGGAATACTCTAGTCACACCGGCTAGAAGAGTTCTTCATTGCATCCTTTTATGCTTCTTCGGGCCTTGGAGACTAACACACGAAAAAGCAACCCCCTGGAGTCTTCTTATCGCTTTCAGACTCTCTAAAATTGAAAGCAACCACAAGCATGCACCATCCTGGACTTGTACAAATCCACACGATGGTACCATTCCATTATTTCAGAGTCTTCTTATCGCTTTCAGACTCCTTAAAATTGAAAGCAATAACGAGCATGAACTGTCCTGGGCTCCTATCAATCCACACAACAGTGCCATTTTAAACACACTTCTTCTAGTTCCTTAACCCATGAAGAATTCTCCCCGTGCCTCTTGGCACTATGATCGATCATCTCAACAGCACCCCCAATCAGGTCGCCTTTGTTCAGAGTATTCTGCAATCTCCTGCCATTTTACACCAACTTGAGTATCACTCACCCCAGTCACTATCCTTGATCCATTACAACTGTGATCCCTTTCCCTCCACTCACTGTCATATGCTACCCGATCATTCCCCCATCTTCATACTCTGAACAAAGGAAGTTTGAGTCCACCCACTCTACTTGCCCAGTTATCCCCCACAGTATGTCAGTCCTACCATCAGTACTCTCACACTTCGGTTCTCCACCTCGTGCTCCTATCAAGGAAACATCATTGCCTTTCTAGTTGCAGGTCTCCCTCTGTTGATGACAACCCCTCTATTCCATAGGATAGACCCAGAGGTCCCTACGCCTTGGACCCATCACCATCTGTGGTGAGTGCCTACGGACCATTTTGAGAGGAGCCATCATTGCCTCTCCGAGTGGTTGTTTCTCACATGCTCGACTTCAACACCTTGATCGCATCGTTGAGAATTGCGCAGGGTTTATATCCCTTCAGTTATTGGTTGAAGACCCCGGATTTCCCTCGACTCTAGCACATTGGTGAGTCACTTCGGAACACCCAGTTATATGTTCCCGTGGATGTCCGAGTTGCGTTGGCGATTGTATTCGGAATCCATTCAGTTATATGCTTCCTTGAGTACCCAGTTCAGTTCCAGTTCAGTGTACCATTGAGGATATGACTCCCCATCACTATGATCCAGTAGCTCAGGAGTTCCTCTGGTACCCCACTCAGCAGCACTGTTGTTATTCTAGTATATCAGTTCTTCAGCTCAGACATAGTCAAACCAGCAGTATGTCCTAGATTTGTGTCCCCTCTGGACCCTTATGATGTACATAGTGGTTCTCTATGTATCTTACAGGTCCTCCTTTTCGGGCCTCACAGTTGTTTTTTTTTATGTATCTTGATATGAGCATGGGTATGCCCGCCTCATCCATATATTGAGATTCTTCCTCATTTCTTATTTGAGGCCATGTATATTTCAGGTCCCCATGTTTTGGACCCCATTGTTATTGTTGTCCTATATCTTGATACGAGCATGGGAATGCCTGCCTCATCCATATGTTCAGATTATTCCTCATTCATTATTGAGGTCATGTACTTTCAGTTTTTGCAGTTTGTTCGGGACCGTTGTTCTGGGCTCTAGTTTGTTTCTTCTCCTCTCCACACCCCAGGAAAACCATAAAAGACTTATGATGTATATCGGCCATATGATGAGATCCTGCACTTACACATCAGGGGGCAATTTGTTAACACCCAAAAAGTGCTCACTACCTCATCTACCCCATTACATGACTCATTTGTCCATATTTCCTACCATATTTTCCTCCAAAACCTTAAAAAACCCATTAAAAATTCTCCAAAAGGCCAAAAAAACCATTAAAAAAGCCTCCAAAAGGCCAAAAAACTCCTTTTTCCCCCAAAATAATCCAAAATTCCTCCAAAATAGCAAAAACCCTCTAAAAAGGGAATAAAAAATACAAAGAAGAGGAAAAAGAAGAAAAAACGAAGCAAAAACCCTACACAGCTGACCTAAACCATATGGTGCCCAAAACCATGGGCCAACACTCCACCACTAAAAACCTATAAATAGGTGATGGAGGCCCCTCATTTCATATCCATAGTCAATCACACCCTTACTCTACCAAAATCACTCTTGAAACCCTAGCTCACCCTTGAGCCACTTTCACATTTGAGTGCCCCTTTGGCCCATTTCCAAATCCCTTTGGAGAAAGAGAAAGGAACAAAACTGGAGCTTGGAAGCAACCCTCTTGGACTACTACAAAGGCTTCACCAACCTTCACATTGGAGGTATAATCAATACAAAAACCATTTTTATTATCTTGTCTTTTCTTTTTTATGCACATGTTTAGAGTAGTTACTATTTTACTATACTGTCTTTCATTTACTATTTTTTCTGAACTGCTACTAAGCAGTCCCTTCTCCTTAGTAGGTGCTCATTTGCACAAGCTAGGGTGAAAACCCTAGCTACAACTGGTTCACAACTACAAGGATCAATGAGTGCAGACTCAAGATAGGGAAAAAATCCACTAGAGTGCCTTTACTCTTCTCTTCTTCCTCCCGTCCATAAGCCATATGTGCTCAATATATAGTCCTCTCAAAGGTAGGTGAAAGGACTCATCGAGACGTTACTTGGGCAGATGGAGAGCCAAAGGTCACCGAATGACTGCTTTTTGGGAGTAAAAAGTAATAAAATAGTGGTTTTTACCATTTTACTTGATACCCGCGGGTTATAGGGATGTAACTCGCGGGTACGCATGCTATAGTGATGCAACATACAGGTAGGAACAAAAATAGGGCAAACTGGTATCACTGAAGGGTAAAAATGGATCTGAGTAACTAAAATGGATCCTACAAACCAAAGAATGTTGATGCTCACAGGGTGGAAGATTTCTGTGTAACACTGATCTCTGAGTTGTTTACTCCCCCGGTTGGTTATTCTTCCAACCATATGGAGGGTCTGTTAATGTCTCCTACATTACAAGCTTACATCATTTTCCCCATCATGTTTAAAACTGCCTAAGTCAATTTGTGTCATGCTCACTTTTCAAGGATACAACCTGTGTCGGCCATTCTGCAGGTTACCTTGACCTCATGTGTCGGCCATCCTAGTGTCAGTCTTGTTACATGTCCTACTCTGCTTTAACTCATTACCATTTGAGTGTCCCTCATGTTGGATGATGGAGGATGCTTTAAGGCCTCCCTTCCAATGGACTTCTTCCCATTGAAATCAACTCATTTTACTTTGGGAATGAAGTTTAGAGTTTCGGTTAGTACCTTGGAGTTTGCAATCACTAGTGGCAATCTTCCTCATCATTGAATAATGAGAATACATCAATGTCTCTTATTCGACGAGTTCCTCAAGTGTTCGACTTCAAGTCCACTTATTCACACTTGTTGGATCGTACTAGGTACCTTGGGATCCATTATCATTATTGGTGGAATTCCTCACGTTTGTTAATGGTATACATCAATGACCGGTAATCAAACGATACCCCCCATGTTCGAATTTCGGCTCATTTATTCACATGGTTAGGGTTTGTACCTTGGGTTGTTGATTGCATCACCTCATTATGTTATCACCCAAGCTGCACAAGACTCCTCACTCATTTTGGCTCTCCATGAGACATAGATCCAGTTTGTTGTTATGGCTATGATCTCTCATTCTGACATGGATCCACGCTTGTATTTCAGTGGTCGTGCTATATATACATCTACTAGTTATGTATCAGAGATCATGTTGTATCACACTACACATCTATATGATCTCAAGATTGTAATTGATCGTTGACCTTGATCTTTGTTTTAGGTGTTTCTGTGACTTGGTTTTGTGGTTTCTTGCTCCTCTGCTGCCTTGGAATTATAATTTATTTCGTCCATCACTTCCCTCTGATCTCACACATTAGGGGGCATCTGTTATAGGTAAAAAATGCACTTCTCCGTCCATGATCTCCTTTAGCTGATGATCACACAAAAGGACAAAAGGGATGGAAGAGCATGTTGACCCTAGATGATGAGTGGCCTAGACTTACCCTCATTCAGCTGACAAAACTCACTTTTTTCCCATTTTTTGAGCACAAACGCTAGTCTATAAGCCTATAGCAACGTTTTTCCCTTCAAAAACCCTACTCTGCTTCATAAAAGTATATTTTTTCCTTGAAAAACTCTACTTTGCTTCATAAAAGGGGCGTTTTCATCAGAAAAACTCTACTTTGCCTCATAAAAGCAACGTTTTTCTCAAAAAGTTATTAAAAATATATTAATTTGACGGATTGGGATTAGTTGAAGTTGGTTTGGCAACTTCCCCAACCTCCCAATCAAACTACCTCTCAATTTGAACTACCTACCTTGTCCTATAAATGCAAGGGAGATGCATGAGAGAAGAAGCTAGAAACTATGCATCAAGGGTTGTTATGTTGGAGGAATTCTAAAGGTAGTGTCAAGAGCAGGAGCCCATGATCCGGTTGCACAAGCACTCTAAATGATCAGGTATCATTGTACTGATTATTTGCTTTTGACAATAAAGGTTAAAATGCCCTTCCCGTCCCAATCAAATGTTTAATGGATTGTGTGTTTGCTTGGATTAAATGCTTGATTGTATTTGATGTATAAATTGCATTTCAATTTCATCATTATTATATCAATCAAGATACACTGAGGAAGGTATCTTTGTATTGCAGGTTCGTCAAATGGAAGATCAAGTGGAAGATCGATTGAAAGAGCAAGTGAAATCTAGGATCGAACTTTGTTAACAAGGTACACCCTCTATGATATTGATCTCTTTCCTTTTGTAGAAGCCTATGTAATATAATTAATGCATTTACCTATCGCCCCTTAAGTTGGTAGTGTCCATCTCCTCACTATAGGGTAGATTTCCCGAACAACACTCTGAAACAGGTGTTCGAACACTGCAGGAGGTACGGAATTTCATTGAACCCCAAGAAATTAATCTTCGCAGTTACTCAAGGTAAGCTCTTAGGTTTTATTGTTTCAAAAGAATGCATGATCATTGATACTGAACGCATAGTATCCATTGCAAAGATCGGCCTACCCAGTTCACGTAAATCCATGCAATCTTTTCTAGGTAAGATAAATTTTGTTCATAGATTTGTTCCAAATTTTGCTCAAATTGTCAAACCACTGCAGCAAATGATTAACAAGGATGCCCAATATAAGTGTTTTGGTGAACAAAGAAATGCCTTTGTTGAAATCTAGAAGGCTATTGCAGAAGCTCCCACTTTGATGTCTCCTGACTTCAGCAAAGATTTTATTTTATACACTTTTACTATTGATTTCTACTACTATGCAGTTGTTCTTACACAGAAGCATCCAAATGATCTTGAAATTCCTATTTTATTCATGAGCTCCATGTTTAAAGGGGTTGAACTCAACTACTCCCAGATTTATAAACAAGCTTACGTGGTCTACAAGTCAGTAAAACATTTTAGACCATATTTGTTGAAATCTCAGACTAAAGTGATTGTCCCCTATGCAACTATAAGGAATGTTATGGTTCAGAAAGAATTGGGTGAAAAGAGATCTCACTGGATGACATCTCTGCAAAAGTATGATCTGGAGATCAGACCAGCAAATATTGTAAAAGGCCAAGGCTTGTGTCTGCTCACTGCTCAATCCAACGACCCTGTACAACAACAAATTGAGTGGGAGCAAGAGGAAAGTACTTCAACAGGTTCTGTCAATGTCATTATGACTCAAACATCCGAATGGTATGATGACATTAAGTTTTTCTTAACCCATGGGTTTGGTCCTGAAACCATTGAATTTTTAAAAACAAAGATCTCTAAGGTTAAAAGCTACACCATATCAATTCATAGATGGTGTTTTGTTTAGGAAAAACTATGATGATGTTTTTCTCACATGTTTAGACAGAGTTGAAACTGATAATATTCTTTTGGAATTTCATGCAAGACCTGCGGGAAGGAACTTCTCAAGAGAAACCACTGCTCGCTCATAAGATCCTGAGGGCAGGCTACTACTGGCCTAATTTTTTCAAGGATGCATATGCTTATGTCAGAAGATGTGAACCTTGTCATAAGTGTGCTAGGAAAATGAAAAAACATGCCTTTCCCTTGCATCTAGTTACAGTCCAGTTTCCATTCTATCAATGGGGCCTAGATTTTGTTGGACCCATTAACCCTGCCTCCTCCCTGAAACACAAGTACATTTTCACAACCATGGATTACTTTACCAGATGGGTAGAGGCAGTCCCTCTCAAACAATCCAACATAAACCAAGTGATATCTTTCCTTGAAAGTCATATAGTCACTAGGTTTGGTGCACCCAAGTTCTTAGTGTTTGACAATGCTTCTTATTTATCCTCAATTGAATTAACACAGTACGCCCTTGAAAAAGGGATAAAACTGAAGTGTTCTTCCAATTACTATCCTCAAGGGAATGGGTTAGCAAAGTCTTCCAACAAAACCCTAATCAAAATCTTAAAGAAGACAGTAGACACCCACCATAAAGATTGACATACCCAACTATACAATGCTATTTGGGCAGACCGTGTCACCCCAAAAACAGCCATAGGAAACTCCCCTTATTGTTTGGTTTATGGTAAGGAGGCTATTTTACCATCCAACCTTATGATTCCTTCACTACAGCTGGCACTTTCAATACAAGAAGATGATTCTTCCCCACTCCATCAAAAGATAGATACATTACTCAAGCTGGAGGAAGACAGGAAAAAATACAGGAACAAGCTGTATCAACACCAACAATTAGTGAAGAGATGGTTTGATGAGAAGTCCTCATATGATAGGTATTTTATTATGGGGGACTTGGTGCTAATGTGGGATAAGCAACACAAATACGAGAATGATTACACCAAGTTCCAACGCTTATGGCTAGGAGCATTCATTGTTACAGAAAAGATTGGCCCTAGTACTGTCTAGTTGTAGACACTGGAAGGTATTTCAGAAACCTATCCATTGAATGTCCAGCTACTTAAAAAGTACTTTGTTTAAGAGGAGCATATGGGCTCATTTGTACATAAGTGTGGTTTGTTTTCTTTTCCTTCTTTGTTTTTGATTGATTTTCCTTTTACATTTTGGTTTTCCTTTTAATAATGTCCACACTTTTGGCAAAGGCTATTGATCTGGGTGTCTCAAGATTAATGCAGTCTGAAGTTTTGAGGTAGCAATGCTAGTTTAATTTTTCTCATCCTATATCTATAATTTTTTTTCATGAAATCAATAGTAAATATTTGTAGAGCTTTGATTGATACCTTCCCACCTTGATCACTATCCTTATAGATGTCTTATTTGGTTAATTGAATTTATGGAAGTGATTAGGCTTTCTTATCTTATGTTTCATTAGTGAATGGTAGCATATCTTCATAACCTGGTCAACCTTTATCTATTCTGGATCCCATTATAGTCACCTTTAAAATAATTCACCTTCATAATTGTAGATCACAAGATGGGGGGTCTTATCACAAGCCAGCCCATTATGTTCATAGATGTTTAGTGGAATGACATCTCCACATCTGGTCACCAAGCTAGGGGGATGACTTTTAGTTGCTACTAGAAGGTGGAAGATCCTATCACAGGTCGGTCCACTCATGATCTACAACACATCGGTGAGTAACATTACTAGCATATGGTCATCAAGCCATGGCAGTGTCTTGTAACTTACTCACCAATAAATCTTTTTTTTCTTTTTAATAAGATAGTTTGTTGTGTATGAGGATAGGGGGTGTTAGCTCTCCAGGAGTCTTTCTAGGTTGCAATTGAAAGAGCTTGGTAACTTAATCTTATTTTGAATGATGGAGTATATTTGGATCAAGATGAATAACTCACTCACTAATTTCCTCACTCAAGACAACTTAGTAATATCCAGATAGGACAAGGCCTTCAAAAGCCATTAATCAGATATTTTTGTTGAATTAGATGGGTGGAGAAAAACTAACTATATTAACCAGAACATACATATCTGAAACAATACATGTGATGGGTCAATAGAACTAGCAATAGTTACTTATGATCCTAGTTTACTGATATGAATGTGAGATGACAATCACCAACTTTTGAAGTAAATATAGACAAGAGAACCTATGCTCATAAGCACAGAAAGAAGAAGATACTGGTCTGAAAACAACAATGAAAGAAGCTTGTATTACTGAATATATTAAAAAGAAGTATTCCTACAAAAAAAAGTGTATTAGATTCTTCAAAGTCGAACCCGTGTTCTACAGAAGTTACCGGCTTTATAGCCTTTACAATGACAGTTTTAGATCCTCATCAAATGGAACTGCTTTACTAAAAATAGTTCATTTAAAACACCTTCACTATAAACTAAGGAAACATCCTATCTTCAATAGTCTTTGACAGCTTCAGTGATTCTTCATAATCTTCACAAAACCGTAGGTCAGGTTGAAAATCCTTCTTGACAGCACAACAATTTATGAAACTGTCTGCCACAAAAAATGGGCCAAACTGCTGAAAAATGGGACTCACATATGGATTCGGTTCTCCACATTTGTGACACCTGTGTATAAACCGAAAGATATTTTGTGTATTAGTTTGTTGTGAGAAAAAAACTATCTCATGTTTTTGAAATTCATTTTCATTTGCCCGAGATCTGTATTTCAAAAACATGTGTCAAACAGGGAAATTCTGAGATCTGAAAAATTAGGGCTCAGAGATGGATTCGATTCTCCCAATATGTGACACCCGTATGAAAACTGAGAGAGGTTTCTGTTCTTGATGTGTTAGGAACAAAAACCTCCTCCCGTTTCGCAAAATGATTCTCCACTCGCTCAGAATCATCATTTGAAAATGATGACTCAACACAGTAAAAACGCCATTTTTGCAGTAAATATCCTCGCCTCCATCTTGATAGTCTTCATGTCTTCGACAGCTGCAGCAATCTTTGACACACTCAAAAACCTTTAAGATGATGACAAGGCATTTAAAATATTCCTTTGACAACTAGATAGTATCTTGACCAAAAATAGAAAATCCATTTGATCTTTTTCCCTTCTCTATCGCCTCAAAGCTTAAACAGAAAGATGCTACATATGCCTTTAATTATTATCTTTTAATAAAACCCATCCTCTTTCCATTTGGAAGCAAAAAACCGTGATCTGGGAAAAAATAATGCCTCTCTACCCTGTTCTCCACTTTGGGTGTCTAAAGAGCCAAAATTCGAACCTATAAGCCACCGAAAGCTCAGTGGCTAAGAACAGCTGTGAAAGCCTGCCTAAGCCACTGAAAGCTCTGTTTTGAAACTAATCTTCAAAATGGAAAAAATGTATTTGTCTGAGCTTTCTTGATGACAAGTGAAGTTCTTTTGCTCATGTTCATCGACAGAGTGATCTTGAAGTAATCTTCTGCTAGTCTAATCCTCTCCCTATTTCTTACAAAACTGAACCCTTGTCATTTTCCTTCTTTAGTTCTCCATCTTATTGATTAATATCTCATAACAATCAATATATATAAACAGTGGCATAATTTCTCTGCGATTTCGGTGGCTTAGAGCACCCCAGAATTGTGGTCTTAGCCGCCGAAAGCGAGTGATTTCACTGGTTTACAGAATTTTAAAACATACTCCTTAGCCGCCGAAACTTGTCTTTTGAGATTTTTTACAAATGAAGTGTTGAATCAAGAGCTCTTTATAGAATATAAGTCCATAGCTCTTCTAAAAGACTCTTAGAAAATTTAATGATGCTTCATCTAATGAATTTCTTATCTCCTACTTTGAAAATTTTATTTTGGGAGATAACAAGGGGGTCTTATTACAAGCCAGCCCTACCATGATCATGAATTTGAATTTGGACTGAAATTATCACTTTATGGTTACCAAACCATGGTAATTGCTTTCAATGTCAAAAGTTGAAAGACAAGGAGTCTACTTACCGAGCTAGCTAGTTGAATTTCCAGATCAGGTTTGTGAATGGCATTGCCAAAATATGGTCACCAAGTCAGGGAAATGGTCTTGTTCCAAAAAAGTCTTATGTGCATATTTTCATTTTGTTTTCAAAAGAAAAGAGAAAAGTAAAAAAAAAGAGAGAAAAAGAAAAAGGAAATGTATATATTTTCAGTGATGCATATGTACATAAATGAATTATTAATAAAGTCAAGGTGATTCATAATTTGGTAATCCAGAATGGTTCTAAGTTTGCTCTAAGGTTCAATACAAACTTCCCTCCTATGACTTCATAATGGTAAAGGATTCCTGTTTACTTCTAGATTTACTTATTAGATTAACATCATCATTAATTGGTTTTGGATGGGAATATATCAATCATGTGATTAACTCTGTTGTTTGGTTGTGCATTCGTGAGAACATTTTCTAAATTGCAGATTGAAAAATCAGTTTTGTTGGCATATCTTCCGTATAACTAAATATTTCATTTACAGAGATAATTGGTTCATCCTAACAAGTCGCCATTTGTTGTAGGTACAACAGATCCCATGTTTTTAATAAAACATGGGAGCCCCAAATTTTTATATGCAAAGGTAATGATTAAATTCCTTAGTAATTTTGTGGTTTTTAATCCTCGTCATGTTTTTTTGTCTTTGTCATGATTTGATCTAGTTAGTAATTTTCTCTTTGAAAATTTTCTGCATTTTTGAGTGTTTTTTTAAGTTGCGGAAAGCTTTGATTTTCCCAAATGTCAGGTTCTTTCCGCAACCCGCAATCTGCAATCCGCAATGCAGATTGTGGAAGCTTGGTTTTTGGTTTTGAAACGTTTTATTTCCGCAACCCGCAATCCACAATGCGGATTGTGGATGCAGAAATTTTTTTCAATGATTGTGCTCTTTTAATCCCACAACCCACAATAGCAGATTGCGGGAAGAGTCTCCAAATAGTCTTTCCCTTTGCGTTTCCGCAACCCGCAATTGCGGATTGTGGAATGTGTTTGAACAATAAAATTGTGTTTTGATTTTCCACAACCCACAACCTGCAAAAGCGGATTGCGAAAAGGTCATTATTTTGAATAATGTCATTTTCATTTCTGCGACCTGCAACCCACGATGCAGAATGCAGATTGCGGAAACTTTTTGTTTGTTAATACTTAGAGTTGCGATTACGCATCCCGCAACCCACAATTGCATATTGCAGATTGCAGAAAGAATGTATATATTTGAAAGAATAAACCCCCGCAACTCTTCTTCCGCATCTTGCATGTTTAATCTTAACCATCGATTTGTCTTGATCCTACGAATGATATTACATTGTTTAATTCGAATAACTATTTGGGTTTTCTGTTTTTCTTCACTAATTTTCAAATTACAATAAGGTTCTTAACTGCGATTTTTATCCTTAGGCCAAACATGAAATTGTAATCATTCATCCGACTAATTCATAATGATTGAATGTTTAGATTTTACATCAAATCATACATGATATAATGAAAATCTTATCTCGTCTTAATCCAAATTTCATCGACACATGTTGTGTGTTATTTCGTTGTAGATGTGATAATTGCAATTTTCAGATGTTTTGGATGACAACACTGGCAGTGAAAAAAGAAGACTCTGAGATTCAATCCATGTACATACGGATCCCTTAGAGGAAGAGAAGGAAGATCACTAAAAAACATGTTGATCAAGATGATACGATTATTCAAGATTTTATAATCAATGCAGTACCTATAGCTACACCAATCCCTCTGAAGGAAAGACAAGTGGTCGTTTTTTCGGTTTTTGAGGATGTTGTCGATCATCCTGAATATTCTAAGAAAGATCTTTTAATTCCCTCATCATTCGTCATAGGAAGATAGTATATTGTTGTTATCTTCCATAGTTCATTACGGGATGCTTCCCTGAAAGTGTGTGATGAAATATTTTAGAAATTTTGTAAGGCTCGGCAATAATCACTCATGGAGATGATTTAGCAGTGGAAGTTGATTTTGTAATCCTTGTTTTATGGGAATTCTATCCTTTGTAACTATTTTGTAATTATTATTTAAAGGGTAGAGGTCTCATGGGGTGGGGGGGGAGAAAATTGCCAGAGAAGGACTGGAGAAACGCTGTTTCACTTGAGATCTTGTAATTTATTGCAGACCTAATGAATCAAAATTAGTTTCTTTTGGTATCTTCTTTGTCTATGTTGTCAAATTTCTTTGATGATATCTGATTTCTTCACCTTAATCATTGAATGAACATTGTTTGTTTTGCAATCACTATTTATACATTGATCACTAGTTTAGATTTCTCTTAACTCATGGTCTGTGTATCATATGTTTTAACTGAATTTTGTTAATTAAAACATTTATCTATTTCTGCAAATGATTAACAGATATTATTAAACTTATGTCAAATTTTCAATTAGCATGATATAACAAGATATTCTTGAATGCACTTTAATTCTTAAGCTGCTATCATTTAATTTTCATTAACTGATTGAGCCTTAAGCTAATAAGTTAAAATCCATTTCATATGTTTGTAAATTGGAGATATGCTTATTAATTCTCAGATCTGATTATCCTGCATACCAAAACACCCTTCTTTAATTTAGATCTAACTGTAATTAGATTTCTTTTAAAGCAAACTCACTCCTAGAGATAGATAACTTATAATATTCCTTCACATGAAGACAGATCCTTTCAGGATCAAACCCCATAAGTTCCAGCGAAGGCCTTTGTATCTATGGGAGTTAACCACACCAAACAGAATGGGGATAGAACTGCTCTTGCGCAGAGCTTTTTTAAGCCTTTCAGTCTGGGTTTTCACCCTTTGTTGTTAGCCTTGGAACCCATTCCAACAACCTACATACCCGAGGCTTCAACAAGCCCATAAAAAATGGACTGAAAATGCCTACCGTCTATAATGGTCTTCCTTCTTTTGCTCGCGCTGGTCCTTGCATGCTATAGTGTGTTGACTGTATTTCCTTATTTTGCACACACTATCCCATGGTGGACCTATCATGCACTCCACTCTCTGTCCGCCATTCCCAAAATGGCTCCCAAAATCCTATCCCAATAGTCCTCATTTGAGGAAGTGCATTGGGATCCATGAAACCCTCGTAAATCGTGAATTGGAGGTTGTTTGGTATTTCAGTTTTATCCTCCAAGTTTCGTTAGTCCAATTGTTCTCTTTTCCTTAAGGGTGCACTATTTAGAGTACCTCACTTAGGAACTGTGGGATTTCCTTAGAAAATGTGAAATTGCCTCAAAAGGTGTGTTTTTATTTGATAAAGTGAATAAATCCATTTATATATGATTATTTTGTCTAGATTTGATATTTTTTACTTTGATAAGGCACTAATCATAGACATTAAGTTTTTGTGGAAGGTATTTGTGTCTTGTTGGTGGTTGTAGGTATCTTTAACTTATTAGGGTCTCCCCATGGGTTTTGGAGTTACCCGAAGTGTTGAGAGGTTAAACTATGGTGAAAATGGGTTTAAATCTCTCTTGAGCTAGCATTCATTAGCACTAAGTATACATTGCCTTGATTTGAAAAGGGCTTCTAGTTTGAGCAATAACATTTTTGGAACCATTACTGGGGACCTGAAAGAACATTGACAAAATTCCATTGAAGAGGGATTCCTAGGTTGAATCCATTTCATTTTTAGAAACATCCAACATATTTCGTGTGACTCATGTACATTCTTTTTTTGTACATTTGTGAGATTTGTTTTGATCTAACTTGACATGTTTCACTTGGTGACTCCACTGAAGAAAAATAAAGAGGTACTCTACAAGAACGGGTCCAAGAGGTAGGTTTTGCATTGTACTTTGATAGGATTATTATTAAAGGCTAACCTTGCATGTATTATTTGGTGACTCCATTGAAGAAAATAAATTAAAGAATTGCAATTCGAAGCAGAAAACCTCAATTATTATTAAGAAGATGATATGGTGTCTTATGATGAAACACATGCACACAATCGATATGCTCCATTGGATTTCTCAAATATTCTAAGTTATCCAGAATGTCCAAATGATCCTAGGTGGATCAAGTCCCTCCCAATATTTCATGAACATGAAGATATAGTTGCAGATCATATTATAATGTTCAAATAATTTCTTGTGCCATGGGATATCATGGACGAGGATATCAAAATGAAGATGCTCACAAACTCTTTTGATTTGCAGAATAAAAAGGGTGTGGGATATTGGTATGATGAGCTTCCTCCTAAGGGGATACCTTAACTCTTGCAACTGGTCAAGGCATTCATAAAAGAGAGGGATCCTAATCTTGATTAAGAATATATTGAGACCATGCTTTCCCTCCCCAAAATGGAGCATGTCAAAGAAACCATTGAAGACCTTTTTTCTCCTCTTGACTTGTCAAGCACTTGAAATGAGTTACCAAATATGTTTATGATTGGAATATTATGAGATCATGATGATGATCCCTTGGACCATGCTAAAGAGTTTCTAAAAAATGCCCCATATTTTGGTATCCAGAAAGGCAAAAAAACCTACATAAAGGAACTTGTGTAGGCATTTGCAATAAGAGGCCCTTGATTGGCTTAAAGGCCTGGGTAAAATTTCAATATACCCTCTCATGGAATTGATACAGGTATTTTGTAGCTATGGGTGCCCAAAAAAATGCAAGAGATGGATGCCCTACATTGAAGAGGCAAAGGACTTCTTCAAGAAAGAAATCCATGAATAAGACTAAGACCTTGAGGAAAATATCTAAGAAGAACATTATAGAGATGATCTTATTGCCCCAAAACTAGAAGAACATGAAGCAGAACTTGTCAAAGAAATCCATGACAAAGATCGAGCCTTGGAAAGATTGCTTGAAGAAACCATTGATCAAGATCTTGTCAATAACTTTCTAGGCCTTATGTCCAAAGAAGACTCAGTACTCCTGAAGGCGAAGATGATGAGGCTCAAAAAAATGAAGATGACGAAGGGTCGGTTGAAGGATTTGAAGACCACAAGAAAATGGTGATTTATCTATGATTTTATTTTAAAAATTCTTATGATATCTTGGACTTCTTGAAAGAAAATGGCAGGATTCTCGAAGACAATGATTATTTAAAGTTACTCACTCCTCCAATCTATGAATATTCAAGACATTGGCAGTGTTATATCATAAATTTTAGAAGAAATCTACAATCCTTGCTTTCTATTTAGAGCTAGATCAGGCTTAGTCGGATTTTCATATAGGTTTTAAGAAATATGAAGAGATATTTATTGGATAATCGCTTCCAACTAAGAAATATAACAAAAATATGGTTAATGAAGGTGTGGTGGGTGATTCTTCTTGTCCTTTTGATGATGATGGTTTGGTGAACCTTACTTTCTCTTTAACCTATACAAATATATATTTTGAATATGATATATTTGAGGATTTCATGGTTAAAGAATATGGTTTCCATAGATATAATGATGCGCATTTATCTTATGACAATGATGATATGGGTATGGATTGTTGAAAATTGGTTGAAGAAGCCATACACGATTCCTCTAGTAAGGGAAGTCTAAATTTCAAAGAACTTAGGAAACCAACCTTTGATACCCCCCATCATATGGTTCAATCATGCTCATTCACGATTAAGGATGATATAATGCTGCATATGAAGACTTCTATTACATATCTTGATCAATCAATATTACTCTCTCCTAATGTAGACCTCAACCAACACTCTCAGCGATGCTTCTCAAAATGTGATGCAAGTTCTAGACAACTAGAATATCCAGGGAATGAGATTGTTTTCTCCCAAATCCATATTGATTCATATACATGCTTCACCACTGATGTTGCTGATCAGTTTTGGAGGATGAACATCAATGGGGCCAAGTCTTAGTTAGGTATGGGTGCAAGTATTGTAATAACTTCTCCTTGTGTTGATAGTCATTGTTTTTCTTTCTGCATAGAATATTGAAGATGCCAACAATATGGTTGGATATGAATCTCTCTTGCTTGGCCTTGAGTTAGATAAATGTTATGGGATTAATTTTTTTAATTATTATTGGATACTCTAACCGAATTACGATGGCATTCAAAGGAAAATTTTCTCATAAAAATAAAAGGATAAAAGTATAAAAGAATGTAATGTGATTAGCCACAAAGAATTTTAGTGCCTTATATTTACAAGTGATTCCCAGAGCTCAGAATCAATGGGATAATTCCATAGAAGGATCTACTTCTGTTCTTTTCTCTTCGTTCCTTGATAGTTTTGAAGTTCATTTGGGGAAACAAATTCTAGAAAATAGGTATATGATCAAGGCACTTTCTACTTGATATTCGTTCATGCATGGATAGAAAAATATTTTGAAGGTGATCCTTCGTCATTGCTAGATCTTAGAGGCCTATAGGATCTCTATATTGTCCATTATTCCAGCATAATACCGACAGAGCTAGTACCATTTATTCCGTTATTCATTGATGTGGTTACGTCTTTGTAGCTAGGGTTTTACCCCTAGCTTGTGCCAATGAGCACCTACTAAGGAGAATGGACTCCTTAGTAGCAGTTCAGTATATTAAACTAATAATGCAATAAACAAAACATTAAATTATTTCTAATACAAGCATAAAGCATAAACACCAAAATGAAAGAATGTCTTTGTATTGATGTTACCTTGAGTGTCAAGGTTGGTGAAGCCCTTTGCAGTGTCCAAGAGGATGCTCCAAGCTCCAAGAATGCTCCTTCTCCTTCTCCAATGTTGGGGATGGGCCAAAGGTGGCTCTCAAGGTGAAACTAGTTCAAAGGTGGACTAGGGTTTCGAGAGAGATTTTGGCAGAGTAAGGGTGCTTGTGATTGTGGATATGGAATAAGGGATCTCCATCACCTATTTATAGTTTTTTGGTGGTGGAGTGCTGACCCATGGTTTTAGGAAACACATGGTTTTATGCAGCTGTATAGGGTTTTTTTCTCCTTTTCCTCATTATTTTGTATTTTTATTCCCTTTTTAGGGGATTTTTGCTATTTTTGGAGGAAAAGGGGGTTTTTTAGCCTTTTTTAGGCTATTTTGGTGGTTTTTTGGCCTTTTGGAGGCATTTTAGGCCTTTTGGAGGCTTTTTAATGGGTTTTTTGGGATTTTTAATGGAAATATGGTAGGAAAATGGACAAATGAGTCATATAATGTGGTAAATGAGCTAGTGAGCACTTTTTGGGTGTTAACAGATTGCCCCCTGATGTGCGAGGGCAGGAGCTCATCGTATGGCCGATGGACATCATAAGTCATGAATGGTTTTCCTGGGATGTGGAGAGAAGAGAAGGAACAAACTGGAGCCCGGAACAACGATCCCGAACAACTGCAAGAACTAAAAGTACATAACCTCAATAAAGGATGAGGAATCATCTGATCATATGGACGAGGCGGGCATCCCCATGCTCGTATCAGGATATAACATAATAACAATGAGGTCCAAAAAATGGGGACCTGAAATATACATGACCTCAAATACTGACTGAGGAATAATCTCAATATATGGACGAGGCGGGCATACCCATGCTCGTATCAAGATACATAAACATAACTGTGAGGCCCGAAAAAAGGGGACCTGGAAAATACATAACCACTGTGTACATCATAAGTGTCCAGAGGGAACACAAAGTCTGGGACATACTGCTGAGCGGATCATGTGTGAACTGCAGAACTGGTGCCCCGGAACAATCAACAGTGCTACTGAGTGTGGTACCAAAGAAACTGAAGAGCTGCTGGATCATAGTGACTGGGGTCATACTCTCCATGGTACACTGAACTGGAACTGATCTGGAACTGAAACTGGGTACTCAAGGAAGCATGAAACTGGATGGCTTCCGAATACAAACGCCAACGCAGCCCGGACATCCACGGGAACATACAACTGGGCGTTCCGAAGTGACTCACCAATGTGCTAGAGTCGGGGGAAATCCGGGGTCTTCGACAAAAACTGATGGAATATAATCCTACGCGATCCTCAACGATGCGATCAAGGTGCTGAAGTCGAGCATGTGAGGAACAACCACTCGGAGAGGCAATGATGTCTCCTCTCGGAATGATCCGTAGGCACTTACCACAGATGGTGATAAGTCCAAGGCGTAGGGACCTCTGGGCCTATCCTCTGGAATAGAGGAGCTGTCGTCGACAGAGGGAGACCTGCCCCTAGCAAGGCAATGATGTTTCCTTGACAGGAGCGCGAGGTACAAGACCGAAATGTGATAGTACTGATGGCAGGACTGATCAAACTGTGGGTGGATAACTGGGCAAGTAGAGTGGGTGGACTCAAACTTCCTTTGTTCAGAGTATGATAATGGGAATGATCTGGCAGCATATGAAACTGACTGAGGGGAAAGAGATCATAGCTGTATTGGCTCTGGGGGAATAACTGGCTGAGGGAGACTCAAGCTGGTGTAACATGGCAGGAGACTGCAGAATACTCTGAACAAAGGCGACCTAATTGGGGGTGCTGCCGAGATGATCGATCATAGTGCAAGGAGGCACAGGAGGGTACTTCTTCATGGGTTAAGGAACTAGAAGAAGTGTGTGTAAAATGGTACTGTCGTGTGAATAACATGGTCAGGTGGCTAGATTGGTGGTATAACTTCAGTTAACCTATATTTTTCACCATACTTGGAGTAAGCAGATTTAGTTTCATTTGAGTTCAACATTTACTGTTACCTATGCATTGCAATTGTCATTATTTTTTATTTATTTATATTGCATTTCATTTTGAACAAGGCAGAACATAAGTGTCTACCTCCGATTCTTTTAATGTATTTATTGTTAGATGTGTGTGTAGGTAGGTATATAGAAACCCATGATATGTTGATGTATATGTAACTTCAGAATGTATTTCACCCATGTATTTCATATATGTATTTTGTACTCCTATAGAGATGGCATTATTTCTCTATATGGAAGTGTTTGTATTCCTATAGAGATGTTATTATTCCTCTATACGGAAGTGTCGCCATTTATATTGTAAGTGTTGTAACTTACACTTGATGGGTTATTAGACCACTTTGTTGGGGTTGGCCCTGTATAAGTCATGTGGGTCAAAGGGTTATTAGACCACCCTATTGGGGGTCGGACATGTGGGTCAAAGGGTTATTATACCACCAAGTGTGGGGTCGGCCCGAATTAAGTTAATCATGGGTTAAGCTAGACATGTAGGCCCCATTAGTTTATTGGGCAGGACAGAACAAGTATAAATAGAGATCGGGAGATCTCTATTTGATCTTTCATTCACACATTTCTCTCATTCGGAAAGTGGCGCACTTATGAGGAGGAGGCTCTGCTGCTAGGAGAAGACTATCTCTTGTATTTTGGTTGTATCATTGCTCTATCTATCTCTGAGGAAGTTATTGGGGTTTTTCACCTTTACGGTTTTCCCCAAGTAAACTCTGTGTCTCTTGTGTGCTTGCATTATTGTGTCCATGATTGATATGTTGTATATTTTCTATACATGTTTTTCTCTCAGTAACATCCTAGATCAAATTGAAGTAAATTCTGAAAATTTAACATGGAATCAAAGCGATCCTGAAAGAAGGCATGATATGGCATGTATGACACTTGTTGCACTTACGATGCTAAGGTTTGATATAGCAAAAAATAGTCATCATAGCACTTTCCCTATAAATCCATTTTGGAAAATGTTTCGGATCTGAAATTGTTACAGCTTGAAGCTAAGATCCCCATGTACCTTGTGTTCAAAGGAAAACCTATAATTCGTTGTACCTTGTGATTTATGATATGTACAATATAGGGTTTCTACCTCTTCCATATCTCAGTAATAAACCGATGACCTTGGAAAAAGGTCATAACTTGGGATAGGAAGCTCCAAATGAAATTTCGTAAAAAGTGACAGGTAGTACACAAACTGTACTATCTCAGGAAACGTTTTCAGAGGACGAAGTTGAACCAGTGACATGTGGCACGTCATACAAGCTCGCTCTCCTGTTTTATCCCATAAACAGGTCACGTTGCGACACTTGGCATAAGTCTCTCTCAGAGAATCCAATTGAGGTTAGACCTATCGGGATGGAAAGATGATAGGTCAGGATACCACAAAAAAAGTTTTAAGATCCTGTGGATCGAAAAGTGCACAGTTACACTAGAAAAAATCAGGTACATATTTATGTCAAAACATAATTATTTTTTAGCACCTTCATTCATGGCTTCCAGAATTTAGGGTTTCGGAGAAAGTTGGAATTTTTGTAATCAGAGACTACGGCTGAATGCTAATCATCAAAATAGAAATTTATAGACCAAGATCAGAATTTTTGGTTGGGAAAAAGACCAGGCTTGATCAGACCCTAGTTCGGGACTTTGATTGGAAAAGTGGAAAATTAGGGCTTCTGCAAAAATGAGAATTTTTGAAATTTGTGACCACGGCTAGAAGCTCCTCGGAAAAATAGAAGCTTAGAGCTTTGGATCAAACCTTTTGATTGGGAAAAAGAGTGGGCTTCATCAAACCCTAGTTTGGGATCCTGTCGAGAAGATCCGAAAGGTTCAAAGGTAATTTTGAGGGGTGAAACTTTGCAGTTTTCAAATTCTGAGTATACCAGCTTGATCAGCTCATCAAGGCGCATATTTCTATCCTTTCGAAAGTTTGAATTTTTGGGGTTTCTCTGACAAACCCTAATCCAGCTCTAGGTCCAATTCTTGCAAATCAAGTGGATTGGGTTAATCCTCGAAGAAGATGGATTGGTCACCTACATAGGTGAAGAAGTTCTTGTCTCAGAGGGAGATGAGGCGAAGGCCTTCTATAAGAAGATTACAAGCAATCTTGACAGGTATGGCTTACAGGTATGTTTCAAATTCTGTTCATGGTTAAGTTTATGATATGTTTGTCTTCATATCATTACAGTACAATCTTGATTAATTACTAGACTTGTCATATCACCTTAATAGAAGATATTCATTGATTAAGGTTTTGACACTTATGATTGTACTAATGCATTGTGATGTTGTATGAGGTTTATGTTGTTCGCTAACATAAAAGGTATACCAAGAAAGACAAATCATGTTCTACTTCAAGAACATATGATCATGGTGACATGAAGACAAAGATTCATCCATTGTCATGGATCACATAGAATATCTACTTATGAGGTATGTATAACTTGGTTCTACAATGGTTAACTTATGAGACATGCAGGTTACTAGCACAAGTCACTGAAGAGAACTAGAAGACATTATGTGGGTATGTTAGACATAACTAGCTAGCAAGCTAATACAGGTATGTTTTTCCTATATCAAGCTAGAATCCTACCTTGTGTTAGGATCTTATACTATTGTGTTGTTGATAATGATTATTCATGAAGTCATAGGTTTGAATAGTCATGGTTGTATGCATATTATGTTTCTTACCATAATTGATGATTTAACTAATCAGAAGAGTCCTATGATCAAATAAGAATATGCATGAGTAAAAGAAGACTTCCTTGAAACCTTGAATACTAATGTTTATTATCTGTGAATGATCATGACTATACATGTTTAAGATTATTGTGTTTTGATAGTATTAAGATTATACTAATAAATGTGTGGTTATGAATGAGACCTCAAGGATAACACAATGATGATACTAATAAGCATGCATAGTGATTAAGGATGGATATAAGTTCGAGAACAGGTAATCCAAGAAGCAAAGATCAAGAGGGAGCACACTCCAGTTGTTCCTGCAAGAAAGCGAAGGAGCACACTTCAGTAGTTTCTGCAAGGATGCAGATATTTAGAGGGAGTTGACCACTTCTCACAATCCACATCAGAATGGAGTTGCAAAGATTCAGAGGGAGTCCACCCAGCAACCAAACAAAGATAAGTATTTGAATTGTCATTTCTTATATAATGTTATTCAATGATGTATATGCTTATGTTCCTAGAATTAGGTTGTGTATTATGCATATTATAATAGTTGCATTGATGAACAATATACTATAAATATACATGGGTAAGTGGCCTATGGCACTGTGGAACATTCCATTGCTACTTATCTAGAATGAAACCTCTTTGCTGACATGTTAGGAGTTGTGCACACTCTTAACAATGTTCTGGTAGAGATTGGAAGGAATCTAGAAAGTTATGGAATATGGATAAATGTTGTATTGAAGCATTGGCTAAGATAATTGCATGACTGTATGACATATTTCTTTATGTGTAAGAATTTGTTCTGAAAACTATGAGATGTTTTCTAATCATGCAATTTAACTTGTTGTGTAGGAAAGATCGTATACCATCACCTACAAAAGAAGGACTACAACATTTGTTAAGCAATAAAGTTATATATTGAAAATATTGAAGATATTGAAGTTCCCAGGATCTAGGAAGAATGCCATGATCGAGGAGTACCAGTTGATCATGAAGATGTTTGGGATGCAGTACTAAGACCTAAAAGGGAGTCTGCAGTGACTTCAAAGAGGATCTACAAGATCAAGCATGTTGCAGGTGGTAGCATAGAGACTTTTGTTTTTGTAGCCAGATACACTTCCATTAGATCCATACTTGCTCTGGCTGCAGTGATGAAATGGAAGATACGCCAGATGGATTTCAAGATAGCTTTCTTGAATGGTGTAGTTGAAGAAGAAGTGTATGTGGAGCAGCCACTTGGTTCTGAGACACATGACAGGGAATCATATATGTGCAGAACTTGGTATCCAGTTTGGGCTTTACCAAGAGTAAAGCGGATTTCAACCTTTACTACAAGGTTGAGGAAGGAAATCTAGTGATACTACTTTTGTATATGGATGACATGTTTATTACAGGTGAAGATAGATTGATTGCCGACACGCAGCGGAAGCTTGCTTCCGAGTTCGAGATAAAGAACTTGTGGATGATGCACTATTTTCTAGGTATGGAGGTGTGGCAGAGTGCAGATGGAATCTTCCTTGGACAAGGGAAGTATGTAGTAGAGATCCTGAAGAAGTTTGGGATGATGGACTGCAAGGCCATGACCACACCTATGGCATCGAACCTGAAGCTTCTGTGTGATGCTTCATCTGAGCCAGTTGATGTCACTATGTATCGTCAGATGATTGGGTCCTTGATGTACCTCACGAACATGAGACCAGATATTTGCTTTGTGGTGAAAAAATTGAGCCAGTTCCTAACAGATCCGAGGAGATTTCACCTGGTTGCTGTAAAGCATATTCTGAGGTACCTGAAGGGTACAATTGATTATGGGCTTAAGTATGATGCGAATCAAAAGTTTAACCTGCAGGGTTATGTTGATTCAGATTGAGCAGGAAGTGCAACAGATAGGAAGAGCACTTCTGGGTGCTCCTTTAGTATGGGATCAGGTGTGATCTCTTGGTTTAGCAGGAAGTAGTCCTGCGTAGCACTGAGTATAGCTGAGGTAGAGTATGTTGCATCCTGTTCAGCTAGTTGTGAGGCAGTATGGCTTCAGAAGCTACTGTATGAGTTATTTGATCTCCCATTGGATGCTACTGGTATCTTCTATGATAACCAGAGTTGTGTGAAGCTGTCTGAGAACCCAGTGTTTCACAAAAGGTCATCAAATATCACTATATCAAGGATATGGTGCAGAGAGGAGCAGTGAAGCTCCTGTATTTTACAACGGATGAGCAAATTGCAGATGTGCTGACGAAGCCACTATCCAGAGTGAAGTTCGACTACTTCAGGGAGAGGCTTGGTGTTCTTCAAATTGACGACACTTCGAGGAAGAAGTGATGGACACATTTGCTGAAGCCACTCCAAGCATGTTGGAAGGAGGATCCTTCACATGGCTGTGGATGTAAGCGCTGGATGATGAGCATCAGGACGATGCTCTAGTTACTGCTCTGAATGTGCATCAGGATGATGCTGGATATGATCAATTGGATCATTTATATGTATATGTATATACGCATCATGCTGGATGCTGGATATGATCGGTTGGATCATTTGTATGTATTTTGTATATGCATCATGTTGGATGCTTGGACCATGTATCTGTATATGTATTAGGTGGATACTGTGTATGATCAGGTAGACCATGTATGTTGATATATATCAGTTAGATGCATTATGTGGATCATGTATCTATGTATGTATCAGGTGGATACATTGTATGATCAGGTGGATCGTGTATGATGATATGTATCAGGTAGATACTTGGTATGCATCAGGTGGATGCATTGTATGATCAGGATGATCATGATGACAAGCTTCAGGATGTTGCTCCAGATGATATGTACCAGGACGATACAGTGATGATGATCAGTATGATCATGAGCATCAGGATGATGCTTCATGCGATGATGATCCGTTGGATCATGAGTATCAGGTTGATACTTGGAGGTCAGAGATGATATGTGGAAGGTTGTGCAAATAGCATGTAATCAGTCCTCAGATATCCGATAGGTTGAGCTGTGTGCTTGTAATCAGTCCTAGGATGAGGTATTGCTATGTTGTATGTAATTAGTCCTCAGATATCCGATAGGTTGAGCTGTGTGCTCGTAATCAGTCCTGGGATGAGGTATTACTACGGAGACATGTAATCAGTCCCGGAGATCCGATAGGTTGAGCTATGTGCTCGTAATAAGTCCTGGGATGCTCTTTAGAGATCTTTTCGGTCGTGATGCAACACATAAATGTTCCTGGGAATCTCTTTAAAGGTATTGTCTATTCACATGTAATCAGTCCTGGAGATCCAAGAGGTTGAGTTGTGTGCTCGTAATAAGTCCTAAGATGCTCTTTAGAGATCTTGCCGGTCGTGCTGCGGCACATAAATGTTCCTGGGATTCTCTTTAAAGGTATTATGAAGGAGATGCATGTAATCAGTCCTGAGGAGATCTTTCCAGTCGTGCTTAGGCACATAAATGTTCCTGGGATACTCTTGTCAGGTATTGCATCTGCACATAAAGATAGTCCTGAGAGACCACCTCTATCAGACCGTTCGCACAGATGATTGAGACCTGCAGGTGGTGGGCCTACATCCAGTATGAAAAAGGACTGGCTCTGTAGAACTTCCTATGACAAGTAGATTCAGAGATTGATTGAGATAGCAGTAGTAGTGTCAATGATGATGATTCGAGGATGATGATTCGCTGATGATGATCCAGAGAAGAAGACTTGTGCTAGCATATCTATGTCGAGAAATACCTTCATAGTTAAGAGGGAGTGTTGATGTATATGTAACTTCGGAATGTATTTCACCCATGTATTTCATATATGTATTTTGTACTCCTATAGAGATGGCATTATTCCTTTATACGGAAGTGTTTGTATTTCTATAGAGATGTTATTATTCATTTATATGGAAGTGTCGTCATTTATATTGTAAGTGTCGTAACTTACACTTTATGGGTTATTAGACCACCTTGTTGGGGTCGGCCCTGTATAAGTCATGTGGGTTGAAGGGTTACTAGACCACCCTATTGGGGGTCGGCCATGTGGGTCAAAGGGTTATTAGATCACCAAGTGTGGGGTCGGCCTGGATTAAGTTAACCATGGGTTAAGCTAGACATGTAGGTCCCATTAGTTTATTGGGTAGGAGAGAACAAGTATAAATAGAGATCGGGAGATCTCTATTTGATCATTCATTCACACACTTCTCTCATTCAGAAAGTGGCGCACTTATGAGGAGGAGGCTCTGCTGCTAGGAGAAGACTATCTCTTGTATTCTGGTTGTATCATTGCTCTATCTATCTCTAAGGAAGTTATTGGGGTTTTTCACCATTATGGTTTTCCCCAAGTAAACTATGTGTCTCTTGTGTGCTTGCATTATTGTGTCCATGATTGATATGCTGTAGCTTTGCTGTACATGTTGTTCTCTTAGTTAAGATCCTAGATCAGATTGAAGTAAATTCTGAAAATTTAACATGATATCCTATGGGGTTCTCATACACTCTCGAAAATAATGCATGTCTGACAATTCGAGCCAATCATTATGCCTCACAGTGCCTGAAGCATTCCTTCTAGATATACCAGAGCGAAGGGTTTCTTTTTTATTGTAAAGGCCAAGTTTTGGGGACTATATTATGTAGAGCAATGATTTTGGGGCTAAATACCCCTGATCAGGTCATGGAAGGTCCCCTTGGTTTCCATGCCATGATGTGTTGGCTTAGTGGCATTACTAAATGCCTCTTGATGGGAAGAAGTACCCCATCTTGTTATGCCATTTGGGCCTTGTGTTGATGTCCAATACTTCTTGGGATGGGTTTATTAGGACACATGAACAAACTCATATTTTTCTTTGTAGAGGTGATTGCACATGTAAGGGTTCTAATACAAAGTTTAGAACACCTCATTTTTCCCACATGGACCTATTGTTTTGATATAAAACCCCTCCTCTAGGTCTCCATACCAATGATGTCATTCCTTAAAGAAGAGTCATGCATTGTTGAAAAGAAGGGTGTTGAGGGACAAGCATATGGTGTGGTTAGTTGGGGAGTGAGGCCCTCCTTTTAGCTCATATTGCACTTAGTGGAGCCCCATTTCACATTTTATTTTTATTTTATGTCATTGGGTGGTTTAGTCCCCAAGTTTGTGGGTGCACTATCCTAAAATTGTATATTTCATCATTAACTTGTAGGCTCAATTTTGTAAAAGGCAAGGGTTGTCTCATATAAATAAGAAATCCTCACCTCATTTGTAAAACATGGAAAACGTTCAAATTATGTATCCTTTTATCTTTCTCTTGGTTTATTGGAGTATTTTAGCTATGCACACTTTTCTATGGATGTCTTTCTCTCTTGCATGAATGGTGAATGGAAGAATTTTTAGGGTTTGACAGTCACATGCTAAATGGATGCTAAGAATAGTTGTGACAAATTGTTCTCAAGGGTGACCTTATAGGGTGCATCTCCTTGTTCATTTCTTGATTAATGTTTGTAAGTTTATCTCCTAACCCTAGTTTAACGTAATTCTTGAAGTGATTTGGACTAAGGAAGGGTTTGTTTCCTAGCATTTTTTCGACTTGCATGAGGAGACCTTCCTATCATGGATCTCTCCATAGTTCTATTGGTCCTTGGAATTCTCTAGTTTCCCTAATTAGGGTTTTTCTATTTACCCAAGATGTTGTTATATTTTCCCTAGTCGCAAGTAGTGGAAAATCATATTAAGAGGAGGGTCATTAGCCTCAATATCTCATAGCCCTAGGGTTTGAGACAAGAATATAAAACCTTATCCTTCAACTCTCTTCTTTTTCATCAAATTTTATATGTTTTATTTTAGTTTATGCATAGAAATATTTTTACACTAGAAAAAGACCTAAAAATCTAAATAAATTAAGGTAGTTGCGAATTTGTTTTTCTAATCCACCCTGAAATTTCGCCATAGGGTTTTAGACACAAACCCTAGAGGGTGTACTCATTTGAGGAAGTGCAATGGGATCCATGAAACCATTTCAAATCGTGAATCCAAGTGTGTTTAGTATTTCTATTTATCCTCCAATTTTGTCTTAGTCCAATTGTTCTCTTTCCCTTGAGGGCACACTTTTTGGAGTGCCTTCCTTGGGAAGTGTGACATTACCTTGGGAAACAAGAAGTTGCCTCAAAGGGCATGATTTTATTTGATAAAGTGAATAAATCCATATATGATACTTGTGTCTAGATTTGATATTGTTTGACTCCAATAAGGCATTCATAATAACTATTAATATTTTGTGGGAGTATCTATGTCTTGTTGGTGGTTGCATGTATCGTTCACTTATTAGGGTCCCCCCCTAGTTCTTGGATTTACCCGAATTGTTGATATCTTAAACTATGATTACATTGGGCTTAACTCTTTCTCGAGCTTATGTTCAGTAGCATTAAGTATACAATATTGCCTTGATTTGCAAAGGGATTCTAGTTTGAGCCGTAACACTTTCCAAACACCATCGAGACAATTTTGACAAACATGTGCCTCTTGGAACACCTCAACAATCTTGTCTCTTTTTCATAATGATTTGTGTGGTCCACTTCCTTCTATTTCTTTCTCTAGTTTCAAGTAATTCTTAACTTTCATGGATGATTTCTCGAGAGCACTTAGGTTTACTTATTAAACTTAAGAGTGAATTTTTTGACATGTTTTTGGCCTACAAGGCCCTTGGAGAAAAACAATATGGATATCAAATTGAAAAGTTAATAAAAAATAATGGATGAAAATATGTAAAAAATAAATTAAAAATTAATACATTGTACATGGAATTCATATGCAACATATTTCTCCATATACACCATAGAAAAATTGTGTTATTGATAGAAAGAATCACAATTTAATGGAAATGGATAATTGTAGGATCCAATCTAAGGGATTAAGTCCTCCTTTCTGGATGGAAGCCATTAATTGTGTTGATTACATAGACAATTAGATCCATTATTTTGAAGGTGATCCTTCCTCATGGCTAGATCTTAGAGGCCTGTAGGATCTCTATATTGTCCATTATTCTAACATAATACCGATAGAGCTAGTACCATTTATTCCGTTATTCATTGATGTGGTTATGTCTTGGATTGTTTCCAACAAGGAAGAAACCTTGGCATGACTAACATGGTCAGGTGGCATGATTTCAGTTAACCTATATTTTTCACCATACTTGGAGTAATTAGATTTAGTTTCATTTGAGTTCAACATTTACTGTTACCTATGCATTACAATTGTCATTATTTTTTATTTATTTATATTGTTTCATTTTGAACAAGGTAGAACATAAGTGCCTACCTCTGATTCTTTTAATGGATTTGTTGTTAGATGTGTGTGTAGGTATATAGGAACCCATGATATCCTATGGGGTTCTCATACACTCTCGAAAAGAATGCATGTTCGACAATTCGAGCCAATCATTATGCCTCACAGTGCCTGGAGCATTCCTTCTAGATATACCAGAGCGAAGGGTTTCTTTTTTATTGTAAAGGCCAAGTTTTGGGGGCTATATTATGTAGAGCAATTATTTTGGGGCTAAATACCCCTGATCAAGTCATGGAAGGTCCCCTTGGTTTCCATGCCATGATGTGTTGGCTTAGTGGCCTTACTAAATGCCTCTTGATGGGAAGAAGTACCCCATCTTGTTATGCCATTTGGGCCTTGCGTTGATGTCCAATACTTCTTGGGATGGGTTTATTAGGACACATGAACAAACTCATATTTTTCTTTGTAGAGGTGATTGCACATGTAAGGGTTCTAATACCAAGTTTAGAACACCTTATTTTTCCCACATGGACCTATTGTTTTGATATAAAACCCCTCCTCTAGGTCTCCATACCAATGATGTCATTACTTAAAGAAGAGTCATGCATTGTTGAAAAGAAGGGCATTGAAGGATAAGCATATGGTGCGGTTAGTTGGGGAGTGAGGCCCTCCTTTTAGCTCATCTTGCACTTAGGGGAGCCCCATTTCACATTTTTATTTTATTTTATGTCATTGGGTGGTTTAGTCCCCAAGTTTGTGGGTGCACTATCCTAAAATTGTATATTTCATCATTAACTTGTAGGCTCAATTTTGTAAAAGGCTGAGGATTGTCTCATATAAATAAGACATCCTCACCTCATTTGTAAAACATCGAAAACGTTCAAATTATGTATTCTTTTATCTTTCTCTTGGTTTATTGGAGTATTTTAGCCAGTGCACACTTTTCTATGGATGTCTTTCTCTCTTGCATGAATGGTGAATAGAAGAATTTTTAGGGTTTGATAGTCACATGCTAAATGGATGCTAAGAATAGTTGTGACAAATCGTTTTCAAGGGTAATTGTTATCACACAACTTGTAGTTTCCCCTAGGGGTATCCCATCCGGGACGGTAGAGGAGATAGGAAACTAAAGAGGTGACCCAAGAGATGCCACAGTTCCCAAGGCAAGGTGGGTGTCACGTCAACCGGGGCACTCTTCGCTTTAGGTCAGGGTGTAACAAGACCTAGGGGGAGACCCTATAACCAATCACAGTTGATTGGACCCAATCAAAGGTTTCTAAAGGTAGGTAAATGAAGAGTTACGGAAACCAATGCAAGGCTAAGTGGACCTAGAAGTTGAGGTATGGTTGAAGGTGGTGTGAGAGATTGTTATTTTTCAACCTACGTATGGTTTAGGCCACATAATTGGGTATGATGACAAGGTGTAGTACCATATATTTACACAAGTGGGTTTTATTGTCTTGGGATGTGTGAAATGGCTTTATGTGGGCCCACAAGGTGAAGCTAGGTGTGAAGTTGGTACTATAGGTTAGGTAATGACTAGATCTATGGATCTAAGTTGTTTTTAGGACTACCCATGTACTAGATCTAGGGTTTGACACAAATCCCAGGGAGTGCGACTTGTTTTGAGGAGGAATAGTGCCTTGGTAGGTGGGCTAATGGGGTCAAAAAGTATGTCAAAGTGTAGATCGGGACACCTAGAATCCAAGTCAAGTGGGCTCAATGAGATATAATGGTTGGATCTTGCTAGATCTAGGTTTTAATTAAATAACCCTAAGTGGACCACAATCCCTTGAAACAAGGAATGTAACCCCCAAGGAAGATCATCACAAAAGGATACCCTAGACCTAGGTTTCAAAGTATGGCCTTTCCAAATCCACAAGAATCTCAACCACCCACCTCCTAGAAGTGGGCAAACTCACCTTCCCAAGGGAGTGCAACTTGCTCAAGGAGGGCTAAAACAAGGGTTAAGTGGGCCAAATCAAGTCCAATGGCCACCAAATTATAGATCCAAGTAGCTACTACCCTGATCTATGCATGTCCAAAGAATCAAGTGAATACAAGGGCTAGATCTTAGTAGATCTGAGTTTTGAGGTGCCTAGAAATTCAAAAGGGGGTTTTAACCCCTTAAAACATGGAAAGATGTCCACAAGGTAGAATTCACCAAAGTAAGAATCTGGGGATAGGTTATCAAGTGTCTAGATTGCAGATCAAGTGGGATCTCACCTACCCATGTGCTAGATCTAACCAAACAAGCCTCTTACTAGGAAGTGCGATTTGGGTTCAAGAGGGCTTTTTGCATTGAAAAGTGTGTCAAATTTTAGCCAATCACCACCAAACTATAGATCCAACTAGGGGTGGATGCTATAGAGGTGGGTTTTCAATATCTCTTCAAATGCAAGGCTAGATCTAAGTAGATCTAAGAAATACCAAAAACAAGGGTTTTAATCAATTAGGGTTTTTATGATCTAGAAATCATGGAAGATTCAAGGAAGAAGAAGATCATACCTCTTGGAGCATACCTGGATGAAGAGATGAATGCTAGTTGAGACGAGGATTACTTTGCCAAAGATCAAATGGAGAATTCTTGAAGCCCTCTTGCCAAATCGATTTTTCCAAGCCACATAGATTCCTTCTAACCTTTCAAAACCAAGGAGCAAAGCATCAATCAGTTTAACAAATTGAAGGTAGATACAAGGAAGAGAGAGAGAGAAACATAGAATAGTTGACACAAAGGAAAAACTACTCCCTGTCAAACCCAAAACGACTTCTTCCAAGCTTGAAGGGAAAGCCTCCCCACCAATTTTCCCTTGTCCAAAATGGCCCTCTTAACCTGTAAATAGATATGGCAAATATGCAAGATAGCTACAATAGATCCTCCAGTGCAATGGACAAAAGCATTTACAATCGAAACAACCAACATCCACTCCAATCCAAGCATGTAATCCAAAAGATAGAAATTTTTATTCCAAGAGCCAAGAGCCAAAAATCTCTAGATGAATTTTACAATGAGAGGCTCCCTCCTTAAATAGGATGGGGAGAGAGTACAATCCTAACCAGTTTTTACATGAGTGGCTAAGATTAAAAGATCATAAGATCTAATCAACGGCTAACAATAAATCATAACAATATATCACATGGATCACCCAACATAATGATAGCACCCCCACTAAATGGTACAAATAGGGGGTGACGTCATCCACTAGAGAAGTATAGGTGCCAAAATCCACCTCATGATGACTAGGACATGACAAAATAAGCACATGGTGGGGCTAGGAGGCATCAATCCTTACTAGCTCATCCCCAAAGCACAATAAAATAATAAAATATATCCAAGATAATATAAATGACCAAAACTGTCCTCCAAATCCATGACAGTGAAGCAGTAAATGACCTCCTGTGATCAATGTGGGCATACCCACATGGTGAAAACTGACTGGAAGGTAGTGAGATCACCCTGGAAGACCTCTGTGAAGACCAAATGCCAAAACCTTGCCTCAATTTCCCAAATCGATTTCCTCAATGACCACTTTATCCCATTTTTTAACTGCCTCGGTAACTGTGAAAGTGCCAAAATTGTCTCCTAGGGCATCTATGCTGTCAATATGAGCCCACCAGGCTCTCCGGAAGGGGGGTAAATGGTAAAAACAAGTGGCTGGACCACCCCCTCCATCATCAGCGCCCTAGGTGAACTGGCCAGTCATGGCCCCTGCTGCTCAGGCTGGGGAATCAGCCCCAAATCTGGTCAACAAGTGTAAAAATGCATCAATGACTGTCAGAAGTGCCCGGAACTGAAAGATAAGTGTCTCATTAGATCCAGAAGACCCAAATCCACTAGAAATGTGTACTCATACACCATGGGTTGTCCTAATGGGCCAGCTGTAGGGTCCACCATATATGGTCAAATGCATAATCTGCTGATCTGAAGTAAAAATAAAGCCTGCTGAATTGCATCTATCATCATCTGATCCATCTATCCATCATATGATATCATCATCAAGTATGTGGGACCATCAATCATCATAATAGGCATCTATACATGGCCCACATCATCACAGATCCCAATAATATACAACCAAGGATAAATCACATCAGTAGACTAAGACATGCTTCTCTAATCATTCTCACAGCCAAGCTCAAAGTATAACATCCATTCAGTGGCATTAATCAAGTACACATATTCTGTTGTTATATAAAATTACTTGCACAATAGTTCACATAACAAACTCACCCATTGGACATGGTCAAACTGCTAGTGAAGGGTGAAGGCTAGGAACAAGGTTGGGCCAAGGGTTTGACCTATCTACCTCAACTCAAAAATAATTTGGACTGGGAGAAGGGGGGGAAGCTACAAACTATGTGCTGGACAAAAGAACACGGGGGATGGTTGTGCCTCACAAATGGATAAGTTGTTTAGAGAGTGCTTATTCAACTTAGGCATCATGTCTACATCAAGTTGATCCAGGTTCATTAGGATCATTCAATTTTATTCCATGGCCTTTTTGGCCCACATAACCCTTCGGATTTCAGATGTGCTGAGAAGCACAACTAGTTGCAGCTTGCATCCAGGGCATGTTTTTCAAATATTCATAAGGTCAGCAATTGTTTAGATATAAATTTTAACAGCCATTGCTTTTTGGACCTTTTTATTTATACTCTTCGCGGAGTATTTTTAGCGGTTCATCGCTCTTGCCCTTTTTTTTTTAGTTTCCATGGGCGAATTTTTAAGTTTCCATAGGTAGAACATGAGCTTTCAGTTTTAGCCAACAACATCTCAAGTGACTAGGGGGAGTTCGAGCCAATGCCAAACATCGAGACAACCGACCAAAATGATTTAGGCCTACAATCCAACCCACCAAAGGTGAGTTTTGTCACCAACTTAGAGCCGAGACACTGAATATACAGGGATGCGGTCCAAACACAAAGGTAGAAAAATGGGGAAGTCCTCAGTATCAGAAAGTCAAATGAGATAGGTCAAGGTAAAAAGTCAAATAGGAAGGTCATGTATGGATGGAGTCAAGTGGATATGGAGCCTACACTAGCAGACAACTGGTGTCAGGAAAGACCATATCTATGTAAGGTGGAAAACCAGTGAGCTTTGTTAAATGACCTAAATGTGCAAGTAATTGTCCATTTTAAAATTTACAGTTCATTTTATTCAGTTTGCCACATCAGGAATAATATACCAAGCAAATGCTGTGATCATGACTAAATCAACAAGATAATAATCCACAGTCAGTGATAACATTCCATATATCATACAACATCATCATAATAATAATCATCATGAACTATCTGAAACACTGCTGCAATACATCTCTAAGCACTGAACTGGAACTGTATGGGATAAAGGGTCACATCGATCATCAAATCTGAACTCTCAAGGCTCAGCCTTGACACAAGGTCAAACATAAATCTGAATCATATACTGCTCTGATCATGAGTGATCCAAAATGTATAGCCATGCTTTGGAATAATAGAAGCTCTGGAATGTGCTGATATCTGCTGTACAAGAATAGTAGCCCTGCTACTATGGTGTGATAATAATAACCTTAGAGGGTGCATCTCCTTGTGCATTCCTTGATTAATGTTTGTAAGTTTATCTCCTAACCCTAGTTTAATGTAATTCTTGAAGTGATTTGGACTAAGGTAGGGTTTGTTTCCTAGCATTTTTTCTACTTGCATGAGGAGACCTTCCTATCATGGATCTCTCCATAGTTCTATTGGTCCTTGGAATTCTCTAGTTTCCCTAATTAGGGTTTTTCTATTTACCCAAGATGTTGCTATATATTCCCTAGTTGCAAGTAGTGGAAAATCATATTAAGAGGAGGGTCATTAGCCTCAATATCTCATAGCCCTAGGGTTTTAGACAAGAATATAATACCCTATCCTTCAACTCTCTTCTTTTTCATCAAATTTTATATGTTTTATTTTAGTTTATGCATAGAAATATTTTTACACTAGAAAAAGACCTAAAAATCTAAATAAATCAAGGTAGTTGTGAATTTGTTTTTCTAATCCACCCTAAAATTTTGCCATAGGGTTTTAGACACAAACCCTAGAGAGTGTACTCATTTGAGGAAGTGCAATGGGATCCATGAAACCATTTCAAATCATGAATCCGAGTGTGTTTAGTATTTCTATTTATCCTCCAATTTTGTCTTAGTCCAATTGTTCTCTTTCCCTTGAGGGCACACTTTTTGGAGTGCCTTCCTTGGGAAGTGTGACATTACCTTGGGAAACAAGAAGTTGCCTCAAAGGGCATGATTTTATTTGATAAAGTGAATAACTCCATATATGATACTTGTGTCTAGATGTGATATTGTCTAACTCCAATAAGGCATTGATCATAGCTATTAATATTTCGTGGGAGTATCTGTGTCTTGTTGGTGGTTGCATGTATCTTTCACTTATTAGAGTCTCCCCCTAGGTCTTGGATTTACCCGAATTGTTGATAGCTTAAACTATGATTACATTGGGATTAACTCTTTCTCGAGCTTATGTTCAGTAGCATTAAGTATACAATATTGCCTTGATTTGAAAAGGGATTCTATTTTGAGCCGTAACACTTTACAAACACCATCGAGACAATTTTGACAAACATGTGCCTCTTGGAACACCTCAACAATCTTGTCTCTTTTTCATAATGATTTGTGTGGTCCACTTCCTTCTATTTCTTTCTCTAGTTTCAAGTAATTCTTAACTTTCATGGATGATTTCTCGAGAGCACTTAGGTTTACTTATTAAACTTAAGAGTGATTTTTTTGACATGTTTTTGGCCTACAAGGCCCTTGGAGAAAAACAATATGGATATCAAATACAAAAGTTAATAAAAAATAATGGATGAAAATATTTAAAAAAATAAATTAAAAATTAATACATTGTACATGGAATTCATATGCAACATATTTCTCCATATACACCATAGAAAAAATTGTGTTATTGATAGAAAGAATCACAATTTAATGGAAATGGATAATTGTAGGATCCAACCTAAGGGATTAAGTCCTCCTTTCTGGATGGAAGCCATTAATTGTGTTGATTACATAGACAACCACATTCCCATAAAGTATCTGAAAGATATAACACCAGAAGAAGCATGGAGTAAAATTAAACTTGATGTGAGCCTCCTTCATGTATTTAGTAGTGAAGTACAGACTCACATTGACAGTGAAAAACAAAAGGCAATATCCTACTTGAGTGAGAAGTGCATATTTGTTTGATATTCTCAAGATGTAAAAGGTTATAGACTTCTTCAATCAAAATACAATGGCATTATTATTGCAGCGGGAGTAGGAAGGTGTTCTACATCCTAGTATGGCGGAGATGTTGTCACGTAACATAGCATTATGTACCAAAAATAAAAAGTAATTAAAAAATTCATGTCAGCTCATAAAATAAAAAATGAAAACCAAATAAAATGTAATTAAAAAAATCCATGTTGGCTCATAAAATAAAAATTTAAAGCAAAATAAAATGTTATTAAAAAAATCCATGTTGGCTCATAAAATAAAAAAATAAAAACAAACATAGATCCATCTTAAACCAAGATCTATCCAAAAAAAAATGTACACCTCCAAAAAAAATTACTCCTCAAGAAATTGGATCCCTCTCGGTGCTTGATAGATCCAAGTTTAAGATGGATCTATGATAGTTATAATAGATGTTAAATTTGATGAAAATCTCTTGGATTGTGAACCTAAATTGGTGTATGTGCCACCTTCAAAGATTGTCCCCTCTTCTCTTCTCAAATTCTTTACCTATTATCCTGCTATGGTTTCTTCTTTAAATGATGACAATGAGGATGAAAATCAACCGCCATTTTATTACTGTCCCCCATTTGGGTCCATTGAACATGAATTTGATGTTGAACTTTGGTGTTGTCATTGATGTCAAGCAAGAAGCATAATGATGTCATGCAAGAAGCATGAAGTCTTAAATCCAGTTTGAAGAAGTATATATAAAATATGTGCGCAAGTATCTGCAAGTCAAAGAAAGTCTTAAAACCAGGTTACAAAACGAGGTTGTCTATGCATGGCACTGCAATGTGAAAGTCCCACCAAGCTATGGAACTAGTGTGTGCAAGACCCACAAATTCATGGCACTCCATCCACGCAAGATAAGACAAGTGGAAAATGTTTGAGTAATCTTGACAGAAAAGAAAGGAAGAAGGGGCATCACCGACTTAGAGAAGCTCCAACTTGTGGACATATCAATTGAGCAAGTTTAGTGTAAATAAGAATTAGATTGATGAATAAGAAGTAAGCTTGTAAGCAGAAATGAAGTAACATTATGAATTTGCAAACTTCGGGTCAGATGAAATGCTCATGGGAATCAAAGGAAATATGAATTGAACAGTTATGTGAGGTTACAAGAAATGCATAAGAATGAGGAGCAGTCGTACAGATATAAGGATAATTTGTGAGAAAATACCAAGGAGCATTTGGATGAGTACGTGCATAGAACCATAACTTCAAGAAGGACTAAAGCATAAGTTTTGAGCAGAATTGAAGCAGAGCACATCAAAAGTGCGCATAACAGGAAGCAAAGCAGAGCACATATCATAGTGTGAATTGTGTGTGAAAATCTAAAGACAATGTGACAGAAGTACAACAACATCTATCTCGGGTTGGTAGGTGTTGGAACCCTAACAACACCCCTTGATTTGTGCAAAATCAAGGCCCCCCCATTAGAATTTTGTAAATACTTAGATTTTACTTTTCTCCCATCTTATCTTGATTTGGTAGGTGATTACATGATTTTCTCACTCTCTATGATGCTTTCCTTTGACTTGGTTTTTATGAAAGATCATTTGGTGGTCTTTTGGGATTTTCATGATTGGTACTCTTTCTTTTTATCTAATGATGAATTTACGACTTTGTGATTATTATACTAAAGCAATTAGTCAAAATTTTATAATCATTTTATGACTGCATTTAAACTCAATGTTTTGCCGATAAATCATTATTTTTTCATTCAAGCCTCTTTGGATCCTTGTTGAAAAACATGTATATACTCTTAGCTATCTATCTATCTATCTATATATATATATATAATTAATGATGATTGAATTACATCCATAAATCATATAATAAAATTATATAAAATGTATATCAATTCTTCATTAAATATTTTCAATCCTCTTTATAGTTTTGACAACAAACATCTCTTACTACAAACAACATTACACTTTCGTATATATATATATATATATTTTATGGGCTTGAAAGGGAATAAATTCATTTCTTCAAAATAATAAGCAAGCTTATAATTACAAATGTTTACATGTGGCAAAACAAATAATAACGTGTTTCATTCCTTGCTTTAATATTATGAATTTTTAAAGTTAAAATCAATTCACGTTATTTTAGCATAATCATATACAATAAGATGAGTTTGGCAAGTCGGCTTCATTGACATCCTAAGGATTTGCTTTTATACTATTTTAACATCCACCAACTTACCTCAACACGAGAAAAACAATGCAATGCATTAACAGCTTTGTTAGTTATTCAAAAGAGAGGATTTTATCATTTTTATTATTCATAATAAATCTCATATTGTATTTCTTTCTTAGTATTTATTACTTAAACTACCATAAAGGTAATAAGTTGACGCACAGATTGAAAAGATTGGTTAATATTTATAATGTATTTTAACTCTTCTTATTACAGGTAGTTTCTTCAAGTCGTTGCGAATTTTTATGAGGATATGAATTTCATCAATAAGTTATTGCATATTTTACGGTAAGATTGCATGCGATCATTCTGTGGAGCATAACGCATAAAAACAGAACCATCTCTAGAAGATGCCACAGGTCTACGTATAGAATGCCACGAGTATTCTTCATAACGATGCTATCAGATTGTAGACGTCGTTGGATATTGAAGGAAATGGAGTTTCTTCCATAATATACAAGACACATCATCAAACAGAAACCGCAGGAAACTACAAAAAGGTCAAGGAGGAAGTTAAAAAATGGATCACGCACCAAAATTGAGGGGAAAATTTCGGGGTCCATGTGGGAGCAAACCGTGAAGAATCTGAAAACACGGTTGAAAACCCACTTCACAAATAGGGTCCTTAACCCCTAGGCGCGGGTCGTTTTTGAAATCTCTCAACAGATATGGAGACATTTGTGCCCGAACAGAGCAAAACTTTCCAAAATTTGGTTGCGGCCGGTTTGGTGTTTCGTGGAACGAACCAAAGTTTTTGGGATTGAATTCTATCCTTCCCACTGTTTTGTACATCTATAAATTCGACCTCATAGGTCTGAGACAGGGGAGGAGAATGCTCTATAAAATATTAGGGAATTAATTCGCTGAAGGAATTTTCATTTCTAAAAACTCTGTTCGTTTCTTTTGCTGAGGGGTTTGAGTATGTTGAAGAACACTGTTTACATTGGGAGTCAAAAAATCCACTGTGCTGAGGGGTTCTTTTGAGATTTATCTCTGTGGTACTGTTAAGCACTCTTTCAAAAATTGGTATCATTTTGAACTAAGTTTTTGAATACTTATTATATATACTGCTTATGGTTTTCTTCTGTTATTATCACTTGTAATTATATTTTGTTATAATTATGTGAATCATTTATGAATAGCTAGAAGCACGAATTCATTTTTATATTTGATTCATTTTTATATTTGATTTATGATATTGTATGAGTCATATTTAGTTAATTAAATCTACTTATATAATATTTTATTATATTAGTTCGCTTACTGAAAAAATGTGTTTCTAACATATATTTAATCAAGTAATCAATCATTTTATATTTCAAATGTTAAAATGTTAGTAGTTCACATGTTCTATGATATTTTCATGTTTTATAATGATAAATAATTTATGTTTATTATTCTTTAAATATGAATGTAATTTCTGAACTGAAAGTTATTTATAATATTGACTTTGATGATTTTTTTCAAGGTTATATCATTTAACTTTTTGTTATCACTATTTTCATAGAAAGTTAACATAATTACTAGCTTGCTTTTGGTCAAGATAGGGCTAATTAGATTAGATTAGATTTTAATTTATAGCTTAGTTTTTCTATTTGTAAAGTAGCAACTCTATATTATTAGGATTAAATTAGGCTATTTAAAATACAAAAAAATCCCTAAAAAGTTTAGAGACTCTTTCCAGAGCATCAATTCAAAGGTAGTAGGACCTTAAACCTGCGAGAATATACTAATTCAAGCACACCATAAGCTGTATTAAGTGACTTGTGTGGGTTGATTCTCCTTAATTGGCCTTAGTCAGAAAATCCGGCCAACAGTAGGGCATGACAAGGAAAGGAGACTACAGTCTCCACTCAGGTTGGTGCCTAAACACAACAATTTGGTGCTTGCGTAGAGTATTGGTGTCCTCATAGGTTGGAGTCTGTACCAGTAAGTTGGTGTTTTCACAGAGGATTGATGTCCTCACAAGTTGGAGCCTATAATCAGCGAGTTGGTGCTTGCATGTGGGATTGGTGTCTAAGTGAGTTGGTATCCCATCATTGGATATTGGTGTCTCTCATCTATCTATGTAATCCAATTTTCATACATATATATATGTATATGTATATGTATGTATATATATGTGTGTGTGTGTGTGTGTGTGTGTATGTATGTGTATGTGTATGTGTATGTATATATATAACTTTTTCAAATATTCTACGCACGGTTGTCTTTTATTGATGTGCTTTTAAATAGGAATTGGTGCATGATTTTTAAATTTAGCCCCCCTCTCAGTATCATTAAGAATTCCAACATTTGCACCAACACCACCGCTTTCTACATGAGTCTGTTCAACATGTGAAGTAGCTAGTGATCTTGCCAATGATCGCAGATATTAGCCTTGAACATGTTCACAGTCCAAGCAAAAGTTTCAAAGACTAATGATATAGATACATTTTCAAAATATTATGTCCATCCAGATTGGGGAACAGATATGAATGAATAATATCATTCCTTAATGGTGAATGATACTTAGGATCTTGTACCTATTTTGAAATGAAGAAAAAATTTCATATGTAAATGGGTCTATATAACTAAGTATACACATGATGGAATTGTTGAACGAATTAAAGCAAGTTTAGTTGCCAAAGGATTTTCCCAAGTTGAAGGAATTGACTACAAAAAACTTTTTGCATGTCACCAAAATGAACACTGTCTACTTTGTTCTAGCTCTTTCCACTTCACATAAATGAGAAGTCCATCAAATGTGTGCCAAGTCTGTCTTCTTGCATGGGGACTCACAACAATAAATTTACATGGAACAACCTTTTAGATATGTTAAGAATGACTCCAACCTTGTTTGTCACCTTAAGAAATATCTTTATGGCCTTAAGCATGCTCTTTGGAATTTGTGTGCCAAAATGGATAACTTTCTCCTTGACACTTGTTTTTCTAAATGCCATTCTGACTCCAATGTTTATACTCAGAAAGTAGGAAACTATTACATAATCCTTGTTCTTTTATGTTGATGATGTTTTTCTTACTGATAGTGACTTTAAACTTTTAACCCATATGAAATCCATCCATAAGAAAAAATTTGAAATGACCAACTTAGGACATTTACATTATTTTCTTGGCCTTCAAGCCTTGCAAACCAAAGAATGAATTTTTCTTTCTCAATCTAAGTATGCTTGTGACATCCTTCATTGCTTTCTCATGGATGATTCTAAACTAGCTCAATCCTCCTTCCACTATGGAGTCAAACTTACTACCGCAGGCACTACACCCAAAATATATGTTATTTTGTATTGTCAGTTAGTTGGTAGTCTTTTGTACTTGACTCGTGCCCATCCTAATATTTCATTTTACTTTGGTCTTGTTTCCTGGTATATGCAAATGCCCCATGACAGTGTTTGGAAATCGACAAAACAATACTTTGGTATATTTGGTGTACAGTTCAATTTTGGATTCATTATAATTTAGGAGAAATCCTTTGTTGGTTGGTTTCATTGATTTAGATTAGGTTGGTGACCCTAATGATTGGAATTCTACTATAGGTTATGTTTTTCAGTCTTGGTTCTAGACATGTCACTTGGGAATGTAAGAAACAACAAGCTCTTTCTCTTTCTTTAGTAGAAGTAGAGTATTGAGTTGTAGTTAATGCAAGTCAAGAATCCTTGTGGCTTTGACATATCTCTTCAAAGTTTGGATTCAAGTATCAACATCCAACTACCCTCTAGTATGACAATCATAGTGTGATCAAGTTCATTGATGTAGGAGAATTCAAAAAACTATCTAGGTGCAGGGAAGCGAGCATGATTCCAATTGACGATCAGAAGTTCCAGAAATGAGCTATAGTTTTTCACGGGAGTTCATATGCATGACAACGTTGGAAGAATACGTGGAGGAGAAATATCATGCATTCACTGAGATATTAGAGGCATGTGTATCCATCCAATCAATGAAGGAAAGAACCTGAAGGAGTATTGGGATTGTTATGTCAAGAGAGACCATAACCATTTGATAGGTTATCTGGAGTAACCCCATATATTGGATCAAGCAACATCGGAATTCGATGCATTGGTGATGCCTTATCAGAGGCCATCCATTAGAGAATAGTATCGACAGGTGCAAACTGGGAAGGTTGATTGAGTGAAGAGTTATGATGTATTGCGATGCGGCATGGAAGAAGTTGGAACACCAGGAACAGGCTATCATTAACATGACATCATAGTTGTCACACTAGAAGAAACTCATCAGGATTTGTTGGATCAGGAAGCCAAGGTGGAGATTCGGTAGAGAGACAAGGCATTAACAAAGGCAAGGCATCAGAAGGGAATGCCGAGGAGAGAGAATCAAATAGTGCTTTGAGGAGATGGCATCGAAAAGTGCCATATGAAGATGATCTGAGCTGTCGAGGAGTGATGTATGATAGTATATTGGAGGTAATTTAATTTGTGAGGATTTGAAGGGTCTCAGAGCCCCTATTTAATGAATTGTAAAGTTGAGACATAATTGTATATTACATGTTATTGTTCATAATAGAAGAGGGGTTTATCGATCCCATACTTTATGAATGAATTTGTTTTCAGGTGTGTGTGTGTGTGTGCAACTTGTATTGTGCATGACCAATTGAGAGTCATTTTCCCTTTTGCATAGGGCAAATTGTTCTGCACTCTGACCTGCAACACCTTAGAGATGGGGTGACCTGTGTCACTCACGAAATATTAAGTTCAACATCATCACAACAAACACATTGAGATAGAGACACATTTCATCAGAAATCTTAGTCAGGATCACATTCTCAAAGTTATATTTTTCCCTACAAATGATCAAGTTGTAGACATCTTCACACTAACGCAAATTTGGGGTCTAAAATGAGACTTGTTATAAGTCAAATCTGCACTTCTCTATTCGTGATCACATTGCTCTATTGATCACACAAAAGGACAATATGGATGGAAGAGCTGGATTGACCTTGGATGAATTATTGCTGAGATCATACATCTTCAGCTGAAAATCTTATTTTTTCCACAGTTTTCATGACATGTGCGCTACTCTTGCTATAGTCATCTAGTGTTCTAAACGTTGGTCTTATTGAAGACAACCTGCACACTTCCTTCAAAATGTTGTGTACGCTGGTTGTTAAGAACAAGAGTTACATACTGTGCGTTGGCCTACTTGTATGATACCCACGCATATCTTAAGATGAAATGAAAAAATATATTAAGATTACGAATTGGGATTAGTTGAGGTTGGTTCTGTAACTCCCCCAACCTCCCAATTCAACCACCTCTCGAATCTAACTTCTAACCTTGTGCCATAAATACAAGGGGAATCCATGAGGGAGAGGCCAATGAAGAAGAAGCTGTTGTTACGCTAGAGGAGTTCTTAAGTCATTGTTAGGAGCAGGAGCCTAGGACTCGGTTACAGAAGTGTTTGGACAGATCAGGTATATTTGTACTTATCCACATTTCTTTGACAATAAAAGGTGGAAATACCCTTCCAGTCCTAAAGAAATGACTCTTTTGTTGGATATCTGATTGTAGTTAATGTTAAATTGATTTCAATTTCATTATATATTTACAGTCAAGATACGCCGAGGAAGGTTAATTTGTTTTGCAGGTTCATCATTGGGGAAGATTGGGTGAAAGCTAGGACCAACCATCATTAAAAAGGTACAAATTTCATAATCCTAATCTATTTCCATTCGTAGTAATTAATTTGGTAGTGTCATTTCCCCCACTATAAGGTATCTTCATGAACAACGGAACTGGTGACTCCGCAGGGGAGCACCGGTTGTTTTTGCTATAGGGACCTTGCTAGGTTTTCTTTCAGTTTTACAGTCTATTGATTTTTTGAGAGATTCTTATAAGTTTCTTTTATGTTTCCTTTCGATTTGATTCATTCCAGTTTGATTGTGCGAGCCTTTTCATTTTCTTTCAGTCCCCGTGCGCTAGTCTTTTGTGCATACAGAAGCACACTTTATTCCCTATGCACTAGTTCCCTTGAGCTATACCTGTGCACTTTTTGCTGCAGGTGCTGGTTGCTATACCAGACAGAAGCCCATCTTTCCTGTAGGTATAAGCCTTTCATTAAGGTTTGGTTTTCAGGTTTTAGGGTTTATTGTTGGCATTTTCCTTGCTTCTTTGACTGATTACTGAGACATCTTTGTCTTTTTACGAGTCTTGTTTACCTCTTGAAAGTCCTTTAGATTGATTTACCTACTTCAGCATTTGTTTTAGGTGTCTTTCCTGGTTTTTATGCTTTTTGAACCTATGTGCGGCTCCATGTTAGTTACAGTGGTGCACTTTTTACCCTAGATGCATGTTGCACTCCTGCAGACCTGCATAGTCAATGCTTGTTGTCTATTGCAATACATGCGCACTTTTACTGAGTATTGCCTTATTTTTTATGGTTTGATCCCAACTTGAGTCTTTAGGGTCGTTTTTGAAAGTGTTGATAGTCTGGATACCTTCTGAACTTCTATTCAGGTTAGTTTGAGTTGGTTGAAGCCTTCTTGATAGCTTTTCCTTTGAGTTTGTGTGGAAGTAGAGTCACCTTTGGTTTGCTTTCCTACCCTACCTGTGTAGCAGTTGGTTTCTTGGGTTTTTATGCTTAGGAGCAGCCTTTTTTTTTTTTTCCCGTTGCATGCATCAATTTCCCCCTTTTTCTTTTACATCTCGTTCCAAATCTTGAGTTTTTCATTGAAAAAGCTCTATAGGTCAAGTCTTTATCGGTCTTTTGATTTGATTTTTTTAAGCCATTAGGTATTTTATCTTTACCCACACTTTCGTTAGATCTTACTTTTTCCTTTTTCAGATTCATTTTCTTTTGCAAATAGAAGAAAAAGATCAAAATTGAAATTGGTATCTTAGATTGTAAGAATTATCATCATTTTTTCGAAGTAGCATAGATTGTCTTGCTTTGAAAATTTAAAAGAAAATTGAAAAAAAGTGTATGCTTAGGATTGCCTTGTTAGAAAAACAGAATTGCGGAGCAATAACAATAAACAGAAATGCAAATATAATCACACAAACACATTACAAGAGAGACACAAATATATCGTGGTTCACCCAAGATGGGCTACATCCACATTGAAATTGCCAGTCCTTATTATTATACCGTCTAGCAAAGTGAAGGGATACAACCTGCAGCATAGCCGATGCAGTTCCTCTTCACTGTTTCTCAATCTCTCTTCACGATCTCATAGATATTTAAAATGCATAAAACCTAATACATTTCTTACTCTAGTCGTATTACAATGTCCTTCTTTTATAGGGGAAATAAAATGGGAAAATACCACAGGTTACCCAAAACCATGGGCCTAAAATCTGTTAGTGAAACAACCCATAATTTCTTTGCACTCCCCCAGACCCCCTGGGGATCGTGCCAGGATCATAACCAAACCTGGGGTATAGACACGGCTGAATAATAATATATCTGAATCTGGAGATCAGGCTCCACAAACCAACAATCTCCCACTTGGATACTAATCACAACAACTCCACTGCTGCTGCACTTGCTGGACCTTGGACTTGGAAAATTTATCATCTTCACCTTCATGCTAGAAGGCCAACTGAAACAGAGCAGGAACTTAGATTCTCTCTAGTCACTACCTTTGTGAACATGTCTGCAGGATTCTGGCTGGTATGTATTTTTTCTAGCTTCAATAGTTCATCTTCCATAACAGAGCGTATGAAATGGTACTTGAGCTGTATATGTTTAGTCCTGGACTGGAATGATGATTTCTTTGCAAGATGAATGGCACTCTGGATGTCACTATACAACCTGCTATCCTTCTGCTCCTTACCCAATTCGTCCATAAACCTCTACAACCTAATCATCTCTTTACTAGCCTCTGTAACAGCAACATACTCTGCTTCCGTTGTTGAAAGTGTAACAACCTTTTGCAGTTTTGAAATCCAGCTTACTGTTGTTCCACCTACAGTAAACACATACCCTGTGGTGCTCCTCCTGCTATCCTTATCACCTGCCATATCTGCATCAACATATCCCTGTAGAACAGTGTCTGAACCTCCAAAACATAATGCCTGAGTGGTAGTACCTCTCAAATACCTAAGAATCCACTGTACTGCCTTCCAATGTTCTTTACCTGGATTGTTCATATATCTACTCACAAATCCCACTGCATGTGCAATATCTGGTCTTGTGCACACCATGGCATACATCAAGTTGCCAACTTCTGATGAATAGGGAATCTTGGACATGTAATCTGTCTCTTCCTGTGTCTTGGGACACATTTCCTTACTTAGATTGAAATGGCTAACCAAAGGTGTACTAACTGGTTTTGCATTTTGCATTCTGAACCTCTCCAACACCTTTTGTATGTACTCACCCTGAGACAATGTCAATTTGTGATTTTTCCTATCTCTTGTTATTCTCATACCAAGGATTTCCTTTGCAGCACCCAAATCCTTCATCGCAAATCAATTAGCTAACTTCCTTTTGAGCACATTTATTTCTTGCATGTTAGACCCTGCAACAAGAATGTCATCTACATACAATAACAAGATAATATATGTTCCATTATCTAGCCTCTTGAAATAAACACAGTGGTCAGGATGACATCTACTATAACCTTGTTTTGTCATAAACCTGTCAAATTTTAAATACCACTGCCTTCGAGCTTGCTTCAAACCATACAAGCTCTTTTTCATCTTGCACACCAAATTATCCTTCCCTTTGACCTCATATCCTTGTGGCTGCTGCATATATATCTCTTCCTCCAAATCTCCATGGAGAAAGGTTGTTTTTACATCTAACTGTTGAAGATGCAAATCTTCTGCCACCACTAAACTTAAGATAGTCCTAATTGAATTCATCTTAACAACAGGAGAAAATATTTCATCAAAATCTATACCTTTCTTCTGTGCAAACCCCTTTACAACAAGTCTGGACTTGTACCGCTTCTTACCTCCTTCTTCCTTCAACTTGTAAATCCATTTGTTCTGCAATGCTCTTTTACTAGTAGGCAAATGAACCAAATCCCAAGTCTGGTTTCCTAGCAATGAGTCCATCTCCTCATTCATGCCTTACCCCCACTTCTTTCTAGTTTCCACATGCATTACTTCTTCATAAAACTCTGGTTCACCAGCATCAGTCATCAATAAATAATGCATTGAAGGAGAGTATCGTTCAAGGAGTATACTTAACCTAGTAGATATTCTTACACTTGCAAGAGTTTCAGGTGCTTGCTGTTGTTCTTTATTTTCTGGCACCTTTGGAACTTCATTTTCCTCAATTTCATCAAGTACTGTGTACTCTGTGTTTTCCTTTTCTTGATTCTTTCCCTGCAACTGATCTTTATACATGACCTTTTCATTGAATATGACATCTCTACTTTTAATGATTTTGTGATTTTCAAAATCCCATAAGCGATAACCAAAATCATCAACCCCATATCCAATAAAGGTACATTTCTTGGATTTAGCTTCAAGCTTTGTTCTATTTTCTTTATCAATATGGACAAATGCTTCACAACCAAACATTCTCATAAATGAGTAGTTTACCTTTTTACATGTCCATGCCTCCTCTGGAATACCACCATCCAAAGCACTTGAAGGCCCTCTGTTTATTAAATAAACAACAGTATTTACAACATCTTCCCAAAACTGTAAGGGAAACCCTGCATGCAATCTCATACACCTTGCATGCTCCATGATTGTTCTATTCATCCTTTCTGACACACCATTTTATTGTGGTGTTCATGGGATTGTCTTCTCTCTACGAATCCCATGGTATGAACAGTAACTATCAAACTCCTTGCCGCAGTATTCACCTCCATTATCAGATTTGAGACACTTCAACCTTTTTCTTGTCTCATTCTCAACCAAAGCTTTCCACTTCTTACAAGTAGAAAACACATCAGATTTATGTCTTATGCAATAAACCCAAAGTTTTCTAGTTGCATCATCAATAAATGTAACATAATAATGAGAGCCACCAAGAGATTGTACCTGTGTCGGTCCCCATACATTTGTATGCACAAGCTCTAACTTTTTATTCTTGTTCTGTTTTTCAACCCTGAGAAATCTGACTCTCTTCTATTTTCCATAAACACAGTTGTCACAGAATTCCAAACTTACCTGCTTTAAATCTGGTAGTAACTTCCTTGAGTGGAGAATCTGCATCCCCTTCTCACTCATGTTGCCAAGCCTATGATGCCACAATGCTGTATTTGTTCCTGTGGAAGTTAAAGAGATAGAATAGTCAGTATTATGAGGACATAAATACAACGTACCTACCCTGTCTCCTTTTGCTATCACCATTGATCCTTTAGTGATATTCCACCACATTTCTCCAAACATATATAGACAACTGCCATCTCCCAACTGCCCTGTTGAGATCAGATTTCTTTTCATAGCAGGAATATGCCTAACATCCTTTAACAGCCAGTCAGTTTCATTCTTAAATTTTATCCATACCTTACCCATTCCAACAATTTTACATGGCTCATCATCACCCCATAAAACATGTCCAAAATCGCCTAGAACATAATCATGAAAATATTCCCTATGGGGTGTAGCATGATATGAAGCCCCTGAATCTACTACCCAATAATCACTAGTATTATCTAATGCAAGAATCAAAGCATCTTGTAACACATCACCTGCTACATTTGCTTATTGGCTAGTTTCCTGCTGTCTATCTCCTTTCTTTTTTAGAGATCTGCAGTCTTTCTTCAGATGTCCTTTCTTTCCAAGGTTCCAGCACTCTATTTTTCCTAATCTGGACTTGGATCTTCCCGTTTAGACTTGCCACAATTACCTTGGCTATTTCCTCTCTCCTTTTTTCTTCCCCTGCCCTCCATGGTCAATGCATTACCTGATGCCTCACCCGTGCTTTTTATTCGCATTTCCTCGCTAAGAATAACACCAATAACATCATCAAATTTAAAGGTGTTTGAACTAGCGATAGAGTTAGTTACAACCATGACCAAGCTATTCCAGCTTTCTGGCAATGAACACAAGATTAGAAGAGCCCTAACCTCATCATCAAAGTTCACACTTACAGAAGTTAGTTGACTTGTAATTGCATTAAATTCATTTAAATTATCAGTAACAGATCCACCCTCAGACATCTTCATATTAAATAAATGCTTCATTAGAAATACCTTGTTGGAGGCCGAGGGTTTTTCATATAGCTTACCCAATGTGCTCATCAAACCCTCCATTGTATTTTGTTTTGAGATATTGAAAGCCATCGACGAATCCAGGCTCATCCATATTGTTCCCACAGCTTTTCTGTCAAGAACCTCCCATTCTTCATCCTTCATAGCTGCCGACTGTTTTGCTTTTCCTCCCAATGGTAGGAATAGATCTTGCTGGTACAAATAATCCTCCATTTGCGTCTTCCATAACTGGTAGTTTTGGCCATTAAACTTCTCGACTTTAAACTTTCCTTCTTCTTCCATTGCTCGCACTCGAACCAAAACCCTAGTTTCCTGCGGGTTTATCTGCCAAATAGACCTTTGGCTCTAATACCAATTGTTAGAAAAATAGGATCACGGAGCAATAACAATAAACAGAAATGCAAATATAATCACACGAACACATTACAAGAGAGACACAGATATATCGTGGTTCACCCAAGATGGGCTACATCTACACTGAAATTGCCAGTCATTATTATTATACCATCCAACAAAGTGAAGGGATACAACCTGCAGCACAGCCGTTGCACTTCCTCGTCATTGTCTCACTATCTCTCTTCACGATCTCAGAGATATTTACAATGCATAAAACCTAATACATTTCTTAATCTAGACGTATTACAATGTCTTTCTTTTATAGGGGAAATACAATGGGAAAATACCACGGGTTACCCAAAACCATGGGCCCGAAATCTGTTAGCGAAATAGCCCAAAATTTTCCTTCGGGGACCTGCTAGCCCCTCGAACCCCCTGGGGATCATGCCAGGATCATAACCAAACCTGGATGAATAATAATATCTCTGAATCTGGAGATCAAACTCCACAAACCAACATGCCTATCTTTTGTTTTGAAAAAACATAAACGAAAAAGAGTTTTTTGTGAATTTTTATGCATTATTTTGACGCACTTTACTTTCTTTCATAGGCCATACCACACACATCACTAACCTGAGTAAGAACAACCTCTAAAAATAATTAATAAAATCAATTAGTAACTTTTTCGTTGTAGGGTTTGACACTACATCAACTAGCTTAGGCTAGGATTTCGGCATAAATCACCTTAAACTACCCGAAATCGCTATATTGCTCAATAATCGTAGTGAGACTATATTTAGGTAAACTCACTTATATCAAAATATCTTGAGAAAATCCATTGAAACCAGAGCTAAGCACGAGGTCGTGTGAAACTAGAACTATTGAAGATAACCCCTCACTTTCCTTTCAAGCATAAACCAGAGTTGTTTTGCATACAGGGATCCACTAGTACTTTCAAGTGCTTTTGGGTTTCGGGCTTTTCTACCCTCCCCATGTGTCTCGGCTGGACTGACGACTGTCCCCCCAAGTATTTTCATATTTTTGGTATTCTTAGTATCTCGACCATTTAGGACTCTTCATGGGTAGAGTGGAAGGCTATTTTCCACTTCACCTCAGACAAACGCAGAAGGTAACCCTTTGGCAGTAATTCCGAGAGGGTGGTTTGGTGATTTAAATGCTTGCACCCAAAGGAACTCCATTGGACGTCGTGTAACTGACCCTATATACTCTATTGGTTTATTTTGGGCCCTTATCATCCTAGACTAAATTCTGAGAGTATCAGCTTTGTATTTCTTGGTCTTGATCACCTTAGGATTTTTTTTAGTGGTATGTTGTTTGCTCCCTAGTCGAGTAGTGGCCACTAGGTTTTATACTTAGTTTTCTTTTGATATAGCTATGGAGGAACAACCTCTTCGTAGGTCATGAAGGTTGAAAAACCTTCCACCGCACACTGTGGAGCCTCCACCACCACCTTGACGCCGGAGGACCGATTCCCGTGGTTCTTACGAATTGACGGGCGAAACTGAACCACCTGGAGAACCACAGATTTTAATTCAGGATCAATAGGTCTTTGATACTGTTTAGGTTTATGACTTAACTTCTCGAGAGTTTAGCACTCCTTTCAACCCTCCCCTGACTGGACCCAACGATCCATTATTGGTAACTGTAGACTCTCTAGGCCAACCAGAGTATAGTGCATACTGGTTTACCCCTGGTCATTCTATGGCTAATCCCGGAGATGAGCAGGGAGTTCCCCAAATACCCTATCGATATCTGCCTCATTACAGGCTACCTCTGTTTCGAGTCAACCTGTCAGTTTTAGCACTAGTTCCATATGTATGTCTAGTTCTCAACCTTCGACAACAGCTACCTCTTTCGGTGCTACTACAGGTCCTTTTAATATCCCTGTCACAAGGGGATCTTCGATACCATTCACTTCATCTCCCTTCATGCAACAATCCCAGGGTATTCCACAAACTGCTCCTTTCAATCCAGGTTTTCCTTGGTTTGGAGGGAACATAGCTCCCTCCATGCCCTTTGTAAGTGTTGGCCTGATTTTATGACCTGGCCAACTTAAGGAAATCAAACCCACATAGATTGCTTAAGGCAGCTTTCGGTATGTTTAATAGAATTTGATCTCGGAGGTTATGGTCTCCTGCTACCAATTAAATTTATTCTCTTAAGGAGAACCTGTAAAATTTAACAAAAATGTAATTCTAAGCTAATCTACTGTTTATGAAATGAATCCTAAATCTAATCACTAAATGCAAAACTAATCTAATGTGCTTTCTTAAGGAAAGTCTTCTGTTTTGTTTGTGTTTTTTGGATTTTGAATCTAATGACTATTTCGGAAGAATTAATAAAAATAATCTAAATGGAAACTTAACTAAAGATTTAATCTGGAAATTAAACAAACTAATTAGCTATTTTAGTCTAACCTATCTCAGCTGAGAGCGCTTTTTGTTCTAAAGCTAAATTTAATCATTAAGTAATTGTTTAAAATATCAGAGAATCAAATATGATAACAACAGAGATAAAAATATCATCAATCATCCATCATAACAATACTCTGCAATATATGTATATCCACACAGAAGGATAAAACAGAAACTATTTTATTCAACTATGATATGCAATTAGCTAATAACTAAAACTGCAATACTCAATATTTGAACAGGAAATAATACTCAACATGAAAGCAGCATACAAACACGAATGCTAATAGTCTCAAGTATATAATGTATCATTACCAGATTCCTATCACCAAAAGCATATCAAATGATAAGATGCAGTAATGATTAATTCAAATAAAGGTATTGTGCAAATAGAGTAATATAAAATGACGCATACAATCACACACAGGTAAAATTGTATAAGTATAAAATTGAGCAAATGATATATTAAAATCAGTATTTAAGTTTTCAAAAACTGTAATCAAAACATTGATACCAGTTTTGAAGTCTAGCACTAATCAACCACGGAGAAATCTAGCAGAGTAATCAAAACTAGCAGAAAAGTATGACTTCAATAAGCATTTCTTCTGTACTCCATCGACCCTAATACAATCTATCTTCCTAGCTTTTATCTCCAAAGCTACTAACTACTTAGAGCCTTTTACGTAACAACTATTCTAAAAATAATCATTTGAATCTTAACAGCTGTTACATAAAAACAAACAAAAAGGTCTTGTCATTGTTCTGTTACATCAAATTCCTTCAAGAAAAAGGCACCTGGAATATTTGATCATCATATGAAATGATAGTTGTAATTGTCACTAGGATGATCGGTTTGTATTAACTTCTGTCTATATGCATCGAGCAGTAGGTACAGCTAGTGTGTCTTCTCCAAATTGGTAGCCAAAATAGTTGTAACTACAACATCTTATCCCAAAAATGCTAACTGTTGTAACACGTAACCTTACTATTAATTCGACCAAAAATTGAACAACTTCCACCTGGAATGCGTAACTATTTTCGTGAATATCCAGCTTCTAGAATATACTTTGTCTTTCTTCACAAAATTTCCAACCTGTTCGTGATATATGTATACCTAAGACAGTCAAAAATTAATTTATGTTAAGCTAAAGACAATAAGGAATAATACAAACTAATAACAGTTTATCTACAGAATTTAAGATTCTGCAGTTATGTTTATTAAATTGTAGTATTACCTGTCAAAAACCAAAACAGAGCATATGTCAATTTCTAACTGCCCTTCTTGCTTCGGCCAGCCTAACCTTTAGTTTTAAGATCTTAAGTTTTTGCTCTTCAACTTGTTCAAGTAAATGTGTGTTTGTTATTATCACACCTTTCCTGGCTTCCTTATACTTTTGTTTCCTCAAATTCGCCTTATGCCATCTTTCCATCAAGCTTAACACTTCAGCCCTGAATGTTTTAATCTCCTCATCCTTTGATATTACATTAGCCTTGCAATCTTTTAATTCTGCTCTTAACTGTGAGATCCTAGTCTCATACACTCTGTCAAGAATTTGCCTGAGTGTCTCTTCATCCTGATCAATATGGTCAACAGAATGAGGCGAATTTGGTTCTTTTTCATCTTGAACAGGTTGGGGCATATTTCCAAATGAAGGTTCTATTCCCGATTCGTTTGGATGATTTGTATTGATATCTTCATCTTTTTCCAAAGGCGACTTAAGGTCATTAGCACATGAAGCTTGTTCATTATCCTGAATGATCTCAGGAGTTGGAAGTGAGAAATCATCATCATTTTCAAGTTGAATAATGGCAGGCTTATTGTTTTGTTGTGTTGTTACAGGAATAGACAAGCTAGCCATGCTTCGAGTGAACCTTCGGGGAACTTCTGCTACTACATTTGTTTGTTCAAACCTAACCTCATCGCTACAAACTTCTGTTAACTTCTCAAGCTTATCAACACAAAGACCTTGAGTATTCTTCTGCTGAGAAATGAAGGTTTCAGCAACACCTTCATCATTGATCAATTCCCTCTTTGAATTGTTAACACCTGAATCCTCTAACATAACATCTAATTGCAATACTGAATTCTCAGAGACTGGAATCTTCTTTCGTTTAGCCCGAGTATTAGGTCTATCTGGTGGCCAGAATTCATTTTTCCCTAAAGCATTCTCCATTAAAAATTGATCCCATGTTCGGCCATCAAGAGATAATTGGTGTTTGATTAAAATTTTAATTAATCCATGATGAAAGAGACTTTGATCATGAACCTCCACTGTACTTTGATTAGCCAAAGCCATATTCTCTAAACTATGGAGTAGAAAAAAGGGAAAACTCATTTTATATCCTTTCAATGCCATTAGCAATCTAAGATGATAAAAGTGTACGTGCGAAAATCGGCCATCACAGGTTATAAACTGGACTATCAACCTAAATATAGGTAGCCAATTGGGTTTCAAGAATTTTACTAGAAATCCATACCTGTCATTAAAATCTTTAGGTACAGGTAAAAGAAACATTTTCCATTTGTCTTTATACATTACGCCTTTCTTGAACCATTTTTCTCCATCTAATGGTAGCCTGGTTTCTTCAGCAATGAATTGCTCAGACAGGGTCAACTGTAAATCACCAATTTGTGCAATTTTTCCATTAAAAGACAAAGCGAATCTTCGTGTAACTTCCACATTATGGCCACTGAAGCTATCGAAGAATTTTCTCCAACCAATTTTATCAAAGAAACAGGCTAACTCAGGATCCCCAATAAGCCATTCTGAACCCTCTGGTTTGAATCTGCATAACGGTGCCATTTCTTCTTCCTGTGAATTTTCTCTTGACTGGGAAACATAGGATGAGGTAAAGACCGATGGAATAGGTATCCAGGATTTAACAGACATGATATCAATCTTTCACTTAACTCCATTGAAAACCCTAGACTCATGTTTCAAGCTGATAAACGCAGGCTTCCATACCAAAACCATCATATTGATATAGTGTGAAATGATTGTAAGGTAATTGGGCATTAAATGAAATTATTTCGAATATGATGTTTGAACACAGCTGTAAGCTGGATAATACCTTCATGTGATGTATCTCAAATCGATGTAACCAAAATGAGTTCGTGGCATACACCAAAACTTATGTTGCCAGGTTTTGATTGACACCTTGGTTATGTAAGGGTTGGATGTGTCAACTTGAAATTCCTACGAAATGACCAATAGTGATTATACTACTTCAAATCATCAATGATTTTGCATAATTCCAAAACATGGATCGTTGTTTAAACTCATTACCAAATATTAATGTCGTACTATGCAAATCTTTTCTAATGTTGATATGAGTGCATCATATGAAGTAATTAGACTTAGCCTTGATGATATAAATCTTTGCATTGTGGAAACTAATGACCTATGGTTTCAAAAATCACAAATTAATCAATACAATAGATCACACTTCCATACGCTAAATTCACAATTCAAACTTCTAAATGTCATTCATCGAAAACATTATCATAATGACTTTCATTCATCATTTGGATCAAACATGAATTCTAATGTGAAAAACATATTTACATGGCAAAATTTATTTATGTACAAGGTTAAAATATGATTTTCATAAGATAGGAATAATATTAATATCTACTAAGGGTTAAAAAGGTTTATGACACACGGTTGATTAACCCTAAGTAATATATATTATCATATGCTTAATCTTAGAAAATCATATCTTAAGAGAAATAAGATAACAAAATAAAACAAGAAATGATAAAATCCAATGCAAACCATGAAATTAATTAATCAATTTGTTTTAATTATCAATACCTTCCTTTAGAGAATACCTTAAGAAAAAATTCAAGTGATATCTCATAATTAATTGTGATAAGTTATAAAAGGAACTGATCAATTTTATTAAATAGAACAGAAAAATTGAGAGGGTTGTTGCCTGCTAACAAATGGCGACGACCTGGGCGAACCAGTTATCTATATTCACCATTTGAAAAGCCGAAACAAACATAGTCTTAAAATTTCTTCAAAACAAATCAGAAAAACTTAATCTAATCAAAATCATAATCAAACAACATCTACGGATATTTTTCAGAGCCATCTTCATTTCTGTAGATAAAGATTTCATTATAGACAAACTAACAATTACCTCATCAAAACAAATACTTAGTATAAGGGAAATCTACATCATAGTATAAAAATGAACCTACTTATTTCTCTGAAAAAATTTCAAAACCTGCTCCAATTATAAATCCTTATAGATTTTCCATTAAACATTAATTGAAGACTACTGTCCAAGCAAGGTAACCCAATAAGACAGTATCATTCACGAGTTTTATCAAAGATAAAAAGGTCGTCTCGTGATGCGACCTCATGTCCCTTGATCTTTTGATCAAGAGCCATCACCCTAGTGATTAGAAATGATGTTATCTTTAATAGAACTGATGATCATGATTAGGTCGGCTCGTGATGAGACCTCCTATTCTCCAATTAAAATCTAACTTATGAAAGATAATTATGCAAGGAGCAGATCAAAAATATTAACAGATGAAAAGCAAACTTTTAAATAAATGACTAATGATGCAAATTAATAAAAAAATTCCCAAGTACTATGCTTTGAAAAGAAGAATTATCTGTCATCCTAATGTATAGGTATACAGATAATGAAATATTAATCCTCATCATATGCGCAAACATCATTAATAAATGATCCAAATTAGATTCAAGAAGAACTGATAAATCCGAACAAATATTGAAGACTTATCAAATTTCAACTATTTTTAAAATAAATGAACAAAACTAAATTTGAGTCCCCAGGGTTTATTTATATACAAATACCCCTATCAAACAAAGATATGTACAAGATTTTATTTTTTTTTATTATTTATTTTTAACTGAAGTTATGTACAGAAAAATTGAAAAGAAATACTGACAACAAGATTTCCTTCAATTCTGTAAGGTTAGGAAATCAATTCTGAAATCAATTTTGAGGAAAAGTTTATAAAAAACTTTAAAATCAGAATTCGAATGAAGGTAAGATCAGAGATCGAGAAATGAGTCTGATTTGAAAGAATTTACAGAAAGCCCTGAACAAACCAAATTTACAATAGCTTGGTATAAATGAAAGAGAAAACTGTACATTGCAGAAATTAACAAATCAATTCTTATGTAACTATTTACAAGAAAGTAAACTTATGTATAGCAGCATCTACAAATTCAAAAACTGAAAAGATCAGAAGAAATACTTTTTCAACACCAACCCATTTACAGGCAAAGTTTCAAGTTGGCCTTCCAAAGTTTGAAGTCGAAAGGTACTAGGACCTAGCTTTTTAGAAATAATGAATGGTCCTAACCAAAAACTCTGAAATTTGGTATGCTTACCCTTATCTTCATGTGCCTTATCCCACTTAAGAACTAAGTCACTAACTTGAAATTCTCTATTAGAACTAGAAGACTGATCGAACCAAGATTTGATTATCTGTTGGTGTTTAACAAAATGATATTTAGCTTTGTCTCGTTCTTCTTCTAATTTTAAGAGAGTATTAATTCTTTTCTCTAGTACTGGGCATTCCTCCTCTTGGATAGACTGTGCTAGCTGAAGAGAAGGTAAAAATAAATGTGGTGGTAAAATAGCTTCAGTTCCATAGACTAAAATGAAAGGTGAATTCCCAATAGAAGCTTTAGGAGTAACTCTATCAGCCCATAATGCATTGAATAAGGCCGTGTGCCAATTACGATAGTGAGTTGAAATAGTTCTTTTCAAAATATTTAACAAGTTTTTGTTGGTTGATTCAGCTAAACCATTTCCGTGAGGATGGTAATTCGCGGAATATCTAACCCTTATTCCCTTTTCTAACGCAAATTGAGTTAATTCAATCGATGAAAATAAGACGCATTATCAAAAACCAGAGAGTCAGGAACACCAAATCGTGTAATAATAAAAGATTCAATAAATAGAATTACCTGATTAGTGTTGACTAATTTTAAGGGTACAGCCTCGGTCCATCGAGTAAAGTAATGAGTCGCTGTTATGATATACTTATGACGTAAAGATGAGGGTGGATTTATCAAACCAACAATATCAATTCCCCATTGCTGAAAAGGTCTCTCCACTAAAATAGGTTGTAAAGGAAAGGTAGACTTCTTTACTCGCCCTACAGAAATTTGACATTCTTGACACTTTCTTACGAAAGCATAAGCGTCTCTGAATAAAGTTGGCCAATAATATCTAGCCAACTTACATAACCCTTGACCTTTAACCACCGTTGAAGGTTTAATTTCTAGATCATACTCCTGAAGAGCAGTCATCCATGGGCTCGTTTATCTCCTAAGTCTTTTTGAATTAACAAGTTCCTTACTGCAGGAAAAGGTACAATCACCTTAGTTCTTGACTTAAGCAGGTATGGACGAAAATGTTTAACTGCTTTAAACACAACAAAGGCTTGTTTACAACTTCGTGATAATTTAATTCAGTAGCTTTGAAGTTTGAACTCATAAATGAAATTGGAACTTCATTGTTCTGTTGGTTTAGTTGAGTTAAAAGTTCTGCGTATGAAATATCAGAAGCGAAAGTATACAAAATGAAGCCTTTGCTAAAATCTGGGCTAACCAAACCAGGTGCTTCTGAAATTGCCTCTAAAATTCACTGAAATGATTCCTTTTCAATCGACCCCCAGTTGAAGACAACATCTTTCTTTATCATTTTTTGTAATGGACGAACTATCTCTGAAAAACTAGGAATGAATCTCCTAACAAAATTGATTTTTCCAAGAAATGATTGCATTGCTTTCTTATTTGCGGGGAAAGTTATTTTTGATATGGCCTATGAACGTTCCGGATCAATCATGATCCCATGTCTTGATACCACACATCCTAGCAAGATTCCTTGCGTAACAGCAAAAATTGTCTTCTTAGGATTCAAAGATATTCCATATTTCCTACAACGTTCAAGTACCTTTCTAAGGTGTGAAATATGATCAGACATGTGTTTGGAAAACACTGTGACATTATCAAGGTATACAACTACTAAATTGTTTATCAGTCCTCTAAACGCAATATCCATTGCTCTTTGAAACGTTGCCCCAACATTAATTAACCCAAAAGGCATCTTACGATAAGCATAAGTTCCCCAAGGGGTATTGAATGTTGTTTTAAGTTGATCATCAGGGAATACTAAAATCTGATTATACCCTGAGAAACCATCAAGTAATAACAGCACCTCAGAACCAGAAACTTTATGTAAAATTTGTTCCGTGGGAGGAACTGGATAATTGTCTTTTTCTGAGGCTCTATTTAAATTTTGGGAGTCAACACACAATCGAATATCACCGTTTTTCTTCCTTACTAGAACCAAATTTGCTACCCACTGAGTGTGTCTAATTGGAAAGATAATTTTGGCAGTTAAGAGCTTATTAAGTTCTTTCTTAATGGTTGGTTCCAGATTAGGATGAAACTTCCTGAGTTTCTGCGGAAAAGGTTTGGTTGATTTTTTTATAGGAATGATATGCTGCATGACTTGTGGATTATAGGTTTTTAAATCATCATATGTCCATGCAAATACATCCTTGAATTCTTTAAACAACTTAATGAATGCTGATTTTTCTGCGGGAGTGCAATCCAATCCTAAATTCACAGTTTGTGGATTAGCTTCAGTTCCTAAATTTATGGTTTCAAATCCCATTTGTGAACTGTTGGTTTTGAAATTGGGAACTACTTTAAACTTATCATGCAAATCATAAAATTTCTCCAATCGCAAGACATTGTTAGGGATTGATTTTACCTTTTCCATAGCCTGTTCGATTGAACAAATTTCATTTATTATCGTAAAGTCGTGCATATTTTTGTCATGAGTTATTTCATCAATTGTAACATCCTTGAATGTATCTTTATTTGTCAGGAAATTCACAATATGCGCATCATCATCAAAAACTCTCCAGTTAATTATATTATCTAGAATTGAAGGTCTAAAAATGAAATCAACAGAAAAGAAATCTGAAGTGAAATTTTCAGACGGAATTAACTTTGAGGCGACATTAGCTAACAAGTCAGCTTCCTGATTTTGAAACCTAGGAATAGAATGAATTTTGAATGCTTCAAAATCTGAAATTAAATTCCATACCTCACGTTGATAGTTTTTTAAATGTTCTGAGACACAATGTATGGAATTACGAACCTGTCTGGCGACGATTTCAGAATCTCCATAGACGATCAAAGTCTTTATATCAAGATCTATTGCCTTTTTCAATCCTAGAATCAATGCTTCATATTCTACAATATTGTTTGTACATTCAAATTCTAACCTACAAGCTATACAAATCTTATTTCCCTTTGGATCAATTAAGAGGCAGCCAGCTCCTGCACCTTCCTTGGATTTTGATCCATCAAAATATAAAGTCCACGTTGAACTATCTGCAACAACCTTGCTTTCTACTATATGTACATAATTACTATTTGCACTATTTACAACATTTTTCAATGAAGAACTTTGCTGAATTGTAGTAACGTTCATAATTTCTGAGTGTAGTTTTTTATCAGCAAAATCAAATTTGTCAGATTCAAAATTCCCAAAACCACTTTCAAGCATGTAGTTTCCCATAATAGACTCTGAAAACAATACTGGATCACTTGGGTCATGCATCTCTATGACTGTATGCTTCAAATTCCTCTCCCTACTTATTTTAAATTGATTTGCTTTTCCATTTTTGGGCAGCCAGAGAGTTGACCAGTCAGTAGTAAAGAATCCATTCAAATTTTGTGACCAGTCTCTGCTGAGAAATAATCCATAAGCATCTGGGATATCCGCAACTACAATATCAATAATCTGAAAGATAGAAGGATTGGAAGCAAGTCTAATCAACACATTTTTCATTTCTCCCAACACTCTCACATTTGTCCTATCAAGCTGAGTGATTTGTGACTCTGATGGAACATATTTACCATTTATCTTTCGATAGACTGATAAAGGCATTACGTTAGTTGATGCAACAGAGTCAACCATACAGTTGTGAACATTTCTGTAAAATATTTCGAAAGTGAGAAGGAATGAAGGAGTAGTGGATTTTGAGTTCTTACCTATCAGTGTGGATTTGTCAGCTATTGATTTGCCTTTATCATTAAAAACTATTTCAGCAGTTGAATTATTTGCAGCTACATGTTGCTGAACATTAGTGGCAACAGAACTAATAGCTGGAGTAATGATAGAACCATTAGGAATGGGATAGATTTGAAGTAAGTCATACATGCTAATGTTAGCACGCAACTTCTTCAAATCTTCAATTATATCATATTCTAACTTTGGACCAGTCTGAGTTAGTTGAGTATTTTTAGCAAGTTGAACCTGTTTGCCAGATTGTTGATTATTGTTATCTTTACTTTGAGAAGAACTGGTTGATGCTCCAGGAGTATTAGTTGATGTTCTACCTCTAGTATTATATGCATGATGTCCTGCAGGTGGATCTCTATTTTCAGCCTCCTTACTCAAACTATCCCAAAAATGACCATTCAATTGTTGAGGTTCTAGTGGATCTTCTTCATTTTTAGACTGTTCTTCTTCATCCTGATCAACAGATTCTTGATTTGAAGAAGTTTCAGACAATGACAAAACTGCTCGGATGGTATTAAAAATTTCTTCTTGAACCGCTACATCAGGAGGTAAATTTGGTTTATTATTAGTAGCAGGGTTTGGTCTAAATTGATTTCTGAAGTATCCTCTTGAAGAAGAACATTCAGAATTTGTTTTCTTTAACCCTATAGCTCCATTAGTTAATGCTCGGACTGCATTCTGCAATTGTTCAACGTCATATGCCTTATCTTTATCCACATTGGATCATTCTGTTTTCTTACGTGGAAAAGTATCAACCTTTCCACTTCGTTCAGGCTCATAAGACATAGAGTCTTTTTCAACTTTTATGGCTTCTTCGAAAGTTTCAAGAAGTGTTGTTTTACCTACTCGTTTAACCCACATCCCTAAGTATTTAGGAAAAGCAGAAGCAAAGTTTTCAATAATGATGTCCTCAGGTGGTTGTGATGCAGTAGGAATTTTATTTTTTAATGTCAAGAATCTTTGATTAAAGTCTTTAACTCGTTCCTTGGTTTCCATTTTAATTCTAGACAACTCAAGTGCCAAGGCTGCAGGTGTTTTGTCTTCACCAAATTTGTCTAAGAAGGATTTACTGAAATCTGCCCAATTGGTAATTGAACCATGGACTAATGAAAAGTACCAAGTTGATGCTCTACCTTCAAAAGTTAATGGGAAAAGATGACACACTACGTCTTCATGTTGAGCGTTCATCATTTGAATACCTAAAATAAATTTATCAACATGTCCTTCAACTGGCTCTTTGTTATCCGGATTAAACTTCGGGAGAAGCTTATCTGGATTTTTAGGTAATGCATGTTGGACACTAGGTATAGCTACATCAGCTGTCCTTAACCATGGAGCTGGTAGATTAGGTTGATTACCTGCCATAGGTTTTTCTTCAGAATCTGAGGAACTATCCCGATTAAAACGTTTGGGAGAATCAAGTGGAGAATCTGGAGGGGATGGTGGTTGACCAAAATTTCCAAGATTAAGAAGCCCAGGAGCAGTGTGTGTTCTAGCAATTCGAGGATTTAAAGTACCTGTTAACACAATATCAGTGTCTGCTGATTCTGGTTCGGTTTGAGTTAATTGAGTATGATGTTGCTGTCTACGGGGCAATCCGTAATCAATAGGTGGTAAACCAGTTTGATGAGCATAAGCTCTTGTAAGGATCTGCTAAAACTCTAATATTTTTCTCATGTGTAACAGAAGTTCTAACAGTTTCAGTAAGTTGTGAACTACTGATTTCAGCTTGTGAATCAGATCGTACTGGGGGTTGTTGGCTGGTTGAAGGTTTACTATTAGGTTTATTAGCCATTAATCATTAGCTGGCCCTCCTTCTAGCGCCATTTGTTGGCCTGATTTTATGACCTGTCCAACTTAAGGAAATCAAACCCACACATATTGCTTAAGGCAGCTCTCGGTATGTTTGATATAATTTGATCTCATAGGTTATGGTCTCCTGCTACCAGTTAAATTTATTCTCTTAAGGAGAACCTGTAAAATTTAACAAAAATGTAATTCTAAGCTAATCTACTGTTTATGAAATGAATCCTAAATCCAATCACTAAATGCAAAACTAATCTAATGTGCTTTCTTAAGGAAAGTCTTCTGTTTTGTTTGTGTTTTTTGTATTTTGAATCTAATGACTATTTCGGAAGAATTAATAAAAATAATCTTAATGGAAACTTAACTAAAGATTTAATCTGGAAATTAAACAAAACTAATTAGCTATTTTAGTCTAACCTATCTCAGCTGAGAGCGTTTTTTGTTCTAAAGCTAAATTTAATCATTAACTAATTGTTTAAAATATTAGAGAATCAAATATGATAACAACAGAGATAAAAATATCATCAATCATCCATCATAACAATACTTTGCAATATATGTATATCCACACAGAAGGATAAAACAGAAACTATTTTATTCAACTATGATATGCAATTAGCTAATAACTAAAACTGCAATACTCAATATTTGAACAGGAAATAATACTCAACATGAAAGCAACATACAAATACGAATGCTAACAGTATCAAGTATATAATGTATCATTACCAAATTCCTATCACCAAAAGCATATCAAATGATAAGATGCAGTAATGATTAATTCAAATAAAGGTATTGTGCAAATAGAGTAATATAAAATGATGCATACAATCACACACAGGTAAAATTGTATAAGTATAAAATTGAGCAAATGATATATTAAAATCAGTATTTAAGTTTTCAAAAACTGTAATCAAAACATTGATACCAGTTTTGACGTCTAGCACTAATCAACCACGGAGAAATCCAGCAGAGTAATCAAAACTAGCAGAAAAGTATGACTTCAATAAGCATTTCTTCTATACTCCATCGACCCTAATACAATCTGTCTTCCTAGCTTTTATCTCCAAAGCTACTAATTGCTTAGAGCCTTTTACGTAACAACTATTCTAAAAATAATCATTTGAATCTTAACAGCTGTTACATAAAAACAAACAAGAAGGTCTTGTCATTGCTCTATTACATCAAATTCCTTCAATAAAAAGGCACCTGGAATATTTGATCATCATATGAAATGATAGTTGTAATTGTCACTAGGATGATCGGTTTGTATTAACTTCTGTCTATATGCATCAAGCAGTAGGTACAGCTGGCGTGTCTTCTCCAAATTGGTAGCCAAAATAGTTGTAACTACAGCATCTTATCCCAAAAATCCTGACTGTTGTAACACGCAACCTTACTATTAATTCAACCAAAAATTGAACAACTTCCACCTGGCATGCATAACTGTTTTCGTGAATATCCAGCTTCTAGAATATACTTTGTCTTTCTTCACAAAATTTCCAACCTGTTCATGATATATGTATACCTGAGACAGTCAACAATTATTTATGTTAAGATAAAGATAATAAGGAATAATACAAACTAATAACAGTTTATCTACAGAATTTAAGATTCTGCAGTTATGTTTATTAAATTGTAGTATTACCTATCAAAAACCAAAATAGAGCATATGTCAATTTCTAAGTGCCCTTCTTGCTTCGGCCAGCCTAACCTTTAGTTTTAAGATCTTAAGTTTTTGCTCTTCAACTTGTTCAAGTAAATGTGTGTTTGTTATTATCACAGCTTTCCTGGCTTCCTTATACTTTCGTTTCCTCAAATTCGCCTTATGCCATCTTTCCACCAAGCTTAACACTTTATCCCTGAATGTTTTAATCTCCTCATCCTTTGATATTACATTAGCCTTGCAATCTTTTAATTATGCTCTTAACTGTGAGATCCTAGTCTCATACACTCTGTTAAGAATTTGCTTGAGTGTCTCTTCATCCTGATCAATATGGTCAACATAATGAGGCGAATTTGGTTCTTTTTCATCTCGAACAGGTTGGGGCATATTTCCAAATGAAGGTTCTATTCCCGATTCATTTGGATGATTTGTATTGATATCTTCATCTTTTTCCAAAGGTGACTTAAGGTCATTAACAAATGAAGCTTGTTCATTATCCTGAATGATCTCAGGAGTTGGAAGTGAGAAATCATCATCATTTTCAAGTTGAATAATGACAGGCTTACTGTTTTGTTGTGTTGTTACAGGAATAGACAAGCTAGCCATGCTTCGAGTGAACCTTCGGGGAACTTCTGCTACTACATTTGTTTGCTCAAACCTAACCTCATTGCTACAAACTTCTGCTAACTTCTCAAGCTTATCAACACAAAGACCTTGAGTATTCTTCTGCTGAGAAACGAGGGTTTTAGCAACACCTTCATCATTGATCAATTCCCTCTCTGAATTGTTAACATCCAAATCCTATAACATAACATCTGATTGCAATACTAAATTATCAGAGACTAGAATCTTCTTTCATTTAGCCCGAGTCTTAGGTCTATCTGGTGGCCAGAATTCATTTTGCCCTAAATCATTCTCCATTAAAAATTGATCCCAGGTTCGGCCATCAAGAGATAATTGGTGTTTGATTAAAATTTTAATTAATCCATGATGAAAGATACTTTGATCATGAACCTCCACTGTAATTTGATTAGCCAAAGCCATCTTCTCTAAACTATGGAGTAGAAAAAAGGGCAAACTCATTTTATATCCTTTCAATGCCATTAGTAATCTAAGATGATAAAAGTGTACATGCGAAAATCCACCATTACAGGTTATAAACCGGACTATCAACCTAAATACAGGTAGCCAATTGGGTTTCAAGAATTTTAATGGAAAGCCATACCTGTCATTAAAATATTTAGGTACAGGTAAAAGAAATGTTTTACATTTGTCTTTATGCATTACACCTTTCTTGAACCATTTTTCTCCATCTAATGGTAGCCTGGTTGCTTCAGCAATGAATTGCTCAGACAGGGTCAACTGTAAATCACCAATTTGTGCGATTTTGCCATTAAAAGACATAGAAAATCTTCGTGTAACTTCCACATTATGGCCACTGAAGCTATCGAAGAATTTTCCCCAACCAATTTTATCAAAGAAACAGGCTGACTCAGGATCCCCAATAAGCCATTCTGAACCCTCTGGTTCGAATCTGCATAACGGTGCCATTTCTTCTTCTTGCGAATTTTCTCTTGATTGGGAAACATAGGATGAGGTAAAGACCGATGGAATAGGTATCCAGGATTTAATAGACATGATATCAATCTTTCACTTAACTCCATTGAAAACCCTAGACTCGTGTTTCAAGCTAATAAACACAGGCTCCCATACCAAAACCATCATATTGATACAGTGTGAAATGATCGTAAGGTACTTGGGCATTAAATGAAATGATTTCTAATATGATGTTTGAACACAACTGTAAGCTGGATAATACCTTCATGCGATGTATCTCAAATCAATGTAACCAAAATGAGTTCATGGCATACACCAAAACTTATGTTGCCAGGTTTTGATTGACACCTTGGTTATGTAAGGGTTGGATGCGTCAAATTGAAATTCCTACGAAGTCACCAATAGTGATTATACTACTTCAAATCATCAATGATTTTGCATAATTCCAAAACATGGATCGTTGTTTAAACTCATTACCAAATATTAATGTCGTACTATGCAAATCTTTTCTAATGTTGATAGGAATGCATCATATGAAGTAATTAGACTTAGCCTTGATGATATAAATCTTCGCATTGTGAAAACTAATGACCTATGGTTTCAAAAATCACAAATTAATCAATATAATAGATCACACTCCCATAGGCTAAATTCACAATTCAAACTTCTAAATGTCATCCATCGAAAAGATTATCATAACGACTTTCATTCATCATTTGGATCAAACATGAATTCTAATGTGAAAAACATATTTACATGGCAAAATTTATTTATGTACAAGGTTAAAATATGATTTTCATAAGATAGGAATAATATTAATATCTACTAAGGGTTAAAAAGGTTTATGACACACGGTTAATTAACCCTAAGTAATATATATTATCATATGCTTAATCTTAGAAAATCATATCTTAAGAGAAATAAGATAACAAAATAAAACAAGAAATGATAAAATCCAATGCAAACCATGAAATTAATTAATCAATTTGTTTTAATTATCAATACCTTCCTTTAGAGAATACCTTAAGAAAAAATTCAAGTGATATCTCATAATTAATTGTGATAAGTTATAAAAGGAACTGATCAATTTTATTGAACAGAATAGAACAATTGAGAGGGTTGTTGCCTGCTAACAGTAAGCTCAATACCCACTCTATCCACAACTGTAGTAGGCTCAATGCCTATGTCATCCATTACATCCATGCCTGGGTTTAACCCCTAAACAGTTCATAATGTACATCCATCTAATGTACAAACATCTAATATACTTGTAGGGAGTATCCCCTTTTCACTGTTCGGTGGAGGGGGCAGTAACATGTTTAACCCACATTACGGAGGGGCTAACACCGAGCCACAATGGACACATTCTCAAGGAAGCAACCTTGTTTCTTATGGTTGGGGCAATTTCAACAACGTGTTTACTTCACAACTGGTGGCTGGGAGCAACCCCAACCAGTAGTACACGAGTTAGGTTTTGGGCAGTTCTCCCTGCCAGAATCCTGCTAACCAAATTCCATTGGTAAGACCTCGTTTACCTTTCCTGGCAACTCTGAATCTTCCAGACCTTTCAAAACTTACAAATGATCCAGTGCGACATCACCCCACATGGCCACCCGTCCTGACCAAGCTTCCTTCAGACATTCCAAAGTTCGAAGGAAAGACTGGGGAGGATCCCGGTGATCATGTGACTACTTTCCATCTCTGGTGCTCTTCTAATTCGTTGAACGATGATTCCATCAAATTGAAGCTCTTTCAGAGAACCTTGACTAGTGCTATAGCTAAATGGTACATTGAATTGCCCGCAGCTGCTTATGGCACCTTTTGGGATCTAGATACTATTTTTCTGAATCACTTCCAACTTCTTGTCTGGTATGATGTCGGTACAGACCTTCTGTCAACCTTTCAACAGAACAAAGCCACTCACTTATCTGACCATATTCAGGAGTGGCGAAGGAGGAAGAGGCTCATTAAAGCTGACATCCCTCCAAATTTCCTATTAGAGTGGTATCTCAAATCACTTCTTCCTTACATTTCTAAGGAAGTAGTGACTTATGGAGTGTCCTCCGAAGAGGAATCTATCCTAAGAACCTAGCATCTTGATCTGGTATATGCTTAGTCTGGGATCTTATATGAGATTATTCCTAATGCACCGAGGTCTAACACAGATCTAGGTAAACCCAAGCCTAGACCACATGCTGATGGAATCATGGGTTCAGTAGATTCTGTAGCGTTTGATGCTTTAACTAAGCAGGTTCACACCTTATCTGTCAAACAATGTGCTGCGCAATCAACTTCGGTTGCAACCTCCCCTTTGCAAATGGAATCTGTACAACAAATGCAAACGAATCAAAAGGGCCCTCAACATCCCAACAACAAAAAGAAGGACAAGAAAGGGGAGGGAAACCGCCAAAATCCCAAAAACACAGAAAATGCTGAGGAGAGAAAAAAGGAGAAAAAGAAAGTGAGGTTCCCTTGCAAGCTATGCAAAGAGGACCACCTTACCCATCAATGCCCTCTAATGGAAGAATCCCAAAAGCTGCTCCGTGATAAGAAACCAACTATCCTAAAGGACCCATTCCCACACGGACAAGGTTCAACTTCTAGAAACCCCAGTGTTGGGGGCACCCCTCGTTCCTCAGCTGATCAATCGTTTATCAATATGGTTAATTCAGACACGCTTTTACAAACTCTATCTAGAAACTATACTCCGGATTCGCAACAAAAAGATAGGGAGGTTCTCGAGTCTTCTACCTCTCTCCACATCGAGAGACCAGTGGATCTGCTATCAAAGATCCCGAAAGGTGTCTTCAAACGGGCTATGCACAACCCCAATGCGCGAGATGTTCCTAACTACAATGTTGTGGAGGATTTATCCCAAACCCCTGTGCCATGTCCACTTTAGAAGTATTGCAAAGTTGTCCATTACAACACAATCCACTTCTCGTAGCGATTGGGAGCGTTGACTCATCCAATATGCTTGCCCATTTTTATATGACTAATATCAAATTCTGGTTTCCGTACCACGTCTCTCTCCAAATAGAGGTAATCCATGGTCCCAAGACCATTGGATGAGCTGTTGTAGATGAAGGCACGTCTACGTGCGTAATGTCCATTTCTTGTTGGAAGGATTTGGGCTCTCCTAAATTAGCCCCCTCGAACACTTTCCTTACCACCTTTGATGGAAGAACTTTCTGTCCACATGGAGTCTTATCATCATTCGACGTTGAACTGACTGGTAAGCATGTATCTGTAGAGGTTGAAGTTCTGGATGCTCCACTTGACTATAATGTGTTGTTAGGTAGTACTTGGACATATGCAATGCAAGCAGTGCCATTGTCTGCTTTCTGAGTTATAATGTTCCCTCACAAAGGAAAGATCGTCATAGTTGATCAACTTTTGTTTTCTCGGATGAACAACCAGGCTTCGTCATATTCAACAATTCCGATGATTGATCAGTCTCACCCAGCTAGTGAGAGTTTAGGAGTAGGGCTCTATGGGTCATGAATAGGCACTTTTGACCTACCTGCTCCTGTTCATTTTATTGGTTCTGAGGAGTGTTCATCGTCTGAGATTTTCACGGTTTGTCCAACGACAGATCCATGGATTCTCCCCACCGAATCAGAACCAGTTGTGCCCCTATCTGTTGCATAGGTGGCCTGCTTAGATTGACAACATGTTGCAATAGAACATATTGTGACTCTGTTGGTATCTGCTGAGTCAGATATGGACTATGCACCCACATGGTCAGTGGACTCTATCCACTCTTTTGACTGTCTAGATACTGCTTTTCCATCTGATGAGGCTATTTTGGAAGCAATGATAGGCTTGGACCATCCTTAAGAACACATGCACCACAAATCTTATTTTCTTCCTGATTTGGATAGGATAGAGAGAGGTGAGTTTTATATGAGACCCGATGGTGATGTTTATTTGTGCGCTATCCCTTCTATTTAAAAAGCTGTTTATGCCGAAGGGAATATGAAAAAAATATCGAGAACTATTCCAATCAACATTTCCATCAAACCTGGAGTCATGGAAAACCTTTTCATTGGAGCAGACTGTTCTCCTAAGGAGATCATTTTGTATACCAATCTGTTTAAGGAATTCCATGATGTTTTTTCCTGGTCTTACGAGGAGATGCCAGGCATCGACCCGACCATTGTTGAGCATGTCATCACAACTTACCCCAATGCTAAACCTGCGAGACAGAAGCTCCATCGAGTTAATCCTCGAAAAGCAGCTGCCATTAAGGAGGGAGTAGAGAAATTGCTCAAAGCCGGATTCATCTATCCAATTGCTATGACGGAATGGGTCTCAAACCCTGTTCTTGTAGATAAAAAGCAAGGAACCATTAGAGTCTGCACAAACTTCCGGGACCTAAATAAAGCTTGTCCTAAAGATAATTACCCCACACCATTTATTGATCATATTATCGATGCATGTGCGGGCCATGAAATGTTCTCTTTCATGGATGGTTTTTTGGGATATAATCAAATACAAATCAAACCTAAAGACCAGCACAAGACAACTTTCATTTGTTCTTGGGGGACTTTTTCCTATCGAAAGATGCCATTTGGCCTGAAGAATTCTGGAGCTACCTTTCAGCGGGAAATGAACTTCGCTTTTCATGACATCAAGCATGTAGTTGAACCTTATCTAGATGATCTCCCAGCGCGATCTCACAAGAGACAAGACCATCCTAATCACTTGAGACTTGTGTTTGAGCGATGCAGATATTACAAGATTCGATTGAATCCTAATAAATTTGTTTTCTGCGTCGAGTCTGAACGATTACTGGGTTTCATAGTATCCAGTCGTGGCATAATGTTCGATCCATTAAAAGTTGAGGCGATTGTAAATCTGCCTCCTCCTCGAACCCTGAGACAACTTCAAAGTTTGCAGGGCATATCCAACTTCTTGCAACGCTTCATCATTAACTATGCCAAAATTACAAAAGGTTTCATGAGACTGCTCAAACAAGATACCTACTTTCTTTGGGATGAGGCTGCTCAAGCATCATTTGAGGCCTTGAAAAAGGCATTATTATTAGCCCCCTTATTGAGCCCGCCAGAATATACGAAGGATTTCCTCTTATAATTGGTTTCATTAGTATACACGATCGGCATAGTACTTGTTCAGGAGGATGACAAGCTCCAGGAGCATGTCATTTATTATCTATCACGCGCTTTGATAGCTCCTAAGATTAATTATTCCTATGTGGAGAAGTTGGCATTAGCTGTTGTCCATGCTGTTCATAGGCTACGTCACTATATCTTATTGCAAACTACCATTTTGATTGCAGAGGTCAACTCATTTCAATATGTTCTCACTCGACGTATCATCGGTGGGAGATTCAATAAATGGATTGTAATCTTGCAAGAATTTGACTCGGCTTTTCAGTCCTCTAAGTCAAAGAAGTCACTGGTTTTTGCCGAACTGATTTCTGAATTTCCTAGTGACATAGTGCACGCTAAGGAGGATTTATCATTCCTGGATGAACATATCTTTCTCATTGCATCCTTTGACCCATGGTATGGGGATATTTTGGTATATCTCCAAACTTTGAGGTGTCCTACCACTTTCTCTAGAGATGAACGACGTAAACTTAAGAGTCATGCGAAGAACTATCTCATCATTTCTGACACTTTGTACAGACGTGGGATAGATTCCATCTTACACCGTTATTTGACCTTAGAGGAAGTTGAATCAATATTGAATGATGCTCACAGTGGAGCCTATGGGGGTCATCTTTCTGGGTTGGAAACAACCCAGAAAATACTGCGTGCTGGTTATTTTTGGCCCATGATCTTTAAAGATTGTGTGGAAGCTGTGAAACGCTGTCGTCCATGTCATTTTTTCACCAAGAAGATGAGAGAACACCCCGCTCCTCTCCATCCTGTGATCACAGCAGGCCCCTTCACCAAGTGGGGGATTGATTTTATGAATTGTAATCCTGTTTCTGTTGGAGGTCATCATCATATCATTCTTCTCGTCGACTGCTTCACCAAGTGGGTCGAGGCAATGCCTAGTATTAAAGCAGATGGGGAAACGACTGCTTATTTCGTATTTAACCCAATCATTGCAAGGTTTGGTATACCCAAACAGATCATGACTGATCAAGGTCAACATTTTCAGAACAACATGTTGACCGATTTATACACCATGTTAGGTTTTCAGCAGGAGCATTCATATTCATTCTATCCACAAGCGAATGGTCAAGTCGAAGTGGTTAATAAAACTTTGAAAACAATTTTGCAAAGGACCATTAATGCCAGTCGAACTAACTGGTACATCATGCTGTATCCATCTCTTTGGGCATACCGGGCTAATGTGAAGACTGCTACCCGGGTTCTCTCCCTTTCAAGTTGTGCATGGGATAGAAGCAATTGTTCCGATTGAGTGAGAAATTCCTTCATTGAAGTTGGTTGTGCAACTACTCCCCGACACATCAGTCTTAGAAGAACGTTTGTTTCATTTAGAACATCTTGATGAGTAGCGCCACAACGCGTTCACAACAAATGAATCACATAAGAATCGAGTCAAAGGCCAATACGATAAGTCTATCAAACCTAGGGTTTTTCTCAAAGGAAACCTTGTTTTGCTTTATGACCAAGACAAGGAACCTTTAGGGGCTGGAAATTTTAATTCCATGTGGCTCGGTCCTGACATAGTTTCTAAGGTTTTGAAGAAGGGTTCATACGAGTTAATAGATTATGAAGGTAATAAGTTGTTGGAGCCTAGAAATTGCTCTACTTGAAGAAGTACTATGCTTAGGCCTCTGTGCTTTTTCATGCATTATAGTTGTACATTTTGTAGAGTTAGATTTGCTTGTGGTTGTCATTACATCTTATGTGTCTATTGATTTGTGTTTCATATTTCGACTGAACACTTTATAGGATTTGCTAATAGTGCTAGTTGCCACACTCGTCAGTTGGCTGCAGCTGCTTGGGTTATTTACTCACCTATTGGACAACTGGTCTCTTCAGGAGGGGCTTGTTCGGGTCCCACAATGAACAATGTGGCTGAAAACAGCATGGTCATAGAGCTACTCTGAGATGCTCTTTTCCATGGCATTTCACATTTGGAGGTAAGGCTCGACTCGTAGCTAGTTGTGTTTCAGTTAATGGGTGTTTATCAGGTTTGAGATCCTGTTTTTCTACGTCAATTCTTGTGAATTAAGTTACTTGAGAGACAATTTGATTACATCACATATCAACATATTCCAAGAAATTTAAATGCTTTAGCTAATTCATATGCAAACTACATTTTAGATTGGCATCTACATCATACACATCCATAATAAAGAATTCATGCATAAAGACAAAAGCACACATGTAAATAACACCAATATTGTATATAAGTCGTATCAAAAAATAATATGAGTTTGAGTCATAAGTCTGTCACAGTGTCATAATACAAAAAGGGCTCAACGGCCTCAAAACATATACATATATATGTCCTTCTCTCTAGGGAGAAGAAGGGGCCTCTGCCACCTCTACCATCTCTGCCACAACCTCTCTGTAGAAGATGACTAGCCTAGCTACTTTCCTAAGTAGCTTGATCTATGCCGAGGGCACACCTACAACATCATCATGAATAGCAAACGACATCCGCTCGATCTAGTACGTAGGTATGTCGTGAGTCAATCGACTCATCTTCCCCTCAACGTTTGCCAACATGGCATCAGCTGCACCAGCAATGACTGGGCGTACGAAGGTACGAGGATGTCCCTCAAGACGCATTGGCCCCACATCTGCAAAAGACAGTTTATTCAGTATCTCAAACTCATCATAAAAATCATATATATAAAATGAAAAAATTAAATAATTTTTCAAAAAATTAACGTACCCATCTCTCCCTAGACTGATCCTGGAGGAAGAGCAAGCTCAGGATCGTTGTGGAAGTCGATACCAGCATATGGGAACTGCTCAAGAGATGGTACCTACCAGTCCCACCACGCCCAAAAATCATCCTCACTATAGCAAAAGTTGCTCTCGCCACCACCTTGGCGCAGGAAGATCTCTCCCCAATGACCCATCGGTGGCTCATGGGGGTTAAGTGGGGGCAAAGCCATCCCCAGACTCATGGAAGGAACCCTTTCAAAGAAAAAGGTGCAAAGTATACTTATGTACCCAAATTTCTTCATCCTCCTGGTCTTACACCTGGAAATTTGAAGCTTCATGTTTGCTAGTAAGCTTGAACACCAATCATACACCATTCCTCGCAAGCATTCAGTGCCCACATGCATATAGTTTCTTGAAGCGAGATGTTGTGCCGTGCTTCCTCCCATCCGGTTTAGAACACTCGAGATGAATTTTAATGGGAAGCTCGCAACAGTCATAATAAGGACTTGATTGCCGGTTTTTTCAGTACTCGGTAGGCAGTAGGTATTGATATAGTCCTGCACAGCTAGGGAACCCACATTTCGAGAGGTACCTTTCAAGTTCACCACATCTCCTCTCCAAAAGAGACCTGTGATTAAGTATATGTCATCAACTATAAGTTCCAGTATCTCCCCTTGGAAATTGAACACGAATGCATTGGCATCCCAATACTGTACAAGCCTTTCAAGCAGTCAGATTTGTGCCCGCATGTTGACCGTTCGATATAATTTTAACAAACCACATCTTCGCAATGCATGTAAGGTCAATGGATCTTCTAAATATTGTCGATCCATCTTCTCATGTTCCCTTTTAAGCCATACAAGCACCATCCTACCATATAAACATCATACATTGGTCATTATTTATTTTTTGCCCTAGTTTCTGCAGTGTGCGCTAATGTCTAGAATAGACAGTGGCATCCTGAACATGACTGTTCTACAAGCCGACTAGCGCACTTTTGTCGAGTGCGCTAGTCTTTTGCAAACCAACCAGCACACACGCATAAACGTTTACGAAACATCATTAAAAAATGATTTTGACCACTAAATTTAAAAACTTTGTATGAAAATGAAAGTACAGGATGAAACAACTTACTTGGTGAAAGAAGAAGTTGGTTTGGTGACCCAGTTTGATCGCAACGAGCAAAGGAATTTTGAGGTTTTTCTCAACACTTTGCCCTAAATTCCAAATTGTGATATTTGATTTTCAAAATGAAACTATTTATAAAATTTGTTTTTAAATTTTTATCCACTTTTTCAAAAAGGGTATAGTTTCATTTTGTTTTTAATTTTTTATTCATTAATACTTTCAAATTTTGGTGGATTGGATAAACTATATATTTCAAATTTTCACTATATATTTTAAACATCGATCTATTAAAACTTGTTTTCTTCATTTGACATATCAATATAGGTACCATATTGTTCAGTATTTTTGTCATCGAGAAAATTTGTCTTGGTTACTAACTTGATTGTCTAGATTCTATCATCTGGCAGGTCATGAACTTACGATCCCTAAAGTCGCTTAAGTTTTTTAAGCCCTTATTTGACTTTTCAAAAATAGCAAGATTACATAGTATACTTGTTCTTTTCAGACTCATTAAAGGAATTGAAGGAACATCCACTTAAGTATAATTTTACCCATTTTCCAGACTATTGTGGATTAGCTACGAAAAAGGTATACTCTAGTCACCCGTGGCTAGAAGAGTTATTCTCTCATCATTTTATACTTTTTCGGGGGAGGAGACTAACTAGACGAAAATTGGCTTTTGGAGTCTTCTTTAAGGTTTTCAGACTCTCGAAACATGAAAACACCAACGAGCATTCACCTACTCGGGCTCGATGTGAAATCCACGCGAGGGTATATAGAGGATTGTTTAATATTTTCAGACTCTTTAAACAAGAAAACACCAGCGAGCACATAATAAATCAGGATCGATACTAAAATCCACGAGTAAGTGTATGGAGTTATTGTTTAATTTTTTCAGACTCCTCAAAAAATAAACACCGACGAGCATGAACTGATCCAGGCTCGATATTAAAATCCATGGATCAGTGTTATAGAGTATTCATCTATCTCTTCTTCGAACTCTGTAAAAAATGAAGAAGGTCCTGAGTCTTCCTCCCATGGGCTCATTAAACTTTTTACATGGTGGGTCTATTGAGTTTGCTTTACAACAAAAAGGACATTCTTTTGACAAAAAGAATAAGGGAAGAGAAGGGTATCCACATATTTTCAATTTCAAAGGCAGCTAATCCAGTCATGTCCTTTAACACAACACCTATTTGAGTCCATCATTCAGTTGGGTTTCAATTTTTGACCTTTGGGTGAGCCTAATCTCAGAGTTTGTTACTCCTCCGGTTGGTTATTATTCCAATCATATGGAGAATCTGCTAATGTCTCCTACATTGTAGGTTTATATCACATCCCCCACATGTTAAAAGTTTCCTAAGTCACTTTGGTGTCATGCTCACTGTTCAAGAATACAGCCTGTGTTGGCCATTCTGCAGTTTACCTTGACTTCATGTGTCATCCATCCTGGTGTCAATTTGTTTCGTCTTGTATTTGTCCTACTCCAAATCAGCGCAAACTTTTGAGTGTTCCTCATGTTGGATGATGGAGAATGCATTAAGGCCTCCCTTCCAGCGGACTTCTTCCCATCGACTTCAACTCATTATGCTCTGGGAATGAAGTTTAGAGTTTCGGTTAGTACCTTGGGTATTGCAGTCATCAGTGGCAGTTTCCCTCGCCGTTGAATAATGGGAATACATCAATGTCTCTTATTAGACGGGTTCCTCAAGTGTTCGACTTCAAGTCCATTTATTCACACTTGTTGGAACGTACTAGGTACCTTGGGCTCCATTATCATTATCGATGGAATCCCTCGCGTTTGTTAACGGTATACATGAATGACCGGTAATCAAATAGTACCCCCCATGTTGGAATTCAGTTCATTTATTCACATGGATAGGGTTTGTACCTTGGGATGTTTTGGATGAAGACCTTGGTACTCTAATAGCATCATCATGTTCATGTCATCACCCAAGTTGCGCAAGACTGAGCCACACTCATTTTTGGCTCTTCATGAGACATAGATACAGCTTGCTATTATGGCTATGATCTCTTATCTTTGACATGGATCCACGCTTGTATTTCAGTGGCCATGCTATATATAAATCTCCCAGTTATGTATTGGAGATCATGTTGTATCACACCAAACATCTATATGATGTCAAGATTGTAATTGCTCACTGACCTTGATTGTTGTTTCAGGTACTTTTGTGACTTCGTCCTGTGGTTTCTTGCTCCTCCTCTGACTTGGAATTATAATGTATTTCGACCATCGTTTCCCTCTGATCTCACACATTAGGGGGCATCTGTTACAGGTCAAATATGCACTTCTCCTTCCATGATCACATTGCTCTGTTGATCACACAAAAGGACAATATGGATGGAAGAGCTAGATTAACCTTGGATGAGTTATTGCTGAGATCACACATATTCAACAAAAAATCTTATTTTTTCTACAGTTTTGATGACATGTGCACTACTCTTGCTACAGTCATCTAGCGTTCTAAACGCTAGTCTTATTAAAGACAACCCGTGCATTTCCTTCAAAATGTTGTGTACGCTGGTTGTTAAGAACAAGAGTTGCATACTGTGCACTGGTCTACTTGTATGATACCCGCACATATCTTAAGATGAAATGAAAAAATATATTAAGATTACGAATTGGGATTAGTTAAGTTTGGTTCTGTAACTTCCCTAACCTCCCAATTCAACCACCTCTCGAATCCAACTTCCAACCTTGTGCCATAAATACAAGGGGAATCCATGAGGGAGAGGCCAATGAAGAAGAAGTTGTTGTTACGTTGGAGGAATTATTAAGTCATTGTGAGGAGCAGGAGCCCAGTACTCGGTTGCAGAAGTGTTTGGACAGATCAGGTATATCTATACTTATCCACATTTCTTTGATAATAAAAGGTGGAAATACCCTTCCCGTCCCAATGAAATGTTTCTTTTGTTGGATATCTGATTGTAGTTAATGTTAAATTGCTTTCAATTTCGTTATATATTTACAGTCAGGATACGGTGAAGAAGGTTAATTTGTTTTGTAGGTTCATCACTGGGAAAGATTGGGCGAAATCTAGGACCAACCATTGATGAACTGGAATTCAAGAAGCAATAGAATTTCAAGAAAACGAGTCAACCATAATGGTTGACTTGGCATATTTGTCACAAAAAACTACTTTTTAATTGGTATATTTAACTTATATCCATGTGGTTTTACTCAAATTTTGAATGGGTGCACTCGTTGGATGTGGAATTCTATTATGCATCCAACGAGTATCCACACTACATAATTTTGATGGAACCCACCCCGAGAAAAACAAAAAATACATAATAAAAAAAAAATGTGTTATACAAAAAAACAATAAATGCATAAAAAAACACATTACTTGAACGTGCTAATGGGAATAGGTTCTAATGCCTCCTTCTCTTATTATGTCACCTTTGTAAATCCTTCAATCCTATCCCAAGTTTTTCTTAAGGTGGATGTTATAATATTTATACACTTAAGAGTTAGTTAAGACCAAATTGGTCTAATATGTCTTTTGGTAAAGTATGCATTAGTATGCATTTTCGATATGCGATATGTTCTAGACATAGAGTGATATGATGGTTTATCTTCACCTTAATATTAATGACTATTAATCCATGGCTTAGTGTTGGGCCTGGCCCAACTGATCCATTTTTGGTAACATTTTTGAAGGCAGAAGAACCCAAACTGAGCACAGCTCTGAAAAAAATGGAATTTTGGCTAAGTACTAGGGATGTTGCGAAGATGCGCGCAGTAACCATGTTTTGATCGATGCTGCGAAGATCAGTACTGCGCAGAAGCAGTGCTGCGGAGATAGGAGGCCATGTGGAGCCAGCAAAGCGAAATGCTGGACGAAGGAAAGGTGCAGGTACCGGTCAGACCGGTAGCATCCTATTTTTGGGAAAGATGCTCCAGGAGTGCCAAGCGGCGAGCATGAACAAATCAGGAAGGCAGCCAATGCATGAGTTTGTTAAGGAAAGGACAGCTCAGGGAAAGTGATGGCTTGGCACGCCTGGTGGGTGAGACCATTAGAGATGAATGATTCAGTTGAAGTGACTTGTTGGCATGCGTGCGACAGGAAGGCCGATAGCAACAGAATGAATACGTGGAGAACCACCACGATGAATCAAACACTGCTAGGAGCCATCAAGTCGGTTTAGGGAAACCAGCACAGTTTTGGAAACCCTAAGGGTTTTAGGTTTAGGTCTTCAGCATTGTAAAGACATGACCTTAGGGGCATGATCTATTTAAGAAGACAATTTTGAATGGGATGGGGTTAGTCTTTACTTTTTGTTGTTACAATTTTGGGTGTTGTATTGTAAAATCTCTTGAGTCGAGAAGATTGTAAAGGCTCTGCAGTTGTGTGCATAGAGATCTATCTGAGAGGAAGGAAAGTCTGCAGCTGAGTGCGCAGACTAAGAACGGTTGTCCCCATACCTTTTAAAGATATATATTGCCAACTGTTCTTGTGGACGTAGCTTCCCATCCAGGGAAGTGAACCACGTTAAATCTGTGTTGTGCGATTGTGTTTGGTGAATGAGTGCTTATCTGTATTTTCTGTAAATGAATATCTAGATGTTTCCTTGCGTATTATTATGAGAGAACTTTTATATGCATTTTCCATTAGAGAATTATGGAGATGATATGTTAAGTTCTGTACGAATAGATGGATGGTGAACATTTAGTTTTATGTTGGAAGACAGTGAATTAGTCATTTGTTTAAGCACTTTTTTATACGCAGTAAGGGAATGCATAATAGTTGGATTGTATTAGTCATATATGTTCAGATCGTAACATCCTAAATTAACGAATGAATGTTAGAAGAATAGTCAGTTAAGCACCTGAATGAATGGATGAGTGATATTCATCTCAGTGCCTTAAGCATTTTCAAGATAATCCAAGTATAGACTAAAGCTGCATTGTTCACAGTTTCAGTAGAAGTCCTGTGGCAGGAAAATTCTTAAGGGCAGTCCGTGGTGCAGCCACCACCGCACGGTAATTGCCCGTGGCACATATCTCATTATGCGCTGTGCAGTCTTGTCTCGCAGCGCACCTTCCCTATCCCGCGCTGTGCAATACATTCAGATAATCAACTCATCACTTACTTTGGACACACCTTGGGTGAGACCTCAACCTTCTCGTAGGTTGTTTCTGAAAGGGCCGCTGCGAAGGGGTTTTGTTGGTCAAAGGGAAACCGCAAAGAACATGGGTCTTATAGAAAACCTCTGGGTCAGTTATAGCCAACAAATGGTTCCGTTTCCATGATAGAATCCGTGATGAGTTGCAACCATAATGTGTGACAAAGAATACCAGTTCCCAGAAGGCTCTGACAACTGGCATCTTGAAAAGACAGAAATCCAAGCTTGGTGGGACAAGACCATAAGAGAGTTTGCAAGGCAAGAGAATAGACATCCATGTCTATGTGACACACAGTGGTTGAATAGATATCTGTGGAAAGATATTCACGAGATCTTTTGGGCATCATTTCCAAACGAGCTACACGTGTGGATCTCGCGGCTCACTGAAAAGAAAACCTGTTTTCAAGGTGGAGTTCCTACAGAGTGGAATCCCGAGCTCACAGCGCAGCTCAAAGCGATAGACAACCCATTGACATGCATAGTTGATTTTTGGGTCGATCATATGCTATAAGGCTTCGTAACAGAGTTGGCTGTAGACACACTCAAATCCTACAGCCAAGCAGAAGCATACTTTTTCGGAGGATTCCAAGGTAAGCTGTTGAACAATCTCAGTCTATACATTAAGATGCTGTTAGCTAAGAATGGTGTTTTAAGAATGTAGTAATATTTTCAAGTTTGTCATGGTAAACATTATATTTAGTGATTCTAATGAAGATACCGATAATCTTAAAAGTGGCAAGAGATATAAATTTAATAAGAATCTTGGAGGCCCTGGACTCCACATAGATACCGAGATTCCTTATGACCTTGACAAAGAAGCTGCACCACCATTTACCCCTGAGAACCCACCGGCTACAGAGACCACACCACCTTTATCTAAAAACCCACCCACTACGCAGACCACCCCACAAAATACTGATCAGATCAGTACGGCTATCCCAACAAGCCCATTTGTTTTCACTGCACAGAGCCCTTTATAGGAGCCGCACACTAATCTGGGCACTCCACCACCTAATAGGACAATGGCAAACAAAGATATGAAGCTACCGATATTCGAAGGAATTGGACTAGAATACCCTGACCAGTATTGGTTCCTTTGCAAAGCCGTATGGAGTGTAAGACAAATCCAGGATGATGCCGCGAAAAGAGCACAACTCATCACTACTTTCAGGGACATAGATTTACATTGGTTCATGAAATACTCTCAGACACAGCCCAGAACCCTTGCAGAGATCAAAGCTGCGCTCGTGGTTGAGTTTGAGAAACCCAAATCTGAATCTCAATGTATAACTGAATTGAAAGAAATAAAGCAGAAACCGACTGAAACGGTGTGGGATTTTGATCAGAAGTTCAAGACCCTATTGGACCAAGTAAGCTTTGTTATAGCTCCAGAACAGCACTAGGAATGGTTCATTGTTGCGCTGTTTCCCCATATTAGATTACCATTGATGCAACAGAGGGTTACGTCACAGGAAGAGGCCTTAGAAATCGCAATAAAGCTAGAGGCTTCGTCGATTGGTGAGACTAGTTCTGGGATGTCTCAGATCTAGAACCAGCTGACCACCCTAACACTAGAGCTGCAAAGCATGAAGAATGGCAAAGAACAAAGGTATGAACCTAGACATGAGGTCTGGTGTACAAGTTGTAAAGGAGAAGGCCATGACTGGGAGCATTGCCCTTTATTCCGCGACTATCTTAATAGTGGTGTGCCCAACCCAATAAATCAAAATCAGGCCCCATGGTGTGAAATTTGTAGAACCACAGGACACAGACCTAAAGACTGCTACCTCATACAGAAATATGTGAAAACACCTAAAAATTTATATTGCAATTTTTGTAAATCAATTGAACATGATGAATCCAACTTCCGCGCATATGAACTAATGAACAAAAGAAAACAATATATGGACTTAATGAGAGGCGCTGGCTTGTACACGTACAAGAAGATAAGAAGCCCAAATAGGATAATACGCAATATGAACAAGGAGGATATAGAGGTCATGGTGCTGGATACTGCGGCAGAGGGAGAAATGTTGGCTCGGCACAGGGAAGAGGCCGTGACCAGGTAATTTGCTATAATTGTGGCCAGCCAGGTCACGTATCTAGAGATTGTGTTAACCCATGCACTACATGCAACTATTGTAAATCATTCGAGCATGTTATTGAAGATTGCCCAGTGCTAGAGGTGGAAATGCAGAAAAGAAGATGGACGGACGCACCAAAAATGAACATCCAGTGGATCGCGGTGGAAAGGAGACCAGTAGACCTAAGCATCAATGTGGTCACGCGTAGTGGCGCTGAGACAGGCCATGATAGAGGAGCAGAAGCTTCCACGTCAGGGGAGGCTTACAAAAAGTAGACTCCTCTTGAGACAGTATGGATAAGGAAAGCCCCGGGAAAAATACCTGCTCTCGACTTACAGAAGAACAAGGAGGTCTTTGTCGACACATGGGATACCTTTAGAGAACCAGTACCCCAATCACAGAGGATCTCGTTGTGTAGTGAAATACCGCATGTTGAAGATATGCCTACTACCTATGACAAAACAAGCACTGAGACAGATGTCAGCACTTCCGTTGCGCAATTCCTGCAAAGCTGCATGAAGTTACTAAAAAGTGAAAATGCCATAGTAGAGTTGCAGAAGCTCATAAACCAGTATGAGCCGCAAACCGAAATAGAAACTTCTGATAGTGCAGTACATCACATAAAGAAGCATAAAAGAACAGGCCGGGAAATGAGACTTACCGCGCAAATAGGAGATTTTGAAATGGATGAAGTCATCCTTGATCTAGGATCAGAAGTAAATGTCTTGACTAACCAGACATGATAGCAGATGGGTTGACCAAAGTTGTCATGGTCACCTATCCAGCTGAGAATGGCTAACCAAGAGAAAGCCATACCTTTTGGCCAGTTAGCTGACGTGATAGTCGACATCGATGGAGTCCAAAGTCATGCAGACTTTGAAGTTATCGAGATTGTGAATGATAATCAGCCTTTTCCTGCACTGCTAGGAATTGACTGGGCTATGGATAAATTGACTATCATAAATTTGAAGACAAAGAAGATGATATTTGAAGGAAAGCATCTTAGGGTCATCGCACCGTTGGATCCTGCAGATGGTGACAGATACAACAAGCTGATTCAGGAGGAATCCAAGGCTCAAGACTTGGACAGACTATACCAGCTCACAGCGAACCAGGAAGATTACATTAATCCTGCTGCAGATGGTACACTCAGCTGGAGGTGTGACAACTCCTACACCTCTAATTCGAAGGCAGGATTGGAAAATTGGCAAACCCGGATGCATGAAGTATCAATAAGAAGGTTTGCACAGCTTACGAAATCACTGCGCTGGATCGGGAAAGAGGTAAGTCCTATTCCCACATATGATGGTTCTGCTAATGTTTATAGTTTCATCCAAGAATATACTACAGCCATTACAGCTGAGAACAGATTACCAGCATTGGATATGGCACTGCATGACACACCCGCCAGATGGTGGAATGCACATAAGCAGACATTGACCACTTGGGACCAATGCAAGGTTAAGATGCAGATCCAATTTGCTGAAAAGGTTACCTTACCCTTTGGGAAGTATAATGGACAGACAGATCCTAGTCAACACATTGAAGTCTGTTCACAAGCATGGGCGGAAAGGCCACACAGAGAATGGGTGCACCTATTTGTGCATACCCTGGAGGATGATATTCCAAAGAAATGGTACCTAGACCTGGAGTTGCACAGGGAAACCATGGATTGGAACATGCTGAATGCAAAATTCCAGAAGGACTTCAGCTTTGAGGATGAGAATCTGCTGATCCATGACGCATTGCAAATAATTAAGGAATGCATATTCAGGGAAGACTGTCCTCACAGAAATATGACATTGGAGGAACTCTTCGGGGCAGATCGCGTTCCTGCGCACCTACAGTCAGAATGGAAGGAACACGAAGAACACCTTATCGAGTGTTACAACTTGGCTGAAGACATCGATGATATAAATGAAGACGATGAGGATGACCCGCGCAACATAGACATACCAGAATCAGAGGGCGCATGTGATGTAGAAGGACCTCCGCTAGAAATCCCAGATATGAGTGGGCCAGTAAAGACGCAGAAGGTGAATATTGGCACAAGCGAAGAACCGAAGTTTGCAGCAATCGGATACTATTGGGACGATCAGACTGTTGCAGAGATCGCAGACACTCTGCATGAGTATCAAGAGTTGTTTTCGACAAAATTTACAGAAATGAAAGGAATCTGGGAGACCTAGGAGTCATGAAAATACCTTTGAAGCCAGGCACAAAGCCTGTGAAGCAGAGACCGTACAGACTAAATCCGCGCTACAAAGAAAGAGTGCATGCAGAGCTGGATAAGATGCTTGAAGCAGGAATCATTGAACCTGTCGAGGAATCTGAATGGATTAGTCCCATGGTCATTCAAGATAAGAAAACAAAGGGTGAGATCAGGATTTGTGTGGAACTCAAAAAATTGAATGATGCTTCTATGCACGACCCATTCCCCACTCCTTTTATAGATGAAGTGCTTGACAATGTTGGAGGGAATGAGGCCTATTCCTTTACTGATGGTTTCTCCAGATATCATCAGATCAGGATTTATCCCGCAGACAGGCATAAGACGACTTTTGCTACTGAATGGGGGTCCTTCTAGCACAGAGTAATGCCTTTTGGCCTAAAGAACGCACCTGCCATATTTTCCAAAGTAGTCATCGCAGCATTCGAAGAGTTTATGCATATGTTTCTTGAAGCCTATTTTGATGATTGGACTGTGTTTGGTCTATTGAAGAACCATTGTGCGAATCTCAGAATGATGCTTGAGAAGTGTCGACAACATCATATCTCTTTAAATCTAAAGAAGTGTATTTTTTGTGTTCCTTATGGGATTCTACTTGGACACATTGTTTGTAAGCAGGGATTGATGATGGACCCCGTAAAGATTACCATTATTGTGAACTTTCCAACACCAAATTCAGTCAAGATGTTGCACTCTACCTTAGGCCATACTGGATACTACAGGAAATTTATAAAGGGTTACGCACAGATAACCGCAGCAATGGAAAAGCTGCTAAAGAAAGACGCACCATTCATTTGGAACGCGGAATGCGAATAGGGTTTTGATACACTAAAAGAAAAGATGGTTACCACGCCAATTCTAGTCTTTCCAGACTGGACAAAGCCATTCCATGTCCATGTTGACGCATCATGCATTTACCTAGGAATCGTATTAGCTCATCCAGGAGAAGGAGGTATTGACCACCCCATTGCATTCTTGAGCAGGAAGCTCTCAACAGCAGAAAAGAACTATACTACTACCGAGAGGGAAGGTCTTGCGATGGTATATTCCCTACAAAAATTCAGACATTACTTTCTTGGTGCGCACTTCCTTATGTTCACTGACCATTTTGCGTTGAAATACTTGGTCAATAAGCCAGTGTTAGGGGGGTGCATATGCAGATGGCTGTTGGTATTCCAAGAGTATGATTTTGAGATTGTTGTTAAGCCTGGCAGGCTGAACTTGGGACCTGACCACCTCTCTAGGATTGAGTCAAGAGAAGAGCTGATGAACATTGAAGATAGTCTGCCTGATGCACAGCTATTTGCCATACAGGTTGCCGATGATTATTATAAGGATATCATTAATTTTCTGCCAACAGGGCTGGCACCACAGGAATTATCTATCCAACAAAAGAAACAGCTAGTGGTGCGTGCCACAGACTTCACTATAATTGCGGGTCAGTTATACAAACTTGGACCGGATGAAGTCCTACGCAGATGCATACTAGATCATGAGAAACCATTTATTCTAGAAGACACGCATTTAGGGATCGTGGGAGGTCACTATGCAGGAAGGGATACCATGCAGAAGATATTGCGCTTAGGGCTATGGTGGCCCACGATCCAGAAAGATTCTAAAGAACACTGCAGGAACTGTGATGTCTGTCAGAGGACAGGGAAACCTTCACGAAGAGATGAGATGCCATTAAACCCATAGTTGACCCTGCAGGCATTTGAGAAATGGGCAATTGATTTTGTGGGTCCTATAAACCCACCAGGAAAAAGAACTGGTGTGAGGTATATTATTACTTCTACTGATTACCTCACCAGATGGGCGGAAGCAAAGCCAGTAAAGGACTGCAGCACCAGTGATGCTGCACAGTTCATTTTTGAAGAAATATTATCAAGATTCAGTTGCCTAAAGATTTTGATGAGTGACCAAGGTACTCACTTTTTTAACAAGACCATTGAGGCACTTACAAAGGAATTCCACATTCGCCATCAGCGCAGTACTCCATATCACCCATAGGAAAATGGCACTGTTGAGGCTTTCAATAAAATACTGGAAAACGCACTCACTAAAGTCTGCAATGTAAATAGAGATGATTGGGATCTGCGCATCTCATCTGTGTTATGGGCATACAGGACTACATGCAAGAAATTGACAGGACATACACCTTTTCAGTTGGCTTATGGGAAAGAGGCTATAATGCCAATGGAATATATTGTCCCTAGCTTGAGGATTGCTGTGTTCACAGGGATGGAAGACCGCGCAGCATTACACGAAAGGTTGCTACACCTTGTTGGGTTGGAGGAATATCGCTTCATTGCCGGCTTCCACCAGCAAGCTCAGAAGGACCGCGAAAAATCCTGCCCTGTATAAAGAACAAGTGTTTTCAGGTAGGTGACCTAGTCCTCCTGTATGACAGTAAATTCATGAAGCTTCCTAGTAAATTTAAGATGCATTGGCTTGGCCCATATACTGTGATACATGTTACTAACACTAGTGCAATCCAGTTAGCTAATTTAGCTGGCGATACCTTACCAACTTTGATAAATGGAAGTAGACTAAATTTGTACCATGATAGTCCTGCTTTGCAGAACCTTGGATAACAAGTGGAGGAAGAGATTTCTAAGTGTCAAGTACAATTGAAATTGGGCACTAGAAGTGTAAAGGAGTCTATACATGTATGATAAGAAAGATGATGTATACACTGCGCAGCATTGTTGAAGCTGCGGGGAGAAAAAAAAAAACAGAAAAATTTTCTCACTGCGAAGCAACTACGCAAGAGTGTAAGTGACCTGCTGCGTAGTTCGGCGTAGCACCCAGAGAAAAATAGCCATTACACTACTTTTGAGAAAATAGCCGTTAGATGACCATTGCAGCAACTGCTTCAGCATTTAAAGGGAAGATAACCATTTTGGATGGACTGACGAAGGAAAGGACTGGAAAATACGATGGATTCGATCGCCAGAGGACACATTTAATGCATATTTAGCCATTGAAGGGCACGGGAAAAGGTCAGCTGCGCCTATAAATAACACCGCCTGAGGACTCGCAAGCGTTACTGAGCACTTAGAATTTTCTTGCGACCACCCCTTGATCTAATATTCATCTGTCGTCTGACTATCATAGCCTCTATCTCATCTTTGAATGTCCGAACCTTGCTATATAGAGGAAGAGATGACCATTGAAGAAGCACTTAGAGTCTTTCACCACGGAGGGATTCAAGAGTTAATGACAACCCCTGCCAAGAAAGTTGTAACAAAACGAGGCCAAGGATCCCGTAGATCACCTCGAACCAATCCAGCTATGCAAGACAAGGGGAAGGAGACAGTCAGATCACTTCGAACCAAACATCCAAAACTAAGTTCGACGGTGCCAAGGAAGCCCATTTTCATGAAAGAAATCCCACTGAATATGAACCTTGAGTACATCTCACCCCGAACGCTGAATTCCCTTGTCTATAAACTAACAAAGAATGCAAAATATGACATCCCTTTGTCGCCAATTTCAAAGCACGTCAAAATTACAACCAATCTGTTGTGCAAGATACCAGACTGTAAATGGGAGGACTATGACCTCTTGGGAGTGCAGAGAGATGAGCGACATGATCCCAAGTACCCATACTTTCAGCCAGACCAGTACATGTGCTGGAAGAAAGATGCTAAAGGAAACCTCAATCTGGTTGCTGAAAGCTGGTTGACACTGGTAGTGTAGTCAGGACTGCTGAACCTACTGCGACTACCCCGCTTTGAACGATCGGCTGAGATAAATGTAGTGGTTCGTACCTTGATGGCATGAATCCACCAAGGGTATTTATGGATGGATTGGCCAGTTGATATAGGCATCGACTTAATCCATCTCATTGCGGGATTAAGTAATCAAGGAAAATACCCAAAGTTGTTCTTCCAGGGGAAGAGCACAGAAAATTATGCAGTGACAAAGATGAAGAAGACACACGCTCCGGTCAAAGGGAAATAGGGTTTTCCTATTGAGGAAATTGAAGACAAAACAACCAAGTTCGTCACATAGTTGCTCACAACAAAGCTATTACAGATGGAAAGACCCTTGGAGGTGCCTGCGGGTGCAGTATTGCTCGGTGCCGTAGCAGCTGAAGGCACTAAGTTCAACTGGTTCCAATATCTATTGAATGAGTTCATGGCAGAGCTCAATGAAATTCAGTTGAATGGAAGCAACTTCCATTTCACATGGTTGATTGTCCTAATCGCATTTATTGGATGGAAGGAGCCAGAGGACTATGTCGGCATCAGCTTTGATAAATCAAACCCCAGAGGAGTCAGGTACATGAACCTCGGGGAAAATGTGATGAACCTGGAATAATTAATTAATGCAAATACATGAGATATCAGAAATAATATAACTGAGAATCACTTTTATATTGATCACGGGCCACTTCGAGGGGGCAACCTCCTTTGAGCAAGCTCAATACAATTAACTTCACGGTGCCTTCATAGGCCTCAACACACACTTATATACTAAGTCTAGGCGCCAATACCATGGGTCAATACTATGTGTCAATACAAACCATGGGCTAAGTCTAGGCGCCAATACTATGAGTCAAAACCATGGGACATATAATACTATGGGACGACTTAAAAAGCATATGCGTCCAATACTATGGGTCAATACTATGGGCTAATATAAACTATGGGTCAACAAATACTACAGGACGACTTACAAAGCATATGCATCCAACAACAATATACTAACAAAGTAAAGACATGGGTTCCTAACATCCCCTCCCTTAGAAAAAGCTTTGTCCTCAAAGCTTTAGATGTGGAAATTGATGCAGAATCTGAAGGAGTGGGTCCCCTGTAGCATCCTCGGGTTGCATTCCGAGCCACTGGTGCCTTTCGAGTTTCAGGGAGGATTGCATGGAAGGATGTAGACGAAGAAGAACCATATCAACGATGTGAAAAGTGCGCTCAGAACGGTGTTGATCGGCTTGTTGTTTTAGTCGAATTCTTGCCATGTGAAAATTGTCCTACAGAATGAGAAGAAGCTGATCACGATTTCGAAGAATTGAGTCAATTGCCTGAACTGGGGAGTTGCTGAAGGTGTATGGAAGAAGAACTGGTGGTGCCTGTCCAGAGACTGCTTCATACGGTGTCCTTTGAGATGTGGTACTATACCACTGGAGCGCTTCTAGGAAATCCATAGAAATAGTTGTCCAAATCTGTGGAGGAATGGGCAAGGGTTCGAGCAGTCCAGAAAGGAGGTTCGTTTCACCCTTGTTGACCTGGAATGTATCATAGTCAACCACCATCCGTTGAATTGTCCTTTTGAGTCCCTTCCAAAAGAAGTTACATTTTTCCTAGTCATACGTTTTGAGGAACCCAGAGTGCCCTACCGATGAAGAAGCATGGAGTTCATAGAAGAGATAGTCCCATTGAACAGATTGCAACCAATTTGGAACAAGAAGAGAAATAGCTATAAGATAAATTGGGTCATCAAATGTGCGAGGAGGAGCATCTTCCACCATATTGTCCTTACCCTTCTGGTAAGTGGTCACATAGTCATAACCCATGAGTTGGATAACCCATTTCAGGTGTGTTGGGGAGGAGACTCGTTGTTCCAGGAAAGTTTCTAGGCTCTGGAGATCAGTCTTGATGCAGAAATAATTCCCCAATAGGGATGGCTACCACTTCTGTACTATATGCAAAATAGTCATCATTTCCTGCTGAGAGGTAGATGTGGCTAAATTCTTACCGGAAAGGTCTCTTGAAGGCAACAAGCTCATTGGTTCAGCAAAGACACCTACATATCTATCCAAGGAAGTAGTGGAGACTGTTGATGGGTGCATGTGAATGGAATGGAGCTGAACGATGACACCATGTGAATTCTTCTTAAGTATTTTTTCTAGGTGATGTGAACTGATGATGCAGAGAGACCCTGGTTGTAAGCCCATAAATTTGTGTTGTGCCCCATTGACTGAAAACTGCATCCAAAGTTCATCAAAATCCCACAAGATGGGGCCAAGTGTGCGTAACCATTGAACACCCAAAACCACATCACATCTGCCTAAGGACAAGGAAAACATGTGAGAGCACAGGTTATAATATTCCATAGAGATACGCACACTGTGACACTTCCCCTTGCAAGGTAAGGTGCCCCCATTGGCAACCATGACTTCAAAACTGGACCAAGGATGGACAAAACAATCAGCCTGTTTGGCAATCTGAGGATCAATGAAGTTATGAGTGCTACCAGAATCAATGAGTATGGTAAGAGGGAGCTTCTTGAAGTATCCCCTGACTCGCATTGTTTGTGGGGTGGTGACGTCAGTTACAACATGGAGAGATATCTTGAGTGGGTCGTCCTAAGATGGGGTGTCAACAAGCGGGTGTTGAATGTTGACCTGATCATCTACTGTATCTGGAGCTTCTTCATCAAGTTCTGAGGCAGGCGGAGAATCCACATCCAAGAGATAGAGATTTTATTGAACACATCTATGTCCCCAAGTGAATTTATCATCACAATTATAACAAATCCCTTTTTCTTGGCGTGCCTGCATCTCTGTTTCAGACAATTGCTTGATAGGAGTTGGTTGAGGAGCAGGCGTGATGGGAGGTCATTGGGAACCCATATTTCTGAAGGGAACAAAGGTGGGTTTGGAGCATTTTTTATCTACGATCTTGTCCTCGGCCATCTTAGCCAACCCTACGACTTCCATCATTGTGTTGGGACAAAAAATTTTGACCTTTGAGCGGATTTCATCCTTGATACCACTGATAAAACAACTCCTGTAGAATTCATCAGACAATCCTTCTGTGTTATTGGCTAGTTTCTCAAATTTTGTCTGATACTCTCTCACTGTGCCAGTTTGGTGAAGTTTAGTGAGTGCTCCTGTGAAGTCGTCAAAAGCACTAGGACCAAATCATGGCAAAAGAAGTTGGCAAAAATCTCTCCAGTTTGGCTCGGGATGAGCTTTTATGTACCAACGGTACCATTGAAGGGCTTCCTGTTCCAAATGAAAGGATGCAATTGGAACTTTCTGGACATCAAATGTATTATGCAAACTGAAATATTGTTCTTCTCGGTATATCCATCCAGTCGGATCAGTACCATTGAAGTGATGAAAATCAAGCTTCGGCCCACAAAAATTGTTGCAAAAGATTCTGGCTATCGGTTATTGTTCATGGCTTAATGCTGAAGATGGAGGTTGAGAAATTTTTCATCCAGATCTTGGAGTTTGGTTTGGATGGATGCAAGTGCTTCCTCCATGGTGTTTGCTCCTGTGTGAGTGACAACCATAACCAGTAAATTTTTTTTTTTTTTTTGTGGGTGGGGGGGGGGGAATGGATAGAAAAACACAAACACAAGCTTATTTAGTAAGGGGAAATTTGGATTTAGGAAAAACTCGGAGGGGTAATTGGGGTTTGACTAGGTTTTTGACACTTTCTGAGGGACAGCGAAGCAAAAAATGGGAATTTCAAAAGCGGGAACTCTATGGTAAAATTTGAAGGCAATCGGGTGAAAATTGAAGAAGTTATGGCAAACCCTAAAAATAGACAAATGTGGGATTTCTGGTCTTGGGAAGTGGAATTTGGGATAGGGTATTTAGGAATGAAATATGCAGAATGGGATTGCAGGGATGTCAGTGAAGTTTCAGGGAAAATAGAGTTGAAACAAGGGAGATATGGCCGAAAAACAGTTTTTTTTTTTTTTCCAGAAATGGATCGGCAACAGCAGTGTGGAAGGGATCCGCAATAGATGGATCTGCAACGGCACGGAAGGGATCGAAAATGGCGGGATCTGAAACGGTGACTGGATCTGGAACGAATTTCAGAATAGATCTGAAATAGCTGGATCTAGAGCGGAAGTGATCTGCAACAGTTCAACTGAAAATAGATATGGACCCCAGGTATGTACGACTTCCTAATAGTTCAGGTGTTTCACTCGGCCACCAATGCTGTCTGATGGCTTACATATTGGGGAAGTACCCCTCACTCCACGGCTCAAGTAAACTGATAACCTCTTTGCCACTAACGACAACTCTTGGTTTACCTCACGGGTGGGAACTAGTCAATCAGGTAGGGGTCGTTTCCCTTTTCACTGGTAGGTCCTCTCAATGTGCCAACTACTTTGGGGTTCCTGTGGTACTCCTCACAATGATTTTTAGGGCTTATGCCCAAGTACTTCCCACAGTTAAACAGATAGGGATTATTCCCAAATCCAAAGCTGCAACAGATGCTAAAAAGAAATTTGGCAGAAATTCCACCCAACGAGCCCAAGAAAGTGCTCTGATACCAGATGTGATGAACTTGCAATAATTAATTAATGCAAATACACGAGATATCAAAAATAATAGAACTCAGAATCACTTTTATATTGATCACGGGCCACTTCGAGGGGGCAACCTCCTTTGAGCAAGCTCTATACAATTAACTTCACGGTGCCTTCATAGGTCTCAACAGACACTTATATACTAAGTCTAGGCGCCAATACCATGGGTCAATACTATGTGTCAATACAAACCATGGGCTAAGTCTAGGCGCCAATACTATGAGTCAAAACCTTTCTAGAGCCGAGGTATTGGAGAAGATTTTATTCGTCATCCTCTAGCTTCAGAAATTTATCCTTTGTATCTAATTCATTTCATGTTCGTGACCCTTTCCTTGCTTAGAATCTTATGTATGATGAGAAAGATTTGGTGGTGAAGTCCTCTGCGTCATTAAGAAGGGGAAATATTTTGAATGTGAGGGTTGATCTATGCTTGTTCCATGAAGTAAATTCATTATCGGTTGCTAGGTATGATGACCCAAATCCATCAATTGAGTGTCTTGGTGGTGAAGGAGGTCAAAAAAGATCTGGTAGTTCATCTTAGCAACAAAGCAAGTGGTGTGTCTGCAAAGGAGGGAAACCTAGTCCGTTGGGTTTTGGGGGATGATGTAAAATCCATCATGCCATTGGGTTGGCTTCACAAGAATTGGTTGGACATTTTTAGGGTAAAATAATGTGTAGGAAAAAAACATAGGGTTTGGTTGAGTCAAGTCTAGAAAGCAAGTCGAGGTTATAGTCCATAGTTCCTCCTCCTACCCAAATGGTGGATGGCTTTTCTTTTCGAATTTGCAATAGATGTGGAAAAAATATTGAGGAAAAGTTGGTGTTGGGATTCAAATCCCTTATTTCTTAGGTGGATGCAAAATTCATTAAGAGGATTGATAGTATGGAGGAATTGCCATATGATAAATAACAATTTTTAAAAATTTTGGTTTTGGATTTTTCATTTACATGGATTTTTAATTTAGGGAAATATAAAAATTTATATTTTTATTGAGGAAATGAGGAAATGATGAATGTTTGTATGCCTAAATTTCCAATCTTCCTTTCTCTTCGAATTCACCCTCCCTCCACTTCTCCACGTCCACGTTGGAAGCTCTGATCGCTTGAGCATTTTTGGTTAATTTGGTCAATGAACAATGGACACGGAAGCAACCTGGATACATAACGCTCGTGCATTATGTATTTCTATAACGCTCACACGTTATTGAATTCATAACACTCGCGTGATATGATTTCCTATCATGCGTGTTAAGTGACATGGTAGGCTCATGCCCTCCCATGACTAGTTCAAAGAAATGCGCGTGTGTTTTCCTTTTACTAAACTTTAGCACGTTTCGTGAAAGCACGATTGCATCTAAAAGGTCCCTCAACTTCATGCGTGGGCCCTTGGCTTTGTTTCTCTTCCCATTGGTCATTGAAGGGTTAAGTAGATTGATCAACATGTCCCAAAGGGAAGGTAAATTACAAGGTATCAAATTCTCTTATTCTTTGCATATCACTCATCTCTTATTTGTAGATAATGTAATACTTTTTGGTGCTAGCTTAGTTGAGGAATGTGTTATTTTTGCAAAAATTATTAATCTATTTTGTGCTACTATAGGCATGGAGGTGAGTGCTTCTAAGTCTATCTTTCTCAGGAATGGTGTTGATAACAGTGTTTTGAGGCATATTGCCTATGTTTTCCCTTATACGATGGAGAATATTGATAAAGGATTTAAATATTTGGATTATTATTTGAAACCCATCCAATATAGAGTTTGTGACTAGAAGCAACTTACAAAAAAAATTGAGAAGCGGATTAGTCACTGGTCATTTACTTCTCTCTCTGGTAGGAATATTGACCTTAGTCATATTGGTGTTGGTAGAGATTTCAGTATATTGGTTATCCTTAGTGAAAATTCCTATGTCCATTTTACATGTTATAAGACAAAAAATGTTCAAATTCCTTTGGGCTAGGTTTGGCATGGGTAACAAAATCCATCTAGTTAATTGGAAAAAATTATCCAAGCCTAAGCTATTAGGAGGATGGGATATTAAGAACATTTTCTGGTTCAGTACTGCTCTCAGGATGAAAATTATTTGGCGTTGTGTCTTTGGTATTGGTTTATGAAATGGATTCCTTCAAGTGAAATATTTGAATAAAATTTCTTTAACTTCTTGGATCAGGAGTGATGATAAGTCTGTTTGTGGTGCCTCCAACATTTGGAACGGATTTTTGAGATCTTTCTCTTGGATCAGTAGAGCCTTAAATTGGAAGGTTGGCAATGGTGATAATTTATGTGTTGGTGTGGATATATTTATTGGTGGAGAAGAGTTTTACAACTTATATCCATTTATTATTTGCTATTTGGAAGAGTTGGGTTTTACTACTTTAAAGCACATCAGAAGGCAAATTGGATGAGGCCTTCCTGCTTGTATTGGATTACTACTGAAGATTTAGGCCTAGGAAACCATTGGGATATGGAATGGACAAAGTATAAATGTTTGTTGAAGAGAGCTGGTATTCATTTGAAGGAGGAAGATGACTTTCTGTTCAGGGCTATCAACAAACATTTGGGTCAAGTTACTGCTATGTACACTTATTCCTTCATAGCTCAGTCCCTTTCCCCCAATATGCAATGGTGGTGGTATAAAAACTTTGGAGGTAGAATATTCCAATAAAAATCAAATGTTTTATCTGGATGTGTTGTGAGAATTGTATTTTAACATGGGATAACTTGTCCAAAAGGGGCAGGGGCAACCCAAATATTTGACATCTATGCAAATTAGAAGCTGAATCAATTAGCCATATATTTGTTTCATGCTCTTTTTGTAAAGTATTGTGGAGGGTTTTGTTAGAGGATCTTTATATTTCAAGGACCTGGGGAACTTCCTCTTTTGTTGACAATCTTGAGCATTGGATCCATAACAATAGCTCGCACATATTGTTGCCAATATTTTTATGTTGGGAAATTTAGAAAACGAGGAATAAGTCTATCTTTGAGGAGTAGGTTCCTAATGTTATGACAGGTAGCATCAGATCTTTGGGAATGTTCAAATATTATTCATATGAGGTTGATCCTAAAAATACAAGGCAAATAGGGGCACCTCCTGTCACAGTTTACACTCCAGGGTTCTTCGATGGTGTTGCTCAGAGTAATGATAGTGGTGCTAGTATGTTTCTGGAGTTAAATGACGTCCATAATTTTAAACTTTGTTTAAATTGTGGAAATGGATTTAACACAATATTTGAGATCTTGGCACTTTGGGGATTGTTTTTTTTGCTTTTAGTATTGGTATCCCTACTTTACAATTTTTTGGTGACTCGATGGTTATTGTAAATTAGGATAATAATAGATCTAGTATCCAGGTTCTTGATCTTGAACAATGGTGCAACAGAATTTCTTCTCTTCTTGATTCCTTTATTCAAATCAACATCATTCATGTGTATAGAGAGCACAATGGTATTGCATATGGACGCTCTAAAAAATCAGTTGGGCTTCATGAAGGTTCATTATTTTCCAAAGAATATTTTGAGAATGAGTTGGTGAATGCTGACTGTGTTCAGATATTGTTGCTTTAATCTCTCTAGATGGAGTTCTTTTTGTCTAATGAAGATTCATAGATGTAGTTTATTCTCTAGTTTGTATTTTTGGAATGCCTTCCCTACATGTTTCTTTTGAATTAAGAATGCTTTGTATGTAAACAAGATTGGCTATGGAGCTTTGTATAAGCTAAAGGATGGTGTTAGGAACCCATGTCTTTACTTTGTTAGTATGTTGTTATTGGACGCATATGCTTTGTAAGTCGTCCCGTAGTATTTGTTGATCAATAGTTTGTGTTATTGTTGTTGGCGCATATGCTTTGTAAGTCGCCCGTAGTATTGTTGATCCATAGTTTGTAGTGGCCCATGGTTTTGACCCATAGTATTGGCACCTAGACTTAGTATATAAATGTGTGTTGAGACCTATGAAGGCACCATGAAGTTATTTGTATTGAGCTTGATCATAGGAGGTTGCCCCCTCGAAGTGGCCTATGATCACTGTAAAAGTGATTCTGAGTTCTGTCATTTCTGCTATTTCGCATATTCATATTAATTAATTGTTGCAGGTGCATCACATCTGGTGTCAAAGCACTTTCTTGGGCTCGCTGGGTGAAATTTCTGCCAAATTTTTTTCACATCTGTTGCAGGTTTGGATTTGTGAATAATCCTTATCCACTTAACTGTGGGAAGTACTTGGGAATAATCCCTAAAACTCATTGTGAGGAGTACCACAGGAACCCCGAAGTAGCTGGCCCATTGAGAGGACCTGCCAGCGAAAAGGGCAACGACCCCTACCTGATTGACTAGTTCCCACCCGTGAGGTAAACCAAGAGCTGTCGTTTGTGGCAAAGCAGTTATTGTTTTACCTGAGCCATGGAGTGAGGGGTACTGCCCCAATACGCAAGCCGTCAGATAGCATTGGTGGCCGAGTGAAACCCCTGAACTATTAGGAAGTCGCACATACCTGGGGTCCATATCTACTTTCAACTAAACTATTGTCGATCACTACTGCGCCGTTTCAGATCCATTTTGCAAGCCGTTCCAGATCTCCCTTGTTTTCCCTCTGTTTCCCTTGAAATTTTAGGGAAACCCCTGTCATCCCATTTTGCATATTTCATTCCTGAGGACCCTATCCCTAATTCCCCTTCCCAAAGCCCACATTTGTATATTTTTAGGGTTTGCCATAACTTCCTCAGATTTCACCCAATCACCTTCAAATTTTACCACAAAGTTCCTTTTTGAATTCTGCGTCTTTGTCCCCCTCTGTCAAATTTTTCCATTCTTTCACCCCGCTTCTGAAATCCTCATTTTTTCTTCCCTATCTAATCGACAGTGTCCAACACCTAGTCAAACCCCAATTACCCTTCATATTTTTTTCCAAGTCCAGATTTTCCCTTACTGAAGCAGTTTCTGTTTTTGTTTTCCTACCCAGTCAAAAAAAAAAAAAAAACTTCTGGTTATGGTTGTCACCTGTGCAGGAGCAAAAACCATGGAAGAAGCACTTGCAGCCATCCAAGCCAAACTCCAGGATCTGGATGAAAAATTTCTCGGCCTCCATCTTGAACATTCAGCTATGAACAACAAACGACAATCCGAGTCTTCATCAGACAATGGGTTCTCTTATTCCATCAATTTCCGTGGTCCGAAGCTTGATTTTCCTCGCTTCAATGGTATTGATCCAACTAGATGGATCTATCGTGCAAAATAGTATTTCAGTCTGCATAATACTTTTGATGTCAACAAAGTTCCGCTGGCATCCTTTCACTTGGAACATGAAGCTCTTCAATGGTACCGTTGGTCCATCAAGGCTCATCCAGAGCCCAAATGGTCAGACTTTTGCCAGCTCCTTTTGCAACGATTTGGTCCTAGTGCTTTTGATGACTTCACTGTAGCCCTCACTAAACTTCGCCAAATTGGAATTGTGAGAGAGTATCAAACCGAATTTGAGAACCTAGCCAACCACACCGAAGGATTGTCTGATGACTTTTATCGGAGTTGTTTTATCAGTGGTCTAAAGGATTCCATCCACTCTGAGGTCAAAATGTTCTATCCCACCACAATGATGGAATCCCTAGGGTTGGCTAAGTTGGCAGAAGACAAGATTGCAGCCCAACAACGCTCCAAGCGCACTTTTGTTCCCTTTCGAAATATGGGTTCTCAGTGATCACCTATACCGCAGGCTCCTCGACCGACTCCTATCAAGCGTTTGTCTGAAACAAAGATGCAAGCACGCAGAGAAAAGGGGCTTTGCTATAATTGTGATGAGAAATTCACTCGGAGACATAGATGTGTTCAGCAAAAGTTCTATCTCTTGGATGTGGAGTCTCTGCCTGCCTCTGAAATTGGTGATGAAGATCCAGAAACACTGGATGCTCTGGTCGACATTCAAGAACTGCCTATTGACCCTTCGTCTCAGGATGACTAGCCAGAGATATCTCTCCATGATTTAGCTGGAATCACCACGCCCCAAACAATCCGGGTCAGGGGTTACTTCAAGAAGCTTCCTCTTACAATACTCATTGATTCTGGCAGCACTCATAATTTCATTGACCCTCGGATCGCCAAACAGGCTGATTGTTTTATCCATCCTTGCTCCAACTTTGAATTCATGGTTGCCAATGGGGGCACCTTACCTTGCAAAGGGAAGTGTCGAAATGTGTGTATCTCTATGGGAGATTATACCTTGCACTCTGACATGTTTTCCTTTCCCTTAGGCGGATGTGATGTGGTTTTGGGCGCTCAATGGTTACGCACACTTGGCCCTATCTTATGGGATTTTGCTGAACTTTGGATGCAGTTTTCCCTCAATAGACAAAAACACACATTGACAGGAATAAAACCAAGTTCTCTCAGCATCATCAATTCACATCGCATGGAAAAAATCCTCAAGAAGAATTCACATGGGGTCATCGCTCAGATCCATTCCATTCAGATGCAACCATCAGCGGTCTCCACTACTCCTTTGGATCTACAACAAATTCTGGATCGATATACAGGTGTCTTTGCTGAACCAGTGGGATTGCCACCTTCCAGGCCAGAATACCATCGTATTCAGCTCCTTCCTGGCAACATTCCTCCCAACATCAGGCCCTATCGCTACCCATTTCACCAAAACTGGAGATTGAAATGCTCGTTCGGGACTTATTGAAGCAAGGTATTATTCTCCCAAGCACTAGTTCCTTTTCTTCTCCAGTTATTCTTGTCTGCAAAAAAGATGGGTCATGGCGCCTCTGCATTGACTTCCGAGCACTTAATCACCTCACCATCAAGGATAAGTTTCCAATTCCTATTGTTGATAAGCTTCTTGATGAGCTTCATGGGGCTCACTTTTTCTCCAAGTTGGATCTTCGTTCTGGGTATCATCAAATTCGGGTTCATGAAGATGATATCCCTAAAACAGCTTTCTACACACATGATGGACATTATGAGTTTTTGTTCATGCCCTTTGGCCTCACTAATGCTCCTTCCACATTCCAGGCCTTAATGAATAAAATATTTCGACCCTACTTGCGGAAATTCATTATGGTATTCTTTGATGATATCCTCATCTATAGTAAAACATGGGATGAACATCTCCAGCATCTGGATCTTGTCATGCAACTTTTCTCTGACCATCATCTCCATGCCAAGCAGTCTAAATGTGTTTTTGGACAGAAGGATATTGAGTATCTCGGGCACATTATCTCAGCACAAGGGGTTTGCGTGGATCCTGCCAAAATCGATGCCATGAACAATTGGCCGCATCCTCAGACACTCAAGAGCCTTCGTGGTTTTTTGGGGTTGACTGGCTACTACCACAAGTTTGTCAAGGATTATGGGAAGATTGCAGCTCCATTAACTGCTCTATTGAAAAAGGATGCTTTTACATGGGCACCTATTGCTCAGTGTGCATTTGAAAAACTAAAACAAGCTATGTGTACTACACCTGTGCTAGCTATGCCCGATTTTTCCAAGCCCTTCACTATTGAGAGTGATGCTTGTGGCAATGGACTTGGTGTTGTTCTCCTTCAAGATGAACACCCCATTGCGTTCACCAGCAAAACCCTTTCAGGTAAGAATTTAGCTGCCTCTACCTATGAGAAGGAAATGATGGCTATTTTGCATGCAGTATAGAAGTAGTGCCCATACCTATTAGGGAATCATTTCTGCATCAAGACTGATCACCAGAGTCTGAAATATTTCTTGGACTAGCGTGTCTCCTCCCCGGCACAATAGAAATGGGTTAGCAAACTCATGGGTTATGACTATGAGATCACTTACAAGAAGGGTAAAGACAATATTGTGGCAGATGCTCTTTCTCGCACATTTGATGCCCAAGGTTCTCTTTCAACTATTTCTATGCCTATTCCAAATTGGTTGCAATATGTTCAACAGGGTTATGTCAATGACTCTTCCTTATCTCAAATCATCCAACGCTTGACCAACAACCCTTCTGCTGTACCACATTACTCTTGGTATGGTGCTTCTCTGCGATACGAGGGTTGTCTGGTGCTTCCCCAGAGCATAGATCTTCAACAGGCTGTCTTCCATGAACTCCATGCTTCTCCATCGGCAGGGCACTCTGGGTTCCTCAAAACGTATGAACGAGCACGGCGTAACTTCTTTTGGCAGGGCATGAAAAGGACAATTCAACAGATGGTGGCCGAATGTGATACCTGCCAGCACAATAAGGGTGAAACAACACTCCTTCCAGGATTGCTTGAACCCTTGCCCATACCTACATGGATTTGGACAGATATTTCTATGGATTTCATTGAGGGGCTCCCTAAATATGGAGGGAAGACAGTGATTCTCGTTGTGGTTGATCGCCTCTCCAAATATAGTCATTTTTGTGCTCTCAGCCATCCCTATACAGCCTCCTCTGTTGCTCAAATTTTCCTGGACCAAATCTTTCGTCTTCATGGCATCCCTTCTTCCATTGTCTCGAATCGTGATGCAACTTTCACCAGTCATTTTTGGATATAACTATTTCTCCACACTGGCACCCAACTGAAGATGAGTTCAGGGTATCACCCACAAACAGATGGTCAGACTGAAATTATCAATAAATGCTTGGAAACTTATCTTCATTGCTTCACCTCGGAACAACAACATCAGTGGGCAAAGTGGCTCCCTCTCGCTGAATGGTGGTACAATACCTCTTACCACACTGCCTCTAAAATGACCCCATATGAAGCAGTCTATGGTCAGGCACCTCCAGCTCTTCTTCCATACACCCCCACCAGTTCACCAGTTCAGGAAGTTGGCACGGTCCTTCGAAACCTCGATCAGATTCTTCGCATTTTGCGAGACAGTATTCACATGCAAAGAAATCACATGAAGCAACAAGCTGATCAGCACCGTTCTGAGCGCAATTTTCAAGTCGGCGATATGGTTTTTCTTCGTCTCCATCCGTACAAACAATCCTCCTTGAAACTCAAAGGGCGTCATAAGCTCGCTCCAAAGTTCTATGGGCCATATCGGATTCTTCAAAAGATTGGGTCCATTGCTTATAAATTGGAACTTCCTCCTTCTTCCCGCATTCATCCAGTCATTCATGTCTCTTGTCTGAAGAAAGTTCTTGGCACCAACATCAGTGGACAAACGATTTTACCCGAACTGGATAATGAAGGATCCATCCTTTTGGAGCCAGAGGCCATCCTCAATAGGCACACGCGTCAGCTTCGCTCTCGCTCTATCACAGAGGTCTTAATTCAATGGCACGGCATGCAACCAGAGGATGCTACATGGGAACCACTCCTTCAGATTCAACAACAATTTCCACATCTAAAGCTTTGAGGACAAAGCTTTTTTTAAGGGGGAGGGGTTGTCAGGAACCCATGTCTTTACTTTGTTAGTATGTTTTTATTGGACGCATATGCTTTGTAAGTCGTCCCGTAGTATTTGTTGATCAATAGTTTGTGTTATTGTTGTTGGAGCATATGCTTTGTAAGTCGCCCGTAGTATTGTTGATCCATAGTTTGTAGTGGCCCATGGTTTTGACCCATAGTATTGGCGCCTAGACTTAGTATATAAGTGTGTGTTGAGACCTATGAAGGCACTGTGAAGTTATTTGTATTGAGCTTTCTCATAGGAGGTTGCCCCCTCGAAGTGGCCTGTGATCAATATAAAAGTGATTCTGAGTTCTGTCATTTCTGCTATTTCACATATTCGTATTAATTAATTGTTGCAGGTGCATCACAGATGGTGAATCCCCATGTATTGAACTATGTTCAATTTAATTCAATTTTAAATACAAATAAATTCCTTATGCTTGAAAACAAAACCCTTATAACATCTCGAAAAAAAAATACTACTACACTATGCTATGAAATTGAGAACGTGACGCCTCTTTGTTCATCAAGCAATGTGCTCTTATGGAGTAGTCTATTTATTCTACATTTTCGATTTTACGGTGGTTTTTGGTCGGACCAGGGTAAATTGTTTTTTAGTAAAACCCAAATTTGGAAGTGTTTAAATTGTGCGTCCTCCAATACCCCCTGGCACTCAAATTATGCAATTTTCGTAGCTAATATATGTGATTCTAAATTTTTTTAAATATTTTCAACAAAACTTCAAACAAAATAAGACGATAAATATATCAAAAAAAATTGAAAGCATATAATATTTAGACTACACCTGCTCTTAGAGACAACATCATGCTCCACATTCTGGGTTCACATAAATAAAAAAATATTTTATTCGCACCCCGCAACAGACTAATAAAGTATGTTACATAGGCTCTGACATTCCCTCATGTACGTGCGTATTCTCTTTCCTTGCAGAACTGCCTGCTATACAAATTTAAATCTCTACGATATTCGCATGTACTCACTAATATACTCCCCCATTGCTTATGGATGCACATGCACCCATCCAGACGTGCCTATGCGGAATGGATGGATGTTGATTGTCCCATCCAATTCATATGATATGCCGATGGGTGCACACATATAATGTTCATTAATACTGCCAAAGTTTAAATTTTCAATTTGGTAAAGGCGGGAGGAATGAGGTTGAGGTGTGATGTTAAAAAAACCATGGTTAATAGCAGGACCTTCTTGACTGCAGCTACAGCAGGACCTTTGCTACAGCCGTAAATTGTGATCCGGTGGCATTAATCCTATGCGTTGTTGCAATGTTCAGCCTTAGTAATCCTAACTAATTAATTGGGTTTTGTATTTACTAAGATCTCTTTGGATGGTTTTGAAGGTTTAAAGAGAAGACCTTCACGGGTTTTGATCCTACTCTTTTTGCTTTGATCTTTCTATCATATGTTGTAGTTTCAAGGTCTCTGGAGGTTACCTTCATTTCACAACCGTCTGATCAACAAAATGCCTCCATCGACCAAATATTGGTCACCGGATGGGCACACTGCCTGACCCTTTGAGTCGAATCCTTAGCAATGTGAGGCTCAGAAAAATCTTCGACAGTAACGATGGCAGGCGGATCTCCCTCGACGAGCTCGGTCATGCCCACGTCACAAATCTGAAAAAGTTTGCAAGTGAAACAAGCATGGAGGGACTATTCACGTTATAGAGGTCAATCCAAGTATATGGAGTAACTAGTTCGTTGGGATTTTAGTATTTTTTCTTCAGTATATACTACAGTTCGTTGATATTGCAGTATTTTTTCTTCTCGTTTTGCGTCTATGATTCGTGCTTGTTAAATTTCCTAGATTGCAAAAATGCTTGTTTGTTAAGCATTGTTCTGCAAGTAAACACCACTCTCATTCTTCTTGGCTTAGCTCCCTGATGGTGGATGAAGGGTTCACCACGATGTGCTTAATGGAAATGTGGAAACTAATAAATTTTAATAGTTAAAATGTGGAAATTAATAGATTTAGGGTATACAAATATCTAGGATATAAGAAGCTTTATTCTAAGTAAATATAGAGAAATAGTGTAAGGTATAGTGAATGTTGAAAAAAATAATTATAATACAATTAAAATATAGAAGCATGTATTATAAAAAAATAAAAATATTTATTACTTCAAAATTTTGAAGTAATATTTATTTTTTGGTTGAAACAACTTGAATTTTAGTCCAAGGGTACATCAATTGGTAATGAGTAAATGAAATGAGAAGTTGTAAATGGAAAGTCAAAAATATAAAAGAGCTTGAATTTTATCTCAAATTTGAAACATAACATATAATATAATAACTTGAAAATATAGATAAGTAAATATAGACTCATGGCATTGTTGTAGCCCATAAATCATTACTACAAATTGCTTAACAAAATCATTTAGAGTAAGATTACTTCTTGTAGCCCATTCTTAGCCTCTATGTCTTCTAACCAATTGTGCATTCTAGGGAAAAATTGCACCACCTTTGGAAACTATATAGATATTTCTTTCAAAAAAAGTATGAATATTATATTAATTATAATTTTTGTAATGAATATTATTAATTATAAAATTTGTGAAAAAACAAATTGATAATAAACTTTATAATATTATAATTGGTTTTAAATAATTAAATATTATTAGATTTTTTCCTTAATCGATATGAAAAACATAATTATTAATATATAGAATTTATAGTTTTGAAAAAGTAAAAAAAATGAAAAAAACACTCTATAAAACATAGATTTTTTTACCTTTTCTGAATGATAAGCATATTCATTAATTATGTCATTATTCTAATTATTATTTATTCTTTAAAACTATTTTTACTTTCTCTTATTTTTTATTTAAATATTAGTTAAGTTCATAGATTTTTTTTAAAAAAATTCATTGTCATTCTAATTATTATTTATTCCTGAACCAATCAAACTAAGTTTACTTTTTTATTTTTTATTTAAATATTAACTAAGTTTACATTTATTTTAATTTTCAAGAGTGAATTCCAAACTTTAAGTTTTTTAAAAATTTGTCATAATAAATAAATATGGGAAAACATTTATTCATTTCAAATACTTTGATGTTGAATGTGAACAAAAGCATGTGGAAATGGAAGTATATGTTTTAGAAAAATGTTACTTAGAGTAATTTTTTTTAATATTTGTTTTAAAAATAGTGTGAAGAAATAGTTATTGATACAAGTTTTTAAGAAATTTGTATTTGGAGTAAAAACTCTATTCTACATGTATCTCATTAAAGTTAAGAACAACTTTTCTTGATTTATAACAATTAAAATTTCAAAATATTATAATATATTTAATGAATAATATAAAAATTTATGAATATATAATTAAGAAGATGCTATTGATCACTTAAATTTCTTTTCAATTGAGTTATATTTAAAATTATTTCTTTCAAGATTTATATGATAATTGTACGAGAGAAAGAGTTTTTTTCAAACCATTATATCTTATATTCAATTTGTTTTTACACTTATATTTTAAGATTAGTTTATGTGCATATATTCATTTTTAAAATTAATAAAATTTGACTATATACTTGTCATCTGTTAAAGGTTGTCATATGTTAAATTAAAAATCACAATACATGAATTTTTAAAAGGGATAACAAAGTGTAACTTTGAATACTTACTATTAACATGTTATATTCATTGGAATTTTCTATTATGATTTACTTTATAGACATTTTTTTATCATTTTTCTTCAAATGAAAAAAGATGTATTTTAGATGGTTAACTAGAATATATTAAATTAATAATAATTCTTTAAAATAAAATATGACTAACTTTATTATTTAAATTTATCCCTTTTAAATTTTAACATTTTATGTCTCCAGACATTTTCCATAATAAAATGCCCTAACACATTAAGAAACTTCATTTAACTAATTGCTAAACCTAACAAACTACACCATGAAAGATATTAGTGGTCTAGGTATATGGGAAGAGTAAGTCCCTAGTTTGCTAGAAAATCCCGACCAGATTTGTTTGAGCAAGTTGGAGTATGTTGATTATCTTTTCCTTTCCTATGATAACTTCCTTAGGTTCAATTCTTTTTGTTTACACATTTTGTTTTAGATTAAACTTGTTGAGTTTCTTTTACCATTAGCAGCAGTAGTAGTGCCATATATATAAACATATATGTACTATAACAACTTTTCACAGCCATTCATTCATGAATCAAGATTAAGATATTACCAAACTTGGATGTTAAAAGAAATCTTCACATGCACAAAAATCAACATAAAGCCCTCTGAATTCAGTCCCATGGACCTCCCAGTTCCTAATATAACATTTTACATTTTACGAAGTAAATAGAGAATGATCATATTTCCTCAAGTCTTTAGTCTTTTCTACGTACTAAACATTCACATTCAAATAGAAGTAAACCAATTACAATCAACATTTTTGTTGTCTATTTGTGTTTATGGAATCTAAACCCTTCAGCGTCTTCTTGTTGATATGTGTTTATGGAATCTATCCAATGCCTTTATTAAGATCTTCTTGAGCCAAAATCAAGATATTAGGGGATAGGATTTCAAGATCAAACCATTAGCATCAATGAGGATACCTTTTACCAAACCATTGGCATCAACGAGGCTACCTTTTACCACATGGGTTTCTTTATATTTGGTTACTTTATACATTTTTATTCATCCTTGGATAGGATATCTTTACCTATATTCCTAGTCAACGACCATGATGTGACTGGAATGGAGATGTTGTAAGCTAAATAGTGTTGAACATGCATCGATCTTGTAAGGTTTGATTGAGAGATCATGAAAATGTCGACTGATCTGTGGTCAAGTTATAAATCAGTGGGATTTTTCCATCACTGGTCCAGGTTCGATTCTTAGAGTGAGGGTGCTAGCATCTAAAAATTCAAAATGGCATGCCCCAAGAGTGATAAAATATAAGCCCCCAACTTTGACCCAAAAATAAGGGGCGCTTTTGTTTAAAAAAAGAAAAAAAGAAAGATATCATGGAAATAATATTTATTTATTTAGAGATTTTTTTAGTACTTTTCCACCTTTTTATATTTTATATCATTTGTTGATTTATGCTTTACATGGTCTCATAGGCTGAAAAGCAGTTTTCCAAAGCTCAATTTAATTGGTGTTCAATAGAGTGAGTTGTTGTAGTTAGTGTGATTTGAGATGGTTGAAGGGCTTGAGAGATTGGTGTTCACTCTATATACACTTTGTTGGAGATGTGTTGTAATATTTCCTATTAATTATATATTTTTATGTTAAATTTGTAAAAATATATATTGGTGAGGAAGAGCGGATCTTCACTACGTGGATTGGATTTGAACTTGATAGAAGGTTTAAATGTTTAATGGTAAAATCCAAGGAAGATATTGAAAACTTTGTGAATTAGAGTTGAAGTTGATAGAAATTTTAAATGCTTAATGATAGAAAAATATGGAAGGCATTGAAAAATTTATTTGGCAATTAGAATGCAATATAATATTTTCATTTTGAAAAACAAATTATTATGATCAATATTAATACGATTGAATGTTTCAATGAATACTTATCAAGAGTGAAAGATGGATAGGATTGGATCTATGAATGAATACTTATCTAAGGTGAAATAATTGTGACATTATTTAGATGATAAATTGAATATAAGTATTATCTAGTGACCTTTTAATTGTTAAATGTGAGATGATTATCATGTTTTTATAACTAGTACAACCACTTAACTTGTGGCTGGTGAATGCCCATAAGTGATAAGCAAAACCATAAATTCTTTGAAATTGTGTTGAGAGGGACCTTAGTTGTAGTAGAATATAAATTTATTTTTAATGTTAATTATTCTAACCATAAATTACACCCACTTTGATAAAAAACTACTAAAGTAAAACCCACTTCTAATAAAATAAAATTTGTAGCAAAAACTTAAGTGAAGAGAATAACACAGATAGGTGTTATTTAAGTATTAAGTATGTGAAGAATAAATTTTGTGAATCGGAAAAAATGTTTTTTTTAGTTTTAAATGTAAATAAAAACAAGCACAATTAAAAAGGAAAGACATGGAACAAACACAAAGGAAGTTGGATTAAATCTATCTCAAAAAAGTAATGAGCCATTAAATAAGTAAAGTTATGTTAAAAAAGAGATGTTAATCCTCCCACACCTCAACCAACATTAAATTGACTTATAGTGCATAGAAATCAATAGAATCAACCTAAAAAACCCCCCTATCTACATACCTCTAAACCCCCCCTCTCTACCTCTAACCCCATACCTTTAACCCGCCCCACTCTCTCCATCTCTCTCCTACTACCCCTACCCCTAACCACCTAACACCCCCCCTCTCTCTATACCTCTAACCCCCCCTCTCTACCTCTAACCCCATACCTTTAACCCTCCCCCCTCTCTCCATCTCTCTCCTACTGCCCCTACCCCTAACCACCTAACACCCCCCCTCTCTCTATACCTCTAAATCCCTACCTCTAACCCCCTAACACATCCCTCTCTCTATAAATCTAATATTCTCCCACCCTCTATCTACCCTTGTCATACTCCCTCTATCCCTAACCCACTTCCCCCTCTCTCTATCTCTCTCCTACTCCCCCCCGCCCTCTATAACCCTCTCTCTATAGATGAGAAATCCTACACCTCTTAGTCAACATCTTGGAATTTGGAAAGGCTTCATTATGCCCTAAACACTATTTATTTTAGCAATATATTGATGGTTACTAAATGTATTATGCAGTCTAGTTACTACTAATGTTTATATATCAATATATACAATGGTGTATATACTGATATATAAAATAGTGTATATACTGGTATATATTGTATACGCTAGTTACATACTGGTATACAGTAGTGTATATATTATCAATGTTATGTATATACACTAGTGTATATACCAATGTGTAGTGTGTACCATTGTATATACCAGTATATATACCTAGTATATTCACTGGTATATAATATACCAATATATACACTAGTATATATTACTAGTGTATACATGTGCATGCCCGTATATAATAGTAGTAGTTTATGAAGTTTGTGCAATTTATCAAGTTGTTTATGAATATGATGACAAATCCATGATAAAGCTTGTGCAATTTATCAAGTTGTTTATGCATAGGACGACAAATCCATGATGAAGCTTGTGCAATTTATCAAGATGTTTATGAATATGAAAAGTTGAATCAATACAGAAACAATGAGAATGGGGATGATAATGATGGCGACAATGAGCATGGGGATGATGACAGTGACAATGAGCATCAGGGACACTAGTGTATATTGTATATTGTACAAATATATACATGGGTGTATACTGTAATAGTATATACACTAGTGTATAAACCAATATATATATATATGTATGTATGTATGTATATACCACCAGTATATACAATAGTATGTCGCAGTATACACATTAGTGTATATATGCTAGGTATATACCAATATATACACTAGAGCATATATACCAGTACTAGTGTATATACGGTAGGTATATACACTAGTGTATATACCAATATATATAATCATTCTAACCGGTGTATAAATTTATTTCAAACAGTATATACATGTGATGAACGTGCAATAATTAATTAATGCAAATACATGAGATATCAGAAATAATAGAACTCATAAGCACTTTTATATTGATCACAGGCCACTTCGAGGGGGCAACCTCCTTTGAGAAAGCTCAATACAATTAACTTCACGGTGCCTTCATAGGCCTCAACACACACTTATATACTAAGTCTAGGTGCCAATACCATGGGTCAATACCATGTGTCAATACAAACCATGGGTCAATACAAAATATAGATCAACAATTATTATGAGTCAAAACCATGGGCCAATACAAACTATGGATCAACAAAACTATGGGCGACTTACAAAGCATATGTGCCAACAACAATAACACAAACTATGGATCAACAAATACTACGGGACGACTTACAAAGCATATGCGTCCAACAACAATATACTAACAAAGTAAAGACATAGGTTCCTAACATCCCCTCTCCCTTAGAAAAAGCTTTGTCCTCGAAGCTTTAGCTGTGGAAATTGATGCAGAATCTGAAGGAGTGGGTCCCCTGTAGCATCCTCGGGTTGCATTCCGGGCCACTGACGCCTTTTGAGTTTCAGCGAGGATTGCATGGAAGGCTATAGACAAAGAAGAACCATATCAATGACGTGAAAAGTGCACGTAGAACGGTGTTGTTCGGCTTGTTGTTTCAGTCGAATTCTTGCTATGTGAAGATTGTCCTGCAGAATGAGAAGAAGTTGATCGCGGTTTCGAAGAATTGAGTCAATTGCCTGAACTGGGGAGCTGCTGAAGTTGTATGGAAGAAGAACTAGCGGTGCCTGTCCAGAGACTGCTTCATATGGTGTCCTTTTAGATGTGGTACTATAACACTGGAGTGCTTCTAGTAAATCCATAGAAATAGTTGTTCAAATCTGTGTAGGGATGGGCAAGGGTTTGAGCAGTCTCGAAAGGAGGGTCATTTCACCCTTATTGACCTGGAAAGTATCATAGTCAACCTCCATCCATTGAATTGTCATTTTCAATCCCTACCAAAAGAAGTTACATTGTTCTTGGTCATACCTTTTGAGGAACCCAGAGTGCCCTGCTGATGAAGAAGCATGGAGTTCATAGAAGAGATAGCCCCATTTAACAGATTGCGACCAATTTGGAACAAACAAAGAAATAGTTGTAAGAGAAACTGGGTCATCAAATGTGCGAGAAGGAGCATCTTCCACCATATTTTCCTTACCCTTCTGGTAAGTGGTCGCATAGTCATAACCCATGAGTTGGAGAACCCATTTCAGGTGTGCTGGGGAGGAGACCCGTTGTTCCAGGAAAGTTTCCAGACTCTGGAGATCAATCTTGATGCAGAAATAATTCCCCAATAGGGATGGCTGCCACTTTTGTACTGCATGCAAAATAGCCATCATGTCTTGCTGAGATGTAGATGCGGCAAAATGCTTACCGGAAAGGTCTCGTGAGGGCAACAAGCCCACTGATGCAACAAAGACACCTGCATATCTATCCAAGGAAGTAGTGGAGACTGTTGGTGGGTGCATCTGAAGGGAATGGAGCTGAGCAATGAAACCATGTGAATTCTTCTTAAGGATCTTTTCCAACCGATGTGAACTGATGATGCAAAGAGACCCTGGTTGTAAGCCCATAAATTTGTGTTGTGTCCCATTAACTGAAAACTGCATCCAAAGTTCATCAAAATCCCATAAGATGGGGCCAAGTGTGCATAGCCATTGAATGCCCAAAACTACATCACATCCATCTAAGGACAAGGAAAACATGTCAGAGCGCATGTTATAATCTTCCATAGAGATATGCACATCATGACACTTCCCCTTGCAAGGTAAGGTTCCCCCATTGGCAACCATGACTTCAAACTGTTGGAACAAGGATGGACAAAACAATTAGCCTGTTTGGTAATCCGAGGGTCAATGAAGTTATGAGTGCTACCAGAATCAATGAGTATGGTAAGAGGGAGATTCTTGAAGTATCCCCTGACCCTCATTGTTTGTGGGGTGGTGATGCCAGTTACAGCATGGAGAGAGATCTCGAGTGGGTCATCTTGAGATGGGGTGTCAATAGGCGGGTGCTGAATGTCGACCTGGACATCTACTGTATCTGGAGCTTCTTCATCAAGTTCTGAGGTAGGCGGAGAATCCACATCCAAGAGATAGAGCTTTTGTTCAACACATCTATGTCCCCAAGTGAATTTCTCATCACAATTATAACAAAGCCCTTTTTCTCGGCATGCTTGCATCTCTGTTTCAGAGAATTGCTTGATAGGAGTTGGTTGAGGAGCAGGCGTGATGGGAGGTCGTTGGGAACCCATATTTCTGAAGAGAACAAAGGTGGGTTTGGAGCGTTGTTGAGCTGCGATCTTGTCCTCGGCCAACTTAGCCAACCCTAGGACTTCCATCATTATGTTGGGACAAAACATTTTGACCTCTGAGCGGATTTCATCCTTGAGACCACTGATAAAAAACTCCTGTAGAATTCATCAGAAAATCCTTCTGTGTGATTGGCTAGTTTCTCAAATTCCGTCTGATACTCTCTCACTGTGCCAGTTTGGTGAAGTTTAGTGAGTGCTCCTGTGAAGTCGTCAAAAGCACTAGGACCAAATCATGGCAAAAGGAGTTGGCAAAAATCTGTCCAGTTTAGCTCGGGATGAACTTTGATGTACCAACGGTACCATTGAAGGGATTCCTGTTCCAAATGAAAGGATGCAAGTGGAACTTTCTGGACATCAAAAGTATTATACAGACTGAAATATTGTTCTGCTCGGTATATTCATCCAGTCGGATCAGTACCATTGAAGAGAGGAAAATCAAGCCTCGGCCCACGAAAATTGATGGAAGAAGAGAACCTAGTGGCTGCAAAAGATTCTGGCCGTTGGTTATTGTTCATGGTTGAATGCTAAAGATAGAGGCTGAGAAATTTTTCATCCAGATCTTGGAGTTTGGTTTGGATGGTTGCAAGTGCTTCCTCCATGGTGTTTTCTCCTATGCGAGTGACAACCATAACTAGTAATTTTTTTATTATTATTTTTTTTTCGGGGGGGGGAATGGATAGAAAAACACAAACACAAGCTTATTTAGTAAGGGGAAATTTGGATTTGGAAAAAAACTCGGAGGGATAATTGGGGTTTGAATAGGATTTCGACACTTTCTGAGGGACACGAAAGCAAAAAATGGGGATTTCAGAAGCGGGAACTCTATGGTAAAATTTGAAGTCAATCGGGTGAAAATTGAATAAGTTATGGCAAACCCTAAAAATAGACAAATGTGGGATTTCTGGTCTTGGGAAGTGGAATTTGGGATAGGGTCTTCAGGAATGAAATATGTAGAATGGGATTGCAGGGATGTCAGTGAAGTTTCAGGGAAAATAGAGTTGAAACAAGGGAGATATGGCCGAAAAACAGGTTTTTTTTTTTCCTTTCCAGAAATGGATCGGCAACAGCTGCGTGGACGGGATCCACAACAGATGGATCTGCAACGGCATGGAAGGGATCGAAAACGATTGGATCTGAAATGGTGACTGGGTCTGGAACGACTTTCAGAATAGATTTGAAACGGCTGGATCTGGAGCGTAAGTGATCGGCAATAGTTCAACTGAAAATAGATATGGACCCCAGGTATGTACGGCTTCCTAACAGTTCAGGTGTTTCACTCAGCCACCAATGTTGTCTAACGGCTTGCGTATTGGGGAAGTACCCCTCACTCCACGGCTCAGGTAAAACTGATAACCGCTTTGCCACAAACGACAGCTCTTGGTTTACCTCATAGGTGGGAACTAGTCAATCAGGTAGGGTTCGTTTCCCTTTTCGCTGACAGGTCCTCTCAATGGGCCAGCTACTTTGGGGTTCCTGTGGTACTCCTCACAATGAGTTTTAGGGATTATGCCCAAGTACTTCCCATAGTTAAGCGGATAGGTATTATTCCCAAATCCGAAGCTGCAACAGATGCGAAAAAAAATTTGGCAGAAATTCCACCCAACGAGCCCAAGAAAGTGCTCTGATACCAGATGTGATGAACCTGCAATAATTAATTAATGCAAATACACGAGATATCAGAAATAACAAAACTCAAAATCACTTTTATATTGATCACAGGCCACTTCGAGGGGGCAACCTCCTTTGAGAAAGCTCAATACAATTAACTTCACGGTGCCTTCATAGGCCTCAACACATACTTATATACTAAGTCTAGGTGCCAATACCATGTGTCAATACAAACCATGGGCCAATACAAAATATAGATCAACAATTATTACAGGTCAAAACCATGGGCCAATACAAACTATGGATCAACAAAACTATGGGCAACTTACAAAGCATATGCGCCAACAACAATAACACAAACTATGGATCAACAAATACTATGGGACGACTTACAAAGCATATGCGTCCAACAACAATATACTAACAAAGTAAAGACATGGGTTTCTAACAATACACTAGTGTATATTCCAGTATATACAATCATTCTAACCAGTGTATAATATTTTTTCGAACATGGGTGTGTATGCATGTGACCTTTTGATTTGTGTATACACATAGGTGAATAAATGGGTGAAACACTATGGTTAAATAGAATAAGAATGTTTGGAGTATGTCTTGGATACAAAATCATATACCGTTGTTGAAAAGGTTCATTGGAAATTTGTTTTATTTTGTATGTCTATGGCATAGTGTATAAACTAGTCTATATAGCTAGTTACACTAGTACAATGTATACACTAGTGTATATACCTAGTGCCTACAGTACAATGTATAGACTAGTGTATATATCTAGTTACACTACAATGTATATGTTAGTGTATAAATATTGTGGGTTAGTGATTTAGAGAGAGAGAGAGAGAGAGAGAGATTGAGGGTTAGGGATTTAAAGAGAGAGAGATAGAGCCATTGGTGGTTGAGAGAGAGAGAGAGAGATTGGGAGTTAGGGCTATAGAATTAAGCTGCACCACTACCTGTAAAAAAATGCACCACCACTGGCTCCTCTCGCCTATTATTAAGGAATAAAAGAGTCTCAACTTTATATATTTTACTCCTCCAAATTTGATCTCAATAATATCTAATCACTCCATATTTGACTTTATAGTCTTTAAGAAAAGACATGTATTTAACAATGAATTACACTACTATATCAGGTTGGAATTTTAATATTTTGGCTGATATAACGCTAAACTTGTATCTGTTGGAATATTTTATATTCCTTGGAAGGTAATAATGTCTTTGTATTATGTCGGAAGATATCCACAATTTTATGTAAAATACCAATACATTTATCTCATATTCATTATGGTAAAATATACTCTTGATATTCATTATTATATAAAGAGATGTTATTATGGAGAATTATATTATCCCACATGTAATATGTGAGAGTAATTCCTCCTCATCTCTTGGTATATAATAGATTCAAGGGAGTCTCTCACATTTATCCTTTGTGATCATCCATTGTGGATCATATTCATTCATTCGTGAATCATCCATTCATCCATGTGTGGATCATATTCATTCATTCATGAATCATTCATCCATTATGGATCATATTGTATTGGGGTTCTTGGCATTGCTCTCTGTAAGCTTGGAGGAGATATTTTGGAGATAATAGAAGATTACCTTCTCGTGGACGTAGCCCAATTGGGTGAACCACATATATCTGGTGTACTCTTTTTTCTTGTTATCTTTCTGTTCTTATTTACTGTGATATGTTGTTGTTTTGCATAGATAGGTAAGCTAGTTTAGTTAGATCCATATTTTTGACATGGTATCAGAGCTTGTTGCTATGATCTAGCACCTTCTATTACTTTCAAACAATATTTTATCATTTGCGAGTTGATTATTTCTTATAGTTTTTCTTTCTATCTGGTAACCATTAGGCTTCTCTTCAGATCTGGGCATATGTCTGGAGTTTTTTATTTCTAACCCTTACCTTGTTGTGTGGATTTTTGCAGAAAATTTTCAAGGGTTTCTTGATGTTGTTTTTGTAGATCTATATGATTTTCTGATTCTCCTCAAGGACATTTATCTTTCGGTTGTCAAAACGGAAATTTTTTTCCAAGTTTGGTAGACTTTGTGCAGGTTTCCGTCTTCAGTAGATTCGACATTATTTTCGGCCTCATAACTCGGTCAATTTTTATCGTAATTTTTATTATAGTCTGTTTTGGGAACTGAAAAAGCTATTATGAATCCACCTACACGGACATAACAGAATTCTAGGCCTTCCGATTGCCAAAACGGAAACTTTCGTCCAAGTTTGGTAGACTTTGTGCAGGTTTCCGTCTTTGGCAAATTCAACACTGTTTTCGGCCTCATAACTCGGTCAATTGTTATCGGAACTTTTACTATAACCTGTATTTGGAACTAGAAAAGATGTTCTGGATTCACTTACGCAAACAAAACAGAATTATGGGAAAGTCTGGCACTCAATCAAAGGGTTGTAAGTAAAAGTTTCTCTTTCCTTTACTGTTTTTGTAACTGTGTTTTTTGCAGATTCAGATTAGTACGGTAAAGTATTTAATTTCTTGTTATTCCTCTTTTGCATTTAGGTTTTGATTCAAGTCATGTTTATTAAGAGATTATTTCTTATTCTTGATATATATTTGTCTAATATTTCTATATGGAAACATTGGCATCTTTTAAGGGCATGGATCTCTAGTATTTTTTCATGATGATAGCTATAAACCATCTAATGCTTAATATTTTAACAAGATACTTAATAACTAACTTGCACTTTTTTGCTTAATCATGTTGATTTCTAATCATATCAGGTTTATAAAATCAATTTTATAAGAACAATCTCATATGTGTTATCTTTTGATCATTATTTTCTTTATTTATATGTTATTGTTGACCTTTGTGTAAAAGAAATTTCATTGTTGTATAAGTAATATCTTTATGATCATTATATGCTCTTGCTAATTAATTCCTTGAGTAAAATCAATTTTTTGAATCCATGTGAAATCATATTTTTTGACTTGTCATAAGTTCTTTAATTGGGATATAGTTTCTTTCTCATGTATTGCAAAGATTGTATCTCGTTCATGTCCTATTTGTCTTTAACGTTCCTATATGGAAGCATTGACATTTCCAGGGCATCTCATCTCTTGCATATTTACATAGTGTTAACAAGAAATGAACCCATGACTAAGACCATTAGTGACTTGTCATTTCATAATTTTTTATATGTGATATTGATGAGTTGATCTTAATTTGCTATGTGTTGATCATATTAAATATTTTGATTTATCTATATCATGTTATGTTTATTTCGATCACTTTTTACTCAATATTTATATGGCTTTGAGCAATCTTATAATCTTGAACTATTTATCATGAGCACCTTGTTCTTGTTGCAATGAGATTTCTATTCTTATGATTCTAGAGGTTATCGTGTTCTTGCTTATCTCTAACATTCCTATATGGAAGCATTGACATTTTCAGGGCATTCATCTCTTGCATATTAACATCATACTAATAAGAATTGCACCTATGCTTCCGATTCATTGCTTGATGACTAAATTTTCATATATTTAAGTGAAATCTTGGGCTCACTATTTATATGTTGTGGCAGACACTTAATGTCTAAAAGTAACTTCATTTTCCTTAATGAGCAATTTAATATTTTATTTGATCATATTATGTTGCCATCTTTTTATATGATGTTTTCTTACCTTTGGTGTATAAGCATTTTCATTTATGTATGAGCACCTTTATTTATGATCTTTATATGCTTTAATCTTGGAAGTTCTTGTGTAGATCAATTTTCTATTTAGGCTTTCACCTTATTCCATAAATAATGAAGCACCATCTTCTACTGTTAAAGTTATGATGTTCATCTGTATGATATCATTTTCGATGTATAGACCATTGGGGTCTTGTTTCTTCGATGTTTGAGGTCTTCTACAGATATTTCTATTGCACCTTGACTGGAAGAATGTCTGCTATCTACATGCGTATTGTCCATCTAGGTATTTTTTTGTACACTATTGTGGTGCTCTTAGCCACATGTTATGTTGTATCAGCCATCGGAAGGTATCTGCAAACTAATGTGGATATTTTATCATATTTATTCAACTATCAGTTATGGTTGTGATGATTCTTGTGGATCTAGTAGCCATGTTGGATTCTCTTTAGATCTTGGCACCTTGTTGTTGGATTGCGTCACATGTTCTCGACATCTTGTGGATCCAGTAGCCATGTTGGCTTCTCTTTAGATATGGACATCTTGTTGTTGGTATTTCATTGTACAACTTGGTTTGTGTGCAATTTCATGATTCAGTGAGAAGCAGTTGTTCTTCATCAAATTTCATTAGCTGAAGTGTTCTTCTTGTTAATTTTTCAAAATTTACTTCAATCTAATCTAGGATCTTAACTGAGAGAACAACATGTACAGCATATCAATCATGGACACAATAATGCAAGCACGCAAGGGACACAGAGTTTACTTGGGGAAAACCATAAAGGTGAAAAACCCCATTAAATTCCTCAGAGATAGATAGAGCAATGATACAACCCAAGCATAAGAGATAGACATCTCCTAGCAGTAGCTTCTCCTCCTCCACAAGTGCGCCACTCGCCCGAGAGTGTGAGAGCAAATAGAATGATGAAATAGAGTGCCTCCCACACTCTATTTATACTTGACTTGACTTTTTTAATAACCTTTACTAGGTCAGCCTTAACTTAACCACATAACATAATGCTGATTGGGATGACACCCAATAGGGTGGTCTAATAACCCTTTGACCCACATGGCCGACCCCCAATAGGGTGGTCTAATAACCCTTCGACCCACATGACTTATACAGGGCCGACCCCAACAAGGTGGTCTAATAACCCATCAAGTATAAGTTATGACACTTACAATATAAATGACGACACTTCCGTATAGAGGAATAATAACATCTCTATAGGAATACAAACACTTATGTATAGAGGAATAATACCATCTCTATAGGAGTACAATATACATATATGAAATACATTCCGAAGTTACATATACATCAACACTCCCTCTTAACTAGGAAGGTATTTCTCGACACAGGTCTTCTAGCACAAGTCTTCTTCTTTGGATCATCATCAGCGAATCATCATCCTCGAATCATCGTCATCGTCACTACTGCTTCTATCACAATCAATCTATGAATCTACTTGTCATAGGAAGTTCTACAGAGCTAGTCCTTTTTCATATTGGATGTAGGCCCACCACTTGCAGATCTTCATCATCACTGGCCACACTGCGGAATCCTTAGGACTTATTACGTGCATCACAAAACTTGGCTGCAGTATCCCAGGATGTTACGAGAACACATCTCTACTTGTCGGATCTCCCAGGAGCACATTACATGTGACCCATCACAAAACCTGGCTGAAGCATCCTAGGCTATTACAAGCACACAGCTCTACCTGTTGGATCTTCTAGGAGCACATTACATGTGATCTCACCACAAAACCTGGCTAAAGCATCCTAGGCTATTACGAGCACACATCTCTACCTGTGGGATCTCCCAGGAGCACATTACATGTGGTCCACCTCAAAACCTGGCTGAAGCATCTAAGGCCTTTTTCATCCTGTCTAGATCTCCCAGGAGCATATTACATGTGGTCATGGCAATGCCTTGAAAGAGCATCTGAGGCCTTTTTCATCCTGTCTAGATCTCCCAGGTCCACTTACATGCCATAGGACAATGCCTCGAAAGAGCATCTGAGGCCTTTTTAATCCTGTTCAGATCTCCCAGGTCTACTTAAATGTCCTCCCAGAGCAATGCCTCGAAAGAGCATCTGAATCCTTTTTCATCCTGTCCAGATCTCCCAGGTCTACTTACATGCTCAACTACACAACCTGTCCACGGCCACAGAGTATCAACCTGACACTCTCCATACATCATCCTGATGTACACATGATCATACTGATCATCATCACTGCATCGTCCTGATGCATGTCATCGAGAGAAGCTTGTTATCCACGATCATCCTGATCATACAATAAATCTACCTGATGCATACCAATTATCTACCTGATACATATCACCATACACAGTGTATCCACCTGATACATACATAGATACATGATCCACACAATGTATCTACCTAATACATATCAACATACATGATCTACCTGATCATACAACCTATCCACCTGATACATATACAGATACATGGTCCAAGCATCTAACATGATGCATACATACATAAATGATCCAACTCATCATATCCAGCATCCAACATGATGCGTACATACATAAATGATCCAACTAATCATATCCAACATCCAACATGATGCGTACATACATAAATGATCCAACTAATCATATCCAGCATCCAACATGATGCATACATACATAAATGATCCAACTGATCATATAGAGCAGAAACTAGAACATTGTCCTGATGTTCATCATCTAGCGCTTACATCCACAACCATGTGAAGGATCACCCTTCCACCATGCTAGGAATGGCTACAGCAAATTTCTCCATCACTTCTTCCTCGAAGTGTCGTCGATCTGAAGAACACCAAGCCTCTCTCTGAAATACTCGAACTTCACTTTGGCTAGTGGCTTCGTCAACACATCTACAATCTGCTCGTCCATCGAACCATACAAGAGCTTCATTGCTCCTCTTTGCACCATGTTCCTGATATAGTGATATTTGATCTCTATGTGTTTCGACCTGTCATAGAACACCGAGTTCTCAGATAGCTTCACACAACTCTGGTTGTCACAAAATATACCAGTAGCCTCCAACGGTAGATCAAATAACTTAGACAGTAGCTTCCTCAGCCATATTCCCTCAAAACTAGCCGAACAAGTTGCAACATACTCTGATTCAGCTATACTCAATGCTACGCAAGACTGCTTCCTGCTAAACCAAGAGATCATACCTGATCCCATATTTAAGCAGCACCCATAAGTGCTCTTCCTATCTACAGCACTACCTACCCAGTCTGAATCAACATAACCCTCCAGGTTAAACCTTTGATTCACATCATACTTGAGCCCATAATCAATTGTACCTTTCAGGTACCTCAGAATATGCTTTACAGCAACCAGGTGAACACTCCTCGGATCCGTCAAGAACTGGCTCAATGTGTTCACCACAAAGAAAATATTTGGTCTCGTGTTCGTCAGGTACATCAAGGACCCAATCATCTGACGATACATAGATACATCAATCGGCTCAGATGAAGCATCACACATAATGCTTCAGGTTCGATACCATAGGTGTGGCCATAGCCTTGCAGTCCATCATCCCGAACCTCTTCAGGATCTCTACTACATACTTCCCTTGTCCAAGGAATATTCCATTTGCACTCTACCACACCTCCATACCTAGAAAATAGTCCATCATCCCCAAGTCCTTCATCTCGACCTTGGAAGCAAGCTTCCGCTGTGTGTCGAAAATCAATCTATCTTCACTTGTAATAAACAGGTCATCCACATACAAAAGTAGTATCACTGGATTGCCTTCCTCAACCTTGTAGTAAAGGTTGGAATCTGCTTTACTCTTGGTAAAGCCCAAACTGGATAGAAAGTTGTCTATCCTACCATACCAAGTTCTGCACATATATGACTCCCTGTCATGTGTCTCAAAACCAAGTGGCTGCTCCACATACACTTCTTCTTCAAATACACCATTCAAGAAAGCTGTTTTAAAATCCATCTAGTGTATCTTCCACTTCATCACTGTAGCCAGAGCAAGTACTAATCTAATGGAAGTGTATCTGGCTACAGGAGCAAACGTCTCTATGCTACCACCTGCAGCATGCTTGATCTTATAGATCCTCTTGGAAGACACTACAGACTCCCCTTCAGGTCTTGGGATTGCATCCCAAACATCTTCATGATCGACTGGTACTCCTCGATCATGGCATTCTTCCCAGATCCTGGGAACTTCAATATTTTCAATAGATAACTTTGTTGCTGAACAAGTGTTGTAGTCCTTCTTTTGTAGGTGATGGTATATGATCTTTCCTACACAACAAGTTAAATTGCATGATTAGAAAACATCTCATAGTTTTCAGAACAGATTCTTACACATAAAGAAATATGTCATCCAGTCATGCAATTATCTTAGCCAATGCTTCAATACAACATTTATCCATATCCCATAACTTTCTAGATGCCTTCCAATCTCTACCAGAACATTGTTAAGAGTGTGCACAACTCCCAACATTTCAGCAAAGAGGTTTCATTCTAGATAAGTAGAAATGGAATGTTGTACAATGCCATAGGCCACTTACCCATGTATTGTAGTAGTATATTGTTCATCAATGCAACTATTCTAATATGCATAATACACAACCTAATTCTAGGAACATGAGTATATACACTATTGAACAGTATTATTTAAACAATAAAATATGCAAGGAATGATAATTCAAATACTTATCTTTGTTTCTTTGTTGGGTTGACTCCCTCTCGGTCTTTGCTTCTTTTCTGCAACTCCATTATAATGTGGATTGTGAGAAGTGGTCAACTCTCTCTGAATATCTACATCCTTGCAGAAACTACTGAAGTGTGCTCCTTCTTGATCTTTGCTTCCTTGCAGGAACAACTGGAGTCTACTCCCTCTTGATCGTTTCTTCCTTGTAGGAACAACTGGAGTGTGCTCCCTCTTGATCTTTGCTTCCTTGCAGTAACAACTGGAGTGTGCTCCCTCTTGATCTTTGCTTCCTTGCAGGAACAACTAGAGTGTGCTCCCTCTTGATCTTTGCTTCCTGGATGATCTATCCTGGAACTTATATCCATCACTATGCATGATTATTAGTATCATCATTGTATTATCCTCGAGGTCTCATACATAATCACACATTCATTAGTATAATTTTAATACTACCAAAACACAATAATCTTAAACATGTATAGTCATGATCATTTCAAACACAGATAATAAACATTAGTATTCAAGGTTTCAGGGAAGTCTTCTTTTACTCATGCATATTCTTATTTGATCATAGGACTCTTCTGGTTAGTTAAATCATCAATCAAGATAAGAGACATAAAATGCATAAACCCTTGATTACTTACATTTCTAACTTTACGAATAAACATAACCAATCATACCAAGTATACTTATATAAGGGATCCTAACACAAGGTAGGATTCTAACTTGATATAGGAAAAACATACCTGGATTGGTATGTTAGCTAGTTATGTATAACATAGCCACATGATGTCTTCTTGTTCTCTTCAATGACTTGTGCTAGTAACCTACATATCTCATAGGTTAACCATTATAGAACCAAGTTATACATACCTCGCAAATAGATCTTCTAAGTGATTCATGACAATGGATGAATCTTGGTCCTCATGTCATTATGATCATATGTTCTTGATCTAGAACATGATTTGTCTTTCTTGGTGTGCCTTTCATGTTAGCGGACAACATAAACCTCATACAACACCATAATGCATTAGTACAATCATAAGTGTCAACACCCTAATCAATGAATATCTTCTAGCATGCATTCATAATTTTATTAAGGTGATACGACAAGTCTAAATTTAATCAAAATTGTACTAACCGTAATAACATGAAGACAAACATACCATAAACTTAATCGTGAACAAATTTCGAAACATACCTGGATGAGTCACACCTGTCGAGATTGCTTGTAATCTTCTTATGTAAGGCCTTAGCCTCATCTCCCTCTGAAACAGGAACTTCTTCACTTATGCAGGTGACCAATCTATTCTCTTCTAGGATTAACCCAATCCACTTGATTTGCAGGAACTAGATCTGGAGCTGGATTAGGGTTTTTCAGAGAAACCCTAAAAATTCAAACTTTGAATTTCAAACTTCTGAAAGGATAGAAATATGCACCTTGATGAGCTGATCAAGCTGGTATACTCATAATTTGAAAACTGCAAAGTTTCACCCCTCAAATTTTCCTTTGAAACTTTGAGATTCACTGGACATGACCCCGAACTAGGGTTTGATAAATCCCACCCTTCTGCCCAATCAAAAGGTTCGATCCAAAGCTCTAAGCTTCTATTTTTCTAAGCTTCCAGCTATGGTCACAGATTTCAAAAATTTCCATTTTTGCAGAAGCCCTAATTTTCCACTTTTTTGATCAAAGTCCCGAACTAGGGTCTGATCAAGCTCGGCCTTCTTCCCAACCAAAAATTCTAATCTTGGTCTCTAAATTTTGATCTTGATGAGTATCATTCATTCGTAGTATCTGATTACAAAAATTCCAACTTTCTCTGAAACCCTAAATTCCGGAAGCCATGAATGAAGGTGCTAAAAAATAATTATGTTTTGACAGAAATATGTATCTGATTGTTTCTAGTGTAAATCCAAAATTTTTGATCCACAGGGTCTAAAAAAATTTCTTGTGATAGCCCAACCTGTCATCTTTCCAACCCCATAGGTTTGACCTCAAATGGATTCTCTGAGAGAGAGTTATGCCAAGTTTCGCAACGTGACTTGTTTATGGGATAAAACAGGAGAGCGAACTTGTATAGCGTGCCACATGTCACTGGTTCAGTTTCAGCCTTTGAAACAGTTACCTGAGAAATTAAAGTCCGTGCAGTACTTGTCACATTTTATGAAATTTCATTTGGAGCTTCCTATCCCAAGTTATGAGCTTTTTTCCAAGGTCACCTGATTATGACTGAGATCTGGAAGAGGCAGAAATCCTATATTGTACAGATCATAAATCACAAAGTACAACTAATTAGAGGTTTTTATTTGGACACAAGGTACATGGGGATCTTAGCTTCGTCTTGTACGATTTTCAAACCCTAAAACCTCACCGAAATTTATTTATAGAGAAAGTGCTACGATGACTGGTTTTTGCTATATCAAGCCCTAGCTTCACAATTGCAACAAGTGTCATACATGCCATACCATGCCTTCTTTCAGGCTAGCTCTGACCCCATGTTAATTTTTCAGAATTTAATTCAATCTGATCTAGGATCTTAACTGAGAGAACAACATGTACATCATATCTACAGCATATCAATCATGGACACAATAATGCAAACACACAAGAGACATAGAGTTTACTTGGGGAAAACCATAAAGGTGAAAAACCCCAATAACTTCCTCAGAGATAGATAGAGAAATGATACAACCCAAACATAAGAGATAGACATCTCCTAGCAGTAGCTTCTCCTCCTCCACAAGTGTGCCACTCTCCCGAGAGTGTGAGAGAGAATAGAATGATGAAATAGAGTGCCTCCCGCACTCTATTTATACTTGACTTGACTTGCCTAGTAACCTTTACTAGGTCGGCCTTAACTTAACCACATAACATAATGCTAACTAGGCCGACACCCAATGGGGTGTTCTAATAACCCTTTGACCCACAGGGTCGACCCCCAATAGGGTGGTCTAATAACCCTTCGACCCACATGACTTATACAGACTGACCCCAACAAGGTGTTCTAATAACCCATCAAGTATAAGTTACAACACTTACAATATAAATGATGACACTTCAGTAAAGATGAATAATAACATCTCTATAGGAAGACAAACACTTCCGTATAGAGGAATAATACCATCTCTATAAGAGTACAATATACATATATGAAATACATTCGAAGTTACATATACATCAACACTTCTTTTACAGCTTTGGTTCTTCTGGAAGTTGTCAACAAGGGGGAGTAGTAATGACTCCTTCCTTCCTTGTTAGTAGGCTTTTCTCCCATCCATTATTAAGGGGGAGTGTTGGAATATTTTATATTCCTTGGAAGGTAATAATGTCTTTGTATTATGTCGGAAGATATCCACAACCTTATGTAAAAGAGTAATACATTTATCCCATATTCATTATGGTAAAATATACTCTTGATATTCATTATTATATAAAGAGATGTTATTATGGAGAATTTTACTATCCCACATGTAATATGTGAGAGTAATTCCTGCTCATCTCTTGGTATATAATAGAGTCAAGGGAGTCTCTCACATTTATCCTTTGTGATCATCCATTATGGATCATATTCATTCATTCGTGAATCATCCATTCATCCCTGTGTGGATCATATTCATTCATTTGTGAATCATTCATCCATTGTGGATCATATTATATTAGGGTTATTGGCATTGCTTTGTGTAAGCTTGGAGGAGATATTCTAGAGATAATAGAATACTACCTTCTCGTGGACATAGCCCAATTGGATGAACCACGTATATCTAGTGTACTATTTTCTCTTGTTCTCTTTCTGTTCTTATTTACTATAATATGTTATTGTTTTGCATAGATGGGTAAGCTAGTTTAGTTAGATCCATATCTCTGACAGTATCCACATAGATCACATTAACGTATATGTAATTCATATGGTCAAATCTTTCTAGTTCTGAGATTCGGTTCGGAAAACTACGGTTTTCCTTTAAATACCATCCAAGGTATGTAGATATGACTTCACTGGTCATCCCTTAGAAGCCCTCCTCACATGATGATAAAAATATGCTTTGAGCGTGCTTCAAATGTAATGATGACAACATCACTTCTTGCTCTAGCATCATGTGCGCAGAAGGGCGACTCGGCCCAGGTTACATCATCAAACTTAGGATTGAGGCACGCTCATCTAATCTCCATGTGCACATCCTAGGAGAAAGCATGAGCTGCTTTGTGAGGGTCAGGTATGCAAGGAAGTTCTAACGAGTAAATTAGCTAACGGGTGAAACTGGATGGTCACAATATATGTGACCATGATGAACACAGCCCTGGGATATACCTGTCTGCTCACTAACTATCCCTTCCAGAAATCATGAGGAGGCATATATATGTTACCATCATGAACAAAGACTATGATATGCTAGCGGTTGATTAAAAACAAACAAAAAATGTTAGCGTTTGGAAGATCTAAGCTTTCAGTTTGTTCTCTCTTTTAACTGTGCTCATACCACTTGAAAATTATATACTTTGTTTTTAAATAAAAAATGCATATTTTCTTTCCAAATATCAAAACAACATCCTCACTGTGTTCAGAACACCTGAACATTGTATTTTTTATTTTTAATATATATATATATATATATTTTAAGAAAAATCTATGACAATATCTATATCATACTGATCTAATTGTTCTAGAGGAAATATGAAATTTTTAATTTAAAAAAAAAAAAAAATACTTTGATCACATGATATTCCCATAAAGATCTTTCAATTAGCAATTGAAGTGGCCAGAAAGGTAAATTAACTAACGGATTCCTGTCACAAATAACTCGTAGACGCAACCAAACTTTAACGATGAAATTAGAGGGTATACATCCTTACCTTTAGTTGCACCTATGGAATGTTCGGTAAATGCCGGAGTTCTCGCTTTAGTGCTCTTCAGATTTCCTTTACCAGGGTATACAGTGATGGAAACATTGACAGTGGTCTCCTTGAACGACAAAGAGGGCGAGTAGGAGGCCTTAACAGACAAATCCACTGATGATGAATCTGATTGGTGGCATACCGTCATTTTTTCCTGGTGTGAGGCCATTGTAATGGATTTGCAAATACAACGAAGTTGTCCTTCTCTCTTATAATCTCACTGGTTATACAATCTGATACACAATAAGCCTCCAAAATTCCCACCTCTTCTAGGAATAAGCAAGGCTTTCGTGCTACCCACCTCTTCCTTGAAAAAATTCGAGACACAAGTTCAATATCCTCTTGTTTCAGACGCAAGAAAGGTTCCGCGCTACCAACCTCCATTTCGAGACACAAGCGCAATACCCACCTCTTTTAGACACAAGCAAGGCTCTGCGCTCCCGACTTTTTCCAAACAAATTCTAAACATAGACGCAATACCCACCTCTTCCTTTTAAACAAATGATGCCTTGCATTCGTATTCCCATATAAGACGAACATTGCTTAGCTTCCGCCCATCCAACACACCTATGATGGATAAAGTGTGGGCAAGATCAACGATCAATATATAAGTCATTAAGTTCTTTCCATTTGTCCTTGCATTTTGAATATGGCCCTCTTCATGTAGCATAAACATTGCTTAGCTTCCTGCACCTATCTAACGGGCTTGTGAAGTGTGGGAAGAATCGGCGATGAAGATATAACTCATAACGTTCTTTCCACCTATCTTTGCATTTTGAAGAGGGGATCATGTTGCTTTCATCTATCCTTGCATTTTGAAGAATGTCCTCTTCAAAATGCAAGGACGAACAAGAAGGGTTCAAATTCGAAGGGTTGGTATTAATTTTAGTTAGAAGGGTATATATTCGTGTCTCACCTCTAAGATGAAAAGTTTTAGAAAAAATCACATTTCATTTGACAATAATAAATTAATTACACACTTCATAAAAAAAGTGTTAAATAGAATATTATTTTTTCAATTAAATTTATGCCACTAAATAAATCAATAAATCCATAATTATAACATCTACAAAAAACATTGTTTCGGTAACAAACATGCTGAAAAAAAACAAAAAAAAAAACAAAAATGGAGGGGAGATACACATCTACCTTGAATCCTTGCTTAGAAATCATTGGTGTCCAACTCAAGATTCTTTGCTTGTAAATAGTTTATGCCCAACTTAGGAATCTAGCGCAGCTGAACCTAATCATGTTTTCCTTTCTTTTCTTTTTAATTAACCAATACCAATTCAAAAGCTCATTCTTTGTAACCCTTTGTGTGGTGGAAATAATAGTGAAAACCCCAAGTATACTTGAAACATTGTCTCAAACCCATGTATCCATTTATCTAGTATTTTTACTTCAAATTAAATGGAAGTCTAGATCCAGTTTTGTAATATCTAGACTTGAACCTTTATAATATTGTATAAACGCTCATATATTTGGATGACCGTACCTCATCCCAAACTCTGCAACATGATATTTTATTCAAAATATCATTTTCAATTACACGTGCCTCCCTCTAAGATCTCTCTATGCACTCTCAACTTTTCCCGTGCATTCCTTCTAAGGAAAATATATTCATACTTATATAACATTTACCCATTTTCAATTTTTTAATTTGCAACATTTGGATTTATTGTTGTTTGGTGGGATGATTTAGTGCTACTGAAATGTATTTATAAAAGCGGGGAAAGACTTCTTATTAGCATTAGTGGGAAGCATGGGCTATTCCCTATAAGAAACACCTACTGTGAAAATGCGGTGAGTAATTGAAGAACAACTGGTTTGTTAAATGAATGTATGTATACTAAGTCGCGAAAATCTATCATGGTTAGTAATTTGGTGGTTGATAAAGGAAATTACAATGCAACACAACCATTATTTTCTTATAATGGTGGATGGGACAGAGACTAATCTTAACGTGTGAGTAGAGCATTGAGTCTTGACATGTCAGTACATGTTGCTTCAAGAAATTGCCTTGAAGTGATATGACACACTTCATCAACACATTACATGTTCATAAATTAATAGAGAGAAAATAACTCGTTCAATGGTATGATCAACAAAAAGTAACTCATGTAGATATAAATACAACTGAAGAAGAGTTTTAATGAAACTAACAAAATAACAAGAAGCCAAATGAATCATTTTCAAACCCAAAAGTCTACATACTTAATCCTCTTCATGGGCATGCCATTTATGGAAATAATTGGTAGTGGATGTAGGTATAACTGTTGAACCGACTAGGATTCGATACTACAACTAAAATTTTTCCATGCTCAAAACTGTCATGAAGATCATGAATTAAGCAGTTTGATGTGAACAAAAGGCAACCCAGTTGTATCATGTATCACTATGATATGAATAGTAATGGAGACTCATAAATTCATATGTGACACTAAGTAAAATAAAGTAAGCTCACTCGGTCGCTAACCCATCAAGTCTGTCATTTTGTTATTAAAGAAATCAAGAAATAAATAAATCTCATAACTTGTTGAGATTAGATATGAGAATAGTGGAAGATAAGTTCATGACTATGTATTTAAAAGTTTTGTTTTTTATTTTTTCAAGGGCCAGGCTTGAAAACAGAGATGGTCAATGGATATCATCCATCCCACTCAAATTTATGTAGTACATTTCATGACACATTTAATGCCACCAACACATTGGAAATTGAACAATGAATACAAAATATTTGACGAGCAGTTTGAAACTTAACACTTCATATGTAATTTTAATATAATTATTCATCAATCACAAACAACCCTGCATGCAATATCATACACCTTGCATGCTCCATGCTTGTTCTATTAATCCTTTCTGACACACTATTTTCTGGTGGAGTTCCTAGGACTATCTTCTCTCTACAAATCCCATGGTATGAACATTAACTATCAAACTCCTTTCCGCAGTATTCACCTCCATTGTCATATCTGAAACACTTAAACCTTTTTCCTGTCTCATTCTCAATCAGAGATTTCTATTTCTTAAAAGTAGAAAACACATTAGATTTATGTCTAATGCAATAAACCCAAGTTTTTCTAGTCACATAATCAATCAAAGTAACATAATAATGAGAGCCACCAAGAGATTGTACCTAAGCTGATTGTTGGTTGTGAAGCCTGATCTTCTAGTCTCACAGATGATGTTGTTTCAGCTGTGTTGTACCCCAGGTTTGGTTATGATCTTGACACACGCCCCAAGGGGTCCAGGGGATTGGTTGCACTCCCCCAGCTGGGGGGCGCGAGGGCCAGCAGGCTCCTGATGGGGGTTCTGCTGCAGCCCCCCCGAGAAAGGGCGTTCAGGGCCGTAGCCCCCGAAGGAAATTTTTGTGTTGTTTCACCAATAGATTACGGACCCATGATTTTGGGTAACCCATTGTATTTACCCTTTATAATAAATACATTGTAATACAACAAGGGTTGATGTATTAGGTATTATGCATTGTAAAGATCTCTGAGATTGTGAAGAGAGACTGTGAGACAGTGAAGAGGAAGTGTAGCAGATGTGCTGCAGGTTGTATCCCTTCATTTGCTGGACGGTATAATAATAAGGACTGGCAATTTCAATGTGGATGTAGCCCATCTTGGGTGAACCACGATATATTGGTGTCTCTCTTGTAATGTGTTTGTGTAATTTGTATTTGCATCTTGTTTATTGTTATTGCTCTGTGATCATGTTTTTCTAACACCGATCCCCATACATCTGTATGCACAAGCTCTAAATTTTCACTCTTTCTCTATTTCCAAACCCTGATAAATATGACTCTCTTTTGTTTTCCATAAACACAGTTCTCACATAATTCCAAACTTAACTACTTCAAATCTGGAAACAACTTCCTTGAGTGGCGAATCTGCATCCTCTTCTCACTCATGTGGCCAAGCCTATGATGCCACAATGTTGTATATGTTCCTGTGGAAGCTAAAGATATATAAAAGTAAGGATTATGAGGACATAAATACAACGTACCTATCCTGTCTCATTTTTCTTTCACCATCGATCTTTTAGTGATATTCCACCACGTTTCTCCAAACGTAAATAAACAACCACCATCTCTCAATTGCCTTGTTGAGATCAGATTTCTTTTCATAGTAGAAATATGCCTTATATCTTTCAACATCATTTAACCATTCTTTAACTTTATATGTACCTTACCCATTCCAACAGTTTTACATGGTTCATCATCACCCAATAAAACATGTCCAAAATCATCTGGAACATAATCATGAAAGAATTTCATATGGGGTGTAGCATGACATGAAGCCTCTAAATCTACTACCCAGTAATCACTAGTATTATCTAATGCAAGAATCAAAGCATATTGTAACACATCACTTGCTACATTTTCTTCCTGAGTAGTCTCCTACTATCCATCTCCATTCTTGTTTACAAGTCTGCAAACTTTCTTCAGATGTCCTTTCTTTCCACAGTTCCAGCACTCTATATTTCCCAGTATGGACTTGGATCTTCCCTTCCTAGACTTGCTATGATTACCTGGTATCTTTCCTCTCTCCATTTGTCTTCCCCTAATCTCCATGGTCAACATATTACCTGATTTTTCACCTGTGTTTTTCCTTTGCATTTCCTCGCTAAGAATAACACCAACAACATCATCAAATTTCAAAGTGTTTGAACCAGATACAGAGTTACTTCCATCCATGACCAAGTCGTTCTAGCTTTCTAGCAATGAGCACAAGATTAGAAGAGCCCTAACTTCATCATCAAAGTTCACTTTTATAGAACTTAGCTAATTTGTAATCATATTAAATTCATTTAAATGATCAACAACAGATCCACGTTCTGAAATCTTCATTTTAAACAAATGCTTCATTTGAAATACCTTGTTGGAGGTTGAGGGTTTTTCATACAGTTTACCCAATGCACTCATCAAACCCTTCGTTGTCTTTTCTTTTGAGATATTGAAAGCCACCGATGAAGCTAGGCACAACTATATTGTTCCCGGTTCCTTTCTATCAAGAACCTCCCATTCTTCGTCCTTCATAGCCATAGGTTGTTTTGATTTTCCTCCTAATGGTAGGAATAGATCCTTCAGATACAGATAGTCCTCCATTTGCATCTTCCATAACTGGTAGTTTTTTCCTTTAAATTTCTCGACCTTGAACTTTCCTTCTTCCTCCATTATTCCCACTCAAACTAGGAACCTTTTTTTCCTACAAGTTTATATGTTGAATAGACCTTTGGCTCTGATACCAATTGTTATAAAAATAGGATCGCGGAGCAATAATAATAAACAAGATGCAAATATAAATCACATAAAACACATTACAAGAGAAACACCAATATAACATGGTTCACTCAAGATGGGCTGCGTCCAAACATAAATTTCCAATCCTTATTATTATACCATCCAACAAATGAAGGGATACAACATGTAGCACATCTGCTGCAACTTCCTATTTACTCTCTCATTGTCTCTCTTACACAATCAGAGAGATTTACAATGCTACAATAAATTAGACAGTCGTATTACAATGTCTTCCTTTTAAAGGGGAATTACCATGGGAAAATATTACGAGCTACCCAAAACCATGGGCCCATAAATTGTTGGCCAACAAAACAACCCAAAAATTTCTTTCAGGGGATTCACCCCCAAACCCATAACGGGGGCCCGCTAGCCCCCAGACCCTATGGGTAGGCGATGCCCTCGCACACCCCCCCCACTGGGATGATTGTATAGTACACTTGCACAACATATAAAACTGGGGTACAAACACAACTGAAGAAACAACATCTCTGAATCAGGAAAATCAGGCTCCACAACCAACAACTGTTACTTACGAGGTGATTCTTACTCCTATATACACCTTTTAATAGAAAACACAATTCTTTAAATCTTTGAAATGATTTTGTTCTAAATGTTGTCTGTCAAAGAATGCACCAATATGCTAGATTATATTTGTTTTAATGTTATTTATCTTACTTTTTCTTGCATGTTAGATTACTTTTACTTTATGTATTTTGTTCATTTCTATTTTTCTTGAAACTCTACTAAGATAAACACAATGCTTAGTAGGTTCTCTTTTGAATAGGATGGTGTAAAAACACTAGCTACACAAATCAATAGCAAGAATCTACTAGTCTATCCTTCTATCCATATAAGCAATAATAATCAAAGTAAGTAAGCAAGAGACAAGAGAAAATAAATCATACACTGGATATATGTGGTAAACCCCAAATAGGGAGACATCCATGGGTAGGGTATAGTCTTCTTATTCCTCGAGTATATCCAATATTACACTTGAGCTCCTCTCCACATACGATTAACAACTTTACAATATTCACAATATCATAACATCAAATTATATCCAAATGATATCCTTCACCTTTATAAGATGTATGGAAGAATTGCACCCCATACTACATGTGGGATAAATGATTGTCTTCTTCCTTATGTAATGGATGGTAATACGATAATATTACTCTGTGATGCATGTGGGATAACTCCTTTTATATAATATTAAATTTATTTATTCCTTTCAATGCTATACAAGTCATCTTACGACATCATACTAGACATACATACACATGTAATATTAAAATTACACATTTTGACAATGATAATAATGGCAGTACTTATGTCATAATTCAAACTAGACAGCAATTTCCTACGTATAAGAGCTCAACCAATTTCGCAATTGTTTTCAATTATTGGATGATGAATAAAAGTTGTTCACCTATATCTTGGTGCATTAATCATGAATAAAAGGAGTCGTGATACTTTGGAAAGACAAGGAATATATACATAGATCCTTATCTCATAATCATATACAAAACTATTTACTTAGAGCCTTATCTCATATGTTACATTTATGAAAATGTGCTTACTCAAACTAAATTAACATAAGATAAACCCCTGCAACCATGTAGTTTGTTCCTTGCACTTACACTTTGTATACCCAAATAACAATTCCTATTGAACTTCTTTTAAGCATTTTCTATCTTCCCTATCTTTCCAAAGTACCATGACTCCTTTTGTTCCTACTGAATTGCTATCTTCCCTATATTTCCAAGATATCATGACTCCTTTCATTCCTTATATTATTGCATATTATACAATAAGAAGATTAGTTAACAAATCTCAAACATAAATTATAGACAACTACAACTATGCTCCATGGCAATGTTTACTTCTTATAACCACATAGTAAGATCAAAAAGATTTTAAAATATAGTGCAAGTTTGCTTCATATAGAGAAATAAATAAGGCATAATTTGTCACTAACCAACATAATTTTGAATCGATGAGTCCATTATATAAAAGGAGTTTTGATTGATCGGTTGAGCACTTAATCACTACAATTTTAATTCTTCGTATAACCAGGGCACACAAAGGGGTGGTAGTGTTAAAAATTTGCACTAAAACAGATCGAGTCATATGTAAATGCATTGAAAAAATAACATGACAATATAGGTACCTCAATATATAACACTCCCTTTCAAACATTCTGGTCTTCTCTAATTACCTGATGTCATTCAAGTAGGACATTTGGATCATCTCTGTTACTAATGGTCTCCATCAATATATTGTGCTCTAATTGAGGTAGAAATTATTGTACCTTCAACGAGTTATCTCTAGCCATTGTTTGTAGTTGGATGTTTGTACCAATTACTATGTTTGTAACGTGACATACAAATTTCCTGGTTTGTAATCCATGAATATGTAACCATTGGTATTTCTTGGTTTTTTGTCCAATGTCAAGTATTCGCCCTTAAAAACCATGAAACCAATAAAAAAATCACTACATTCATCATCAATCACCAATGTATTGAGGGTTTGCTTCCCCTCAATACATTGTTCCAACTAATAAGCGACACCCCATTCATTTCATTTGGAGGCAAACATTGGATCTATGTATCCTATAAAAATGGAATGCATGGTAAAATACATGTGTGTAGAGGTTTGACAAGATAGTTATATCACAAACTGTAATGGATTCTTACCTTAATATTTTGAAGTGTTTCGAACTATAACGCACCTATTTGTACAGGATTGAAGATATGATCATATTCTTGTGAAATAGATGATTCACCGATCTCTAACTAGGTTGTTTCAACAATTACCCATGGGTTTATTGCAAGTGATACTCCATCCCATGTGTCAAACCGGTCTTTGAATTCACAATCATCCCATTCACCACTACTACATGGTCCACAAAAGCATGCAAGTTTTCTCATCCATATTTCAAACACAAGGTTGTCTAAGCTTCAAACTGAATGAAATCCATGAGTTCCACACACTATGTTGCAATGATATGCATGTGATCTGCAACAACATGAGTTATGATCTGTCTATATGCTAACACACCAAGTTTTTAATTTCTCAAGGGATCATTGGCCTATGTTCAACTCCTTGTACTCATTCTTGAGTCTATCATAGATTTTTTTCTATGACATGTTAAGAAAGTATTTAATTTTGGGTTCATGGTCATTAGAACCTCTTCTAAAACATCCTTTTTATTGGATGAAGGCTTGGTATGTTCTTGCCAAAAAAATTGGACTAATCCCTTCACAACTTCAATTAGCTTCATATTGGAATGAGGAAGCATACCAATGAAGTTCCAATAATATGTTCAATCAGGGTTGTTGAGGATTTATATTCTAATAGAATTCTTTTGAAGGTTTCTAACACTTACTTTAAAAACTTTAGATATGTGTGTAAGAAAACGATGTTTCCTTATGGTCTTACTTACAATCAATTCCGACAATGCATGATGAGCTTCATTAAGATATTCTAAATGAATATTCTTTCCAATCACATTAAAAGTAGCTTAAATATTTCTATCAACATTATTAGTGTATCTGAACTTTTAATTTCCCTTATGCAAAGTGTTTTCCTAACAACAACTAAAATGTGTGATTTGTACAAGGCCATAAATAACTAACATTTAGATGCATTGCTTTTAGACTCAAAAGAGTCTTGAATAATTTTGTTTCACTTCCAATCAATATTTCATTTAGGTAACATACCTTCAAGGGTCACTATAACAATTTCATCCACATGAACACATCTAGGAGTTCTTCATCGTGCACTAGCTAGGTCAGGTGAGGAAGGAAAATCATGTGTTTGGGATCCAAGGCCATGACATTATGGAAACTCACCAGGAGATTGTAGCACTTCATTCACTTCATGCTCAATATTGGATGTTTAAAGGACATGCTCATGGTTGGTATGATGAACATGGGATCCTCATCACCACAATACTGAAAATATTTCATCTCTCTGATACCGCCATCTTATATGTAGCATCTTGCAAAATTGCAATGTCTTCTTCATTTAAAACATCATTTGTTGATGGAAGATTGGTTGAAGATTGACTTGATAATTTTTACATCATTTGATATTTGGTATAATATATTTCACTATAAAACTTAAATCAACCTCTTTCATATTAAATATATTGAAATTAAATGAATCTAGTTTTTTTATAATAGAAAAACATCAAAATTACTTGGTAAGTGGAAAAATATTATTTTACAATTATGAATATTGTATTTATTTTAATGTTGATTAGATGATAAAGTTTGATTATACTTTTTTTACTCTTATACATTTCAAAATAAAAAATAAAATAAAATAGTTTTTCGTTTATGAATTGAAGTCTATAAAGTCTTGATTGGTTATATGGTTCACCACTTAGATTAACACAATTTCCATAAACAAAATACCAATAATGGCTTTCATATCATGTACGCACTTAAAATACCCATTATTGTTTTTGCTTTCGTATAACGAAGTGGCTAAATGTAAGCCTAGTTCATGAATGTAGGATGGCTAAAAGCAGGCTTAGTTCAGCAATGTAGGCTTGATTCAAACTATTTTTAGCTTACTACTAGAAGGGGTTATTATTCAGTGTGATAATAAAGGTTTCTAAAAGTTTAGTTCTGCTTTTTCATGTATCTCCTTACACAGTGATATTATAGAGTGTGATAATAAAGATTTCTAAGAGTCTAGTTCTGCTTTTTCATGTATCTCCTTCCACACCGATAATGATAAGAAATTTTTGGAGTGGTACATGGCTTGATGAGAAATTTTTGGAATGATGATTAAACCTTTATGATTTTCAAATTCTACTTTATTAATAAATAGTTTGGTTCTTCATGTATCTCCTTACACACTTAAGACATTTTTGGTGCGATAATTAAACTTTTATGATTTTCTAATTTTACTTTACTTATCAATTGTGTTATTTGTTCATTTGTGAATATCATTATAGCTTTATACAATTTTCATATCTATACTTTTTTCGCTATAGGTAATGAGGGTGTGGGATCCAAGAAGTGCGGCACAGCAAATGAAATAGCGGGGCTCTCATTTTGGATTCTAGTGGCACGTAAATGAAATAGCGGGGCTCTCATTTTGGATTCTAGTGGCACGTATTTTTTTAATTATAATATATGTAATCTAAGAATTTTTTTTTCTGTTTGAGTGAATATTTTCTTCAATAATGGCGATCTATGTGGTATTGTCGATTATAGCATGTTTGCAATTACTACTCTCCCAGTTGCTATCATCTATACCATTCCATTTCTACAAGTGATAAAACCCAACTCATTGATATATATTCCACTCACGTAAATTCTATGAAATTCAATTTTAGAATTTTCAATGGATGTATTGTTGTATAACCGCATATTGCACATATAATGGAATTGCGAAGTAACTATTCTGGAGCACATAAAGCATTTGAACTTATCTTAAGAAATTATCGAATTGAACTCCTCGGTCTCCTCATTTGATTTATGTGATGAACTCGAGAGTCTCGCATGGTGAGACATCTGTTGGTGACTTTCAATACCCATGACACCGACATCGTTTCTTCGGCCCTCTTCAAAATGCAAGGAGTACTAATGGGAAGATGTATAAGCCATTATATTTTTCGATTAGTCCTTGCATTTTGAAGAGGATTTCGTGGCTTTCGCTTATCTAATCAGCTCCAGGGTTCAAAATTGAATATGTCATAACATGTCAAAGGGTTTCTAGCATGTTCTGGAAGTATTATAAAAATTTGTACGTAAAAAAAAATGTCAGAGAGAGAGAGAGAGATTGGGGTTAGAGTTTAGGAAGAGAAAGATTGGGTGGTGGTGGTTTGTTGTAGGAGTAGGTGAGAGACCAGGAGAGGGCAAATGAGGGGTGGAAGAGGGATATGTATAGAAAGAAAGGGATGGGGAGGTGGTTACTAGAAAGGGAGAGAGACAAATGACGAGAGATAGAGAGAGAGAGAGAGGAGGCTAGATGGATATTTGATGGGGAGGTTGTTAATGGTAGGGTATTTATGTGGTTGTTGTGGTAGGTGAGGTGGTTAATCGAAGGGCCATGGACAAGTCATGATCACGCCCGTGATACCACCATATTTGACTCTATATACATGATTTAGATTATATATAGGAATTTTATTAAATTATGTTTCATACTTATTACTCTTAACCTATCAAAATATGCATGATTCTAAGATATCAATAACCTATATGCGTTCTCTACGTCTATAAATCATGTATGCAATATAACGCACATATGCATCATAACGCATATGTGTTTTGTATGTTTACAAAACACACATATGATATAACGTATTTGTGTTATAAAAGGCATGTACGTTATATCACATATGCGTTTTGTAACGCATATGCATTATTTAAATTTCAAATTTTGGCGGGAGTGACTAGTTCAGACTAACGAACCTATTGGCTGGAAGAGAAAAAACAAACCTATTAGCTTACCTCCAAAACTCTCTCTAGTAACTTGATTTCATCAACCTTTTTGACTATGCAAAACACAATAAATTTTTATAAAATTACACAGATTTGTAAAGTAGATTCTACAGATTCTAATTCTATATTTTTGTCATATAAATGTTTATTTTTTCTATTTTTTATTAAATTTTGAAGTGATAGATGTCATGATTCAAAAATACAACTCTTTGTTGTTTCTCCCTAACTTTTGACTGCATTCCTCATTCTTCAAACAATTTATATGGTGCACTGAAAGAGAGAGAGCTCTATACATTCATATAAAATATTCAAATTTGCAATAAGTTATGCCTCTAAAGTGTTGCACTCACACACACATCTTTTTTTCAAGTTTTCTAAAAAAATGAAAACATCATGAATAATTTTGAAAAAATAGTGTTGCACTAGAACAAGATGTTCTCTACATATCTACACATTTCTATGAAAAAGTACTATCACTTAGTTCATAGAGTGCTACATGTGCACAAACATATATGTTATATTGTGCTGAAAATTTAAAAACTATTTTTTGAATAACAGATTTTAGATGACCTTGGTTATGCAAGTGCATTTCCTCTTGAATTTAGAGGTTCCTTGTTTTTTAAGATTTATGTGGCAACTAAAGTGTCTTTAAAGAAGGAGCTCATGATTATACATAAGCCCTACAGTCAACATTGAAATGATAGACATACAATTATAATAAAACCATTGAGATTGATGAGAATTGAAAAGGTCCAATAGAAATAAAAAAATTTAAGTTGAAGAAATTTACCCATCTACTAAAATAAATAAATATTTTCTAAAAACCATTTATTTTCTTAAAAAACATTTCAATTTAACTTGTCACACAAATAAACACTTAGCACTTGATTAAGTCTTAAGTATACAATCCCAACCCTTCAAGGTAGAGAATAATTCTACGTGCATACTACATAGACATAATCATAAATCATTATCAACACATCATCATTAATTAATCAAAATATATATATAAATCGAGACTCATGCATCATCATTAATTAATCAAAATATAATATTTCCAAATTTCCACATGTATGCAAATGTCAAGGAGGTATGCAAAACATCGATTGGTTCCAGCTGAGGATTATCATCAAAATATCTCTGTGTATGCAAATAGCTAGATAATGAGTATACATCAAAATATCTATATGTATGCATCAAAACAGCAGATAAACATAACACAAACTAAAGTAGAAATCAAGATGAGAAGAAAGGCAGATCTAGATCCCCACCAGTACCAGTAGTATGTAAATTTGTCTTCAGCTTTTGGTGTTCCCCAGTAATATGCAGATGTCTCCTCAAATACATCCTTTCCATAGTTGGGGAAGCGACTGCATTTCATGGCCGATGTTTCTTCTTTTGGGAAAAATCTGTCAATGTCAGAGTCGCGCTGTTGTTGGAATTGTTGTCCATGTTTCAGAGCGCCGAATTGCCCAATGACAGTGAGAATGAGAGCAGCAATGATTGATCCCGAGACCAGCCCCGAGAGAATGACAGTCCCAAGCCACTGGGCCTTCTTTATATGCTCATGTGAAGACAAGATGCCAGCGACGATAACTGGCACACTGACCGCGTAAAGAATCAATAAGTTGTATATGAGATCATCATTCCTCGCATAAGTCTTTTTGTTCCGCATTATCTTTCTCTCTGCATCGTCGACTTTCTCGTCAATATTTGATTCGAGGTTGGAGCGGGAGCGGCTGAGCTCATCATCTACCATTCACCTCCTACAAAAACCAAATTAATAATTTATGGGAAGAAAGCGCCCTTATTACAATATTCTATCTATGAAACTTGGAACGCTAAGCCCATTAACCCTTATTACATCCGAAATCAAATAAAATACTAGTGCACTATGCTCTGAAATAATGTGCTCTTATACTAGTGTACTATGATTATTAAATTTGGAGGACTATTCTTAAATATCCATGATGAAAAACTATAAAAACAATAATGTATCAATTAGCCATATATAATTCACAAAAATATTATTTTAAAAAATTATTATCATTTCATTTATTTATTTTTACATAAAAAATTAGACGATAAAAAATAAATAAATTGTATTTAAAAAAATTAATAATAAATAATTTAATAAATAATATTTAATTTCAAATATAATATTTTAATAAATAATATGTACATTTAAAATAAATAAATTTTATAAAGATTGAGTCATTATTGTTTTCTTCATAAAAATTTCAAAGTGTTAATAATGGCAATATAAAACTTCATACACAATGTGAGAAATTGAAAATCAAACATTTTTCTAAACACCTATATAAAAAAGGAATTATTTAACCATAGAAGCCACATCCTTTAAGCTCCCAAGCACATTAGTAATGTTCATTGTAGAAGAAATTGTACCCTTGAGGCCTTTGTTGAAGGGTGATAATTATATTGAAACACTATAAGAGCCATGATGAGAGGTTGTTTCCTTTATAGACCTCTAAGAACATGTAAATATAGTAGGATTGCATCCATTACTTATTATTTAGGCTAAGATGTATATGATTTGGAGCTTCCAAAGATCCACACAAGCAAGATAAAAGGCATTATTAATCAAAACCATCAAGTATGCTATATTCTTCTTTTGGATATTGATTGTTCTATTTTTCTCTCACACTATGTAAAAATGCATGCCAAAGTGGAGGTTAGAGCGTAATTATTAATGCATCGATTTAACCGTAAAAACATTTATGTTATGCTCTCCCAAGCTTACATAAGAACGCCCAAAGAATTAAAAAATGTTGTAACAAGAATTAATTATGCAAATGATACATCTCATAAATTTTGGGTGTAAGGCATAAGGAAGGAGCAGTGTGGGGTATTCTCAAAGTATTTGACACTTGAAATAAACAACAAGAAAAAAATGAAAGAGTGTGGTAAATAAAGAATCCTACAATTGATAAAAGGGGAATGATCGATCTAGACAATAAAGAAGTCGGGGTTCGGTGATGTAGAAAACTGAATGAATTGCATTAAATCTCTACAATGAACTTGACCAAACCTAAAAAAGATTGATGGATTATTGAAAGATTTACATTCAAGTATTAAATATGTGTTTTGTTACCATTACATACTAAGTTGTCAAGAAGTCAACTTAAAATGTGCTTAAATAATAATCAAATATTAGATATAAATGTTATAACCACATCATGGTAGAAAGGATAGACACATAACATCACTAATGCAATAAGACAACTATGAACCAACATGTTAAGGACCTTTAGAAAAAATAAAATATATGTGAACATGAAGAAAGAGAGATAGCCTCATTTCCTTGGGTTCATTTGATGTCTATTCTTTACTCTTAATAATTGTCACTAAACAACATATTTGTAATTAATCTTATTAATAAATTTCTAATACCATTGTAATTACACTTATAACCCATAACTAATGGTTTTGATATTTTGCAAAGCAAAAAAAAATATAAAAGATAAATATAAAAGCCATTAAGTCTAATGGCATTATGATAAGTGACATCTTAGCACATTAAGTATGTGCAGTAGATTCAATGCCAATTTTCATATTAATAAGAATAGAAAATATGCATAACACAAAGATTTAAGGGAGATTAAAAAGATCAAGTTTAGGGAGATTAAAAAGATCAAGTTTCCAAGATTTTATAGGAAGTTTTCACTAAGTAATACTTAAATGGTTGAGAAGTCAATATAGTCATGGTATTGAGTTCTTTAAAATAGAAGCTCCAATTTAAAATTTTATAACATTTATTATCTTTAAAAAATGATAAATGATTTTAAAAAAATTTAAATTATACAATTTTTTAAATGAATTTGAACCTATTAAAAGAATTTGAAAAAATTAAACTTATATTTATTAAAATCCGTTACATCTTTATCAGAAAAACACAAAACTAGGAAAAGGCAATGGGATTCTAATGATAGCGTGTACCTTTGTAATATTTTTTTTAATTTAAATGTTATCACATAATTCTATGTCCTATATATCTGTCGATTGGACTGCTGCTGAGTTTTACGACTTTGGCTCCATGTAGCCTGTAAACTACATCCAGATTGATCAATTGGTGATGTCAGTCATACGGTCAAAGCTTTCCAGTTTTGAGATTCGGATCGGCTGTCCCTCGACTATCGTCCAGGTCGTTAAGTTTGGTTACCCCTTAAAGAAAGCATGAGGTGTATATATGTTATTATCATGAACAGAGTCCATGACAGAACAAAGCCCATGATATGGTGGAGGATTAAAAACAGTGTTAAATTTAGGTGTTTTTCAAGTTTTTGAGAGTGTTAAATTTATTTATGTATTTATAAAAATGATTCAAAAAAATAATTTCAGTAAAATTTATAAAAAAAATTATCACAGCAAAATGATTGAATATTTAATAACAAAAACAATATTAACCTATAATAAATCTAAGCTCTCCCTTTGATATATCTTTTAAATATGCTTAGAACACCTCAAAATTGTGTTTTCAGTTTTCTTTTTAATACATTATTTTCTTTTTTTCAAAAAATCTATAACAGCGATCTGACTGTGTTGAGAGTACCTGAAACTTATATTTTTAATTTTTTTAAATACTTAAAAAAATTCTATAACAACATTTCGACTGTTGTCAGAGTATCTGAAAATTGGATTCTTTTTCCAAAAATAATACATTTTTTCTTTAAAAAGTCTTTAACAACAACTATGTCATATTGATCTGTAAAACATCTAATTATTCTAGATATAATAAAAGAAACTATAAAGTTTATAATTATTTTTGAAACAAAAAAAGCTCTCATGACATGATATTAGGGGACAAACCATTTTGGGTAACCAATGCGTGATACAATAACTAAATTCAACGAGGAAAAAGGCTCTATGCCCTTACCTTCAGCTGCACCTATGGAAGATTCGGCTATTACATTCATGGGATTTAAAACGGCAGCAGGAATTCTGCCTTTACTGTTCTTCAGCTTTTCTTCATCACGAAGGTCTTCATTGATGTCCAACTCTACAGCGAGGGCAAAATCGGCGGAGGCCGAGGCCGAGGAGGAGGAGCCCTTAGCAGACAAATCGGGGGAGCAGCATACCTTGTGAGGTGAAGCCATTGCAATGGATTTGCAAATACACCGAAGTCGTTCCTCTCTCTTATAATCCCAATGCTTTTACAATCTGATATACACCAATGTTCTCAGCTCCCCACGTCCTGCGTTGTGTTTATATTGTGAAGGGATTGCTAGAATAAGAGTACATAGGAGGAGGAGGAGAATAAGAGTGTAGAATAGGAGTGCATAGAACGAGGAGGAGAATAAGAGTGCATAGAAGGAGGAGGAAGAGGAATGAATAGGAGGATTTTGCTACAGTCAAAAGTAGAAAGGAGGAGGAAGAGGATTTTGCTACAGTGTGAGTGAAAAGAGATAGCCCCACATCGTAGCATTCTCTTAATATATTGTGTCTTGTTGTGCCCCACGGCGCCATTTTGCTACAGTCTAAAAAAGGAGAAGAAAGGAGGAGGAAGAGGATTTTGCTACAGTGTGAGTGAAAAGAGATAGCCCCACATCGTAGCATTCTCTTAATATATTGTGTCTTGTTGTGCCCCACGGCGCCATTTTGCTACAGTCTAAAAAAGGAGAAGAAAGGAGGAGGAAGAGGATTTTGCTACAGTGCGAGTGAAAAGCGATAGCCCCACATCGTAGCATTCTCTTAATATATTGTGTCTTGTTGTGTCCCACGGCCCCATTTTGCTACAGTCTTAAAAAGGAGAAGAAAGGAGGAGGAAGAGGATTTTGCTACAGTGCGAGTGAAAAGAGATAGCCCCACATCGTAGCATTCTCTTAATATATTGTGTCTTGTTGTGCCCCACTGCGCCATTTTGCTACAGTCTAAAAAAGAAGAAGAAAGGAGGAGGAAGAGGATTTTGCTACAGTGCGAGTGAAAAGAGATAGCCCCACATCGTAGCATTCTCTTAATATATTGTGTCTTGTTGTGCCCCACTGCGCCATTTTGCTACAGTCTAAAAAAAAAGAAAAAAGGAGGAAGAGGATTTTGCTACAGTGCGAGTGAAAAGAGATAGCCCCACATCGTAGCATTCTCTTAATATATTGTGTCATATGTTTCCTCTGAGATTCAAATACTTATAAAAAGGACACACCATAACTCCTCCAGCCCCCGCCAACATTCGAATATTTTGCTACAGTGCCAATGAACAGATTAACAGTGCCCATGAAGCAGATTTACAGTGCATTGAAGAGACTACTAAAAGATATTGCCCGACAGTCCCGCATTCTCTTAATATGTTGTGTCTTGGTGTGCCCCACTGCCCCTTGTTGTGCCCCTCGTTCTCTTCATATATTTCCTCTGAGATTCAAATACGACACACACCATAACTCCTCCACCGCCCGCCAACATTCGAATATTCGAACCATAACCCGTTTGTACACACCTTGTCTGTACGTAAAAATGTCAGGGCTATAAGTCCAGTCTCCACCCTCTGCCAATATTCGAAGCACACCATAACTCCACCCACGACATAACTCCACCATATTTGATGATCTATATGGAGTGTGTAGAGCAGGGATCAAATTTGAAGGGCTTGTGTTAATTTCATATTGAAGGTTATATATCCATGTTGCCCTTCAACAATGAATGGCTTCCAAAAAAACTGGCATTTCAAATGACAATAATAAATTGATTGCACACTTCATAAAAAAAAGGTGCTAAAAAAATATTGCATTTCAATTAAATTTACAGCACTAAAAAATCAATTACACAAAATTGTCACAACTACAACCAGTGTAACTACAGCCAACATAACGCCAAAAATACTAGTTTTGTGATTTAACAAAGTGAGATTCTACAATTAGCATAATGCCAAAAATACTATTTTTGTGATTTAACAAAGTGAGACTTCCCAAAACTATGCACTCCACATTTCAAAAATTCCAATTATTCAAATCTGAATTTCAATGCTTCAAATACTCTCTCTACATTGTATTCCTATTCGACAGTTGCATTTACATTTAGGATTGCATTTACATTTAGGAGAACTGTAGATTCATATAGTGAATGGAAGTGCAACACTCTGCATTGCTTTCTCAAGGATTTAAACTGAAAAGGCAATAGACCCTTGCTTGCAACAACTTTTCATCAATGCAAAGTAGAGTTTTATCACTACAAATATGGTAAGAAGGAATAAAACCATGACAGTTACATTTAGGAGAACTATAGATCAATGCAAAGTAGAGTTTTATCACTACAAATATGGTAAGAAGGAATAAAACCATGACAGTTACATTTAGGAGAACTATAGATTCATATAGTGAATGGAAGTGTTCCTTCCAAAGTAACATTTATTTATATGTATAGCAAACGTCCCCTACTTATCACTGAACTATAAGCCAATGGATTGGTGAATGGAGGTGTAACAAAAAATTTAGAATACCAAATGGAAGCACTGTGCCAAATAGTTAAGATATTGAAGAATATTTGCATAGTTCAAACATCCAAATTCAAAAGCAGAAATCCACTTTTGAAACGGGTTAATTTGTTTTATTGGTTAAATGTTGACACCTGTAATCTGTACACCATGCCTAACACTAATAAAGAAATAAATAACCAGAGAGACAGGGAAGGTTTATATTAATAGATACTGGGACTCCAACAAAGCGACCCGACCACAGGGAATGGAATGTGTACACCTACGACCAACTATAGATAGTTTCTTCAGATCCAAGTGAACACACCCAGTTGTAAATAGTTTCTTCAGATCCAACTAAACGCACCTTATAGTCAAGCAAGTGAGAGGGGATGAACATAGCAAAAAACAGACTGAATATTGGAAGCGGATATACAGCCAAGGCTAATATCCTACCTAACGACAAATAGTCGGAAGATAACCGGATACTGAACATACAGAGACAAATGGAGACCTTTTTAATTTTTCAATATAGGGCTATTTTTACCGAGGATTTTTTTTCAAAGCATTTTTAAGAGATAACAGCTACCTGGATGAGGACAACTGCCATTCCATATATCCTTGCACGCTGCAACTTGCGGCTTCTATTGCTTTCACCACTAGCCATCCAGCCTGCACCACGCACCAACCCATCTATGATTCCCAATCCCTCTCCCAATTTAGAGCAGCAATGGATTGCTTAAAATTTTGAAAGGAAGAAGACACAGGCTTACAGCATGATAGCAACACTAAATCCCCCAAATTCCATTGTTAATCTTTGAGAGTGAAGGCCAGCGATTTAGTACTCCTTGGTGTTTAATGTGATGTGAAATAATTCAATGCTGAACCATTTGAATCTACTTTAATTTAATATTTAAATGTAGCACGGAGCACCTCATATCTATTTTGTATCTAATCCTTACCAAGTCACATGATGGTGGTACATATAATTAAATATTGTTGTAAACTTATCTAATCCAGGAGGCTGGTATAGGAAGATTTACATAACTTACCATCAATGCACTTGCACCGCAGATAAGCTTAAAATTGTTGACTTGCAATTTTAACCATAACCCTTTTAATGGCATTTTAATTTAAATGGTGCACTTTTTTCTAACATGGCAAAAATTAAAAAAAGCATTTTAAATGATAGGTAATTTTTTTATCCCACTTCTTAGACGGGCCAGGAGCCCTTTGACGGGCTGTGACGGCTTGAATTTTGATCCCTGGTGTAGAGACATGATGATCCATATAAAATGTCGTCATATTGTTCTATTTTATCTATTCAACGGTGATGTTTATTTTCTCTTATAAACTTATGGCCATTACTAAAATATTATTAATAATATAGCATTAGTTAAATGTGAAATGAAATTTTGAGTTTTATATTTATAAAAAATGAGGTTTCTTATAAAAATTGTGAAATTGTGAGTTAAAGTATGAACATGTTATTTTTCATTGCCAAACCTGCATTATAACATAAGTTTCAAAAATATGTAAGCATGGAAATTTTATCAATGTCTTAACCACTCCGTGGAAGGTGTGATATAGATACTTAAATTACTCTGACTAACGATTGGTTCCTTCTGTTATTAAGCTTTATGTTTAAAGGTGAAAAGGGATGCATTTCTAACAGTATTGGCTATGAAAAGGAAAACAATCAACATTCTTAAGAAAATTGAAACAATTTATTAGTTAATTTGAAATAAAGAAAAAGTAAGAGGAAATGAATATGTCAGGGTGAAAAAATGAAGATGGGTGTCTATTTTGGGGGGTCTCGTGAGAAAATAATTCTGTTTTTTTCATGTCTTCCAACTTCGGGCGAACAAAAGTGATATTTTTATTTAAAATTTCACTTTGCCGTAAAAAGAAAACTTTTGTAGAATTATGTTAGCTTTCTACTCATAATTTTTTCAATTTTTTTTATTAAGATTTGATATGTCGATCTCGCAAATGTTTGACAGTGTGTTCTTATAAAATGAAAAGACTACAAAAGAGTTATGATTTGTTGCACCACTAAAATCGTTGTTAGACTTGTGTTTTGCAAAAACTGAAAATGCTACGACAATCTACACACAATGTACTAACGCGTGACTATAAGTTTGCATCCAATGGACCTCTATACTAATTATTATATTTTTTTAAAGTCGATCCATGGGGAAACTCAGTCGATTTTCAACAACCTTTTTGTTGCACCACTTTTCTCTCAACCCGCTATAAAATCAAAAAATCTAAGACCACCCTTTTGAAGTAGACACGTCAATGAATCGACCCACATTTTCTTCGATTTTTTTGGTGTTGTATTTACAAAGTTATGTATTTTTCTTTTCGCTGTTTTTTTAAAGAGCTGAATCATAACTCGACACATGTTACAAATATAAAACTTAAAAAATATCAGTTCTTATCTATATACAACAAAATTTATACCCTCGTAAAGTAGATTCAATAATGAATCTACTGGTATGAAGTCCGACATTCGTTTTGTTGTGTAAGAGGTGGTTTTCTCCTTCCGAAAATGGAGAAACCTGAAAATTTTGCAGAGATCTGAATCGGTCATGTTTCAGAGATTATTCGGCCGAATTAATTATTCGGCCGAATAATTATTCGGCCGAATAATTATTCGGCCGAATAACTGTTTTCCGTAACGGCGCCGTAACTTATAGCGAAGGTTATTCGGCCGAATAACTAAACGGAAAAAAAATTTCGTCGGCCGGAAAAAAAATAAAAATAAAAATTTATACTCATATAAATAAACATAAAGTTAATTCATTATTTTCGCATGTTTGAACTTCGCATTTTTTTGTCAAACTAATTTCGGAAGGAGGATATAATTTTTGCAAAAGGAGGTTTTTACAAGGTATGTTTCTTCTTCTTCTCTACAAAAGGCACATTGAAGGAGTTTTTTTTTCTAAGGCATATTTACAAGAAGTTTTTCCAAACTATCTCTTTTCTTGTTGCATTTTTACAAAGAAGACATTTTTTGCAAAATGAGGTTTTTACAAGCTATGTTTCTTCTTCTTCTTTACAAAAGGCACATTGAAGGAGTTTTTTTTTCCAAGGCATATTTGCAAGGGGTTTTTCCAAACTATCTTTTTTCTTATTGCATTTTTACAAAGAAGACATTTTTTGCAAAAGAAGGTTTTTACAAACTATGTCTTCTTCTTTTTTACAAAAGGCACATTGAAGGAGTTTTTCCAACATATCTCTTTTTTATTGCATTTTTACAAAGAAGACATTTTTTGCAAAAGGAGGTTTTTACAAGGTATGTTTCTTCTTTTTTCCAAAGGCACATTGAAGAAATTTTTTTTCTAAGGCATATAAATGCAAGAAGTTTTTTCCAAATATTTATTTTCTTGTTGTATATTTGCAAAGAAAACATTTTTTTGAAAAAAAGATTTTTACAAAGTATGTTTCTTCTTCTTTTTTCCAAAACACATTGAAAGTGTTTTTTTTAAGGGATATTTGCAAGGAGTTTTTTCAAAATATTTCTTTTCTTAGACATGTTTGCAAGGATGTTTTTTTTTCAAAGTAGCTTTGCACTTTTTATTTAATTGAAAGAGGTTTTTTTCAAATAGTTGTTTTCAGTTCATGTTTTTATAAATTCCGTAAATGTTTTTAAATCTTAATTTATTTGTTTTTACTATAAAGTAACATGATTCTTTAATTTATCGTCTATAGATTAAACAACCATGGGCAATAAGAGAAATCGTAAAAGAAAAGCTGATCGTAAACGTGATGATGATGATAATAGAGAGAAACAAAAACTCAGATATATTGCCAAAAAACAAAGGGTTGCTGAAACGGAAGAGAGAACTATTGAAGATATAAATACAGATTTACATGACAATGTTGAAGAAATGGAAATTGAAAATAGAGTACAAGAAGAACAAATTGAAGTTGAAAAGAACATTGTAGAAGATGTAAATAGTGATTTACATGCTAATGTCGATGAAATCAATATTGAAGATCAAGTTCAAAATCCAGAAATTGAACCTGGTATGTATATATCATATATTTTCCAAATTCATTTTTTTATAATGAATTTTATTTTTTGATATATGTTAAATTTAATTTAATTTGATGTATAGGTACTTTTACTATTGATGATGAAATGTTAGAAGACATTGATTGCGACAAATATGGAGAAAAACTACCAGTACATGTTGCACGATATCGTGCTACAAAATTTTATGATGAAGTTCTCAAAGATTACTCAATAGCAGGACAAGCACAAATTTTGAGATGTTTATTAGTGTCCAAGAAATTAGAAGGTGCTACATCGTTATTGGGTATTCACAAAGTAACAAAAGAGTCGAAATTGAAACAAAATGTGATGGAAAATATAGGCGATGCAATAAAAAAATTTGGAAAATCCAGGAAGAAAGATATCAGTGCTGCACGTAAAGCAATTCATACAGCAATTCTTTCAGCTAGTACTAAACAAAAGCGTTTGACAACAGAACTAGCAAAAGCAGTTGGAACATCAAGAAAAACATTATACAAACATAGCAAATTCAGAATGCAAATAGATGAAAATAATGAACTTGCTTGTTGGGCAATTATTTGTAGACAACCTTACAAAGATAGATTAGGAGCAGGGGTTAAAGATATTGTACGAGAATATTGGTTGGAACATGCTCGAGTTTCACCAAATGCAAGAGATGTGATACGCAAAAGAATATCACGAAATGTATATGAAAGCCAACCAAAACATATAATGGACATGACACAAGTACAATTGTTCAATAAATTCAAGGAAGATCATCGTGGAATTAATATATCAATCACTACATTTGTGCAACAAAAACCATGGTATGTTCGACCTATAACTATACGTGATACATGTTGTTGCCGTTATCATGTGCAATTTCAGTTATATTATGACACGTTTCTTGAATTTGGTAAAATGTTTTGGACAAATTCACCACCTCCGCCGACGATACGTGAATTCATATCTCAAATTTTATGTGAGAGAAATCACGATGAAGTATTTTATTCAAAGAAATGTGTCAATGGAAAACATTGTCATCATTGTGGAAATTTGGTGTTATTCCACAATAAATACCCTATCGATAATGATCAATCGTTGTCAAATGTAAATGTTGATTGGAAGAGATACGAATACATCAACTATACTACAAGTTCTAGTGATTCACGTTCCAAAAGAATTGATTTGCTAGAAGACAAGATATGCGTCACAGATTTTCTCAAAAAACTTGAAAACGAAATTTATAAATACACCCAACATTCACATAGAGCACGATGGCAAGATCTTCAATTCAAACAGTCTCGTGAAATTTTTCCACCCGGAACAATTTTGTCGGTGGTTGATTTTGCTGAAAACTATACATTTGCTGCACAAAACGAAATACAGAGTGAATACTATCACTCTGACCAAGTTTCGATATTTGTCCATGTTGTATATAGACATTCTCAACAGGATATCGATGGCATTGAAAGCACATGTGACAATCGAGATGTGATTAAAGAATATCACTTCTATATCAGCGATGATCGTACACACGACACACATTTTGTCCAACATTGTATAGAAAATATTTTCTATGACTCACTGAAAAAACGCGAAGTCAAATTCAAAGAGCATTGGATATGGTCTGATGGATGTGCGGGTCAATTTAAATCTTCACGATCATTTTTTTGGTTATGTCGACTTCATAAAGCGCTGAACATCAAACATCGCTGGAATTTCTTTGAAACTGGGCATGGAAAAGGTGAGCATGATGGTGCAGGAGCATGCGTGAAAAGAGCACTTCGAAGATGGCAAATGAACTATTCTTCAGCACGGTTTCATTCAGCTGCAGAGGTTGTCCAATGGTGTCAATTAAATCTAAGCCATGATTATAATCAACAATCAAAAGACGTGCGCAGGTATGTCCACTATTTTTTTAATTTATATTATTTCTTAAAATTAAAAAAAATGTATATACTAACATTTAAGTACACATGTACACTATTTATTGTGTAGGTTTTTTTGGCTTGTTGGGGTCCAAGATATAAATAGATCAATACCATATGACGCTAGCACCATACATGGAACTAGAGATCTTCACTCTATTCAAACAAAATCATTTCACAACGTGTTTGCATTTGACAGTAGAAAGCAATCATGCTTTTGTCATATTTGCATTGAAAATGTCGAATCTACAGAAGTTTGTGAAAACATAACAAACAACTACGTAAAAGCTTGGAGACACACAGAGATTAATCCAAAAGGAAAAATGCCACTGGCAAGTGTTGAAGAATTAGAATCAGAAGAAATAGCAATATCGTCTGATGGCGATAGAATTTCAGATCTCGTAAGAGAAGGTAATAAACTTGTTTTTGACTTTTTAATCAATTGTTCATTCTAATCCTTCGCCATAAGTGGTCAATTCAATTCATTTAAATACGCTAACACCAATCATAACTTGCACAGGAGATGTTTTCGCTGTGATTGCACCTATAGACAACAACGAAAATGTCAAATATTATTTGATGCGATGCACCGAAGGAAAAATGAAATTATTGGAGGACTACAACGACAACGGATTTACATACGAAAGAGGATCCATCATTTTAAAAGGCTACTTTTTTCAGCAGACGCATATGACTAAAAATTATGTATACTTTCAGGATTATGAGCCTGATGTTATATGTTGTCAATATAGTCATTTAGTATGTGCATCTCGAATAAAATTGATACAAGTTCCATCAAAAAAACAATTGAAAACCAAAAAATGGAAACTATCCATATGTGACCATGAACGGATAGTTGAAGATGGTATTCCATTACGATGTTTTTAACTATATATCAAAAATAAATTGATCTATATTTTTGTCCATGTCAATTGTTGTGTGCAATATATTTTTTGTCCAATTATCAAAATTGTTGTGCCCAATATATTTTTTCATTGAGATTTTATGAATATTTTCTTGAATGACAACTAAGCTTAAATGGTTGTACTTTAACATGCTTAAAAATGAATTCAAATATAATTTAAAAATTCAAAAGTACTTTATTCGGGTCCCCATATGTCTATTAGACCACTAAGGGATGAGATAACGGATGTGGCTATGCCCACTCCGCCCCGAATTTTTACTTTTGGTTGATTAATACTAACGAAAAAATACAAAAAGACCTATTAAATTTTGTAGTATATTAATCCATCGAACATGTTTCTTTAATACATACTTCACCATAAATATGATCTTAAATAGATGTCTTAAAATTGTAACCAAGTTCTCCGTCCCAAATCTTTAATTTAAAATATCGCTTGTGCAAATTCACATAACTGAAATCATGGCAAATGGAGATAACGATCATTTGATTTTTAATCACAAGCAAGGATTCCAGGATTGTGAAGCTTATGCTAAATTAGAGAAATGATTATTTACAACAAATCAATGAAAATTCATCAAATTGTTGTTTAAAATCATTGCTCTAATTTAGCACAAACTTCACAATCCTGGAATCTTCGCTTATGATTAAAAAACAAAAAACCATTACCCCCATTTGCCATGATTTCAGCCTTCATCAAATGTACCTGAACATTGAAAATAAAAATTAAATTAATTAAAAATCCATTAATTTTTCCCAACATTAATTCTTACCATAACATTCATTTTCAACATTGAATATTTCCTAACTTAGATTATCATTTTAAAAACATTTCCAACACCTCCAATTCATTCCTACCCTTGGGTTGCACCTATCAAGACATTTTAAACATTCATGCAAAACATATTATAATAACACTTATTCTCAACATAACAAATTGAAAACATTCATTCTTCCATAACACCTCCCATTCATTCTTTCCCAACATTTCTTTTTCTCTAACACCTCCCATTCATTTTTTTCCAACATTGATTCTTACCATCACATTCATTCTCAACATTCAACATTTCCCAACTTGAAATAACATTTCAAACATTCCTAACACTTCCCATTTTCTAACTTCATAACATTCATTGTCATCATTTCAAACACTTCCCATTTTCTAACTTCATAACATTTCAAACATTCATGCAAAACATATTATAAATATTATCAAAACTCATGCAAAACATATTCTAAACATTTACCAAATGAGAAATAATGGACATGTACTCATGTATATAATCCAAAAAAGAGTTGATGAACTTGTGAATTCAATGTCCATATATATATAATCAAAAAATAAATACCCTCCATGTTCAAAACAACACCAATATATAGATATCAACAAAAACTATAAAGTCTGAACCACTATCCATCTCGACCAATATCTTTCCACTATTTTCCACTAGGACCTTCCCTGGGACTCAACTCCACCTACAACACACAAAAAAACAAATTATAAATTTAGATCATAAATTATTTAAACAATTTTAAACTAAATTCAAAATATTAAGATATTAAACTCATCTACAAAACAATTCAATTATTAAAAAAATCGTACATCAAATTCTTTGGATGCATATCCACCACTTTTTTTCCCTAGAGACTTTCCTTTGGCTCCAAAAGATCTAAAAGAGCCAAGCTGCAACATGTACAAAAACAATTTTCAAATAAATCAAAAAAATATATTTAAACATTAAACTTATGTCAAAATTCATTTCTAGTTCGACAAAATTACCTCAGTGCCAATATCGGCATTCATTAAAGACCCCACATCTTCGCCCCCAATTTCCAAGTGGTCTCTTTCCTAAAATTTAAATTTTGTTAGTAAATAAAACATAGTAAATACAAATAATAAATTAAGCAAATTAACTTAAAACCAAAACAAAAAAATTAAAATCATTAGCTCACAAGAGATGGTAAACCATCTAAAAAGTTGGAATCTAATGAAACCTGCATAGATAAGTCAAATTAACAATAAGATACATTGATATTTATTAAAATTCAAGTAATCAAAAAAAATATCATGTTCAATCATAAATATTATAATTAAAATACCTCTCCTGAGCGCTCTTCATTTTGACTAGGATGCTCTTGATTTTGACTACTGGAGACTCGAAAATTATTTGCATTTAACATTCTCGTAAACTACAAACAAAATACATTTGCTTAATATACTTATTCCCATGTAGCAAAATATTCAATTCAAAATGATTAATAAAAAATCAAATAGATTATCATAGCATAATCAACAAACCTCTCCCATGCTCGATGTGTCATTAGATAACACATCTGAAGCTATATCTCGACAAGACTTAGCATAAGCCCTGAGATCATCAATGCTCAATGCATCTACCTCGTCATTCGTCTTGTAGACAAAACTCTGACGAAGAATAGCGCGAGCCTTCTCTCGCCCCAAACCAACTTCTACTCCTGCAAGAGCTGAAGCTAAACCATCACCTACTGATTCCCTTCCAATTGTCCCTAGTTGAGATGTTGTCTCCATCTCTGATCTTAAAGCCACAACCCTTGGTGGACGAGGTATCTCAGGTGGAGGTTGTATAGTGGCAGGGTCTCTAAGAGCACCTTTTCGATTATATATTCTACCCTTTCCAGCTCCATAAAAGTCAGAGGGAACATCAGTATAGTTAGGCTTCATACCTAGAAAAAACTCCGCATAAAAAAATCTAGCAAAATAATTAGGAACCTCATCGTTCCAAGGCAATCGACCATAAGCTGCAAGAAATCGATCATATATGAAATGTGCAATTTGAGGATGCTTGAAATATTGCACTTTCAACATTTTTCGCTTAAGGCCTTCTTTGAAATTGAACATTGAATTGGCTTGTTCTCTACTGACTCTCTCCTTCACAACCTCCCACTTATCTGGACCCATAACTTGCTCCTTTCGCATCCGCATCAAATGAACAAAACTATTTGTAGTTGGTCCAAGTTCATCGTATGCATCAATGAATTTTTGCAAAGATGCCAAAACAACCTCTAGACTTTGTCGACTCTCTGGAGGGAGATCCAAAGAACAAAGATCATTGTTCAACCTGTCATAGTGGGATTTACAACTTTCAAGAATAGTTTGTTGCACAACACCTCGCCATGGAAGCTCATCAGGTAAATCAAACGGATACGTTGATATGGGTGTACACCCCTCAGCTAGTGGAACATATGTTGTCCTAGCTCTAGGAGGAACTTCAGGACCCTGCTCTCCACCCACACCTATTCCATCATCTATATTCCTATCTTGATCTTCCCCTCGCTCCATCGAATTACGCACATCTTCTGAACATCGCTCTGCTTCAAATATAGCCGTAGTCAAAAATTAACTTTTTCCATAAATTCAACACACAAAAAATACAAATTATACATTATTAAACATTAATGTTCATACCAACAGAACGTTGGGATCGACGCTCTCCCACAGAAGACAAAGGAGAATCATTTGTACCCCCTCGAACTTGTTGGTGATCAAACGATTGGGACCCATGCAATAAACCTGAACCCTGCGGTGAATTCGACAACCTTCGACTACCAATTGGAACACCAATTCCTGAAGATTGTGATGACCTCCTACGCTTTCCCTTCGCAGACTCTCTTTCCATTTGATATAACTTCTAAATTTACACAAACATTAACATATTGAAAATGTACATAACTACCACTACAAGCATCAAGCCAATATTTGATTAAAAACTCCAACAAAATTTAAGTCCCCCTCCTAACTCTAATTAATTAACTAAAATTCCTTACCCTACCTAATATTGCAACATAAAGAACATATCTAATAATCATTTCATTATAAAACACAATTAATTGAAATAGTATAATAACCTTAAAAACTTTTAATCCAACAAATATGTTTGAATTATATATGTCAACAAACAAACATCTCACTAAACATATATATGTATTCTTATTAAAAGAATTCTAACTTATATTTATGATAATACAATTTACACACATTGAAGTTGTACATGTTAACTCTACAAACTCAAAACATATCTATTAAAAATCTGCATACAAAATGCAGAGCTTCCTCAAATAGTAGAACATAAATATACCCTTATTAAGAAACTTCTAGTTAAGATCTTTGATAAAACAATTTACAAACATTGATGTTGTACATGTTCATTCTACAAAATTAAAAACATCTCTTAAGATCTGCGTAAAAAATGTAGAGCCACCTAAAATATTATAACTTACTTTCTTTTGTAAGTTACTCTCCTAACTCTAAGAACAATATTGCAGCATAAACATGACATCAATAATCATCCCATATTGTAATAGTTCAATCACCTTCCTAATTTTTAAACTATCACTTATGTTTTCATTCTATATCTCGATAAACAAACATTCCTTAATTTTTATAAAAAAAATAGTTAATAACTTACAATATTGAATATTTAAGTGACTTTCTAAGTTAACTCTGCTCATGAACAAAGTTCATGAACAGAGTTCATGAACTCAATTGATATTCTTGTACCTGACTTAACATCGTCACACCACATGTTGATCATTTATAAAGTTGTTTAATTTCATGCATATCATAGCATATCATGAACAGAACTCTGTTCATGAACAGAACTCTGTTCATGAACAGAGTTCTGTTCATGAACAGAACTCTGTTCATGAACAGAACTTCTATGATAGCAAATGAACATTCATGGTTGATGGAGTAGTAGTAAGTTCATAGTTTTCATGATATTATACAGATACCCAATTCCAAGTAGGAGGTTGAGATTCATTGTTGAATGCATGTCATTAGATTGAATCGAAAGGACTGCCTACTTGGAATGCATGTCATTATCATTGTGAAAGGGTAATGATTCCTCCTAGAGGTTGAGATTCATTGTTGTATTAGCTAGTACTATTATATTAATCATATTCTTAGAACTGCCCCATAAAAAAAACCAAAAGATGAGGGTTGAAGACATAATGTAATCCTAAAGGTGAAGTGCAAGCACTCATAAGCATGAATAATCATGTAGTTCTAATACCCTTATCTGAAATCACATATAAAGCCTAATCAAAGCATTATACTATTCTTAGTAAAGCTAACCAAGCTTTAATAATTGTAAAGCTATCCTTATATTTTCTCTGCATCTTAGGATTAAACTGCAATCACTATAACAGTTCACATCTAACCTATAAATAATGGTATTCTGTTCATGAACATAACTCTGTTCATGAACAGAGTTCACGAACAGAACTCTGTTCATGAACAGAGTTCACGAACAGAACTCTGTTCATGAACAGAGTTCACGAACAGAACTCTGTTCATGAACAGAGTTCACGAACAGAACTCTGTTCATGAACAGAGTTCACGAACAGAACTCTGTTAATGGACTGTTCATGAACAGAGTTCATGAACATAAAACTGATTCTCTAAAATAAAAATTGCATTTAAAACATTTAACCTTCCATTTAAGACCCATTACAGATTTTTTTAATTTTAAGACTGCCAACAACATAAAAACAAATTTAACATAACGATGCATACCTGTATAAAAAAATGCAGTGAAGAATCGTCGATCCCAACGCCACCTCTATTCACCCCAGCAACGCTCAAAACAACACCTATTTCCTTCACAAACAACAACTAACGTAATCAGATAAGCCATGTAACATACACAAACTAAATCATTACTTCATAAGCAAAACGAAAAATCATTACGTCATAAGCAAAACGAAAACACACCTTCAACCGTTCAGCTAAAACAGCAGCACCGTCAAAGCAGCAACCCACCAGTACACACCTGCCAACGACAACAGACCAACCGACACGGTACCTCCAACGAGCAGCAGCTGACGCAAATCATACCCCGACGAAACGTTAAAGCCCACGATCAACAGCAAAACTAACAACAACCCAACGAATACGCTGCTTAGAACAAACAGAGCCGAGGAGCGACAGGGGAAATAGAGCAGACGCGACTCGCCGAGAAAGAGCGAGCAGTGGAACGCAAGCAGCGCGGAGAGCAGCGGGGTGGCGAGCAGCGGGGTGGCGAGCAGCGGGGTGGGGCGTCGGCAGGGTGGCAAATGTCTACTGCGGGCCCATGCGGGGTCCAAAGAAATCCAACAGGGAATGCCAAATGGCAGCCGATGCTGTCTTTTTATGCAGAAAATTTATTCGGCCGAATAATTATTCGGCCGAATAATTATTCGGCCGAATAATTATTCGGCCGAAAACTTGTTCGGCCGAATAATTACTCGGCCGAATAATTATTCGGCCGAATAAACTATTGCCCGAATTTTTTTTCCGTCCGGCAACCGTTTGCACAAATTTCAAGAGTCTCCGTTAAACGGGACGGAGAACTGTTTGTGGTTATTCGGCCGAATAACCTTAAAATTATTCGGCCGAATAATGTAAGTTATTCGGCCGAATAATTATTTTTATTCGGCCGAATAATATTTTTATTCGGCCGAATAACTTCCGCTAAGACGATTTTGCACTGATTTCTCACGAAAGTGTTACCCACCTTCACGTTTTCACCCGTCATTATGCATGATTAGGGTTTTGACAATTTAACAATGGTGATTCTATCTACTTGGCTAATTATGGAAACTAAATCAAATTTAGGTTTTGGTAATTTAATTGAATGATATCATATAAAATGGCGAGAACAAATTGATGGAAATATTTGCCAAAACAGTTTCCCATTTTTGCAATTTTTCTAGTAATTTTTCTACAGTTTTTGAGGTCCTAAACTTCCGGGGCTAGGGGGGGGAATGGTTTCCAATGGCCCTACATTTTCACCTAGTCAAAAGTTGTAAATCTCGGATAGACCTTTCCAATTGGCTTGGGGGGGAATGGTTTCCAATGGCCCTACATTTTCACCCAATCAAAAATTGTAAAAATTTATGATGGTTCATTTTCTAGGTTTAGGTTTTTGGATGCTTGGGATTATTTCCCTCATGCTTATGATAAATAGGCCATTTTGGCCTCTTTTTGTATTCGTCGGACACATCTCTTCTCAGGGATAGCTACCACCATTCTAGCTGTTTTATTTTACAGCCTATTCTATTTCCGTTATTTAATAGAATATGTGTTTACTGTATCATTGTGTTCTTTGCAGTATATCTGTGCATATGGTTTTATATATCTAGGTTTACTGTATCCGGATCAATTAGATGCCATCTCCGGAACTAAGGTTTTGCACCAAAGAGAAAGAGAGAGAGAGAGATTGGGGACTAGGGGTTTAGAGAGAGAGAAATCTAGTAGTGGTGGTCAGTGGTAGGAGTAGGTGAGAGACCAGAAGAGGGTGAAAGAGGGGGTGGAAGAGGGATATAGTGAGAGATAAAGGGATGGAGAGGTGGTTAGTGGAAGGGGAGAGAAACATAAGATGCAAAAGAGAGAGAGAGAGAGAGAGATTGGGTGGTGGTGGTTAGTAGTAGGAGTAGGTGAGAGACTAGGAGAGTGTGAATGAGGGGGTGCAAGAGGGATATATAGTGAGAGAAAAAGGGATGGGGAGGTTGTTAGTGGAGAGAGAGAGAGAGAGAGAGTAGTGGTGGTTAATGGTAGGATTAGGTGAGAGACCAAGAGAGGGTGAATGAGGGGGTGGAAGAGGGAGAGAAGGGGATGAGAAGGTTGTTAGTGGAATAGGAGAGAGAGAGAGAGAGAGGGAGAGAGAGAGAGATCGGGTGGTGGTGGTTAGTGGTAGGAGTATGTGAGAGACCAAGGCAGGGTGAATGAGGAGGTTCTTAGTGGAATGGAAAAGAGACAAGTGACATGAGAGGGAGGGAGATAGAGAGAGAGTAGAAAATGTGAAAGAGTGAAGTCTTGAAGGAAAAGATGCAGAAGATGACCAATATCTACTATGAATTTTTGGATGCCCCAAAGAGAGAGAGAGAGAGAGAGAGAGAGGGTGGTGGTGGTGAGTGGCAGGAGTAAGTGAGAGACTAGGAGAGGGTGAATGAGGGGGTGGAAGAGGAAGAGAAAGGGATGGGGAGGTTGTTAGTGGAAGGAAAGAGAGAGAGAGAGAGAGGGTGGTGGTGGTTAGTGGTAGGAGTAGGTGAGAGACTAAGAGAAGGTGAATGCGGGAGTGGAAGAGGGATATAGAGAGAAGGGAATGGATGAGGAGGTGCTTAGTGGAAGAGGGGAGAGACAAATGACATGAGAGAGGAGGAGATAGACAGAGAGTATCAAATGTGAAAGAGTGCAATATTGAAGGAAAAGATGCAAAAAGATGACCAATATCTACTATGAATTTTTGGATGCCCGGAAGAGAGAGAGAGAGAGAGAGAGAGAGAGGGAGAGAGAGAGGGTGGTGGTGTTCAGTGGCAGGAGTAAGTGAGAGAATAGGAGAGGGTGAATGAGGGGGTGGAAGAGGGATATAGAGAGAAGGAAAGGGATGGGGAGGTGGTTAGTGGAAGGAGAGAGAGGGGAATAGAGTTTGTAAATCCATAGAGCTAGTGGTTACCTTTACTCTGCTAATGGTTAGTCTGCCACATAGCTACAGAGATAGAATAGAGTTTGTAAATCCATCAAGCTTGGATGAAGCCATTAGAATTGCAAAGCATTGCTATGACCAAAGTAAAGGTAAAGCAGAAGCGCAACCAGCATGGAAAGGAAAACCTAAGGGAAGATTTGATCAAAAGAAAGGTGAATTCAAACCACCATTCAGAAATCATCCTAGAAGATTTCCACAGGGCTAGCAAGCAAGAAGAGAATTCAAGCTAGCTGTAGCACTAAATAAGGGGCCACTTCAGGGTTGGGGTTGTGGGGAAAAACACATGCTCAGAGATTTCCCAACTGCAAGGAAGAACCCCAGGAGCTGTTGGGTGTGTGAGCTATCTCAAATAAAAAAAACACCTAATATTAATTATCAACCAGGATCAGTAAAATTAGAGTTGAAAGAAAAATATATGCCAAGGTAGAAATGGTTCTAAAGTTTCAAGTTTGTCAAACCTAGAAAATGTTTAGTAAGGAAAAAGATCGAAAGATCTTTTAAAATGAAAAACTGAGTTAAATATTTAAGAATACATTTAAATCACAACTATGAACAGAATTAGAGCTACGGATATTAGATGTTTAATAGGGAGAACTTGTAAATGTACATTAATTTAGACTAAACCATCTAATTCCACTCTTCTTGATTACGTACATCAAATGTAATAGGAACTGAAGTAGATGTATCGTAATGACTTTCAAATGTAATAAGGAAGCTAAATGGAAGTAAATCTAACTTAACTTCTACAAACAAATGTAAACTAAAAATCAACAAACTACCACTAATTTTAAATAGTATGAACTACTGTCTATCCATATGTGAACAACATGAAACTAATATAAGTAGAAGTGAACAGAAAACTTAACAAAGATGTTAAACTAACTATATTAGATTTGGAAGCAAGTAGAAAACTTGATAAAGATATTTTATTATTAATCCAGATCTTGCAACATGAACATCTTCATTAAACAGAAACTAGTCTTAAGATTAACAAACTAAAACAACTCAACAAAATGGAATCATCAACTATAACTTGAAAATAAACTATTCAAAAACAACATTCTGAACAGTAACTAAGTACAAAATTGGTTAAAGGACTGATTGTTGGAAGCAATATAAGAAGAGGATAAGGAGGAAATAATGATGAAAATTGAATTAAAAACTCCAAGTAACATAAAACAAGATTAAATTACATTTCAAACTATTAAGGAGGAACATGAAGAATGATGATTAAGAGGCAGAAGAAATTAGATTTGGAAAAAGCCCTAAAATAATACAGAAAACACACAGGTCCGAATGACGATCCGAACGCCGGTCTGAACAGCAATCCGAATGATGATCCGAATGGAGGAAAATGTTTTAAAGGGAGGGAAAGAAGAGTTTTTGGATGATTTAATTATCAGCTGGCTTTATGCAAATGATCCTACAGTGCACAGGAAGCAGTAGAGAGATGATTAGAGGCTAAGAAATTATCTATGCAAATCATTACCTAAGAGAAATAATTGTTCTATGAGAAGTAGGAAGAAGGTTGGAATAGAAGAAGAGAGAAGGTTGGAATAGAAGAAAGAAGAATTAACCTATAGCGAACAAGAAGAAAAACTAACAGAGGACAAAAGAAGGAAAGGAATGCTAACTATGGAAGAATTTGGAAGCAATATCTATCTATGATGATGGAAGAAGGACTGAAAACAAACTACAAATTATTAAACTACTAAACTATTGGTCGACCATTCTAACTCAGAAGAAGGAGGGTTGTATTAACATCAAAATATTAATTACAGAGGGATGAAGATAATACATACAGGAAAACGAATTAAATTACACACACAAGAAATAAACTAGTTATTGCAAGAAACGAAATGCAAAAAATGTAAATAAAACCTCCAGTTGATGAGGAACCCTTCCCAGCAATCAGAGGGTGAACTAGCTCAACTTAAACGACTACCAGCAGAACATCAACAAGCTGCTACTTCCATTAACTTGAGAAAAGTTACAGACTCTGTCTTCACACTATCTACGACTGCAAATGCTTGGACTAAGACTGGAAAACCATCATAAATTTAGAAGCTAACTCCTCTCAATCACAGAGGCAACTATTTATAAGTTACAATGGGTGAGAGGGTTGACAGAGCCGACCTCTCTAATAATAGGAGTGTTTAAGTGATTGTAACAGCTGATTAAATTGATACATGCCAATGCAGGGGGCGTTCTTCAGAATTTGACGAGGTTAGTTCCTTCTCAGAGCAGCTGCAGTGTCTATTAAACTCAGAAGTCAACGAGCAGTGTGCTGGCAGACTGAATCATGGGCAGGCAGACTCCTTCCAGAACAACGTCATGAATGAACGTGAGCAGGCATGAACATGTGTGTGTAACTCCCGGCCAAACGAATAAGAGAGAAGGTGCGCTAGAGTGTTGACATGGGCGTGGAAGTTATGTTGGCAGGATAAATGTGGACGGATGGACTCCTTCCAGAATAATGGCATGAGTGAGAGCTTGGCCAACACGCATGACTCTAGGCTGAATGCGCAGACGAATCAAGGCTTGGAGCATTCGCGTGGACGTGAGATGTGCTGTCAGGCTTGATGAGCATAAGGACAGATCTTCTAGAGCAATAGCTCATTAACTAGGTCCATTGCGTGTCGAACAGAACCCATGTGTCATTCTCTTCATTCAATGGTCTAAGATGTGTCAACCACGGATTTCGCGGGTTGAACATAGGGCTGAACGATGAGATGAACGTGTTACATCATCAAACTTGGGATTGAGGCTCTATGCCCTTACCTTCAGCTGCAGCTATGGAAGATTCGGCTATTACATTCATGGGATTTAAAACAGCAGCAGGAATTTTGGCTTTACTGCTCTTCAGCTTTTCTTCATCACGAAGGTGTTCATTAATGTCGAACTCTACAGCGAGGGAAAAATCGGCGAAGGCCGAGGCCGAGGAGGAGGAGCCCTTAGCAGACAAACAGGGGGAGCAGCATACCTTCTGAGGTGAAGCCATTGAAAACTCTATGTATTCAACGGTGATATTTATTTTCTCTTATAAACAGATTTAAGCTCTATGAAAACTCGTATTTATCTTACCAAGTTAGATGCCATGTCAAACACATTGCATGTCTAAAATTGCAATAAAGTTTCAATATTGATTGGTCGGTTTGCTAGTGTCGATACGGCTTCCTGGTCTTTGACGTAAAGAGCTTTTAATTAATTAATGAAGTAGAACATCTACTTCATTAATTAATTAATTAAAATCTCTTTCATGCATAAATTATAATATATTTTGAGTTTTACAGTTATCGTGGCTCTTTCATGCATATATTATAATATATTTTGAGTTTTATAGTTATTCGTGATATGCCATATAAGTTATATGAGGATTTACTTGATATACACGCACCATGTCTTAATCCGTAGGAAATTTGAGATTGATATACACGCACAATGTCTTAATCGTCTTTATCGAATAGGAAATTTGATATATATATATATATTAAAATGTAGCAATTTAAACTTTATCTTGTGTGTTTGGTTTTATAAAAAAGAATTATAAATTTAATTTTTGGAGCCTACATGAGATGTAACACTCATTCATGATGTAGAAAATGGCAATTTAAAGATATTAAACCCCTATACTACATAATTCGCCACATTTCAACATTAATTGTAAATGAGAAGAATCATGTTTCATCTTAATCAACACCTATCTTAATTATCTTAATTAATAATAAACAAATAGTATAACCTCAATTAATAATACACAAATATTATATCCTTCAATGGATGGTGAAAATGAATTCATACATGGAGATGAAAATGGGATAAGTTACCCTTTATATATGCTAAAGGGTTGTCATCTCAAAAGAATATGAGTGTAGGAGAAGAAGAGGCACACTAAGAAGCCTCACAACATGACAATAATTTGTTGTTGATTTGGTTGCAAAAATATAATACGCCAACACTATCAGTTATGAATATTTTGATCATATTGATTGGCTTTTTAGTCTATCTATTGTCCTCATCAACCTTGATCTATGAAGATATATACAAGTGGAGTAGTTGAGTAGTGGGGTAGCAGGAGCGGGGTAGGTTGTGTGCATCCTATAAATATGCAATGGGTTGGGATTTTTGAGGTTGTTAGTTTATTGGCTAGTCGATATTCAATCTTTGGTTAGCCCTATTTTCGTATGTATGTTGAGGATACTGTATACTATGAGGAAAGAGTTGCATGATCTACAGGATGTGTGCGCAAATCCACTATAAAAGAGAAGGAGAAATCTGTAAGTCGTTGTAAAACATGAAGTGTCTATTTTGACTGTAACTCATCAATAAAGAAAGTGCTTCTGTGGTTTTCTCCCATTTGGGTTTCCACGTTACATATGGTGTTCAATGTGTATGAATAATATGATAATGTGTTGTGTATTTGTTACATGTTGAATATCGTTGAATAAGTGTTGATCAATGTGGATGTATGAATGATTTGTTAGTAAACATATGTCATAGTTGGTTAAATGATATACATGCAATCATGTGAATGGTTAAGTAATGTGCTCTATCGAAGTTTGGAATGTCGTGGTTGTTAGTTTCTTGTCACACCCCTTCACTACTACATAAATTTGGTTCCTGCAATTCCCATAGATACATCGGGTGAGACTTCACCTGCTTCACAGGTGATGCTGAAATGGTTGGTGTCTTGGGGTTTGTTGGTGTTTAATTTAGTGAACCCTGGTCGAAGTAGATTCGCGCCAACAAAGGGTTCCATTGTCGGGACTGGGATTTGTGTCGAAGGGGTATGTGGCATCCCACTAAGCCTGAAATCTAGGATTGGGTAGATAAGAAGCTAAGATATTTTGCTGAAATCTAGAACAGAGATCTACACATTGATGCAGAAAAATGGTTAGATAAGTGTATTTTTACAGATATTGATGAAGTATTCTTTGGACAATTTCCTGTTATATTGACTAAATGGTTGGCGAGGTTAACATTTCAAAAGAGGTTCTTTCAAGGGGGTGAGCCTATAGTTTGGACACCTGAGCTAATCCGAACCCTTAAAGGTGTTAATAATAAAATATCTTGGGTTGTTGATTTTTGGTTAGTTAGTATATTAGAAGGGGAATATTACGAAGTTTGCTATAGACAACATAAATTCTTACAACATTGTTGAAAGGGATTTCTTCCAAGGACCATGAGGTAAGTACCTAAAATATTTGAAACTGTGGATTAAAATGTTGCTTTGTGAAAAAGGGGTTATGAGGATGGAATCTGATGAGTAAGCTATTTGTGCGCGTTGGTTCGAGATGTCGGTGGGGGATGGTATGAGAGAATTTTGTAAGAAGTGAGCTTATATGAAAAGGGAAGGATACAATGAAATAGATGAAGAGTGTGGTCTACTATGGAGTGGAAGAATATTTCAGTCAAGTAAGAGAAGGAGAACTACAACAAAAGGAAAGGGTTGTACTGTGACTGAAGAAAGGGACTGCGAACTAGTACCACAACTTGAAGAAGAATCTTATGATAAATAAGAGGACAAAGAGGAAGGATACCAACCCACTTCTGAGGACGATCTTGTTGAACCAGATCATGCCAGACATTGCGGCATACCTATGACCCTGTCTGCATCTCCTGAAACTAAGGTAAGAAGTACTAGTCCGTCACAGTTTATACAGGCAAGTAATAGTAGTGGTAGTCAAAATAATATTTTGATGAATAAACCTGCTATAAGTGTTGGCCTTGTAATACAAAATCATCCAGTAAGCCCAAGAAATATAATGGTTGGGGATGATATGAAACTGCTAATATTTCATGGGAATGGGTGAGAAGATCCAAAACAACAATGATTTTTATGTGATGTAGTTTGGACTATTAAGCAAGTCCAAGATGAAAATGTAAAGAGAGCACAATTGATTACGACCTTTAGAGGTCGTGCTTTGGATTGGTTCATGAAATTTTCAAAGGTACCTACTAGACAACTACATAAGACTTTGGAAAACATTAGAGATTCCTTAAAAGATGAATTTAAGAAACCAAAATATGAATCACAGAGTATTATTGAACTCAAAGAGATCAAGAAATTGAAAAATCAATCTTTTTGGGATTTTGACCAGAGATTCAAGAGCCTAATGGCCCATGTAAGCTTCCATATGGATGATGTTCAACATAAGGAATGGTTTATAGTTGCATTACTACCACATATTAGAGTTCATTTGATTTAAAAAAAGATTGTATCACAAACTGAGGCCCTTGACTTGGCTATGAAATTGGAAGCATCACCTGTTGGAGATACCGAAGCAGGTATGGCTCAAATCCAGTGGTAGCTAGAGAACCTATAATTATAAATTCAAGACATCAAGAAAGGAAAGGAAAAAAGAGAAGATGTTTGGTGTACCAGATGTAAGGAGGAGGTTCATTCTAAAGACCAGTGCACAACATTTCAGGATTATATTGTTGTCATACCTCCCAATCCGTTGAACCTCGAAGTTGGATTCTGGTGTAGGATCTTCCAAACGAAGGGATATTGACCAGAAGAATTCTACCTATTGCAGAAAATTGTAAGTACTTCACAAAAATTATTATGTAAATTATGTCGATCAGTTGGCCATGATGAGAAGGACTCTTGAGCATATCAGTTGCTCACAAAAGGAGCAACAAATGCTTATAGAATGAAATGTGAGGAGCAAGTTGAAGGGAGTAGTGTACAATTGGTCGAGGTAGAGGTCAGATAATCTATTACAATTGCGGTCAGCCAAGACATTCTTCCAGGGATTGTCCAAATCTATGTTCGACATGCATATACTGTAGAGCATTGGACCACACTATTGAGGATTTTTTGCAACCCATAGTAAAGTGGAAATCTAAGGGAAATCAGAATGGGTCCACATGTACCTAAACAAGAATGGGCCCACATGTTCAAGTGTCGCAATCCACTGCAATAGGACATGATAGAGAAATATGTATTGATCCACATGCCCCTAGAATCAGACCAGCCATGCAATGAACAGTGCCATTTGATGTTCAATACGAAAAAATACATTTGTGGATGCAAGGAAGGAATTTACTACAACTCAGAGGGGGCCTTCAACATCTACAACCCTAGCCTTTGATGAAGTTCCTATATATGAAATGCCAGACTGCTTCGACCGATTAGCTCCAAAGCGAAGCTCAGGAAAGGTAAGTACATTGAATAACTTTCTAAAAATTTGTCTAGACTTAGTAAAAGATGAAACTGCTTTAAAGGAATTATAGAGTTTAATTGATGAATCAGAAAAAGAAATTCCTCAGGAAAAAGATTTAAATAACTTGAAAAAGAGGATAACAGTAGGAAGTTAACTGTGACTTAGTGTGTAGATTGGGGAATTCAACATGGATTTTATTATTTTGGATCTAGGGTCAGATGTGAATGTTATTACTAAGGAAACATGGTAATCTATGGGAAAACCCATGTTGATATGGTCACATGTATATTTAGAATTATCTAATCAACAAAAAGTTATACCTTTTGGGAGAATGGAAGGTGTTCATGTTGACATAGATGGATTGCGAAGCTATGATGATTTCAAAGTTATAGAAATAGTAGATGACACCAACCCCTATCCAACATTGCTTGGCAATTATTGGGAAATTGAGAACCAGACTATCATAAATCAAAAGAAAAGTTTGATGACATTTGAAGGAGGGGATATCAGAGTTGTTTCTCCTTTGGATCCTTTGGAGAGTCCAAGGTATGTTGAACCTTCCTGAGAGGAATACAATGTTGAAGACTTAGACAATATCTATCAGGTTGCATAAATAATGGATTATTGTGTCAATCCAGCTGAGGATGGTACCCTGAGTTGGAGAAGTGTTAGTTTGTGTTCCTCGGACTCGAGGGAAGCAATGGAGAATTGGAAGAACATAATACATAAAGTGTCTACAAGAAGGTGTGCTCGTGTTACCATATCATTTCGTTGGGTTGGTAAATAGGTATTTGATCTACCTACTTACGAGGGGATTCCTAATTGAGATGTTTTCATTTCTTATTTTGAAGTAAAGGTACTTGAAGAGAAAATAATATTAGCTTTATATGTAGCATTGAAAGCTACTCCAACAAGATGGTGGGCTACCCATAAGGAAAAGATATAAGATTGGTCATAGTGCAAAAAGATGCTAGAAGTTAGATTTGGAGAAGGAATATACTACAAGAAATAAAATTATAATGGGTTAACTAGACCTATAGATTATTTGAAATTATGTACAAGAGAATGGGAACATGTACCTAAATAAGAGTGGGTCCACATGTTCATCCATACCTTGGATACTATACAGGGAAGCTAGTATACGAATTTGGAACTACAACAAGGTACAACAAATTGGGATGATGTGGCTATCAATTTCAGGAAGACAATCAGTTATGAAGATGAGAACCCGTCAATAGATGCAACTTTATAAATAATTAAGGACAAAATCTATGAAGAAATACCCATGTAACTACCTAATATATCATAGTGTATTGCGAAACTTGAGCATGCAATGGAATGTTACAATATTACTGGTGATCCCGATGATGATCTAAGGGATGTGCATATCCCAAAAACAAAAGGAATCCAGGATCTAGAGGGCCCTGAGATCAAGTCTGATAAATTCTTGAATCCCTTGAATACAAAGAAGGTAAATATTGGTTCAAGTGAAAATCCTAAATTTGCTAATATTGGGGATTACTAGGATGGTGAGACTCTAGGTAAGATTACTGATCTACTACATGAATATCAATATCTATTGCCTACAAATTTTTAAGAGATTAAAGGTATTGTTGGTGATCTGGGAGAGATGAAAATCCCATTAAATCCCGATGCAAAACTTATCAAATAGTGGCCAGGGGAGACAACATAATCCTAGGGGGAGCAGGTGAACAAATTTGATTCACCCCTTTTGTCATTAATGCCAAAGGTGGAGAGAGAGTTGAATTTTTTTCCATTAATGACAAAGGGGGATATTTTTGGAAGAAGTTGTCATTGATGTCAACAGGGTAAAGAGATATGTGTTCTTTATATTTATGATGTTGTCATTGATGTCAAAGTGATAATGATGATGTGTTCGTAATGTTGAAGATGTACCAGTTATGTTGATAAGGGGGAAATAGTAGAACGATAACTCCAAAGAAGTCCCTTTATGGTGTAGTAGTTATGCATGGTCCTAATGGGAAGACACTTTGATTTGTACATAAATAGAACAATCCCTTAAATAATTCCCTAAGGTTGTTCCAAATAAATTTTGGTGTGAAGTGTGAAAAATACCCCGAAGTAATGATGACGGGTGCACATGACCCTGAAAGTAATGATGGGTCCACATAAAGAGGAAAGAAACCCCAGAAGGAATGATGATGTGTCCACCTAAGTATGATGATGAGAAGAAGCCCCCTTGCTTAAATCATGAAGTGAGAAAGAAGGAAAGTTATAGTTATTTAATGAAACCATTAGGTAGGGATTGACCCTTTGAAGTAACCATTGAAATATGGAAGTCCAAGATTTAAGGAGAATTTAATTTTGAAGTAACCCTTGAAATATAGAAGGCTAAGAGTTAAGGAGAAGTTAAGTAACCCTTGAAGTAGCCCTTGAAGTAACCCTTGAAGTTAAATTAACTTTGAAGTAACCCTTGAAGTAGCCCTTGAAGTAACCCTTGAAGTTAAGTTAAATTTGAAGTAGCCCTTGAAGTATGGATTCGAGGAGAATCTAACATTCAAGTGCCCCTTAAAACATGGAGATCCTAAATTTAAGGATAACTTTAAGGCGACCTTAAAATAAGCTACAAGGAAACTTGGAAAGGTATAAATAAGAGAGGAAGCATTTCATTTCATCATCTAATTTTTTGTTCTCTCTCATACACACTTTCAAGGAGTAGAGTGAAATTTAGAGGAGGATCTTATGAAGAGTTTGAAGGATGATCTAGGGTTTTTCTCAAAATTCTCCGTCTGATGAAAACTTGCATAAATTTCTCATACGGTGTCGGAATCACAAACTTATTAGCTCATTGGAAATCTTGTTGTAAGGGATATGCGATAACATGATGTATGATTTATTTTGGTGAATGACATGGTGAATTCATATGGTTTCTCTATTCTTTCTTCATCTTGTGATCTTGGCAAAGTTATGGATCTTGCATATGTATTAGTGTTTCTCTCTTGGTGAATTTGGATGATGTTATTGCATAGATAGTGGTGATCTTGCATTGATTATGGTGAAATTGCATAGATTATGATTATGGTTGCATTGATTATGGTGATGATCTTGGCCTAGATCATGGTGATTATGGTCATGATCTTGGCATAGATCATTGTGATGTTTGCATATATTATGGTGATGATCTTGGAATATATAATTGTGAATATGGTGATTATGTTGGCATAGAATAAGATGCTATTGGCATGATATAGGGTTTCTCTCTTGGAATGACCTAGGGTTTGAAGGTGATCTTGATATTAAGGGTTTGAACAAGAAAAAAAATGAAGTCTATGGGTGATTTTTTCTGGGATTCGATTATAGTCTTTGGAGGAATATTTTTGGTCCTATCCTTGAAGGTTTTATTGCAGATTTATAGGTAAAGTTTGCTGAAAATTTAAAGGCTATATTGCATAAATGTGTGGGCATTATTCATTAAGAGTTTTGTTGCAGATTTGAAGGCTATCTTGGAAGAAGTTGCTTATATATTTAGAGGACAGATTTGAGGCATGCAAAAATTGACACAATGACAGTGATTGTGATAGTGACTGTGATAGGGATAGTGATAGTGATTGTGATAGTGACAATGACAGTGATTGTGACAGTGAGTTTGACAAGTATAGTGATTATGATAGTAACTATGATAGATACATGTATAGCGAAAGTGATAGTGATTGTGACAGTGGCAGTGGCAGCGACATTGATAGTGAAAATGATTGTGATAGGGATAGTGACAATGATAGTGACAGTGATCATGATAGGGACATTGTGAAGATAGTGCTAGGTTCAAGTGTAGAGAGATAGTAATATAGGTTGACAAGATAGTGATACAAGTACATGTTAACAGAGACAGTGACAAGAAGAAGTACACAAATATAATGCCAGAGACAGGCTGAAATTATTACTCATATCAAGGTGGTAGGACAGGGAAATGACAGGACATTGAAGTATCCTTTAGGTCGATGCCTAAAAAGTGTGAGTTGGTTCTCACAAAGGGATTAAGGGGGTTGGGGCCTCCTTCTCATTGGAGCTATAGAAATCAAGAGGTGGGTTCCTCCTTCCAATCGGTGCTAGTAAATCAAGGAGTTGGAGATTCATTCATACTGGATCTTGTAAATAAATGGGTTGGTTCCTCCTTCGAACTAGCACTAGAGAATCTCGGAATTTGGTGCTTCCTATGAACGTAATATTGTTATTATACAAGATTTTTTTTGTTTTTCTCCCATTTTGCGTTTCCATGTAAAAATCTCTTGTCCAATGTGTATGATTTTATGTGATGATGAATGCCATTGTTAACGGTTAATGTTACATGTTCCATTTTGAAGTTTTAAATGGTAAAAAGTGCTCAATACTGATTCACTCCACCTTTAAGTATTGGTGAATATTCCAACATAAATTAGGTTTAAATAATATCAAACAGTATTCAAGGTATATTACTAAAATTTTGTATGTTGTGACTGAGAGTTTACCCTCTATAAATCACATCGATTCCTGACTATTTTCTATAGGTATTGGAAACCATAACCTTATCCTCCACAAGTCCTAATTCCGTAGGGATTGGAACCCAACCACCATGTTCATTAAACAACAACCCCATTTCAATATCTTAATTGATTTCCTTTATTTATCCGAATAAATAATGGGATTTTACTTGTGAAGTCCTCAATTTTCATGACACTAATGATATTTTTTGACATGTGAATGATGATCTAATTGAAAATCAAAATAATAATTATTGATAATATTTGTTTAGGAAATTTAAAATTTATTTTTTTATTCCTAGTATGCATATATGTTTTGATCCTCACCGTGTTGTCAGATATGTCCATAATTCCATGTTTTCATTTTTCCATAAAGTCAATCTATCCAACCATATTTCAAGTTCTCTATTTTTTCTATACAAGGCTTCCATCACATAGGCTATACTTGTTCTTGTTCTATGTTATTTTCCTTCCAAAGCTCCTCCATTGAAATTTATGAATATTGAGGCATAGGTGGTCAAAACATCAAGGAAAGAGGTAGTATTCAAAGGTTGAGGCATATCTTATTCAATTTATAGTTTTGATGAAAGTTTGGTTAAAGTATGAGCCTTTTTTTTATCTCATTTCTTTTAAATATAATCTAACGCATAATATTCAAGAGAAAAAGATGAATATTTTTTTACCTTGGACACCCTTTTATGGGAAAACCAAAAACCACAGATATCTTTAGTTATACTTGACCAATATAGACAAGTGTGGTGGCCAACATAGGCCACACAAAAGAATATTACAATGGAGTTATTGAATCCTTTAAATTGTCTTCATCTCATGCTAATACCATGGGGAAATTCCATGGGTTTCCCAATACTATGGGCCTATAAACCATCAATGTTAAACCCATTATTGATCAAATCAAGGTTATCTTGAATCACTCTATAATTGAGTCAATATTACCTAACATTGCCCCATTTAACTTGACTTGGGATAGCCACCAATTCCCCTCAAAAAATTTAACTAGGTATTTAGGAATACAACAAGCCACCCTATTTAATACCAATTCACATTGTGATTAAATCCAACTCCATAAAAAATGCTTACATTATAGTGAGTTTATTACTTCTTTTTATATCTTTCATGTGGTTCTTATGCTATTTCTTCACATAGAACCATTCCATGAATTTTTTGCATGTGCCATTTTCCTATGACTATGCATCCTTTCCTACCTCAAAATTTAATCCCAAATTCTCTTTCCATGGCTCCAAGCATCATACCAATCATTCCATAGAGTCCATGTCTACCCATATCTAATACCAAATGTTAAAACTAATATAACACACATGATGAAGAAGATATTTTACCCTAGAAACCATTTTATGTTAAAACCATCAACTAAAGATATCTTCAATTATTCTTGACCTATCTGGGAAGGCATTGCCAATCCAACCAACACCAGCCACAAACATAAATCTTACAATGGAGCTACCCAAGCATTTAACTAGAATTCATCACATTCTAATACCATGGGAAAACAATATGGGTTTCCCAATAACACTGACCCATAAACAGTCAATGGTAAACCCATTATTGAAAAAATCTATGTTATCATTAATCACTCTATAAATGTGTCAATATTTACTTAACAATATATATTTATGTAAGGAAAGTATAATATAATATAATGTATGTAACTAATGATACTATGTGTGTTTTTATATGTATATCTAGGGTGTTCTCTCTAACAAATCATAATCCACAAAGTGAAGGTCATGATAATCTATGAGAATTGTGATGAGATTATGCACCAAAAGAAATGATACCACTTAATATTCATCTTAGGAATATAACTAGTTATAGTTTTGTTATTGTTAGATATTATTTGGTCTTATATTAAATTTCAATGTTTGTTGATCTGTGAATTTCATAATAATGTTTGAGAAAAAAATAAGAGGATGAATAGTTTTGCAAGATATTTAAGTTTAAAAAGAATGTATCTCATATTGAATTTTCAATGCAAAGATGAGGGATGATGAGGACAACATTAATTCAAGGAGGGGAGAATGACATGAGCCAATTTTCCATGTAATAAAAGGAAAAGGAATTTGAAATAAGAGTTAAAATGGATCAATTCTTGTAATAACGTGTTAAAGAGAAATTATGAAACACGAACAAAATGTAAAAAGTAAAAGTAATTACTTAATTTGTGGTTTGTAATAACCACAAGTTATGATGTAAAAGTAAAGGGTTATTACTTTTGGTAGTGAAACCCTTTATCTTCTATTTTAACTGGACTTTGGACATTGGCTTAGGGAAGGGAGGAAATTAGGAATAAGGGTTCTCCTGACAAGAGAGACTGGGACTAAAGGTATTTGTGAACCTGGCGAGGTGGTTATATGTGGTTATATGTGAACTTGCCCAGGTGGTTATATGTGGGGAAATTAGATGCCCAATATAATTTATCAGTTGTGAGAAAGGTAGATAATGATGTTCTAGTTGTGAACAACATAGAATCCCGCTCTGACCTCTCTGGAATCCAAGCCAAGTGTTACTAGAGATAAGCCTTGCACTTGTACTCTATATTAAAATAATAAATACAATATTATTTCCTATTATCATCTATATTGAATTAATTTGCTATGGTGTATAATAATTTTGTAAGTTGTTTCATTTCTTTGAATAATATTGTATATGAAACTAAGCATTTATATTTATATTGAAATTAAAGTAGACTAATAATTTACATGATTCATTTTATGATATATGAATTTATATGAAATTTTAGAGTAGGGAAAGAAACCCTCACACCTTTTACATAAATTTTATGAATTGAATTTATATGAATTTGTATGACTTGAATTTATATGAAATTTTCTTTGAACACTTGCGAATAACGTGATTTAAAAGTACCACAAAATTCAAAAACCACTATGTTTCAAGAATGTAGAAGATTGGTGGGCATTATTTGGATGACTAGCCCAATCAATCCTACACTAACTAAAATGTTTCTTTGTGACCTACTTTGGAGGATTTTATTTGGTTTGAGATTAGAAGTACAATTTTGATTTTAGAAAGGTCCAAATTTGATTAAGGTGTGCAAGAGAGGTATTTTAAATTCCATATCATTTTGATCCATCCATGTCACTAAGAGTGCAAGATGGAGAGCATACTAGATGTAAAAGAGTCTTTATGTCTCTTGGTGTTTGCTTCAGTTGAAAGCAAATAGAAACAAAACTTGCTACTAACAAACGAGCATAAATTAAAGACATGTGAGCATTGATAGCTCTTTACTGCACTTTAATTAGACTATAATTATAAAATGATTTGTTGCAAATAATAAGTACTAAGATGCTCAAAGAAATAAATGTGTGCAAGGGAGGAATTTCAAACCTTTCACACTTTTTTGATTTTCCAATATCACTAGGAGTGCAAGGCAAAGAGCATACTTGGGGTAAGAGGAGGGTGTTCCCATGAAGATGGGTAACACTTTTTAGCAAGTGAAGGGCATGAGAATGATACAAAAAGAGCTCGATCGAGCTTTTGTAAAGCCATCAATTGAGATTTTGAGAGCTAGAATGAGGTCTTAACAAAGCGCTCGATCGAGCTATTTTTAGAAGCTCATTCGAGGGTTTAAAAAACTCTTGGTTGAGATAGAGAGCTCGATCAAGCGTTTTCCTAACCCTTGATCTAGCTTTTAAAATCTTGGTATATCTTTTTTTTAAATCTTGATCTAGATTTAAAAGCCTAGATCTTGCCTTTTAAAACTCTAGATCGAGCATTTTAGAAAGCTAGATTGAGCTTTTTAAAAAGGCTAGATCGAGCTTTTAAAAGATAGATAACTCTTTTAAAATACCGATCAAGCTTTTAAAAGCGAATAACTCAAAATAACTGCGTGCTTTTTAAAAAAAAAATTATTTCACAAAAGCTCGATTGAGCTTTCAGTTTAAGCAGTCTTAAACCCTCAATCGAGATATTTAAATATTCGTCCAAAACCTTGATCGAGGGTTTTGAAGCTCTCGATCGAGCTAAAATAGGATTTAAGCCAGGTCTTTTATGCAATTTTAATTTTACTTACCTAATTACCCTTCCTAAGTCTCTGTCCTAGGATGCACCTTAGGTGGCAGACTTCATGCCAATAGATTTGTCAACGAATTCTCTATCCATTGACATATAACTTACAGGTTTTTGAGTTCATATGATAATTTTTTTTTAATTTTCTTTCAAAACTTACACTTAGAAAACCATGTCCACAACTTCCAATCAACGCAAAGAAAAATCAATAACTTGGAAAGTTCACAACCAACAAATGTTAAAAAATATCAATGCTCCAGACCAATGCGTGCTCTTCAAATGGGTATTTTTTGTTTTCCAATTTTGTAACTAGTAAAAAAACGTTTATGTGCACACAAATGTGTACAAAATGCGATTAAAAATTTCAACGGTTGGTTTCGAAAATTAATAAAAAATATAATTCCAATATAAATTTAAAAAAATATGTGCGCACCAATGGATTTTGTATAGATTATGTTCATATACATTTTTTCAAAAATTATACATTTATCAATAAATTGTTTTACGTGCACACAAACCACTTCTTAACTTTTTTTTTTAAATTTACAAGAACAAACCTATCATTAAATGCAATTTTGACATATTAAATAATATTTTTATTTTAAAAAAATATACGTGGAAAGACAACATAATTCCCTACATTTCTTTTGTTGCATGTTGGAATTCACAAGGAATATATGAGTTTTGAGCGCTTCGATTTAATAAATGAGTAAAAAAATGGACTTTCACTGTCACTTTTGGCCAAAAGGTGTTACCCAGCTTCATGGATTCACCTAGGAGTCTTTAGGTCCCTAGCTTGTGTGAGAACGTGAGCTAAACTATCTTTGCATAAACCAAAGAAATAAGAAAGAAGCAATGAGATATCTAACTAGAGGTAGTCAAATCATATTGCATAGTCTAACCATTTCAATGAGATGGCAAGCATATTCATTCAGCTACTAGTGAGTACTAAAAGGTCCATTAAAAACCTGTAAGTATTTTAGACTACATAGTATTGAAGAAGTCACTTATTTACTTCATATTTTGAGATAAGTGATGTAAATTATTACTAAATAAAATCAAACTACATGTGAGTTGTTAGTTTCCTAGTTCATTAGGAAGTCGTTGAAACTACCACTGACTGTGAAAATGGAAGATAAACAAAAAACAATGCAATCGTCGCATGGGTATTGGGCCCATAGAGGCGCTAATAAAATGAGTATAGTGTTACATGGATTACGCTAATTTACCATGCAACTTACAAAGTAGTTAAACTATGTCACTAGTGCGGTTGTTGAAGAGATTTCCATGCTATATTGCGTGATTGGGGCACCAGGAACTGCTCTACTGATAAAATGATCAATCCATACTTGGGTCTTTTGAATCATGCCTATTGAGAGGCTAGACAATAAGATCCCACACCTGCACAAAACCCAAAATAAGTTATCTAGTAAAAGACAACCTATATATAATGTAATGAAGAAAAATGTGAGTGGAGTCACCATAAATATTATTGTGGGAAAAATAACCACAAGGGTGGACAACCTTCCGAAATTTGGTGAAATCCTTGAAGTTACAGGAAGAACCCAGTATTGTGAATTTTGAATTGGTAAAAAAACTCCAAATGGAAAAGCAAAATTTAAAGGAGTGATAAAATAAAACTAACAAAAAATAAAAGGGACAAGTGCCAAGCAAAAAAAAAATAGAACAAGAGTATGTCAAACCAAATGTTTATTGCATAATGGTCCAACTAAATACAATGGTGTCACCTAGGAGGTGAAATATTCAAAGGGAAGCCAACAATATCCCTTAGGGAGGTAATTTTTGTCAACACAATTGCAAGATAACTAGCATAAAAAAATGGAGAAACACTTGCTTCTTAGAGGAACTAAGCAAGGGAGCTTTTGCATTCCAACTTGATGTAGGAAGTAGATTCAAAGTTGACCTCTCAATGTAATTCCAACAACATAACTTTGCTATGATTTTCTTCTATAGAATGCATGCCCATGGATTCCTTTTATAAGCCAAATGGAGGCCAAGAAAAATATAGATCCAAATATGAACACTCTTGCCTTTAAACTGGTTCCCAGTTTTTTTTAAGGATTGTAAAAGTATATTTAAGTTTAGTATTTTAGGCGATTATTTTGGATTGAAAAAAAACATATATATAGATTGGTAGGAGAATATTCAAAATATGAAAAATACAATTACAACTGAAACTTGTAATTTTTGGCAAATATTATAATAAAAAAACATATTTTATGTAAATATAGGCGATATTAGACACTAAAAATGACCAAATAGCGAATTTATTTTTTGAAAACAAACTCGAAAATAGCCAATTGACGAAATTTTGCCCTTAAAAATTCCCCTGCTGGTTACTCAAGTAAATGAGGGTGGCCATTGAATGCTCCCAAGCATGTGAGGAGTCTCATTTGAATTTCGAAGCCAATAGAGCTATTTTGGGCCTTAAATGCACCACATAAGTAGGTGTTCCCACCTCTCTGATAGTTGCGTGGTTTTCGAAGAAAAATCCATGCAAGTATGATCATGTAGCTGAACAAGGAGGTCATGTGAATAGTGTGGGTGTCTAGTGCTTTTAGCTATGTGATTTTCTGTGCTAACTGTCTTTGACATTTTAGGGCTCAATTTATTTTTTGGATCTAATGAGGATGTATTCAATGAGCTGCATGATGTATGTAGATGACGCCTTTTTGCAATATTAGCTAAACTATTGCATGTGCTTGAAATTCAAGCATTAACAAAGGTTATTAACCATAATATTGAAGATTAAAATGATCTCTCTATTTTAACTAGCATAAAGAAGAAGATCCACATAGCTAAAATTATAAGAACAAACTCTCATGAGTTGCATAGTGAAACAAGGTGTTAGACATTTGTCATCTTTGTGAGACTATGAGTACTGATATAAAAAACATTTTCTCTTAAATTGCCCTACGTACACCCACATAAGATCTTTATTTTAAGATTTTTGTTATAATATAAACTTTTCTAACCTTCTATCTTATCAAAATCATATTAATTTAGAAATAGTCATGTTCAAGGTTTTTTTTCACAAAAATAAAACTCCTAAAACAAACCAACTAGTTCCTTACTTTTCTTTGTTAAAATATAATAAACCGAAATTGATGTAAGTAGACGTTAACTATCATCAACATCAGCATTATCATTATGAACCAAATTCTCAAAATAATATAAAATTAAAAAAAAAAAGTAAATTCACATTTTCAAAAAATAAAGAATAAATATATAGAAAGTCACAATGAAGAAAAAGCTCATTTTACAATATATCCCATACACAAGATAAGATATAATATTTCAACTTTTAATATTAATTGTTCCATTTTTTTAATTATAAATGTTTTACATTAAATTTAATTAATAATATATTTTGTTATCATGATAATGTTTTTAGAATTTCATTTGTTTAAGTTTATTATATTCATAAACTAAAATGAAGTGAAATTCCACAAACATCATCACAATGACAAACCATTATTTTTTTTATTATAGATTTTTTAATAAGAAGATATATTTTCTACACATGAATGAATTTATGTGCTTACGAGAGTTATTTTAAGGGAAGGAACGTAAGGAAAATGGCCGCTTATTTCCACTAAGCGCCTACCAGCAGCTGCTGGAAGTATCTCCACACTTTCCTCAGAGCTGTCCCTTTCAAGATCTACACGGTTTCTTCTTAGTGATTATGACGCTATGGTCTAACGTTAAAGTAAGAAGTATCGCCCCACATTCCTCACAGTTGTCCCTTTCCAGATCTACATGATTTCTTCCAGGTGATGGTCTAATGTTCCACTTACCCACTCACTTTCACAATCTTTTCCATATTGAATTGTAAAATGAATTGAATAAAACAATAAATATATGATTTCAGATTAGACGTTGTGCTCTTCAATTTCAGCCTATTGAGCTGATTATTGATAAGCCGCATAATGACATCTTCATTTGCTAAAAAATAAAGTACATCCACTCAAACATATGAGGGATAAAAGTGACCAGTCCTCGTGTGGGATAAAAGTGTTGGACACAAACTTTGGGAAATACCCATTCCCATGATTGTGTAACTGAGGTGAATAGGATAGATTGTGCATAGTACTCATAGTTTCCATATGACTTCAATAAAGTCATAGTCATAGGTAACTCGTCTTCCTTAGTTGACTACGGTAAAGTTCGACCTGCAAATGGATTTGGACCAATTGAGAATGTTTTGTTGCTAAAATTAGTTAATCAATTTGTTCGACTAAAACAACGTAAACAAGGTCGAACACCAGGTATGGATGTTTTCATAGTGTTGAAACATAGTGTTAAGACTTATGTTCTAAACTTCTACACAGTGAAGCTCCTGAAGACTTAACACTAAGGTTGAACACCTTAAGCAACTTCTCACACAAATAGATCGTAGATTAACATAATGATATTTTACGTGGTTAAAAACCTCGAAGAGGGAAACAACCCACATCCCCAACCAAACAAATACATGAGACAATGTATCAATGCAAAAGTAAATGAATTTACATAAGAGTTTTTCACATTCGATCATCAAGCAAATGACCTTCCATGCCCTTTAAATAGATATCATGGACCAATCGGGTGCTAAGCCATGGATTAATAGTCATTAATATTAAGGTGAAGATAAACCATCAGATCACTCTATGTCTAGAACATATCACATATTGAAAATGCATACTAATGCATAATAAAAAAACATTACCAAAAAATATATTAGACCAAGTTGGTCTTAACTAACTCTTAAGCTCTTAAGTGTCTAAATATCCTAACATCCACCTTAAGAACAACTTGGGATAGGATTAAAGGATTTACAAAGGTGACATAATAAGAGAAGGAGGTATTAGAGCCTATGCCCAATAGCACATTCAAGTAACATGTTTTTTTATGCATTTCTTGTTTTTTGTGTAACACGATTTTTTTAATGTATTTCTCGTTTTTCTTGGGGTGTGTTCCATCAGAAGTATGTAGTGTGGGTACCCATTGGATGCAGAATAGAATTCCACATCCAACAAGTGGTCCCATTCAAAATTTGAGTAAAACTACATGGATATAAGTTAAATATACCAATTAAAAAGTAGTATTTTTGTGACAAATATGCCAAGTCAACCACTATGGTTGACTCATTTTCTTGAAATTCTACTGCTTCTCGAATTCCAATTCATCAATGACTCATTTTCTTATAAGGCCCATTTTAGACCCCAAATTTTATTTAGTATGAAGATGTTTGCAACTTGATCATTTGTAGGGAAAAAGATAACTTTGAGAATGCGATCCTCACTAACCTTTTTGATGAAATGTGTCTGTAACTCAATGTGTTTGTTGTGATGATCTTGAACTTCATATTTGGTGAGTGACGTGGGTCACCCCATCTCTCAAGTGTTGCAGGCCAGAGTGCACAACAGTTTTCCCTATGCACAAGGGAAAATGACTCTCAACTAGTCATGCACAATACAAGTTGCACACACGCGCACACACACACAAACACAGATTCATTCATACAGCAGGGGCTCGGTCAACCCTTCTTCTATTATGAAAAAAAGCATGTAATTTACAATTATGTCTCAAGTTTGCAATTCATTTAAAAAATGTTCTGAGACCCTTCAAATCCTCACACACTTAATTCCCTCCAATGTGTTGGTCTCAGTATCAGCTAGGTGCTACATACACATCAGAGTCTATGGTTTGCTCTCTTAGCTTGCACCTAGCTTTCTTGTGTGCCTCTAATCGTCCATGCCTCTTCTCCTCTCTACTCAGGAGACTTCCTCCCTGTCTCTCACTCTTTGGATAATTTTCTCTGCCTCTGCTCTATAGAATCCTCTCTTCCCAATTATCCCTTCCATTGGTCTCTCCCTCTTCTTTTAATGGTTTAATTATTCCATCAAGAAGCTTCCTCTTCACATCATTCTTAGATGATTTATTCCCATCACTTCACATTACTACACCATCATGCTGAGATCATTGCTTTACACCCAAAACTTCCTCGAATATATGGGTATTATCCTTCCTCGGATCCTCAACATTTCCCCATACCAGCTCTCATAAATCCATCCTCCAAATATGCTCCTACTCGATCCTTTGACCATCACATTTTCTCAATATCTATGTATCCTCAATGCTCTCGAATCCCTTTTTGACAACTTTCTTTCTCTTGGGTCTCCATCCATTTCTTCTCTATGGGTACTCCAATATCCATGATCCGATATACTATTAGACATCGCTCCTCGACAACTCACATCATCTTCATGTGGCACCTTTCAATGCCATCTCCTCAAAGCACTATTGGATTCTCCTTCCTCGACATTCCCTTTTGATGCATTTCCTTTGATAATGCCATGTCTCTCTGACCAATCTCCACCTTGGGTTCCTTATCCAACAAATCTTGATGAGTTTATTCTGGTGTGACAACTCTGATGCCATGCTAATGATAACCCGTTCCTGATCTCCCAACTTCTTCCATGTCGCATCCCAATACATCAAAACTATTCACTCGATCAACCTTCCTAGTTTGCACTTATCCATAATATTCTCTAATGGATGGCCTCCAATGAGGCATCACAAATACACCGACTTCCGATTTTGCTTGATCCAATCGATGGGGTCACTCTAGATAACCTATTGAATGGTTATGGTCTCTCTTGCAAAAACAATACCAATACTCCTTCAGGTTCTTTCCTCCACTGATTGGATGGATACACATGCCTCTGATATCTCAGTGAAGGCATGATATTTTTCCTCCACGTATTCTTCCAACACTGACATGCATATGAACTCTCGCAAAAAACTATAGCTCGTTTCTGGAACTTCTGATCCTCAATTGGAATCATGCTTGCTTCCCTACGCCTAGATATTTTGTTGAATTCTCCCACATCAGTGGACTTGATCGCACTATGATTGTCATACTAGAGGGTAGTTCGATGTTGATGCCTGAATCCAAAATTTGAAAAGATATGTCAAATCCATAAGGATTCTTGACTTGCATTAACTACAACTCAATACTCTACTTCTGCTAAAGAAAGAGAAATAGCTTGTTGTTTCTTACATGCCCAAGTGACATGTCTGGAACCTAGATTGAAAAACATAACCTCTAGTAGACTTCCAATCATTAGGGTAACCAACCTAATCTAAATCAATGAAACCAACCAACAAAGGATTTCCCCCTAAATTATAATTAATCCCAAATTGAACTATATACCAAATATACCAAAGTATCCTTTTGCCGATTTCCAAATATTGTCATGGGGCATTTGCATATACCGGGAAGCAAGACCAAAGTAAAACGAAATATCAGCATGGGTACGAGTCAAGTACAAAAGACTACCAACTAACTGACAATACAAAATGACATATATTGTTGGGAGCGTCCCAAGTGGAAGCAGTTTTGATGACGTAGACTGAGTAAAGGATGTTTTGATGGTAGAAGTACAAGTTAGGTGAGGCCTAAGGTTAGCCTATTTTGGGAGAAGCAACTCCACAATTCCCGGGAGCAGGGTAGGGAGCGAGATTAAGTGATAGATAAGGATATGTCCCCTTAGTAAATGTGAAGCACTAAGGATCAACGAAGTAGCTGGAGCAGTTAAGGAAGAAGCAACGGATTATCGAGCTGCAGGTACAAGAAGTAAAGAGACAGGATGGTGTACAGGACGCGTCATGTTACTATCAGCACCGCGCAGTCAGAGTGAGAGGTTGTCAGAAGAGCATTAGAGCCAAGGAAGCGGCGCAAAGGACGACCAAGGACAGAAAAGTAGCTGAGAAGTTATGGAAAGGTATGGTTAGCGGGGTAACTACGTTGTTTTGGGGGTTTAAGGGTACTATGGGGTTTTGACCCACAGTTATTGTAAAGATGTGACCTTCGGGAATAGTCTATAAAAGGGGCAATTTTGTAAAGGGAATGGTTGGTCTGGGTTGTTGTCTGAGTCAATTATTGTTGAATATTGTAAGACATTGTTGGAGAGAAAGAGGCTCTGCAGCTGTGTGCGTAGAGACCCATTGTACAGAAGAGTCTGCAGCTATGTGCACAGACTGGAACTGTTGACCCTTCCCATTAATATAAAAAATGGTTCTTGTGAACGTAGCTCCCATCTTGGGGGTGAACCACGTAAATACTTGTGTTGTGCGATTGAATCTGTGAGATTGCTTATGTTTATGTTTATGTATGTTCATGCTTTTATATGTATTTTCACATATATGGTTGATGAGAATAATATGTTAAGTATCGAACACGTATAACTGAATGTGCAAGTAATTCTGAATATGTTGAATGCGTAGCTACATAGCTAACACTAAGTCAACAAATTCTGTAATATGTGTAACTGCATAGAAGCGCAGTCCTAGAGTTGCGTTGTGGTAATGCATCGTGGTATTTACGAGGTTCATAGTCACATATGTGCGCAGTAGCATCGAAGATATATGTGAAGTTAGTATAAATTCGTGAGAGCCAGTCCCATAATTGCGCATCACCTGATTACAGAAACTTGCTTCTATAGTCCCCCATAAATTCACCTTCGGTGAGACCTCAACCTGTTCGTATGTTGTTGCTGAAAGGACCGGTGTAAAGGGGTTTTGTTGGTTCTGAACTACGCAGAACCCGGGTCAGTTAAGGAAATATATAGTTACAAGCCAACAAATGGTTCCATTTCCACGCTTGAACTCGTGATGTGCTATGATAATTGGAATCCCGAGAAGACAGAGATATAAAATTGGCTGATCAAGATAGAAAAGGAGTTCACGAAGAAAGAAAACAGACATTTGTGCTTATCTACAAAAGATTGGTTACAGAAATACCTATTTTTTGACATACATTATGTTTTCTTCGCATGTTTCAGTTACGAGCTACATGAGTGGATATCAAGACTTGCAGAGCAAAAAAACTGTTTTCAGGGTGGAGAACCTACAAAGTGGACTCCAGAGCTGATTCAGAGGCTTAAAGACATTGATATCCCAATTTCAAGAGGAGTAGACTTTTGGCTGGATAGCGTGCTAGAAGGCTATGTTACAGAATTTGTTGTGGACACTCTGAAGTCCTACAATGAAGCAGAGAGGAATTTCTTCAAAGGGTTCAGAGGCAAGTACCTAAAAAAATCTCAGTTTGAATATCAAAATGTTGTTAGCAGAAAAAAGTGTCTTAAGAATGCAATAAAATCCCTAGGAATTTGAGTTTGTAATGTTTAGTAATACAGATAGTGCCACTGAGGAAAATACTTACACCTTGAGAAGTGGCAAAAGATATAATCCTAGCACTAGAAAGAGGTCTCTTGAAGCCGAACCTCGCATACCCCTATAAGATAAGTTAAGAGGTATCAGATATTCATATTAGCATGAGTCTGATAGTGAAACAGAGCTAGACCAAATCCCTATCAGCCTATCACTCCGCAAAAACCTCCAGTTGACAAAAGGAATACTACTAGTTCACATAACAACAGTAGCAGTAACACTGCAAGAGTTAATACTTACAATCATCCAAGTAGTGGCATACCTAATCCACCTTAGAATACTACACTTCCTAGAAGAAGGATGGCATATGACATTAAGCTGTCGATCTTTAAAGGAACTGGTTTAGAAGACCCAGAGCAACACTGGTTTCTCTATGAAGCAGTATGGAATTTTAAGCAAGTACAGGATGATGTTGTAAGACAAGCTTAGTTAGTTACTACATTTAGGTACGGAGCCTTGACATGGTTCATGAAATATTGTGGTGGAAAAAATAGAACACTACTAGAGATCCGAAGAGCGTTGATAAGAGAGTTTAAGAAACCTAAGTCAGAATCTCAATGCATCAAAAAATTAAAAGAAATCAAACAAAATCCTAATGAGACTGTATCGGAGTTTGATCAGAAATTTAAAGCATTGTTAGACCAAGTAAGTTTTGACATAGCACCAAAACATCATCAAGAATGGTTCATAGTTGCGATGTTTCCCCATATCAGATTACCACTTATGCAACAGAAGGTTACTTCGCAGACAGGGGCTTTAGAGATTGTAATGAAACTAAAGGCTTCACCTATAGGAGAAACTAACGCAAGGATGGTTCAGACACAGACCCATCTAGAAAACTTGACATTGCAGTTGCAAGATACGAAGAAAGGAAAGAAAAACAAAGAAGAGGTTTGGTGTACTAAATGTAAAGGAGAAGGACATTCCAAAGAACACTTCCCTATATTCCGAGATTACATTGCTAGTGGAGCACCGAACCCATTGAATCAACGGCAAGGCCCATGGTGTGAAATTTTCCGATGTAGAGGACATCTCCCAGAAGACTGTTATCTACTTCAGAAATATGTGCAAACACCAAAGAACCTGTACTGCACATTCTGTAAGTCAATTGGCCATGGAAAGAGCAACTGTAGAGCATATGATCTCATGATAGAAAGGAAACACGATGTCTACAAAGTTCAAGGAGAGACACAGAACAATAATGAAAATGCACAATATGATCAAGGAACATATAGAGGACGTGGAAGATTCAGAGGAAGAGGCAAAACACTAGCCAAGGATGAGGAAGAGGTCATATTGTATGTTATAACTGTGCTCAAACAGGACATCTAGATAGATACTCTACAAATCCATGCACTACCTGTAAGTACTGTCATTCATTCGACCATGTCATTGAAGCATACCCTGTGTTGCAAGGAAAGATGCAAGAAAGAAGACCAGAAGCGCAGAATCAAAACATTCAAATGATCGCAGCTGAAAAACAAAATAAAGATCGCAACATCCATGTTGTGACACGAAGCAGAGCTACGACAGGTAGATATCATCAAATTGAAGCTTTGAATTCTAAGGATAACACCGCAAAACAACAACCAACTGAAGGGGCTTGGATAAGAAAATAAACTGGAAAAATGCCTACCTTCAGCCTTAACAAAGAGAAAGAAGCTTACATGGAAACCAGAAAAGTCTTACAGAGTTCAGAACCTGTAATCCCAAGAATCCCATTGCGAAGTGAACCAATGACTGTGATTGATATGCCAAGTTCATATGATGGATCATGCACTGCAACAGAATCCTTATTTCCTATTACGCAGTTCCTACAGAGCTGCATCAAGTTGTTAAAGCATGGAAATTCCTTAGAAGAGTTACAAAGCCTATTTAGGCATTATGAGCAACGTAATTCCATAAATGACACACATACGCAGTTCACCATATCAAAAGTCATAGAAGGACTGGAAGAGAGATGAGATTAAATGCGCAAATTGGAGACTTTGAAATGGACCAGATAATTCTTGACTTAGGCTCATAGTTGAATGTCTTGACGAAGAAGACATGGGAACAGATGGGTAATACAAAGTTATCATGGTCACCGATACAGTTGAGATTATCCAATCAGCAAAAGGTTCTACCTTTTGGGAGATTATCGAATTTCCTTGTTAACATTGATGGCGTGCAAAGTAAAGCAGACTTTGAAGTTATTGAGATCATAGATGATAGAAATCCATATCCTGAATTATTGGGGATATATTGGGAAATTGATAACCTCGCGATTATCAATTTGAAGAAAAAACAGATGATATTTGAAGGACCAGATATCAAGGTTATCGCACCCTTGGATCCTGCACAAGGACCAAGATATATTGAACTAGTTAGAGAAGAATGCAGAGCTCAAGAACTTGATAATATTTACAAGATGACAGTGAATCAAGCCAACTACATAAATCCTACAGATGATGGGACATTGAGCTGGAGATGCGACAGTTCTTGTGTATCAGAATCAGACACGAGATTAGAGAATTGGCAGAGCAGAATGCACGAAGTATCAGTACGACGATGTGTGAAGCTCACAAAGTCACTACGCTGGATTGGAACAGAGGTAAGTTCATTCCCTAATTATGATGGCTTGATTAATATTCATGCATTTTTTCAAGAATATCTTATATCAGTGTCAGATGAACATAAGTTAGCAGCTTTAGACATAGCACTGCGCTCCACACTTGCTAGATGGTGGGTTGTGCATAAGCAGAACCTAACTGCATGGGAAGAATGTAAACACATGATGGAAATTAGATTCACAGAACAAAATGAGATTGTGCAAGTGAAATATAATGGACAAATTGATCCCAGAGATCACATAGAAATTTGTTTGAAAGCATAGACACATAGACCGCAAGAAGAGTGGGTTCACCTATTTGTGCACACATTAGAGAAAATTCCAAAGAATTGGTACACAGAGACAGAACTTCGCAGAGGAACAATGGAATGGTCTAGTATTACAAAGAGCTTCCAAGCGACTTTCATCTTTGAGGATGATTGTCCAAGTATTCATGAGGCTTTGTAGATAATCAAGCAGAAGGTATTCAATGATGCACCGATACTTGGGTATGGACAACCTAATTGGGAAATACAGTTAGAAAATGCTCTGGAATGTTACAATGTCGCATTAGATGGAGACAAATATGAAGATCCATGCAATGTAAACATACCTGAGTCTGAAGGAGAATGCGAAGTAGAAGGACCTTATTTAGATATTCCAGATCTAAGTAATCCTGTAAAAACCTGGAAAGTCAATATTGGTACCAGTGAAGAACCAAAGTTTGCCTCTATAGGAGATTATTGGGATGAAGAAATAGTGGAACGGATAGCAGACCTACTGCGCGAATACTAAGACCTATTTCCTACCAAATTCTCTGAAATGAAAGGCATTCTAGGTGACTTCAGAGTTATGAAAATACCTCTCAACACAGATCCGAAGCCTATCAAGCAAAGGCCCTACAGACTGAATCCTAGATACAGAGAAACAGTAAAGGAAGAGCTCGATAAGATGCTTGAAGCAGGAATTATTGATCCAGTGGAAGAATCAGAATGGGTAAGTCCTATGGTTATACAGGATAAGAAAGCTAGAGGCAAAATCATAATTTGTGTAGATCTCAGAAATTTAAATGACGCTTCGTTGCATGATCCATTTCTGACTCCATTTATAGACGAAGTACTAGATAATGTAGGAGGAAATGAAGCATACTCATTCACTGATGGATTTTTTGGATATCATCATATCAGAATTGCTAAAGAGGATAGACATAAGACTACCTTTTCTAGAGAATCGGGATCATTTCAGTACACAGTTATGCCTTTTGGGTTGAAGAACGCACCTGCCATCTTTTCAAGAGTAGTTGTTGTTGCATTTAAGGATTTTATCCATAAATTCGTAGAAGTGTATTTTGATGATTGGACAGTATTTGGTTTATTGAAGAACCATTATGCAAACTTAAGAATGATGTTAGCGAACTGTAGACAACATTAGATCTCCTTGAACCTGAAGAAGAGTAATTTATGTGTTCCTTATGGAATTCTATTGGGACACATTGTATGTAAACAGGGACTGATGGTTGATACAACGAAGATCGCAGTTATTGTGAATCTACCAATACCTAATTTAGTAAAACAGCTACGCACTACACTGGGACACACAGGTTACTACAAAAATTTCATCAAAGGAAATGCGCAAATCACTAAGCCTAGGAAGAAATTACTAAAGAAAGAAGTGAAGTTCACATGGACTGAAGACTATCAGAAAGGATTGGATACATTGAAAGAAAGAATGGTTATTGCACTGATCCTAGTTTTTCCATATTGGAGTAAACCATTGCATGTACATGTATATGCTTCATCCATAACGTCGGGCATCGTGCTAGATCAACCATGAGAGGGAGGTATTGACCATCCCATCGCATTCTCAAGAAGAAAGCTATCTTCAGTAGAAAATAACTATACCATGATAGAAAGAGAAGGCTTAGCTATGGTGTACGCATTGTAGAAGTTCAGACACTATCTGCTAGGTTCACATTTATGTATGTTTACTGACCATTCAGCTTTGAAGTACCTGATCAATAAACCAGTGTTAGGGGTGAGAATATGTAGATGGCTAAGCCTTCACCAATGCCATTTCAGTCTGGGGTTAAGTTAACTATTGTGTGTCATACTCCTCTTATTGATGCTACTCTTTATCGTTACCTTGTGGTAGTTTGATATATTTGACCCATAGCAAGCTTGATCACTCTCTTTTAGTAAACAGGGTCTGGATGTTTATGCAAATGAATCATGAAACCCATTGGAATGAAGCAAATATAATTTTCAGATATTTACAGGGGACACTACATTATGGTGTTTCCTACTCTAGCAGGGCTATAGTTTCACTTCTTGGTTATATAGATTTTTATTGGGTAGGCGATAATTTAGATAGAACGTCTACTGCAAGGTACATATTTCAGCTTGGTTCAAGTCTGATTTCATGGTCCACTAATAAGTTGAGAACTCTTTCTCTTTCTTCTTATGAAGCATAGTAGATGGAAACTAAGGAAGCAATTGGAGAAGCTATGTGGATTTTGCATGTTCTTATAGATCTTGGATTGGTTCAAAAATCTCCTACTGAGTTATGATGTCACGATAATATTGAAATTAAACTTGCATATAATCCAGTGTATCACTCCAATACTAAACACATTGACCTTGATACTCATTACATTCGATATATTGTTGTGGATGGATTATTTGTTTGGAGTATTGTCCCATGGAACAAAAAGAAACACATATATTCCCAAAATCCATGAAAAAAGAGAAATTTGTGCATATTCAAAATTTGATGGGAATCCGGGAAGTTGTCATAAAGGGGGGATTTTAATGTAATCCATTTTCCTCCATGTGTGTTCCTTATCCCTAGTCATCATTAAGGGGGAGTGTTGGAATGTGTAATGCTAATATTGCAAGTGTGAAGATGCCTAGTGTGATGTCATAAGATTTTATGATGTCTTATCTAGCAAAGGAAGGCATAATTCTCTCTATATTATGTAAAATGAGTTATCCCACATGCATCATTGAGTAATATTATCCTATTACCATTCATTATATAAGGACATGTAAATTTATTTATCCCACATGTATTATGGGATGCAATTCTTCCATCGCTTTATTGAACCCCAAGTGATATCGAGAGGTGGGGGGGTGAATAAATATCACAAACTTTTTATCCTTTCAGACATTTTTTATGCCATGTAATCATTTATTAAAACATATACCATCTATTAAAAGTAATTTTCAATACAAAGAACATTGCACAAAGAATATGTAGAGAAATATTATATTTAAATAATCTTCTTATTACAAATAATGTTAGGAGACACCAATCTCCAATACAAGTGTGAGCACCCATTCATTGATTTTGATGACACCAATTATACAAGAACACCAATCCCTTGAAAGCACCAACTTGTTGTTTTACAGACACCAACCTATGAGGACACCAACCCTCTTATAGCACCAACTCATTGTAATAAAGCACCAACTTGCGTGGTCAGGAAATCACTTGAGTTGTTAAGAACAAACTTATGGCAGACACCAAATTTCTATCCTTTCCCTGTCCTACCACCTAGATATAAATTTTCCATTGTATTCCTCCATCACAATCCACTTTGCACTTTTTGATTTGTTTCCTCTATTCTGCGCAAACTCCTGAGCATACTATGTTTCACATTTCCAACTCTTTTTGTGCGACCATTCCTTGTATCCTTCTATTCAAATACTCCTTGTACAATATCTCCTTGATATCTTCACAAATGGTCCTTATACTTTTGCATGACTGCTCCCTGTATTTCTCCTTGTCCTATAATCTTGTGGACTTCCTCAAGTCATATAGTCATTGATTCCCCTAAGCATTTCTATTGGTCCTTGAAGCTTGGAATTTCATAATACTACATCTTTTTCACCCAAGCTTAACAAAACATTTCAATCTTTTGCTTATTTATACCATTCCTTCTTTTCTTTGTTCAATTGATTTATCCATAAGCAAAATATTTTCTATGTCAGTTGCGTCCCTTCTACCTTTCTTCACAAATAAGTTTACCCACACATTTGTCTTGAATGGACCTCATTTAGTATTCCTTTGTTGACTTTTAGCTTGTGGATTTTAATATTTTGGAATTAATAGAACGCAAACTATTGCGTAGTGTATTGCACAACATACTTGTGTTGACACCTATATCCAGTGGGACTTTGCACAAACTTCTTGCACACGTTTGGTGGGGCTTGCTTAGACTTGTGCGCATATTTTCTATATAATTCTTCAGAATGAATTTAATATTTCAATGCCATTACCAAGTTCAACAATATCTTTGACACCAATGACAACATCAAGCTAAACAAACTCCCCATTTGGCATTAATATAAATACCAAGTAAAGTTGATCTCCTTCTAAATATTAGCTCTTCAATGAAGTCTTGTGTTGTGCAATCTTGTTTGCAAATTTACTTTCTACTTTCTCCCATGCGCATTATTTAGCTTCCTTCATAGATTCACCTTGTAATGCTATCTTTTTATTCTGCATTTTAATGCACATGTACATCCAGATTACATATGATCGGATGATTGTTGAAACCAAGCGTGCATTTACATCATTATTAATTAAATAATCTCTTGGATGTCCATCACAGATCTTGGCATGATGCAACAATGAAAACTCTATCCTAGCAAATTTAATTCACGTGAAATAAAGTTGATCATGTCATTTATGCTCAAATAAATTCCATCCTTTCACGTCATTTCAACTGTCATAGACACATGCGATGGTAATTCCGATTTTGATTATGGTTATGAGCTGAGTTGTCCCTTTTTAAATCCGGTAGAACTCAACTGTTGAGTTTTCTGATTGATTCTACAATGTCAGGACTTCAATTCCTCCATGAAACAATTCAAACACAACAAAGTGAATTTTCCAAACTACAAGAAAACGTGGAGTCCCAAACAACAAAGATCGAGGAAGACAATTTGAAAGAGAGGTATTCCTAGACAGTCGTTAATTGAAATGATGCCAATGATTTTTTAGTTCTCAAGGAGCGCATGGATAGGATGGAGAAATAACAACAACAAATCTCGAGTCTGTTGAAGCAGATTAAGTCAAGATTGAACAAGGCTCAACATGCTCCAGATACTAAGTTGCAGTTATGAACATAAGGTTTTGTTTCTCAATTTTGATCTTATCACTGTCTTGAAAAGTTTTGAATATTTCATAGTTGGTTAGCGATGTTGTCAATTTCGTTAAGGCTGCAACACGTATAAAATTATTTTGTAAGCATATGTCTTGTAGTAATACTGCTTTCCCTCCTTTTTGGACAAGTTGTGATTTTGTAATATGTGAATTCTAAATGATGAAATGTACATTATCAGACTTCTACACAATTAGTGCTATGAAGGTGGTTTATAATTTGTTGCTTCATTGGATTTTTCTTTTGAAATATGATGCAAGGTTATAGTCTAAATTAGTTCTTTGACTTTAAATTAATGACTTGAATGTCCATTGTGTACATCGATGTTGATATTTAGTTGAAATTTGTGTAGCTTTTGTATTCATCATTAGTTACTTCCATTTTTGTCACAATATTTTTTTGCGCAAATTCTTTTGTGACTTCTTCCATCTCGGCACTCTGAATAACTGCTTTCATTAGTATAAGAAGAAGTTTTACTATGTGTGCCTTCTTCTTTATTTAATCCTCTACTTCCTTTTCATTGTTTTGCTGTACAAACCATCCCTATCATCCTCTTTGTTTCTCTTGCATTGATCATACTGGAGCTCATCCTTTGTCTATGGCTAGGTCCAAACAATGTTTCCTCTTATTGTCCTATCATTTCTTCTTTTTCAATATTTAGTGCTTCCCTTGTATCTTCTTGTCGTCTGTTGTGGTTCCTTTCTGCGCACAACTCCTTCTGCGACATGTATTGTTTTCTTGATTGCATATTGTATCCTTTATCCCTTTGTAAGTCTATAATATTTCCTTTATGTTCTGTCATATATCTAGAACATCCATTATCAATATACTAGTGATCCTTATGCAAGGCCATATTACATTCTTCTTGGCATTGTTCTTTGGTCCTTTCCTGCCAAATATTTGTATGATATTTCTTCTACTAGAAGGAACTTTTGGTTTCATCCTGGTGTGTAGTTAATGATTGGTTTTTGTAGTCTCAAGCTTTATGACCATAGTTGTGACATTGATAGAATTCGATTTCCATTTCCAAAAGACTAAAGGGATTGCCGACTTCATTATACTTTCTAGTTTCTTTGTTCATATTGTCAGCTCTGAAGTTCTTTGTTCATAGAGAGGAAATGTGAAGGAAAAGCACAGGTGAGACATCAAGTAATGCATTGACCATGGAGAGAAGGGGAAGACAAAGGTAGAGCGGAAAGAGACCAGGTAATCGTAGCAAGTCCAGGAAGGGTAGATCCAAGTCTAGATTTGGAAAGATAGAGTGCTGGAACTATGGAAAGAAAGGACATCTGAAGAAAGACTGCATACCTCTAAAGAAGAAAGGAGATGGACAACAAGAGACTACTCAGGAATCAAATGTAGTAGGTGATGTGTTACAAGATGCTTTGATTCGTGCATTAGATAATACTAGTGATTACTAGGTAGTAGCTTCAGGGGCTTCATGTCATGCTACACACCATAGGAAATTCTTTCATGATTATATTCCAGGCGACTTTGGACATGTTTGATTGGGTGACGATGAACCATGTAAAATTGTTGGAATGGGTAAGGTATGGATAAAGTTAAAGAATGGTGAATGGATGTTGAAAGATGTAAGGAATATTCTTGCTATAAAATAAAATATGATCTCAATAGGGTAGTCGAGAGATGGTGGTTGTTTATCTACGTTTGGAGAAAGGTGGTGTAAGATCACTAAATGATCAATGGTGATAGAAAAATGAGACATGATTGGTACATTGTATTTATGTCCTCATAATACTGACTCTCCTATCTCTTTATATTCCATAGGAGCAGATACAACATTGTGGCATCATAGGCTTGGCCACATGAGTGAGAAGGGGATGTAGATTCTCCACTCAAGGAAGTTGCTGCCAGATCTGAAGAAGGTAAGTTTGGAATTTTGTGAGAACTATGTTTATGGAAAACAGAAGAGAGTCAAATTTCTCAAGGTTGGGAAACATAAGAAGAGTGAAATGTTAGAGCTTGTACATACATATGTATGGGGACCGGATCAGGTACAATCTCTTGGTGGCTCTCGTTATTATGTTACTTTTATAGATGATGCAACTATAAATACTTGGGTTTATTGCATTAGATAGAAATATGATGTGTTTGCTACTTTTAAGAAATGGAAATCTTTGGTTGAGAATGAGACAGGAAAAATGTTGAAGTGTCTTATATATGATAATGGAGGTGAATACTATGGCAAGAAGTTTTATAGTTACTATTCATACCATGGGATTCGTAGAGAGAAGACTGTCCCAGGAACACCGCAAGAAAATTGTGTGTTAGAAAGGATGAACAAAACAATCATGGAGCATGCAAGGTGCATGAGATTACATGCAGGGTTTCCCTTACAATTTTGGGTAGATGTTGTAGATACTTTTGTTTACTTAATAAAAATAGGGCCTTCAAGTGCTTTGGATGGTGGTATTCTAGAGGAGGTATGGACAGGTAAAAAGTTAAACTACTCTTTCTTGAGAAATTTTGGTTGTGAAGCATTTGTCCATGTTGATAAAGACAATAGAACAAAGCTCGAGGCTAAATCCATAAATGTACCTTTATTAGATACGGGGTTGATGATTTTGGTTATCGCTTGTGGAATTATGAAAATAACAAAATCATTAGGAGTAGATGTGGTATTCAATGAAAAGGTCATGTATAAAGATCAATTGTAGGGAAAGAAACATGAAAATGAAAACATACAGTACATAGTGCTTGATGAAATCAAAGAAAATGAAGTTCCAAAGGTGCCAGAAAATCAAGAACAACAATGGGTACCTCTAACTCTTGTAAGCGTTAGAATATCTACAAGGTTAAGTAGACCCCGTAAATGATTCTCTCCTTCATTGTATTATTTATTGATGACTGATTCTGGTGAACCAGAATGTTATGAAGAAGCAATGCAGGTGGAAATTAGAAACAAGTGGGAGCAAAGCATGAATGAGGAGATGGAATCATTGGTAAGAAACTAGACTTGGGATTTGGTTCAATTTCCTGCTGGTAAAAGAGCATTACATAATAAATGGGTTTACAAGTTGAGGGAAGAAGTTGGAGGAAATAAGCGCTACAAGGCCAGACTTGTTGTAAAGGGTTTGCATAGAAGAAATGTATAGATCTTGATGAGATACTTTCTCCTGTTGTTAAAATGACTTAAATTAGAAATATTTTAAGTCTAGTGGTGGTATAATATTTGCATCTTGAATAGTTATATGTAAAAACAACCTTTATCAATGGGGATTTGGAGGAAGAGATTTATATGCACTAGCCACAGGGGTATGAGGTCAAATAGAAGGATAAATTGGTATGCAGGTTGAAGAAGATCTTGTATGGCCTGGAGCAAGCTCCAAGGGAGTGGTATTTGAAATTTGGCAAGTTTATGACAGAACAAGGGTATAGTAGATGCCATTCGCACCACAGTGTTTATTTCAAGAGGCTAGATAATGGAAGATATATTATATTGTTATTGTATGTGGATGACATGCTTGTTGTAGGGTCTAACATGTAGGATATAAATGTGCTCAAAAGGAAGTTAGGTAATTCATTTGCGATGAAGGATTTGGGTGCTGCAAAGCAAATCCTTGGTATGAAAATAATAAGAGAGAAGAAAAATCACAAATTGACGTTGTCTCAGGGTGAGTACATACAAAAGGTGTTGGAGAGGTTTAGAATGCAAAATGAAAAACTAGTTAGTACACTTTTGGCAAACCATTTCAAACTAAGTAAGGAGACGTGGCCCACGACACACGAAGATATAGATTGCATGTCCAGGGTTCCCTATTCATCAGCAGTTGGTAGCATGATGTATGACATGGTGTCCACAAGATAAGATATTGCACACATAGTGGGAGTTGTGAGCAGGTATATGAACAATCTAAGTAAAGAACATTGGAAGACTGTACAGTGGATTCTCAGGTGTTTGAGAGGTACTACCACTCATGCATTATGTTTTGGAGGTTTAGACACTATTCTACAGGGATGTTGATGTAGATATGGCAAGTGGTAAAGATAGCAGGAGGAGCACCATAGGGTATGTATTTACTATAGGTGGAACAACAATCAGTTGGATTTTGAAACTACAAAAGGCTGTTGCACTTTCAACAATTGAAGCAGAGTATGTTGCTGCTACATAGGCTAGTAAAGAGATGATTTGGTTACATAGGTTCATGGAGGAATTGGGTAATAAGTAGAAGAATAGCAGGTTGTATAGTGATATCCAGAATTCCATTCATCTTGCAAAGAACTCAACCTTCCACTCTAATACTAAACATATACAACTCAAGTATCATTTCATACGGTCTGTTATGGAAGATGAAATGTTGAAGCTGAAAAATATACACACTAGCCAGAATCTTGTAGACATGTTGACAAAGGTAGTAAACATAGAGAAACTGATTTCCTTCTCTATTTCAGTTGGCCTTCAAGAATGAAGGTGAAGATGATAAATTTGTCATATCCAAGGTTTAGAGCATAGTCTAGCAAGTGCAACAATGGTGGAGTTGCTGTGATTAGTCTCCAAGTGGGAGATTGTTGGTTGTGGATCTTGATCTTCCTTATTCAGAGGTCGTGTTTGAGCTATGTTTGGATCCTAGACCATGACCGGGGGGGTTTGGGGGGATTCCCCCCAAAAAATAGTCTCCATGGGGGGTCTAGGGGGCGGGGTGGTAACTAGTTTGGGATACCCCCTGGAGGGGGTTCAGGGGAAGCGCCCTCGTAGAAAAAATTTCGATAAAAAAAATTCCTTGTAAAATGTTGTAATTTGATAGTCATAACTTGGTCAATAATGGGTGATTTATGGGCCCATGGAATTCGGTGTTCCATAGTATTTTCCCATGGTAATCACTCTTTAAAAGGAAGACATTGTAATACGGTTGTGTATTGTAGCAATGTAAATATCTCTGATTGTGTGAGAGAGACCGTGAGAGAGTGAATAGGAAGTTGTAGCGGATGTGCTGCAGGTTGTATCTCTTCATTTGTTGGATGGAATAATAATAAGGACTGACAATTTTTGTGTGGACTTAGCCCATCCTGGGTGAACCACGTTATATTGGTGCCTCTCTTCTATTGTGTTTATGTGATTTATATTTGCATCTTATATATTGTTATTTCTCTGTGATCCTATTTTTCTAACACTTATACAAAAAATTTGTTGATAGCTTACGTGAGTGATTACCTTTTGTAGTTCCCTCTTTAAGGAGACATTTTCATTCTCCAATTCCTCACACATTATTTCTTTCGCTTTCAGTTTTCCTGCTAGATCTTCTTCTGTTCTTTTGACTTTTCTACATGTTCTTCATACTTTAGTAGTTGGTCCTTTAAATACTTATTCTTCTTGTTTGTCCTAAAGTTTGTACTGATTGCTAAGCACAAATTTTAGGCACCTCTAAGTTGGGATTTTGGATTGGTTGTGTAAAGGGGTCAAGAGAATATTACATACATAGAAAGTGTAAGACAACTGAATACATCAGTCTCTATGAATATCAATGAAAGAACATACCGAAGCAAGAGACAACAATGATGGATCAGGTTCAAAGTTACTCATAACATGTAGAACACAATGTTCATTCGCACACTAACATAAAAAACTATGTTCAGAAAAACATTCTGAGCATAAAATTAGGAACACATGATTACAGCATGAGCACTCAAATAAAACATGATTATAAATGATTCCATGACCATAATCAACTTAGACAAAACTATATAGTATTCATATTGCAAAGGTAGCTAGAACCTTATCCAAAACTTATAGAAAATCATGTTAAGCTTTCAAGCCTCCAGTAGAAATTTACAGAGCAAAAGTACAAAATACAGTTCTCGACCCTTCCAATACTCTCATCCTTTCGGCTGGAACCCCCACTACCTTTTAATTGTGTGAATATATAGAAAATACAATTAACCAACTATTTAGGTTTTTAGGAATGAAAGCTTATCATCGAGCCACAAAGAATAGAACAATCTCTATTTGTCACAAGAAATATGTAACTAGTTCTTTGATAGCTAATTCTTTGTTGTTAGGTGTTATGCCACTTGTATTCTCGAATTTGGAGTTGCTTGTTGAGAAAACTGCTTGGAATCTGCAATTGATCCTCAACCTGCAAATCCCTTTCCACGTGTATACTCCATTGTTGTCATAAAATCAGGAAATGATCTTCAAGCCTGAGATATGCTCTGTCACCTTCAAACGCTAATCTTTCTCTTCCAAATCTGGAATTGGTTATTGATGTTGGTTTTATGCTTTCAAACTTACGATATAGATCTATAAATGATTGCTCACCATTAATAAATTATTTGCCATCTTATATTTTATAGGAATAGTGATAAACTTTCAAAATAGTTTCAGGATCCATAATAAGGGGGTCGAATTCTACCAAATACATTAAAATAGAAGAGTCTAGATTTGAGATCCGATTCTTTTGATTTAAGGCCTAAAATTGGAACAGATTTTGAGATCCATTTTCTAGCAGCCTCGTTGATTATTCTGAATCTTTGTTCACCCTTTTATTCCCAACAAAGCACTGATGTTGATGGGTATTGAAGATGAATATCATGGTCAAAACCACTCTCTTTCAAACCTGTTCCACAATATTTTCTAGGATGATGTGATTAATGCAGCCCCTTCAAATAACTACAAGGCCCTCCTCTATCATAGATCTTTGACCATAAAGGTCTAATGAGAACTTTAGCAACTTGGTCAAGTTTGGGAGCATTGTACATCAAGAGAATAACTGCCCGCAACAATATCTCAAACAACAACAAGGGTCAATTCATTATAATATGTGCCAATATTTTTTAAAATGCAAAGAATACACCTTTATAAAGTGCTGTGAAAATAGTAGAGACACTTGCAAAGTATTTCTTTGCAACAGAGATCAATCCCCATGAAATTTTCGAATGTGTAAGTCGTAATCAACAAATTATTTTTATACTCCTCTCCAATATCTTGAAACGTTACCTCCAAAAGATCATAACCAAGATTAGCTCTTGACTATAATAAAGTATGAATTAAAACCATTATGCATGACTGCAGATAAATTTTCATAAAGAGAATTCATGCTAGCATTTCAACCAATCAATCAATTGCCAAAGTAGGTTTACATATAGTAGAACCAGAGTTTGCTATGATAATCATTCTTGAAGGGATACCAAATTGATATTTGCATGCTCGGCTTTCACTTAGCACTCAGGTGCTTGCTATTGTGAACTATGAGGATAGCATCTCAATGCACGACGCACTTGTCATATGCTTTCTCTTGTATGTTGGATAATGCAAACAAATTTTTACATTGATATAAGGTAAACAAATTTTGTATATTTTATGTATGCCAACGGTAATGCTTTCCATCGACGCGTCGTGCATATAAGCTGTTAGGAACCCATGTCTTTACTTTGTTAGTATATTGTTGTTGGACGCATATGCTTTGTAAGTCGTCCCGTAGTATTTGTTGATCAATAGTTTGTGTTATTATTGTTGGCACATATGCTTTGTAAGTCGCCCGTAGTATTGTTGATCCATAGTTTGTAGTGGCCCATGGTTTTGAACCATAGTATTGGTGCCTAGACTTAGTATATAAGTGTTTGTTGAGGCCTATGAAGGTACCGTGAAGTTATTTGTATTGAGCTTGCTCAAAGGAGGTTTCCCCCTCGAAGTGGCCTGCGATCAATATACAAGTGATTCTGAGTTCTATCATTTCTGCTATTTCGCATATTCTTATTAATTAATTGTTGCAGGTTCTCCATATCTCCCTTGTTTTCACTCTGTTTCCCTTGAAACTTTCAGGGAACCCCTGTAATCCCATTCTGCATATTTCATTCCTGAGGACCCTATCCCCAATTCCACTTCCCAAAGCTCGAAATCCCACATTTTTCTATTTTTAGGGCTTGCAATAACTTCCTCATATTTCACCCAATCACTTTCAAATTTTACCACAGAGTTCCTTTCCGAATTCTGCTTCTTTGTCCCCCTCTTCCAAATTTTCCCATTCTTTCACCCCGCTTCTAAAATCCTCATTTTTTGCTTCCTTGTCTATTCGACAGTGTCCAAAACCTAGTCAAACCCCAATTACCCTTCAGTTTTTTCCCAAATCCAGATTTTCCTTTACTGAAGCAGTTTTTGTTTTTGTTTTTCTACCCAGTAAAAATAAAAATAAACTCCTGGTTATGGTTGTCACCCGCGCAGGAGCAAAAACCATGGAAGAAGCACTTGCAGCCATCCAAGCCAAACTCCAGGATCTGGATGAAAAATTTCTCGGCCTCCATCTTGAACATTTAGCTATGAACAACAAACGACAGTCCGAGTCTTCATCAGACAATGGGTTCTCTTCTTCTAGCAATTTTCGTGGTCCGAAGCTTGATTTTCCTCGCTTCAATGGTACTGATCCAACTGGATGGATCTATCGTGCATAACAGTATTTCAGTCTACATAATACTTTTGATGTCAACAAAGTTCCGCTTGCATCCTTTCATTTGGAACAGGAAGCTCTTCAATGGTACCATTGGTACATCAAGGCTCATGAAGAGCCAAAATGGCCAGACTTTTGCCAGCTCCTTTTGCAACGATTTGGTCCTAGTGCTTTTGATGACTTCACAGGAGGCCTCACTAAACTTTGCCAAATTGGCACTGTGATAGAGTATCAAACCGAATTTGAGAAACTAGCCAACCACACTGAAGGATTGTCTGATGACTTTTATAGGAGTTGTTTTATTAGTGGTCTAAAGGATGCCATCCGCTCTGAGATCAAAATGTTCTGTCCCAACACAATGATGGAATCCCTATGGTTGGCTAAGTTGACAGAAGACAAGATTGCAGCCCAATAGCGGTCCAAGCCCACTTTTGTTCCCTTCTGAAATATGGGTTCTCAACGACCGCCCATACCACAGGCTCCTCAACCAACTCCTATCAAGCGTTTGTCTGAAACAGAGATGCAAGCACACAGAGAAAAGGGGCTTTGCTATAATTGTGATGAGAAATTCACTCGGGGACATAGATGTGTTCAGAAAAATCTCTATCTCTTGGATGTGGATTCTCTGCTCGGCTCTGAAATTGGTGACGAAGATCCAGAAACAATGGATGCTTAGGTCGACATTCAGGAACCGCCTATTGACCCTTCGTCTCAAGATGACCAGCCAGAGATATCTCTCCATGCTTTAGCTGGAATCACCACCCCCCAAACAATGCGGGTCAGGGGTTACTTCAAGAAGCTTCCTCTTACAATACCCATTGATTATGTTAGCACTCATAATTTCATTGACCCTTGAATCACCAAACAAGCTGATTGTTTTATCCATCCTTGCTCCAACTTTGAAGTCATGGTTGCCAATGGGGGCACCTTACCTTGCAAAGGGAAGTGTCGAAATGTGGCATGGAATGCAACCAGAGGATGCTACATGGGAACCACTCCTTCAGATTCAACAACAATTTCCACATCTAAAGCTTTGAGGACAAATGTTTTTCTAAGGGGGAGGGAATGTTAGGAACCCATGTCAACCCTTCTCTTTACTTTGTTAGTATATTGTTGTTGGATGCATATGCTTTGTAAGTCGTCCCATAGTGTTTGTTGATCCATACTTTGTGTTATTGTTGTTGGGTGCATATGCTTTGTAAGTCGCCCATAGTATTTGTTGATCCGTAGTTTGTATTGGCCCATGGTTTTGACCCATAGTATTGGCACCTAGAATTAGTATATAAGTGTGTGTTGAGGCCAATGAAGGCACCGTGAATTTATTTGTATTGATCTTGCTCAAAGGAGTTTTCCCCCTCGAAGTGTCCTGCGATCAATAAAATATTCTGTGATCTCATATATTGTGCATTTTATCAATTAATTGTTGCAGGTTCCTCACAGTGTTTGAAGGGCCCTTCCCCTAGTGTGATTTGATGGTGGAGGGGAATTGTTGGATGCAGATGCGGTCACCACACCGGGAGGTGGATGAGTGGAAGTGGTGACCGTTTGTACTGGTCGAATGATGACTTACTACCCAAGATGGTGCGAACAAGAATTGGATTGTGTTGATTGGTGTGGCTCCAACGTCGCTAGGTACTGATGTCGGTTGAGGAAACATTGGTGGTTGCGGGTTAGGAACCGACTGATTTGATAAAATGGTGCACAAGTTAGAGATATCAACGGTCGGAGAAGGAGGTGCTAAAGAACGAAAAGTGGAGATAATTGGAGTCTCTGAATAAAGTCCAGGGCTGATGGTGGAAACCAAAGATGTGGGCGCACCAAAAACGGGTTGTCCAACCATGGGAAGATCATTCTCAGGTGTAGTGGGCACGTTCGGGTCGTAGTAAGTAACTTGGTCGATTTTGACAACCCATCCTTCATGGGGGAGAATCATAATGTGGAACAGTTATGAAGAAATAGCCTTCATGGCATACCTATAACTTCTTCCTAGGAGTAGGTTGTAGTCAAGTTGTACGTTAACGACTTCGATGTCAATCAGGACAGTTTTTCCAGCTAATTAGATTGGGATGTTAGCCAAGAGGCCTTGTGGTTGAGATGAACGGCCATCATAAGCTCGTAAAGCAGTCCTGGATGGATATAGGGTAGGGGATCTGATATTCTGCCACACGAATGTAGACATAACGCATGTGGAGGCACCCTCATTGATGATGCATCGATGGATAACAAGATTCTGGACTAAAACAAAAACTTGAAATGCTAATGTGGAAATAATGTGTGCTTCAGATTGGTCTAGATCGAATGCATCATCAGTGATTTAGAAGGGTCTATTGCACCTATGGTGGATAACAATGTTTTGCGCTGCGTGGGGCAGTTCTTTAAAAATTCTAGGGTTTACATAGCAGCAGGGAACTAGGCTAAGTCATCCATGATGTTATAATTGGGGGCAGCACGAGCGTTGGGATTGTTATTAATGTGGCAAAAAGGAAAACGAAGAGATTTGCGGGGGCCTTCAAATGGTTCTGGGGGTATGTGTAACAACCGATCTATAGGAAGAGTGTTAGCAGACTTGTCTGCAAGAATGGTTTCTATGGTGGAACCATACTGGTGACAAGGTGTTTCAAGGTAGACATCAGTAGAAGACATCATTAAAAGGTGGTGGGTACTTGAGTCAATTGGTTGACTAACATGAGGAGTGTAAGTAACTTGTTGTGGTGGTGCAGGGGCCCCTTGAGGGGGAGACAAAGGTTGGGTTACTACTACCCCTTGCATGGGTAGGGGGTTCTGAACAACATAGGTTTTACATTAGGTTGTGGTGGGTTTGGTGGTTCCGGAGGTGCAACATGTCCTTGGCGTTGGACGTCATCATTCCAAAGTTGGCGAGCATGCGCCATATGGGAAAAATTGTGCGTGTAATGGCCATAGACCCCGCAAATCGAACATGGGTTGTTTGTGAGTAGGTTGGGATTTTTACCTTGCCGAGGTGGTCGATTGGGATTGTGATTAGCTGGGGTAGCACCATTATTATCAGGGGATTTGGTGGGGGACCTCCTCTACCAGGAGGTTGGTTGTTTCCTCTATTATGACCTCGTCCCCTATTTTGTCCTTGTTGGTTCCGTTGGGCAAGTTGGTTTTGTTGAGCATAAAATTTACCTTGGGGAGTAGGGGGGTTTTGTGGTTGAGAAAGTGCTGAGGCAGCCTGTGGTGGATAATAAGCGGGAGGGGCTTGAGGTTGTGCGGGAACAGGATTTGTTGGGGTATGGTAGTAGGCAGTTAGTGCGGTAGGGGGGTGTACACTAGTAGGGTATGTCCGTAACAATGTGTCAAACAAGAAGGACCATGTATATGGGAGGCTTGGGATGGGGGAACATATGAAGATGTTGCTCTTGAATGTGTTATGGCATGAGAAAGGTCGAGACCACTCATGGAAGAATTAGGCATAGGATTATAAGCCAGGGCGGTAGCAGGAGGCATATCAGTATAAGGCTGGCTACGAGATGCAACGTGTCCAATAATTCCATCGGTAGCATGGGATGCCTCTGGTGCATCTTTCTGGGAGGAATCACTGCAGGGAGCATCAAGTAAAATGGAGTAGAGATAGCTTGACTGTGCATAGATAAGGTCAAATTGTTGGGCTTTGAGGATGGATTCTTCTTCGGTTTGGGTTCGTTCGGATGCCACATCCTTGGTGATAAATGGTATGAGGGATTTCAAGAACCAATATAAGAATATGTTGTCGTCTAACTTGATCTTGCACAAACTACGGTGTTTATGCCATTCATGAATATGGTCAATGATATGGGTAGCCGTGTTCTGTCTACATGAAAGTAAAATATCAACACCAGCATCATAACGGACTGGTAGATGGAAGAACTGCAGGAAATTCGAAGTAAGGGATGTAAAAGTAGAGTGAGTCCCATGTGGTTGTTCGATATACCACTTAGCTGCAGATCTAGTGAGTGTATGTTGTAAGAGGTGTATGCAGATCGAGTCGTCCATTATGGAGTTGGAGGAACACCATAAGTGGAAGGACATGATATGGTTTTGGGGGTCTCACCACCCTTCCCTTCAAAACTTGGAATGTCCAAAGAGAATTTGGTGGGAATGGGAGGCCATGTGGGGTCATTTCAGATCGGATCCTTGGTCAATCGGGCCATATTATGGAGGTTGAGACTAGCCATGAAAGGAAAACTAGCAGGACAATGTGACATAGTCGAAGTGGCATGCATGCTAGCCATGGCGGAAATCGTGGGGCCACCTCCACCGAGGGGTGGAGCAATGGCGTATGCCATAACGAGGATCGAGGGACCATCGGTAAAGGGCAGGGGGATCATGTAGGAAGGTTCAGTTCCCCCAAGTGTACTATTGGTGACCAAAGGGATGGTATTCGGAATAGATCCGCTACCAATGGGTATGGAAGTAGTGACTGGAATTCCAGGTGTAGGTCTGGTGTATGGTATAGTGGGGATAGATGTTGAAATGGTAGTTGGGCTAGTAGTGGAACCACTTCCAACAATCCTGCAGGTAAAGCGATTGGGACTCACACCAGCCATGGGGAAAGACGGAATTATGTATGGGAGTAATTCTGACTCAAAGTCAGAAGTGAAATAAGGGGCATCGAGATAAGGATTTGGCGACCAAGCTATGCGTTTCTGACGAGTCTGACCAAGTGGACCATGTTGCAGGTAGTCCTTGTACACAACAAGAGTGTCTCAATGAATCAATTGTGATAGTTGCAAAAAGTTCTAAAAGGATGTGCGAGATAAAAATGCTCAAAAATCCTAGTGAAACTGTGTGTACAAAAGGAGACCTCTAAACAAAGATGACGCTCAATCCAAAAAAAGGCTTAAAAAAAACGCTCCAACAGTGTGCTACAATAGGTGGAGCGTCAATAAAATGGTCAGAATACCAACAAGCAACACTTCTAATAAATAAAAAAGGTAGACTCACTGACCGAATGGTGGTATAGGATCATGCAAACACTTGTCTAAAAGATATGGAAGCTCACGCAAATCATATCCCCTACAGGGTTATGAAATCCGTAGTCAGGAAATATGAAATGTAGAACCAAATGTATAAGGATATCTCTCTACTGAGAGGGACTCCAAGTAAATGAGTCTTAGAAGAATGGAAACTAAGCTACCCCGTTCATGGCATGTATGGAAAGGTGTCCCGCAAATTTAGTTCTTTGTTCATCGCACACCCAGTATTGGAGCCAGCATGCATGACGAGAACAACGAGTTGGTATCCTTCAGTATAGAATGGAGAGCGGTATTCTACTCAGAATTCTAGAAGCAATCTTGCTACTTTCCTTCCTAAGGGAGAGGCCCTTCGACAAATCAGTGTAAATCGTACCAATAAGTAATAGGGGACTTTGGATCCCTAAAAGACAACAACTATGTCTCAAATGTAAATGACAAAGGGGGTGTTATTTGGATGCCTAACCCCAATGTCCTACCTAGCTACAAAATTGTTTTTGTGTTCTCCGAGTGGGGTTAATGGTTTGTTTGATTAAGCAAATTTTAAGTCTCTCTTTAATTAGGGGGAGAGTGTGTGTGCACAAGTGGTGTGTACCCAATATTACCAGATAGTAAATGCTGAAAATAAATGACTATTTATTTGAAAATAAAAAGTATTAACTGCTATGTGTAAGATAAATGAGCTTGCTGAAATATAATGCAGAGTAAAATGTTTTAAATGCTATAGCAAGTAAACAACATAAAAGTACGGATAGAAAAATGGATGCAAGTAACTAGAGGGTTGTTAGGGAAAGGAAAAGTGGGTAAAAATGGATGCAAGGTGCGGCTTTGAGGCAAAACGTCGCGCTCTTGGTGTGGAAAACTATAGAAAAATCATGTTGAAACAGATCGACAGGAACAAGAAACAGAGCACGGGTTTCAGGACTGAAGGCGCGCTAAGGGCAGGGGTTTCAAGGAAGAAGGCACGTGGAGCGCGTGCCTAAAGGGCCTAAAAGCGTGTGAAGTGCGCGGCTAACTGGTTGAAAGGTGCGCGAAAGGCACGAGTTATAGGACAAAAAGTGCACTGGAGCACAGGTTTCGGACCGGAAGGCCCAGGTTTCAGTCAGACAGTCGCACTTCCTGGCACGAAAAAAAATTCTGAAGTCGCGGGCCGAGCTGTTAAAATGGAACTGTTGAAGGTTACTGCGAAGGAAAGGGCTAGATTTGCTAGTATAGGGTCTAAGGCTAGGCCAGAGCTGTAAAATACAAACAAAATAACAAGTACAAAACTAAACTAAACCAAAGATTGATTGGAATTGACCATGTGGAGTCGCCAAAACTGTAGTTGGTGTTTTCACACTAGCTCGTGCTAAAGAGAACCTAGTAAGGATTCTGGAACCCTCAGTAGCAGTTCATTAAAATGGATAAAAACTAAATAATAAACAATTGATATGTGCAAATGATAACATAAAATAAATTTTAGTACTGCAGTAAAATAAAAAATCAAGAGGAACCCATGAATGGAATTTGTATTTTTATATTATATGGCAAACAAGGGTTTGCAACAATGTTTACCTCAAAAGGTGAGGTTATTGGATTCCTCGCAACTGTATGAAGAGTATCTCACATGATCTCTAGAGTTCCTTGTTCTTCTCCAAATTCTCAATGGGTGACCAGTATTCAACTAGATGGGCACAAAAGCTTGAAAGGGTAGGCTAGAGTGTTGTAGGAAATTCAGCAGCATAAGGGTATGAAGAGTGATCATGGATGTGAAATGGGGAGCCTCCATCAACTTTTTATAGTAATTTTGGGTGGTGGAGTATTGACCCATGGTTTTGGGAGACCAGTGGTATTGGCCAATGGTATTTGATGTTTTCCCTCTTTTTATTTTATTTTTGACTTTTTCCCCTTTTTTCTTTTCTTTTTGGGGATTTTGGACCCTTTTTTGTGGGTTTTTATCCTTCTTTGGAGGATTTTCATTAATTGAGGAGGGAAATAATGATTTTTTTCCCTTTTGGTTACCATTTGAGGGTATATTGGGGTTTTGGAGGCCAAAAATATAGGAAAAGTGGACAAATGGGTTATGTGACTAGGAAGATGAGCTAGTGAACAATTTTTGGGTGTTAACAGTCCCTATCTCAATATACTCCATAAATGATTGTATGTGCTCATTACTATTGTATGGACATATTTAAGGAGGGAATACTATTGTAAACAAATACTGTACTAAATTATCTTATAAGAGGAAGGGCGTCACAGCTAAAACATAGTACAAGATACCCATATATAAGACTAAAACCTCTCTTCAATCCCTCTTAGCATGGAAATTTATCTCCATGAACATATCAAACCTCCCCCTGCAAGGGGCTTAGTCAAGATATCTACAACTTGATGATCTGTAGGAATCTACTCAAGAACAATTTCTCCCTTATAAATTTTATCTTTAATGAAATAGTACCTAATCTAAATATGCTTGGACTAGTCACAAAACATTCAGTTCTTAGATAATTTGATATAATTTTGATTTTCACATTAAATGAGAGTTTTGAAAGCATGATATGTCAAATCTACTAATAAATTGTAATTCTAGGTGGCTTTGCAACTATCAAAGTTGCATACCATGTACTCCTCTATTTAACTAAGGGTCATTGAACCCTTCTTCCTGCTAAAACAAGAAACAATACTTGAACCAACACCCTAAATTTCTCCTCTTGTCAATGGCACTAACTTCATACTCAAAATTTGTAAACCCGTGCAACACAAAGTACTTTATGTTAACAACTCAAACCAAGTCGCATTGTGACCTTCAAGTACCAAAGCAAATGTTTTACAACAACTAAATGAAATTATCTTGGATAACTATATCAAAATGAATATAAATTATTGTATTTACAATATCCTTTAGGGGACCTATCAATTGTCTATACACATATGGATCAATTGGGAATCAAAAAATGACTTCAAATTTTCTCCCTTGGCAGTATCCATTAACTTACAGTCCATCATCTAAAATATCTTCATAATTTCAACTATATATTTACCCTATTCAAGGAAAATATCACATGAAATTCATCCTACTTGAGACTTAATCAATATTGCATATTTCCAATGTTTGTATCAAATTCTATGGACAAATCTACCTTGCATCATGCTAAGAGTTTCTATAAACTAATTGTAATTATAGGATTGTCTACATACATGACTAAGCAATGGAAATTAGAATAATCAATCAAATGGTAAATATTAGAATCTACACTTTTTTTAGTGAAACCCAAACCTGAATGATACTCATCAATCCTAAAATACCATGTATGTGGTATTGCTTCAACAAATAAAAGAAATTCTTTAACTTGAAAACATGGATCTCTCACCCATGCACCTCAAAATATCTTGGTTTAATTATGTACACCTCCTTATCAATTAGACAATTAAGAGATGTTGTATTTACATCCATTTGATATAAATATCAATAAAAGTTTGATGCTAAATACTTTATGAATATGATCATGGTGTACTTGGAAACATAGGAAACAATCTCTTCATAATCATTTCCCTCTTCTTGGGAGAACCCTCTAGACACAAATTGAGATTTGAAATTCTTTATGCTCCATTTTTTACCTTGTACAACTACCCAAAGTCAATATTGACTTCCCTCTAATCTAGACACAATTTCCCACATGGAATCCCACCAAATCTATTGGCATTTTTCCTCTTTAAAATTTGAAGGCTCCACATGAGTGATGGAAAACAATAGTTCCACATTATTTTAAGACTTCTTGGGAGGATGGTTTACTTGAAAGGAAGTATTGTGAGCTCCAACATTCTCTTTTTAATCCAATAATTTCTAATTAATTTACTTAGTAGTTTTTGTTGAATGAGAAGGTAAAGAGCCATTCCTTGCACCTATGAAATATTATTGATCAATATTTGATTTCTCTAAATATGTGGGTTGGACTTTGGGGGAGTAAAATCATCTACCTCATTAGTGTATGTTGGATATTCTTGAAACTTGGAGGACCACGAATCCTCATCAAACTTGACATATTTTCTCACAAATACTTTCCCCTAAGATGGAATATAACTCCATAAGCTTTAGGCATCTCATTGTAACCCATAGAAACTCCCATCAAGGTTTAAGATTAGTCCTTTTCTCATAAAAATATAAGATATATGAGGATTATTACCTATGATTGTGTTCTCTAATGTCTTATGCTTCAAAAATATGTGAGGACACTCGTTAATAATATCTATAGTTTTAAGAGATGCATATTCCTAGAGACACATGGTAATATTTAGATCACATGAATCATAGATCTTTCTCTCCATGATTGACCCAATCTTCCTCTTTGTAACCCCATTTTTCTAAGCCTTTGAGGGAATGATCAACCCATTGAATACTTATTTCCTACAAAAAGTCTCAAAATCCTTCTAGGTATACTCCCCTCCATTGTAAAATATTAACAACATATTCTTCTTTCTTGTTTGGTTTTCAGTTAGAGATTTAAAATATTGAAACTTCCTAAATACATCATCATTCATATTCCTGAAGTAAATATAGGACTTCCTATAGGAATTATCAGTATATGAAATATACTAATTATTACATGATAAATAATTTAGAGTAAAGGGTTCCCATACAACCTAGTGGATCAAGTTAATACTATCTCTTAAGCTATGCCCATTGATGAGAAAGAAAACATTGACATGTTTGTTGAGTTCAAAACCTTTGCACACTCATTTCTTATCAATATTTAAGCATAGTAATCTCAACATATTCCCTTCAATATTGAAAATTCTCCATAGTCCAAGTGACCTAGACTCTTATGATAAATTTCAAAATATCAAGAAATGTGCATAAACATACAACAATACATTTACTAACATGTAAATCAATAGCAAGAATCAACAATTTGTTGGAAGAAGTTGTCATTGTTGTCAAACATTGTGTCATTGATATCAAAAGATGAAGAGATTTGTGGTGTTTCCATTGGTGTCAAGGTGATAATGATCATGTGTTTGTAATAGAGATAGATTATGTAGGAATGTTTTATGAATCCTTGAAGACCCTAGATAAGGCCTTAACGATCCTAAGGAATCACTTGAAGAAGAAGCATTGCCATAAGTGTACATAAATCAAAAGTGGTCCCTTTATGGCATAGAATTTATGCATGGCCCTCACGGGAAGACACTTTGAGTTATAAACAAGTGCTACAAAGCCCCTAGACAAGCCCCTAATGATCATGATTATGTGGAGTGTAAAGGTGTCCCTAAAATGTCTCCAAGAAGTGTGAATAATTTCCTAAAGAACTAATGCTAGTTCCACATGACCATGATAATGGGTCATATGAACATGATGGTGGGTCACCTAAACATGATGATGAGAAGTGTAAGTAAGTCCCTAAAGTTTCCTTGAAGCAATGTCAGAAAGAATTTTGAAGAAATTCCTAAAATAGTGGTGTTGGGTCCACATGACCATGTGGTTGGGGTCACATAACCCATGGTGGAGAAGGCCCTGTAGAGTCCTCAAATTTGGTCTGAATCAAGTTGGTTTGAAGCTTTAAGTATCCCCAAAATAATGATGCTTGGTCCACATGACCCCGAAAGTTGTGGTACTTTGGCCCATTGGACCACATGAAGTAGCAAGGATCCCCACAAGAAATAATTATTAGTCAACCAAGTATGATGATGTGGAAAATACCTAAGGCCCCTTTGAGAATGTATTGAGTGATATTTAATTTTTGGTGAAGTGCCATGGTCGATCCTTGAAGTGGGGTACTAACCCTTGAGACCTCCTTGAAAATTGGAAATCAATTTTTTAAGGAAAAGTAAAATGTTTTTGCAAAAATAAGTTGGAGCCTCGGAGTATAATTATGAGATGCCCAACTTTTCATTTTCAATAAATCAAAATTGAATATCTCACATACAAGAGTAGAGGACCGAATTTCAAGGGTAGATGAAGTGAACAAGGCCGAAATTCTAGTGGAAGATGAAATCTTGTGATGATTTATGTTTGGGATTTTTGTTGTGAAATATGTTTCAGGTCATCTTGGAATTTTCACTATATATTCTATTGTAGGAATGTTCAAAAAGTTTCCTTTGGTTTAGATGAAGTAGACATATTTATGTACCTGTTCTAAAAGTTTCAGATTCCGAGTCACTATATTTTCTGAGATATGACCTAGGGAATTTAGGGTTTTGGAATAATCTTCAAACAGGTCAGTTTGGAATTTTATTTATTTATTTTGATCCAGAACATTTCTGACTATTCCCCTTCGAGGGGAAATATTGAATCATATATAGTTCAAGTTTCAGATATTGATTCTCTATATATTTGGAGATATGATCTTGGTAGGTTAGGCCTTCTGAATAACTTAGAAATAATCTTTAAACGGGTCAATTTGTCATTTTCACTATAAGTTTTGATTCAGGATTTTTCAGAGAGTGAACCCTGGAGGATATGTAGTAGTTACCTTTAAGAACATGTGGTAGAAGTTTTAGATATTGATTCATTACAAGTTTCGAGTTTTAGTTGGTGAAATTCAGGGTTTGTGATAATGACAGTGAAAGTGAAAATTTAAGACAAGGAGGTTGAGGAAATCTTGCATAATTTTTGCATATGGTATCAGAATCATAAAATTATTAGCTCATTGGAAAGCTTGCAGTAAGGGATATGTGATGACATGATATAGGGTTTATTTTGGTTCCATATTGTTGTCTTGAAAAAGATATGAATTTTGTACATGCTCTGGTGCTTCTCTCTTGGAATACTTTATGATGATCTTGGAACAGATCTTGGTGATTGTCTTGGCATATTGTTGGCATAGATATTTGTGATATGTTGGCATAGATATTGGTGATATGTTGGCATAGATATTCGTTTTCGTTAGTATATATCATGGTGATTATACGAGAATATCGTATGCTTGTATTGACATAGATCATAGTGGCTATCTTGGTATAGTCCATGGTCATGTTTTGGCATATGGCTTGTCTCTTGGAGTGTTCAATGTTTTGAAAATGTCCATGATGTAAAAGTTGAGGATGAAATGAAATCGATGAATGATTTTTTTTGGGTATATATTTGAGGCATGTACAAGTTTTTATAGTGTGATAGATATTGAGAGAATGTGTCACTGATTGTGGCACTGAGATAGAGATAGAGTGATTGTGAAAGGGACAATGATACATGTACAAAGACATAGATACAAGTACATGTTGATAGAGACATAGATATAGGTTGTAGAGACAATAATTGGGGCATTGTGAAAAATATAGTGATTGTGATAGATTGATAGTGTTGGAACATTCTAACCATATCAACATTGTTTTTGCATGCATGCATCTTGTAGGCATTCCATGCATTGGTAGGTGAGTCTCCTAGCACCTAGTCCTTATTTCCCCCCCCCTAGTGCTTCAGTTTGGTCATCACTAACCTCCTTATCCACTCATATCTCCTTATCAACATCACTAATATGAAAATGTGCCCTAATGCACGATTTTATGAGTATGTACAGTCATTTCCATGAGTAAAGGTGCCTTGTCCCCTTGATTTCCTAGTTAACTAACTGTTACACCTAGTTTCACTGCTACTGAGTGTAGGAGCGTTCTTTTTTACCATTTTCAATCATTTATGCACCTCCATGGAGTCTCCTCCTCTAATTTATAGCACCAATGAATCAGTCATTCTCTTGTCTACCTCAGTTGACTAGCTATTGAGCATTAGTGGCCACTAGACCTTATCGGGTGATGGTTCCAATGCAAACTAAGCCTAGAATTGAGGTGAATTTGAATCCTACTTGAGGCCATCAAATTATCTCCATTGTAACATATTTTTCTTACCATATTATTACTTTATGATAGAGCAACAACAAATTTTCATTTTTGTTTCAATTTCATGAGTTAATTCTGCATCTATTCTTCCTAACTCTTTTCTGTAAAACCTTTGTGGAATTAGTGATATTTTTTCATCTTTGTGATTCTTTCCTATGGAATTTCACATGGTATTAGAGCTTGTGAGAGATTTGTATATTCGGTAACAATCCTCCAAGATGCATTTCCAATTGTTTTTGTAGGTTATTCCATCATCAATAGCGTATTCAATCACCTATAATGGATTTATATTCAAGACTAAAAGTCACACTTTTCAATTTATTTGAATTGAAGGATCAAATGGATATATTCATGCACAACAAAGGTCTCTAGAGGGTTCTCAATGGCATTTAAGTCGAACCAAATGGTGCATCAGATAAATCCAAGTACCTGAATAACCTTGATGAAGCATATGGATTGATGTGTCTCAGCATCTCTAAGGATCTACTATTTGATCTATCCTATATGAAAAATCCCAAGGAGGTTTGGACAAAGCTTGAATATTTATTTGGTCAACAAGATGATTTGAGAAGGCATCAATTGGAGAATGAGATGATCTCTCTAAGCCCCAGCAGCTTCGAATCCATCACATACTTCTCCACTAAATTCAATAATTTGGTTGTGCAGCTAAAACTATGTGGTATTGAAAAGAAGGATGAGCAACTAATTCTCTCTATTCTATCAAAATTGGGACCAAACTATTCTATATTCGTATCCACCTTCCAAACAACAAAATTATCCATCCCAAATTGGAATATTCCCAATCTAGATGCATTCATCCTAACTCTCACAAAGGATTAAGACAAATTGGTGCAAATGGGAGTCATAAAACCATCCAGGGATCAAGATCTTACTATTGGAGAAGGAAAGAATGTGAATGGTCAATGAAAGAAGAAAGGAAAGGAGAAGAAACAGTATGAGAAGAAGCAAATGGGGTCTCCCAAATAGTCAGAGTGAAATTTGAATTCCAAGAGAGGCAAGTGAAATCAAAAGGAGAAGACCAAATGTCCATACTGCAACAGAGTTTTTCATCCTGAAAGTGCTTGCATGAAGAAGACAATTGATCTCATGGCTTAGCTTCTAGAGAAAAACAACCTTCCAGTACCTGCAGGTGCTAGGAAGAAATAAGCGAATTCTAAATCTGAAGATAAGGAGAGATGTCATGCAATCATGGATGGCACTTCAAATGCATCCCCCTTCATCATAGATTCTAGAGCCTCCAGGCACATGTCTGCATCTAGATATTTCTTCGTAGAATTCAAACCTATTATCGGGCCTTCCATACTAATGGGAGATGATTCAGAAGTTCCATCAAAGGGGACTGGAGGAATCAATCTTGATCATGGATACTTCAATGATGTGCTCTATGTTCCTACCTTGGCAGTTAATCTCCTTTCTGTCTAACGTATTACCCATACAGGATTTCCAAAGAAATTCATTTTTACTCCTAATGTTGTTGAGATACAAGAGATATCTTATAGAAAAGTCATTGCACAAGGAATTGCATATCAACATTCCAATATTTATGAATTCTCTCATTTCATGCCTTATTCAACTCAAAGTGCACTTCTTACACATGCTAATGAAGTGAGAAGACTTGGGCATGAGAGGTTTGGGCACCTCAACTAAAAATACTTGCAAGAAATACACAATCAGAACATGGTTTAAGGCCTCCCAATTAACATCAGATTTGATAAGGGTACCTGTAAAGATTGCTTGATTAGACAACATCCGGAGCACAAGTTTGAAAAAGGAAAGGCAAAGAGAGCCTCGACTCCTCTCAAGTTGATTCACAGTGACATATCAGAACCTCTTCCTCACCTATCTCTAAATAATTCCATATACATCTTAACATTCATAGATGACTATTCGAGATTCAGTTGGGTCTATTTTCTAAAGTTGAAATCAGAATTCTTTGAATATTTCAAATTTTTTAAAGTTGTAGAAAATTTCACTGAGAAGAAGATCAAGGTCCTTCGTATTGAAAATGGAGGACAGTATGTAAATAATGATTTTCAGCTATTTTGTGCAGATGAAGGTATTGAAATAAAGCACATTGTTCCATACACCACAATAGAATGGTGTGGTTGAGACAAAGAATGGAATCCTAAAAGAGGTGGCTACATGCATGCTTGAGTCTAAAGCATTGGCTCCTAGAATTTGGGTAGTAGCTGTCAACTATGTTGCATACCTCCATAACAGAGTTCCACACAAAGGCCTACAAGGAAAAACTCCATTCGAAGCTTGGATGGGATACATGCCAGATGTGTCTCATCTCAAAGTATTTGGTTCAAAAGCTTGGGCAATGATTCCTTTAGAGAAGAGGAGAGAATTAGAGCCTCAAAGCAAAGAGTGCATACTGGTTGGTTATGCACAGAATGCAAAATATTATAAATTGTTGGATCTATCTACCATCCATACCATCTTTGAAAGAAGTCACTAGTTTGAAGAATGGCCATTGCATGATACACACCATGTTGAAGCAGAAATCTCACCAACTACTCCACCACAATATGTTGAACATGATAGAAAATAATATGCTCATGAAAGTTCATAATCTTATTCTAAAAGTGAATATGAGCACATGATAGATCCAAAATCACAAGAACCTGAATATCTAGCACCACTTCCAAGATGGGTTTCCAAGACCGTAGACATTGCTGGTGAGATTCTTGGGGGTCCACAAGATCCACGAAGAACCATATCTCAATATCAAAGTGCAAGTTTTGCACTCTCTTATACAGATCCATTTCTTCATGATAGATGCTTTTTGATGGTTGTATCGGATCCAAAAAAATTATTTGAGGCCTCCCAAGATCCAAGATGGATAACATTTATGGATGAAGAGTACCAATCTCATTAGAAAAATGAGACTCGATATCTTTTTCTCTTCCTCCTAGAAGGAATCTTGTTCAATGTAAGTGGGTATACAGAAAAAAATATGGGCTCAGATGGAGTAACAAGCAAGTACAAGGATTGCTTGGTTTCTAAAGGATTTTCTCAAGTTCAAGGGATTGACTATACAGAGACCTTTGCTCCAGTTGCAAAGATTGACTCCATCCAAGCACTAGGAGGTGCATCACATGGATGTGAATAACGCATTCCTTCATGGAGATCTAGAGGAGGAGATCTACATGAAGCAACCTGAAGGATACATTGATGATCTTTCATTAGTGTGCAAATTAAGGATGTCTTTATATGGGCTCAAGCAGGCTCCCCGAGCATGATATGAAAAGATAGACTCCTTTATACTTTCACAAGATTTTCAAAGATGCAAGTCTGATTCGAATGTCTACATGAGGAATGATGGTAACTCTCTTCTGCTTATTTTCATATATGTCGATTATTTAGTGATTACAGGGATTCTATCTTCATGCATTAGATCTATCAAAACAACCTTGCACAATGCCTTCTCTATGTCAAATTCAGGACTCCTAAAGCAATTTCTTGGTCTTGAAGTCTCTCAGAGTGATTCAGGAATTAAGATTGCACAGTCCAAGTATGCATCGGATCTACTTGACAGGTTTAACATGACAACATTCAAACCAATAGAATTTCCTTTTCTTTCATGTGTTAGTCTCGAATATGGTTCTTCTTCACCATTGGTAGATAGTACCTTGTATACACAACTAATCGAGAGTCTTTTGTTTCTTACACATACTTTCCCTGATCTATCCTATGCAGTGAGTGCTCTCTCCAGATACATGCAAGAGCCTCATGAGCTTCACTGGAAGGCATCTAAATGGATCTTGCACTATGTGGAAGGGACGAAGACCTATGGTATTCACTATGCAGTTGGGTCTCCATTGAACCTAGTTGGGTACATAGATTCAGATTGGGGTGGAGACAGCGCAGATCATAAGTATACATCAGTTTTTGTTCTCATGTTTGGATTCGGTCCTATATGTTGGTCGAGAAAAAAAAGACAATTATTTATCTTTCATCAGCTGAAGCCGAGTACATAAGTGCAGTGAATGCAACAACACAATGCATCTAGTTGCAGGGCATCTTATCAAAGTGTGGTATTCACTATAGTACTCCACCAGTCATCTTCTGTGACAATCAGAGTACTATCAAGATTTCCACAAATCTGGTTCAAAGACAAAGGACCAAACACATCGAGATACATATGCACTATATATGAGGATGGATTGGTGCATGATTGTACCATCATACTGCTTTATTTCCCTTTAGAAGAGTAGTTTTCAGATATTTTCACCAAAACATTTTCAGTGAAAAAGTTCACTCATCTCCGATCCCTTCTTGGGGTGGGTGATACTTTGGCAGATTAGATTTTTTACAATCTATTTTGAGGGGGGGGGTTGTTCCCATTGGGTTTTCCCTCTTTCCTCAATTATTTTATATTGTTGTACGGGGTGACCATTGGTATCAATAAATGGGGCCCTATTTTTCATTTATTTACTTATCTTTTTCCTCATATTTAGGCTTAATGGGTGGTCTTGGAACATTATAACCATATCAACATTGTTTTTGCAGGCATGCATGCAATGCAGGCATCTTGCATGCATTCCATGCATTGGTAGGTGAGTCTCCTAGCACCTAGTCCTTATTTTTTGCCCCCTAATGCTACATTTTGGTCATCATTAGTATCCTTATCCACTCAGAGAACCTTATCCACATAACTAAAGTGTAAATGCACCCTCATGAATTATTTTAGGGTTCTGTACAGTCATTTCCATGATCAAAGGCGCATTGTCCCCTTGATTTCCTAGTTAACTATCGATTACACCTAGTTTCACTGCTACTGAGTGTAGGAGTTCCCTTTTTGACCACTATCACTTAGTTATGTACCTCCTTGGAGTCTCCTCCCCTAATTTCTAGCCCCAATGACTCAATCATGCACCAGTATACCTCAGTTGACTAGCTATTCAGCATTAGTGGCCACTAGCCCTTATCAGGTGATGGTTCCAATGCAAACTAATCCTAGACTTAAGGTGAATTCGAATCCTACCTGAGGCCATCAAATTCTTTCCATTGTAACATATTTTTCTTACTCGCTTATTGTTGTATGATAGAACAACAACGGTTTTTCATTTGTGTTTCAATTTCATGAGTTAATTTTGCAGCTATTCTTCCTAACTCTTTTCTATAAAACCTTTGTGGAATTAGTGAGATTTGTTCAGCTTTGTGATTCTATCTTGTGGAATTTCACAAATAAAGGAAATGATATGGGTTTAAAAAGATAGTGATACAAGTGCAGGTTGTGACAGATATAGTGACATTGATAGATTGATTCTCTTATTCATATCAGGGTGCCAGGACAGGGAAAGGATATGGATTTGTAGCTTCCTCCTAGTTGGTGATGGTAAATCAGGGAGTTGGAACTTCCTTCATGTTGGAGCCTCCTTTTAGTCGGTGCTAGTAAAATAGGGAGTTGGATATTCCTTCAGGTTGGTGCCTGTAAATCAGGGGGTTGGTGCCTCATTCTAGTTGGTGCTAGAGAATCTTTGAAATTGGTGTTTCCTATGAATGTAATCGTGTTATTATATAAGAAAAGAATTATGTGGTTTTCTTCCATTTTGGTTTTCACATTAAATATCTTTTTCACTTTGTATGGTTTATGTGATGATGAATAAGATTGTTAATGGTTAATGTTTACATGATATAATTAATTTTTGAAATGGTAAAAAGTGTGCAATATTGTTTCACCCCACCTCTTAGTATTTCCAACAATTGGCATTAGAGCTAGTTCCTTCATGAAATTCTAACAGTTGGAAGGAAGATCTCTATATCACATGGATGAACATGAAAGTATTTAATTTTTAAATGGGGTTCCTCTATTCTAAGGATCAAATTTTGATCATTGGATCATAAGGATGAGACTCTATTTACAGGCACAAGGTATTGATATCTGGAAAACTATTGTGAATGGTTACATCACTCCAAAAAGACCACCAAAACAACAACCAAGAAGTATTTAAGGAAGAATAATGCAATGGCAGTGGATATCATCCTGCATGGACTATCTGATCCTTTGAAAGACAAAGTTGGAATGTGTACATCAACTAAAAAAATCTTGTACAAGCTACAAAATATCTACACAAAGGGATCTTTCGATAAATAACATGAAGACAATCAAAAGGAAATGTCAGATACAAAAAATGAAGAACATCCAGAGGAGATGATCAAGTTTTTAAAAGTGATGCTTTTGAAGATAAAGAAGATTCATAAATTGAAGGGGCTATATATCTTGAAGCAAAACTTATTAGTTCCCTATATGGCTTGACAGAAGAAAGAAAGAAAAAAAATATGGTAATGGATCAATTGTAGAAGTATCAAGAGGAGAATATATTGCGACTTGAATAGGCTAAGAAGGCTGAAGAAACATTGGAAAATAATCTAAGAATAAAACAAGAAGCTGAAATTGGCTTCTTAAAGAAATAATTGGGAATGTTAACTCTAGAAAACATAGAAATCGAAGAAGAACTCTTAGAACTCAGAAAGGAGAACCAATTAGTAAAATTTCAGTTGCAAGAAACTCATGAGGATGATAAGATTTCAAAAGGATAGATGGAAAAAAGTATTGAAGAATCTGAAAAGACCATTGTTGGTCTAAAAAGTCAGATAGAAGAGGCCAAGAAGTTGAAGATGACCTAACAAGTAAACTTCAAGAGAAGAAGGAAATTTGTCAAAGGAGAGAACTTGAGATCCTTTCTCTAAAGGAATATTTGGACAAGATAGTTGTTCAATTGAAGACAAATTCAAAGTTCGAGAAGAGCATTGAAGAAAGTAAAAGATCTAGGATACTAGAAATGGAAAGTGCTAAAATGGATAAGAGTTATGCAGATATTCTAAAAAACTCCCACTCCAAAGGAATATTTCATGGTTAGAAAGATTCAAGGAAGAATGGATAGATAGAAGTTATATAAAAAAGAATATCATTTGCTCCCAAGTACCAAAGCTTAAATTTTTAGTTATTGCTTTTCATGTAACAATTTTGGACATAGGGATAGAGATTGCAAAACTTGTCGAGGAAATGATCAAGCAAGAAATGGAGGTGTCCACATGAGCTACAATGTTGAATGTTACATTTTCCATAATTATGGACACATGGCCAAAGATTGTAGAAGTATGATGAGCCATAATATTGAATGTTACAAATGCCATAACTTTGGACACAAAGCTTGTCAATGCAAAAGCATGAGGGAGTCTTCCATGAAAGAAAAGTCTTATACCAAAGTCTAGAAGAAGAAGTGAGAATGACATAAGGAAAAAGCTTGTGGATTGGTCCTCTCTATAGAAGATTAAATTTCAAAGGTTAGGACAGGAAACCAAATCAATTCGCTTATCTTAAATATGGGAAGCATATTGAATGAAATTAGAATAGATCCCAAGATTGAAGACAAAAAGTAATTGATATTACATGCGGAAGATATGAAGGAAAAACAGGTCAATAGAGAATTCTTAGAGGACATACCTACAACAATTGATAAGTCTAGTAATCAAGATAAGTTGGCAAGAAGAAAGAAAGAGATCAGGTTTATAGATGATGATCCTATAGCATAGTAGTACCTATTGCTATAAACAGTTTGTCATAAAGATTCCCAGTATTATAGATAATGTCGAGGGGGCGTCTAAGTGATAAGAAAGGAAGATAAACAAAAACTTAGATTAGTAGTGGCTTGGTAAATCATTCAAGAACAAAGGAAGAGCTACTTCAGAAATTTTCAAGAAATGGTCTAGTTCAAGGAAGTATCAACATAGCCTAAGGGGAGGCATTATCAGCACAGTCTAAGGGGAATCATTATCAGCAAAGAAAGATATTTCCATAAGGTATTCATAGTCAAGTCAAGTTATCTTTTGTAAGGGATAAAATGATCAGCAAAACAAAGTCATATAAGAGAATCATATTACTAAGGGGAGCAAGTGAACAAAGTTGCTTCACCCCTTTTTTCATTTATGTCAAAGGGGGAGAGAGAGTTGAAGTTGTTTCCATCAATGACAAAGGAGGAAATTGCTGGAAGAAGTTGTCATTGATGTCAAACATGGTGTCATTGATATAAAAAGGGTGAAGAGATATTTGTTGTTTCCATTGGTGTCAAGGTGATAATGATGTTGTGGTTGTACTAGATATAGATTGTTTGGGAATGTTTGATGAAGCCTTGAATCCGCTAAAGAAGACCCTAATGATCCTAAGGAATCCCTTGAAGAAGAAACCTTGTCAAAAGTGTACATAACTCCAAAGCGGTCCCTTTATGGAATAGTGGTTACACAATGCCCTCACGGGAATACACTTTGACTTATACACAAGTGATGCAAATCCCATAGATAATCCCCCAATGATCATGATGATGTGGAGTGTAACGGAGTCCCTAGAGTATCCAGAATAAGTGTGAAGAATTTCCCAAAGAAATGATGTTGGGTCCACATGACCATGATAATGGGTCAATTGAACATGATGGTTGGTCACCTAACCATGATGATGAGAAGTGTAAGGAAGTCCCATAAGTTTCCTTCAAGCAATGCCAGAAAGAATTTGTGAAGAAGTCCCTAAAAGAGTGGTGTTGGGTCCACATGACCATGTGGTTGGGGTCACATAACCCATGGTGGAGAAATCCCTTTAAAGTCCTCAAAGTTGGTATGAATAAATATGGTTTGAAGTTTGAAGTATCTCCAAAATAATGATGTTTGGTCCACATGACCCTAAAATTTGTGATAGTTTGGCCCATTGGACCACATGAAGTTTCAAGGATCCCCACAAGAAATAATGATATGTTAGCCAAGTATGATGATGTGGAAAATACCTAAAGCCCCTTTGAGAAGATATGGAGTGATATTGAATTTTTGATGAAGTGTCATGATGGATCCTTGAAATGGGTACTAACCCTTGAGACCCCCTAAAAGTCAGAAATCATTTTTTTAAGGAAGAGTAAAATGATTTTGCAAAAATGAATTGGATCCCCCTTGAGGAGTATAAATAAGAGATGGAATTTTTTCATTTTCAGTCAATCAAAATTTAATATCTCACATACAAGAGTAGAGGATCGAATTTTAGGGGTAGAAGAAGTGAAAAAGGCTAAAATTCTAGTGGAAGATGAAATCTTGTGATGATTTCTATTTGGTATTTTTTTTGTGAAATCTATTTTAGGTCATCTTGGAATTTCCACTATATATTCTATTCTAGGATGATTCAGACAGTGCCCTTCATATGAGATGAAGTGGGAATCTTGATGTACCTATGGTAAATGTTTGAGATGTTGATTTAATTTGTAGAGATATGACCTCGGGAAGTTAGGGTTTCTGAATATGGATTCCACTCTGAAGAAGTATACCTAGAAGTTGTATCCAGTCTGAAGAAGTGTGTCCAGGGGTACGTCATGCATATCTAGTTTGAAGAAGCACATAAGGCACATGTACTTGAACAAGTCACGGGTCCATCCAGTCATAGTCCTTCAAGGTACAAGATAAGTTGTTGGTTGGACAGAAGTTTGAAGAGTGCGCAAACGATCCAAAGAATACATAGGACAAAGTCCATTGTGCATAAGCAAGTCAAGAAAATATTCTAAAGTGCACAAGCAAGTCAAGTGGAAGTGCACAAACAACATGGAACGAGAAATGGTTGAATAGTTATGCAAGTCCTAAAAGTGTGCAAGTCTCACCAATTAGAAGAATCTTCCAGTTGTTGAAGTTTGTGTTGGCCTGAATTTTTTTTCGTGAGGCCAACAAGGAGAGATAACCCACATAAGGCACTTAATGAATCCCCCGTGTGTTTAAAATAGCTAATTCTCGCAAGGCATAGATCATGCTACCTTTGTGGTTTGTTCTCAATAAGAAAGTCTCACAATCATACTTTAATCATTTCCTAAATGATAAACTACTCTAGAATGAAATGTAAAGTTAACTGTGATGCAACGTCCATAGCTTAAAAAAATAGTTTAGCAGCTGCTAAACTAAAAAAAAAATTAACAGTTGCTAAAAACCTGTAAGTTTCCAGTATGAAATAATACTATAATTCTAATTTAAAAAAAACTAATTCTATCTAATCTATCTCATGGGAACATGATTAACATAAGTATGATGCATGAGAAGTATGATTTAATTACAGTTTATTTAAAGAAACTAAAATAAAATGTAATTCTTTAAGCACGTCAACATTTCAAAAATCAAATAATCCACAAAGTAACTACTGATTTATAACTTGCTCATTACATCAGACTTGTGATTGTTCCATACAATCAAACACAATAAAAGTATAAAATTTAACATAAAAGTTTAAAAACAAGAATGAAGTAGCAATTGCATTTAAATTTTATTCAAATGAATAAGTAAAGAAGAACAATAAAATGTAGTCCTATTGAAACAATTGAAGAAGCCTTGAAACAATAATATCAACAATCTACAAATCTCTTTGAATAAAAATTACAGATTGTTTTGTATGTCTAGAAACTACTTGTAGCAGAATCTCCCTCTCCTCACTTTCATATACAAATGAAATTAAGAAATTTACAGAACATAGAAAAGAAAATCTCTCCAGCCTTGTGGAGCTTCCCTCTACCGAAGACAAGAAATACAGAATTTTTGGGAATACTTTTATAGGTCAAAGGAGTCATAACAGTTTCCAAAACAATAGTTACAGCTAGACGTAACAGAAAATTTCTGCAAAGATTATGTTCAAATGGGCATGAAAATATCTCAGATCCTTCAAAATTTCGAAAATGACTCACATTGAAAGCTAAATAGACCCATTTGTGAAAATAGACCCATTTGTGAAGTGGGTTTTTAACCATTGGAACTAATTCTTCACATTGATCCCTTGAAAAGGGAGAATGATAATTCATTGATAATAATACAAAGGAATGACAATTAAATAATAAGCGGTATAAAGAATCCATTTTCATTTAACCGATTCTCCAATAGTAATTTCTGCCAAATTTCTACGATCACACTAACTTTTGACGGTAGTCACATAATGGTTTGCACTGCACTTCATATTCGTTGACTTTGTAAATGATTTTAACAATATTGAATCATGTAACTTCTGGTAACTCTTCCAATACGATCTCGGTGAAAGAATGCTTAAGGATTGAATTTGTAACAGGTTGTTATTATTTTTTAACAATCTTCATGGTGACTGCGATCTTGAGTCCAACATTCTATAGAATCTTCTAGAGCTATAACGATCCTTTTTAATGAAGGGAAGAGATTGAGTATAGCTGGAGTTTCAATGTGGACATTGGATGGACTGGTGGCAAAATGTGGCAGTCCTCTGCATGCCACGTCTCTCTCTTTTCCGCAGTCTATTTATTTTATTCCCGCGTTGAGTTCCTTATGATAACAAAATCACAGAATCTTCTCTCTTATGAGCAAGCTGCGGCCTCTTTTACTGCACATTACTTTGAACAAACCTTCATGATTTCCGTAGTTTAGGTGGTATTTCTCTTTTTTATCTCGGTAAAAAAATTCCGATGAGTCGAAAGGATCGGTGACGGACTAGTGTAATTGCTAAAGATCCTTTGATTTTCATCAATCTGATATATATCTTTCCAAACAAATTAGCATTTGTGAGATTGATTTCAAGGTTTCTAGATTTTAATGCATTAGCATAGTTTTTTTTTTTATTGTATCCAGTGAAATCAGGTATTGTACAGCTCATTATAGGGGGAGATGTTGTAACGTTTGTGATGTAAAGTTGTTTATAAAATACAAATTTAAAATTTAAACCCAGATTTATTAATCAAGAAAGATCAAATTTTTTGAATTTAAAATTAGAAAAAGAAATATACCTCAAGAAATTAGATCCCTCTCGATACTTGATAAATACGAATTTAATCCAACTCTAACCCTACTATGTAAAAAAGTAATACTTAAAAACATAGCCACAGGCTGATAAAAAAAAATCATCATATTAAAAGAATGATAATTAATCATGAGACAATTTTATAGATATGTATTTACCATCACCTTTTCTTGTTTTGGGAAATTTGAAATACCAATCACAATTTTAATAATCCGTCCGTCATTTTTGTTTTACCAAGATAAAATTTGGTCACAAATTTTTAAGCACAATCAAGAGATTTCCCAAAAATAGACTTAAATAATAAAAGAACTTTATTAAAAGTAAATTAAACATCTTATATTTAAAGTTCCTTTTTAAGAAATATAAAATTTTGCCTCGTTTTTATATTAATGTAATTTTAATGAATCAAAATAATAAACTCAAAAGTTTATTTAAGTTAATTTGTTATTATATTAATGTAATTTTAATGAATCAAAATAATAAACTCAAAAGTTTATTTAAGTTAATTTGTTGTATTGAGAATAATAATCAAATTTGTGTCCAAACTAAAAAATGTAACTTTAATGGAAATTAATGTTTTACCTAATAGAAAGTAATCAACTCAATATTATTGTTTGACGTGAGTTTTTCGTGGATGGAACCAAACTAAATGTAAACAAGCTCTAATTTGCCCAAAATATATATTATGCAAAATGGAAAATTTTATTAAAAGTTAGAGGTTTGCAAAAATTGGATAAATCATTTCAAATCAAAATCAAAGGCTTAGTACCATTCCTTGATATGAACTCTTTAAGGATAAGGATTAAACATTTCAAAATTACGTATCTAAATAATTTATCTAGATTTGCTAAAAGTGTTCATCTAATCATTAACGAAGTGAAGTTCAGGCAAGGCAGTCGCAAGGTCATGATAATCAAAATTTCCCAAAGTGAGGCATACAATCAAGTCGGATAAGGTCAAATGAGAGAATGATAGTTTTATACAACCACTAGGAGGAAAAAAGACTCACATGACAAAAATATAACTTGTCGACAAAACAATCAGTCAGGGGACGTAATGCAAATAAATGATCATGAAGTCGCATAGTCATCATAACATAACTGGAAAGAAAAAACACCACCCATGAAGCACCCAAAGTCAAATACTTGAGAAGGAAAGAGATTACCATATCATTTTCCATAAAAACCAAGTCAAAGAAAAGGCATCGCGGAAAGCCAAGGATCCAAAAGAGATCATCAAACAACTAGCTCAAAAAAAACAATCAAAAGCTTAATATTTACAAAATTTACATGGGAGCCCTTTTATTTTGTAAAAATCAGGGGGAGTTGTTGGGGGCCAACAACGTGTATAAGTTCCAAGAAGAGTGTAGCATATGTGAAAATTCCACAGTTGATGAAATAACAAGTGCGTAAGACCCACAAGTGATGGTACCGCAAGGGTGAAAGTCCCACTAAGTGAAGATCCTGTATGTGCATGTTATGCAAGGAAATGATACATCAAATGCGCAAGTCTCACAAGTGATTGTACCGCAAAGGTTAAAGTCCCACTAAGTCAAGGACCATGTATGCGTAGAACACACAAAGAAAGGACACATCAGCGGCGCAGAACATGCCATGTGGCAGAAGCACAAATCGTGAATCAAGGAAGAAGGAATGCCACAACCAACTTGGGGACATATAATCCATGTAGGACATGTATAAAAAGGAAAGCAAGTTGAAGATTTGAAGCAAGCTTGATGGAAGGGATGAAGAGATTGTAAGTGAAAGATACAGATTTATATTCGGGGCATCAAGAGCTCGAGGTAAATAACAGTATGATCTAGCATAGATCCGAGAGAGAAAAAGCAAAGGAATGGTATACCTAATGATGCGTAGAATGATGTTGTAGATATGTGATGATTGAACAAAGGTAGAAAGGAGGAATGAGGATATGCAAGTGTCTGAGGACTAAATGACCATGTTGCAGATAACACGCAAATAGTCACATATGTTCAAAGTGAATTCGCGCAAAGATAGAACTTAAGTATATCAAAAAATGTGTGAAGTGAATACGCTTAACTGTTGTATAAGGATTGAGTTGAAGTGTGCTAAGGAAATAAGTCCATCAAATGCGCAAAGACCGAGTTGAAGCAGAACCAAGTATGTTCATCATGATGACAATGATCTGAGGCAAGTGCATTAAACTAAAGATTGTCAAAAGCACAAAAGTATTGGATGAGATTCTCAGCAAGAAAATATCACCTCAAAAAAATGATGTAGGATATGATGATGATTGCAAGAATATTGATCAAAGGCAACGAGAAGTTGTGGGTCAGTGCAAGCTAATGAGGGTCACTTTTGGCACGTTAGATGCAATAGAAAACTGAAAAAGCAGGCATCCCTCAACTTACTTGGATTTTTTGATTTACTTACGGAAAATATCTTGCATTGAGTAAAAAAGATGAAATGTAGGAAATTGAATCACGTTTCTGAATATATAACTTTTATGTATTGAAAATTTGCATAGCTATGTCAAGTTTCAGTTTTCCTAACAGACACTTTTTATTTTTCAGGCAAATGATAAGGTATATGTTTTTGTGGGTAGAGCCTTTGAGGGCCTAAATGATGGAATCAAGCTACAAAAATCGGCATGCATGTAGAGAACACATAGCACTTGTGCGCCATTATTTTTCGAAAATTAAATTAGTAATTTTATAATTTTTTTATAATTGTCTAAGTGATCAAACCTCAAAAATAGTACATCTTTTGTGGGTAGAGCCTTTGAAGGTCTTAATGCAAAATTCTTGAAATGGGTTTTTCATAGAACGTGGAGGTTAGTGTCCTCTTGTGCACCATACAATTTTTTTTTGAAATGATTGAGAATTGAAAAAGTTATGGAAGAAACACTAACAATGTGTTTCACGAGTTAAGGAGGTAGGACAGAAAAGAAATTGAAAGAAAATAGGAAAAATTAATATTTCAAAATAAAAGTTACATATTTGGAATCTGCAGAAAAAATGCTATTTGTGTCTAAGATTTCGTCAAAAATAACTCTGTGTAGCATATTGTAACGAGTGGCTAAGCACAGGCTTCTCCAGAAACTGGAAGAAATACCCAATTAGCTTTGGTTTTTCATTAACATAGCACAGGTTTGGAATTACCGAAGCAAACTCCAAAGCATACACATAGGATTATTGTTGACATGTGAGCATGTGACTCGGCCTGTTTAAATTCAAAAATATTGCCGCGCTTTTAGATTTAAATAACGCGTACGCGTTATATAACTAAATAACGCGTGCGCGTTATATCAATAATTAACGCGTACACGTTATATAACTACATAACACGTACGCGTTATATAGTTACAAAACGCGCTCGCGTTATTCAAATCATAAAATACATGTTTAATACTTGAGAAAGAGGGGGTGTAGAAGTCAAGGGAAATTTTGTTTAATATTTGAGAAGGGGTGGGGAAGGGTCAAGGGAATCTATGGTTAATATTTAATAGGGGTGGGAAAGGGTCAAGGGCTTAGAAGGATGTTGGAAGCTTGAGTGGGGAGAGATGAAGGGAATGAGAACATGATGGGCTACAGGGGGTGAAGGGAAGTGGAGCTTGAGAGCACTATTAGGAGTAGAATAGGTTCTGAAGAGGTATAGGGTTAGAAGTTGAAAGTGAGACTTGAGTGACAAGGGGGATGTGAGAGAGAAATAAAGAATACAAGGGGGAGAGAGACATAGAGCGAGGGAGGGAGAGGGACAATGGGGAGGAATGGATTTGGAGGGAGTGAGAGATAGATGGGGATAGAACGAAATAAGAGATAGGAAGGGAGGGACAGAAAGTGTTGGTGGGAGACATGCAGAGAGTGGTGGCGATGGAGAGAGAGGGAGTGATGGAGAGATTGGGATAGGTTGAGGGAAAGATGAGGGAGGGATAGAAGGTGAGAGACAGGCGATGAGAGAGGGAGGGAGAGAAGGTAGGGTGAGGGATGGAGGGAGAAAGTTGGAGATAGATATGGATGGAGGGGGTATGGGTTTGAGAATGGAAAGTGACATAATGTGTGTGTATGTGTGTGTGTTTGAGAGAGAGAGAGAGACAGAGAGAGAGAGAGAGAGAGAGAGAGAGATTGATGGTTGGGGAGAGAGAGACTAGAGGGAGTTGTGAGCATCATATTCTCCATCAGCATCATATTCTTCATCATCATCATCTTCATGACCATCATCGTCATCATCAACATCTTCATCATCATCACCATCATCATCATCATCATCATATTCCTCATCAAATCAAAATCTCCATCATCATTATCATCATCATGATCATCATCTAAACATCACCATCACCATCATCATCAACATCTTCATCATCATCACCATCACCATCATCATCAAAATCTTCATCGTCATCACCATCACCATCACCATCACCATATTCATCATCATTGTCATCTCTAGGTTCCCCATCAACATCAACATCTCCATCATCATCATCTTCTTCATCATCATCATCTTCATCACCATCATCATCATCATCAACATCTTCATCATCATCACCATCATCATCATCATCATTATCTTCCTTGAATCAGATCAACATATCCATCATGTCACCATCATCTTCTGAACATCATCATCTAAACATCACCATCACCATCACCATCATCATCATCATCTTCATCATCATTACCATCACCATCATCATCAACATCTTCATTGTCATCACCATCATCATCATCATCATCATTGGCATTTGTAGGTTCCTCATCAACATCTCCATCATTATCATCTTCTCCATCATCATCATCTTCATCACCATCATCATCAGCATCAACATCTTCATCATCATCACCATAATCATCATCTTCATCGTCATCAGGTCAACATCTCCATCATCATCATCTTCTTCATCATCTTCACCATCATCATCATCATCATCATCTTCATCGCCATCTCCATCATCTCCATCATCTCCATCATCATCACCATCACCATCATCATCATCTTCATGACCATAAACATCTTCATCATCATTGTCATCTCCCCCTTCCTCATCAACATCTCCATCATCATCATCATCATCATCATCATCACCATCTGAACATCACCATCACCATCATCGTCAACATCTTCATCATCATCATCATCATCATCAGCATCATCATCAGCATCAGCATCATCATCAAAATCTTCATCATCATCACCATCACCATCTTCATCATCATTGTCATCTCTAGGTTCCCCATCAACACATCTCCATCATCGTCATCTTCTTCATCATCATCATCTTCATCACCATCATCATCGTCATCTTCTTCATCATCATCATCTTCATCACCATCATCATCGTCATCAACATCTTCATCATCATCACCACCATCATCATCATCATCTTCCTCATCAGATCAACATCTCCATCATGTCACCATCATCTTCATCTTCATCATCATCATCATCATCATCATCATCATTACCAACACCATCATCAACAACATCTTCATCGTCATCACCATCATCATTGGCATCTGTAGGTTCCTCATCAACATCTCCATCATCGTCATCATTGGCATCTGCAGGTTCCTCATCAACATATCCATCATCGTCATTTTCTCCATCATCATCACCATCATCACCATCATGATCTTCTGAACATCATCATGATCATCATCTAAACATCACCATCACCATCATCGTCAACATCTTCATCATCATCGCCATCAGCATCATCATCAAAATCTTCATCGTCATCACCGTCACCATCTTCATCATCATTGTCATCTCTAGGTTCCCCATCAACACATCTCCATCATCATCATCTTCTTCATCATCATCATCTTCATCACCATCATCATCGTCATCAACATCTTCATCATCATCACCATCATCATCATCATCATCTTCCTCATCAGATCAACATCTCCATCATGTCACCATCATCTTCGTCATCATCATCATCATCATCATTACCAGCACCATCATCATCAACATCTTCATCGTCATCACCATCATCATTGGCATCTGTAGGTTCCTCATCAACATCTCCATCATCATCATCATTGGCATCTGCAGGTTCCTCATCAACATATCCATCATTGTCATTTTCTCCATCATCATCACCATCATCACCATCATGATCTTCTGAACATCATCATGATCATCATCTCAACATCACCATCACCATCATCATCAACATCTTCATCATCATCGCCATCAGCATCATCATCAAAATCTTCATCGTCATCACCATCACCATCACCATCACCATCACCATCTTCATCATCATTGTCATCTCTAGGTTCCCCATCAACACAACATCTCCATCATCATCATCTTCTTCATCATCATCATCTTCATCTCCATCATCGTCCTCATCAACATGATCTTCATCATCATCACCATCATCACCATCATCATCATCATCTTCCTCATCAGATCAACATCTCCATCATGTCACCATCATCTTCATCACCATCATCATCACCATCATCATCAACATCAACATCTTCATCATCATCACCATCATCTTCATCAACATTATCATCTTTATCATCTTCATCTGCATCATGATCATCTTCATTGTCATCACCCTCCTCCTCCTCATCATCTTTATCATCTTCATCTACATCATGATCATCTTCATTGTCATCACCCTCCTCCTCCTCATCATCTTGTGCACTTATGCACTTAGGGATTAATATTTAGAAGAGGGTCTAAAGGCCTTTATGGGGGAGGGGCTCTAGGAACAAGGTAAGACAGAGAGGGCAGGGGGGGAGGGATAAAGGCGTAGAGGGTTAGTGATTAAGGGAGAAGAAGGGAGAGAGTGCTATAGGGAGGGATAATGACGAAGATAAAGAGAAGGTGGAGAGATGGAGAGTGGGGTGGTAGAGACATGGCTGAAGGGAGAGAAAGAAACATGAAAGAAACATGTAGGGAGAATGAGGGACACATATTTAGAAAGAGATAGGGGGTATCTAGGGATTATTGGGAGAGAGCTAGGGGGTATTAAACCATACAAAACATTTGTTTTGTATGCAATCATATAAATTATTAGTTTTCTTTGATTTTGTTCGTTGCCCTAGCCGTGCACCTAACCTATTTATTGTGCTTGACTATATCGCGTTCGCGTTTTTTAACTACATATCGCGCACGCGTTTTATATTTATATAACGCGTACGCGTTTTGGAACTCCAGAAATAATGGACTGTTGCTGTCCGAGAGCAACTTCACTCTGTCCGAACGAAAGCAACAATCCCGCGATTTTTCAAACAGCACGAGCCCGCGTCTGAAAATTTTCACATTCTACACCAACTCCATCATTTTTTTTTATGCAGGTGCAGCATTGAGGACATCTTTCATGGTTTCTCACTGTGGTGTTGGGTTATATGGCCATATTTGAAGAAAATAATTAGCAAGCTTGAAGAATCTCCAATTGAAGAACACCAAAGATAAGGCCTTTGAAAGATTCATTTTGCCTATATTTGAGGAGCACACAAGGTAAGATATCAAGCTTCAAGACCAACAAGGAAGAACTTCCATTTGCTTATTATTGAAGAGCTTGTAATTGAGGAGCAACAAAAACAAACTATATTGAATTGATCATTGTGGTGATGGGGAATGCACGTAACCGAGTAAACAAATCCACAAGGAAGAAGAGACCTCAAGAAGTCATTGAAGAAGAGAAAGAAAAGAAAAGAATATACATGATGAATCGGAGGCTTTCTTTGGAAACTAATCCAAATCCAATTGTAGAGGATACCATGGTTCATCCTATTAATCCACGACAAGAGGGACCTTCAATTTCCACAATAGTTGTTGAACAAGCACCCCATGGAAGTAATCAAGAAGCAAAACGTAGGTGCTCATTAGGGGATGTTTCAATTCCCACTTCAAGTCAAAGTGATAAGTTACCATCTCAAGATGAAGCTCACGAAGAAACACACAATTTGCTATCCGGATGTGGTTATACAAGCGATGAAGTCAGAGAGGCGTTGGACATTTTGCCTACTGTTGAAGAAGAGAATGTTATCCACACCATCGATGAGGATGTTGGACTTCCACAAGGGGATGTTGGACTTCCACAGACCATGGATGAGGATGTTGGACTTCCACCATCCAACTACCAGGAAGAGAATGAAGGACACCAAGCTACTACTGAAACGCCAGAGCGTCTTGGTGATGCGCTACATGGTACAATTCCAACCCCCTTACCTCCATTAGCAAGCACACGTCGAAGAACTCCGAAGCGTATACAAGTTGATGAAAGACTTATGAATTCCATTGAAGGTACGCTATCTAAACGTAGTATTGCTTATCAAACTCAACAGATACTTGATAAATATTTTGTTTCTAAATGTGATGGAGATAAATGTAGATTATTTTTATCATTGTTAAAATCTAGGAGCATGAATGTTGTTAGGAAAAAGTTAGGGATAAAGATGATAAAGAATTCTGAACCAAGTTCTCATATAGTTAAAAGCCTAGTAGATGCATTTGGTAAAATTGGTAAGAACACACGTTCAAAGGACCGCAATGCTGCTCGTCGTGTGTTGTCACAATCAATTGCAGATAAGAACACCAGGGCCCTTCTTATTCTCAGGCCTACATCGAAACTAGTTAATTTGAATGTAAAAACCCTCCGTAGGTATTCTATTAGAAGAGAACATCTTGACACAACCGATCAGACAGATTTTTGGGCCTTTGTTGGTCGGTTGCCACGTCGTGACATGAAGCTAGTTGATGCAGTAAAGGGACTAGTGCATAGTTTTTGGCATGATCACACAAGGCCTTCTTCAAACCGAAAGGATGTACTAAAACTAAGAAGGGGTTCAAAGGATCGTGAGCCACATACTAAGCATCTTCTTGATATAACACAGACAGAGCTTTACGAAAAATTTAAGATTGAGCATAGACAATTGAACTTGGGGCAAAGATCTTTTGAGAAATGTAAGCCATGGTATGTTAGAATAAATACTCTTCGTAACACTTGTTGTTGTAGATACCATGTAGAATATGAATATTACTATGAAACATTTTTGTACATTCGTCGTGTGTTGCATACTAACATTGTGCAGGATTGCTCCATGACAATACCACCGACTTCATCAAGAGAATTCATTCATAGCATCATGTGCAATAGGCCCGAGGGGCAAACATACTATGCAAAATCTTGTTTGGATGGAACATGCTCCAACTGTGCTGGAATGGCATTATTGAGCCAATGTATGCACGAGAATGGAGACAGTGAATTTGGGAAAATGGTTACAGACATGAAAAGTTTCAAATATATCAACTATGAAATAGTCCCAGGGAAAGAAAGCAAAAAAATACAATTGGTGACATCTCAGGTATGCATTTATATCTATAAAATTATGTTGTAACGGTTACATTTCAATCCTTACTTACAACAAAAAACTGACATTGAGATCATTTTGTGTCACCAGGTACAAGTTAGTGACTTCATCAAGGAATTTATTGAAAAGACACATCAATATGTTCAGCATGTCCACGTGGCACGATGGCAGGATGAGAAGTTTAGAATATGCAGAGATACATTTCCCCTTGGTACTATACTTTCAGTTGTTGATTTTGCCGAGAACTACACTCTGCAACCTCAAAATGAGATCCAAAGTCAGTATTATCACTCTGAGCAGGTTTCCTTGATGGTCCATATCACATACAGGCATGGCCCAAATAGCACTGAAGAGCAAAGAGAAATTCTGAAGGAATATCACTTCTACATAAGTGATGATAGGTGCCACGACTTCCACTATGTACGTCATTGCTTCATCATGTTCTATGATCACTTGAAGGGAAGGAACATACAGATGGACCGACACTGGATTTGGTCTGATGGGTGTGCTGGTCAGTTCAAAAATGCACGCATATTTCAGTGGTTGTGTTCATTGCATAAAAACTACAAAGTGCCACATATGTGGAACTATTTTGAGACTGGGCATGGTAAAGGAGAGCATGATGGAGCCGGAGCATGTGTCAAAACAGCCCTACGAAGAGAGGAATTGAAAGTATCTACAGAATCTACTATTCTAAATGCTCAATCTATAGTCAGGTGGTGCACGTCAGTAATGGGAGAGGAATCAACTATGCGAGTAGAATCCACAAGAAAGAGACATGTGGAGAGATTTTTTTGGGAGGTGGTAGACATAGATCGTTCACATGCATGGGAATGCAAGACTGTGCCTGGGACTCGTGGCTTTCATTCGGTTCGAAGCTCTGATAACCCAGTATTTGAAATTTGGACCAGAAAACTTGCTTGTTTTTGCCCGCCTTGTTGTGATGGTGACTGGGATGGGTGTGAATCATTGGATTGGGTTGATGGATGGGATCGCATATCACTTCCACTTGATCAGCGTGCAATTGTTGAGTTAACTCCGTTGGAAGAAGACCAATCATCTATTTCTGCAGATTTTGATCATGTATCAGACCTTGTACAACCCGGTATGATGCATTTCCTTAACATTTTTTGTTTGTTTACGTAGTCTTCAAATGCACATTAATGGCCTTGTATCGCACGAAAAATATTTTGATCATATACCTACAATCATATAATGCAGGGCACATATACGCAGTGGTTGCCTCAAAAGATACTGAATGGGGTGATGAATACTGGTTGGCACGCTGTATAGATGGAAAGCAAACCCTCATTGTGTCCATGACTGACGATGAAAACAACCACTTTCCAACTGGTTCTATGGTTGTTAAAGGTGAATACTTGACACGGGACAACAATGGAAGAAAGAAGGGTGGATATGTTTACAGGGATTACAAACCAGGTGCAAGTGTATATCACTTTACCAACTTAATCATTGGCACAAACCTTCAGGTACGAACAATGCCTAGTCGAAATACATCGAAGGTACGCTACTTCTTACCGGATACAGAGCACGAGAGACTAATGGAGACCATCAGTATAAGAGATGATCCGGAGGGCTTGGTTGTATGATAATAGGTGGGATCTAGCATGATGAGGTACGTTACATACTTTTAATACTATACTATTTTCACTATTTGTAATTGAATATTGATATATGTTCAATTTTCACATGTATGTTTCATATGAATATGTCAATTTTGCGTTCTTGATATGCCAAATTTACAAGAGATGGATTAAAATTATATTATGTTCATATGATCAGTAAACCATATATTAATCATGTTTGAGAGGTTGCTTAGCTAACTTTAAGGGCATTTAAGCTCTATGTTAAGCCCAACTAAATCCTTATGAATCACTAGACAATCGAATTGGTTCCTTGAGTAATTCAAATTTCTTTATGTAAAACCATTTTTCATTCATTTTAGTATGAAATCAAGTTTTTAGTATTTTTTTCTCTTTACTGGCTCTATTCTAGTTTCCTTTGAAAAATTGCTCAAAGTATTGTTGTTCTTAGTTTTATGAACCTATTTGTGATCTCTTTCATGTGATCATAAGATTTTACACATCACTGCCATAACCACTAGACAATTGTACACTATACAACTATGAAAGTCTCTCTTAATCTAGCGACAACCACCTTTTACCCATTTCTATAGAATTTATCTTCTTTAATAATTTTCTAATCCAAATTTTAATAGCTATTACATTTTCACTATACAACTATGAAAGTCTCTAGTGACAACTATGTAAAGATAATGTTGAAATAGTTACATACCTGTGTGTGATCAGTCGCCACTGCAGATGCGGCACTAACTGCTGCATCAACCATCGATGCAAGGTTCTCAGCAGACAACTCGGGTTCCTGTTGCAGTAAACATGCAATTCAAACATTAACAAAAACGATTTATGCACTGGATTTCAAGTTAAACAACAAATATCATCGAAGGATATACATTACCGTGGTGTGAGTAAGCCCATGGTCGTGGGCAGCTGGAGTCTTTCTTGGAGTAGAACGCCTCACATACACACGACCCTTGTTCACGAATGGCCTGGAGGGAGATGCAAATACAGGCAATGGGCCAGATGTGTCGGATGGTGCCTACAGTCAGCAAGTGTTCATGTAGTTAGACATGCATGATTCAACAAACAAACATGTATTTAAAAAATGTCATTTTTAATTGTTTACCTGGAGCCCAGACGTTTCAGGGGACGGTATGACCATGGGCACTACCTCCACATTACCTTGCCCCTGTGAAGGATCTGCCATCTGCAAGTTTAATAATTGTAAATATTAGACCGTATATAGCATTAATGAACTAAAATGTAAAGTATGTGGAAATTAACAAATTAACAAGTATTAAAAAACTGAAATTTTAAAATGTTTACCTCGGTGTGAGATACGGCAATAGGTGGTATATAAGATGGGCCTGCCGAATGGGTAGCATCATGCCCCCCTGTCGAGTCTGGAACATCCGGCTCTGGGGCGTCACTGCCGGTAATCATCATCAACTGCAAGTTCACAAAATTAATATATTAGCTCAAACTATATATATGTGTACAAAGACGAAAATAAATGAAGAATTTATTACAATTAACCATCAAGATACCTCTCTCAAAAAGCCACTGAAGGCAACATCTGATGCAATACCATAGCAGGGACGACCACATGACGTGCACTCGTGAGGATCAGTACTAGGATGGGGAATAGCTGATGGTCCTCCACTAGTGGATGGTCCTGATGGTCTTGCAGAAGTGGATGGTCCTGATGGTTCTGCAGTAGCTGATGGTCCTGCATGGTGACGAGCTGGTGTATGTACCACACCAGGGACAGATGTCCCTTCCTCACCCATATGTTGAACCATCCTGCCATGGCGAACAACCGTCCGTGCCAAACTCAAAAATGCATCCCGTGTCTGCGGAATAATGCGATGTGCTGGTGGGACATCTGGCCCAGGCAACTGCCTGCGAGGTGCAGGGATAGGGCGATCCTGGTCTCGAAGCCTGGCATTGGGTCGGTTTTGGGGCATCCCCCCACCGATCCCCTGGAACTGTAAGATGTCAAAATAGTTAACGTGTTTATGCAACACGAACTCTGCATACATCTTTCGAAGGAAATATAAGGGAATTTCCCTGTTGTTGTGTGGTGGCATATCAAAAACCATGTACCATCTGTCCATCCAGTTATCAACAAATGGTTGAAACGTGCACCACTCAATGGAGATATGCGGCTTGCTTGCATTAGGGATTTCCCCCGTCCGAGGGTCCCTAAACAATGCAAATACAACCTCTTTGGATATTTTTAGCTTTTTTACTGCATTGTAATCTAGTCCATCAGCATATTGTTGTCTTTTTCTTTCTCTGTAAGATGCAATATCATACAGGACATTCGTAGATTGTGTAATTGTGTCCACAATTGCATCCAAGGTTGATGCAAGTGAACGGCGAATCCTGTCTCCACCACTAAAAGCTTCACTTATGCCCCTCAATTGGGCAAGCTCAATCAATATTTCGGCATTGGCATCCATAGCCGCAACTGCAATAAAGACATTAATACGAAAATCATTAGAAACATATACATGGTATATAATGACGTCTCTTCAAAATTGAACATGTATTAAATCAAACTCACATAAGCAATTTAATGGCATTTACTTACATACATTTAAAACTTAAAATTAAACATTTGACAATTAAAAAGTAAGTTAGTCAGATTGGCAGAGACGAGGAGGAGGAGGATCAAGGCAGTGATGAGTTTGTTGATTCAGGCATGGAGGAGGAGGATCAAGGCAGTGATGAGTTTGCATCTATGTGTCTCAATGTCTCATTGTGTTTTGTGATTGTGAATGACAAATGTGTTGTGATTTGTGAATGATCTAATTTCTATTGAATATTTCATATTTGTAATTGTAAATGTAATTTCTATTGAATATTTGTAATTGTAAATGTTAAATTTTATTGGATGATCTATATGTCTATATTTTTAAATTTTAATATATTTTAAAAATATATTAATTCCGGGGGTCACCGTGTCCTACGTGTCATAATTTCGGGGGTCACCGTGTCTAGTGGGGACCAGGGATCAAATTTGAAGGGTGGGGTCCCATTTCACTATGAAGGGCTATGAGATATTGAACACTATTGAAGGGCTATGAGAAATTTATTAATATTTATTCTATGTGTATATATGGATGTGTTCATGTTGTATGGATTGGATTCTAGGTTAACCGAGGCCTTTTTAGAGCAAAGAATGGGGTAATTACTATTTGGGAACAAGTTTTTTATCAAATGTAAATTGCGGTGATGGAAGATATTGAGGGTGCCACATGTTGTGGAGAAAGTAGTATTGATTCCTATGACGTAATAGGGAGTTCAAAAAGTCTGGTTTCAAGTATTGTCATGCGTAGCTCGATTGATTTTTCTCGCGCTAGGGTTGTAGCAACTGTTATGGCCATTACTGTTAAAAGGATTGATGGGGTGGAATCCCGTGAAACGATGAGTTCTTTTGTTAAGACGTAGATTCAGTGAAATTTGGTGGGAGTCTTATGTTCATTTTATGCACAAAATTCGATTACTTGATTTTGTTGCATTGTTAACTCTCCTCCTAGTCATAGCTACAATCTCTTATATAATTGTGAAGGTTATCAATCCACTCAATATATTAAAGTTGTAGTAGGCCAAAATCATCCACATATTTATTGTACTCACAAATGTTGACATTCCAATTTCTATGTAGAGCGCCCATTAACATTAGATTTTAATAATTTTGTTGATGCCATTAAATGTGTTAAACACGTAAGCGCTCGCTACAAACACGAGAACTTCGAAGCGTTCAAGCCATGGGCTACTCAGTGTAAGCCCGTCCACGTAAGTTGCTCAATGATATTATTAGAGGCCCAATGGTCCATGATCCATGGATGATCGAACACGTGGATATTGGAGAGTAAGCGAGTCCCACTCCCAAGTCACCTAGCTAGTAGCCGCATTCCCAATTTCCCACTAAAAATTGTTGATGGGTGAAATTTGAAGCTACCCTTCTGTTGCAATTTTAAACAGTAGTGGTTAATTTAATTATTGAAGGGCTTACCATGAAATTAAATTTTTTTTGCATGGTAAAATTTGAAGTGGCCTTCTATGACGTGTGGGTAAAATTTGAAGTGGCCTGAAGGCTTCAAATTTGAAGCCTGGTGGGGACACTCGTGTCCCGTGTCCTCGTGTCGGGTGACTTAGAAAGGGGGGAGTTTTAATTTTTTCAATTTTTGGTTTGATTATGAAGTTTTGAGTTTTGTGAAAAGGGTTTCATTTTGAGGTGTGAATTTAATTACAAATTGGGTTATTCCCAATTTGATCAATATTACAAAACTAGGTTAAACAATCAAAAAAATAGTAATTTGGATTAAAAAATCACAAAAAAATGATTTGGGTGAATAAATTACCTGACTAGATGAGAATGCACCGGTGAATTTGTCTCCTCTCCAGCTGAATCGAGCAACACGGATAGTTGAGTGGGCCACAAAGCGTCCTCGTCCAGGGTCAATTTCGCCTCTATTCGCGTTTCTGATGCGTGAGTGTCGCGGGTGGTCGGCAATCGGCCGACTGTGTTTTTAAATTCATTTTTAGTTTTACATATCGCGTACGCGATTTGTAAATACATAACGCGTACGCGTTTTTTAACTACATAACGCGTACGCGATATTGTTACCTAGCCTACATGTCCAATGACATGTTAGGCTCGGGTCTTACCATGGCAGGGGGTAAATATCATAAACGCGTTATGTTTTAGGTATCAGGAACGAGATTTGAAAAAAGTAGCATTGCATCTAAAGTGACCCTCATCTTCTTGCACACACCCTTGTGCAAATAAATAAGATAACTATGCACAAATATGTTCAATGTTGGAAACGCACAATGACTGGACACATTGGAAAGTACTGTAACAATATTATTTGTTACAAGTGTAACAAAGTTGGTTACAAAGCTTAGGACTGTGGAAAGTCAGGAAAGTCAGTCAAACACTGGAAGAATAAAATAGGTGAAGAATTCCAATCTATTAACAGATTTAGTGCTTCTAAAAAACAAGGAAAAGAACAATGTAGGATGGTATGAAGAAGTAAGACTGTGAACAATGATTCAGACTCTATCATATCCCTGAATGAAAAGGTAGATAACTTGGGAGACCAATCCTTCTCCACTCCAATACAAGACTGACTCACTGATAGTTGGACCCATCGTAGTAAAGTATTTGTGTGCCAACATGAACTGTGGAAAAGGATGAACTTTAATGATTATTGGAGCAGTGGCATGAATGGTAATAAATTCTTAAACGGAAACAATGTTAATGGTGGATTTTGGTTAACTGGATTTGGAAAAAGATCAAATCAAAATTGAAACTTTATGTTTATTAAAATGGACCAAATATTGGTAAATCCTCAAAAGGTGTAAATCATTAATAGGAATGGAAATTCTCAGTATTAACCTCCACATCTATTAAGAACAAGAGCTATAGTGAAAACATCATGTGAAGAATTCAAGCTTGAAGGCCATAGAACCCAGAAGACAATGCAGATCAAAGAACCCATCTTTAAAGAAGCGGGAAAGTTTTGTAAGAACTAAAGACCTATCTTCATCAAAACCTGATAGTGACCACATTCCATCTCAAAACTCTGATGTTATGCATGTTACCTTACCAGAGGTAGAAGATGCACAGCTATAGGACCGTAAGATATCTGAAGATGTAACTATTGAAGGAAATTTGTGTGGCCAACTGTACAAGTTCACATTTGCAGAACTATGATGTCACTGACCATTAAAATTTTCCTAGGTTATCTATGGACAAGTATATGGATAAACAAGAGAGATCGGATGCCAAGATACCAACTGTAATGAATCTCAAGGAATGGGAAAATGGATTGTCAAAAATAGGGATACTCAACCTATTGGAAATACCACACTTTGAAAGATCCCCACAAGTAAAAATGTGTGCAAAAATGCTGCTATCACAACTGCATGGTGGGTACCTATGGATGAACAAGCATATACCCATTAACACTAATATTATCGAGGAGATCATAGGGCTTCCCTCTGCTCGGGAAGATGTAAGTTTTCTTATGAGTAGAAATCAAGAAAAGGATCTTGGAAAGAAGATGGTTGAAAAGTACAAAACTCAACATGCAAGAAAAGGGTTTTCAGTTGCTCAAATAAAGGATGATGCAGTAAAGGTCACTCCCCAATTACTAGCATTGTAACATCCCGGAAAATCACAAAAATTTAAAAACTTTTCTATGTGACAATAAATGCTATTTAATAGATGCGGAAATGGAACAATGTATGAAATGTTATCTTGCTGTCTTTAATGCCATGCTAGTTGATTAAGTAAGAATTTACAACAAAAAGATTTTTGCTTAAGTCTTACTGTTATCCATATTTAGTTGTGTTGTTTCACATCTCTGTTACTGCTATTTATAAATGTTAGAACAACTATTTGACTAATGTACTTTTGTTTGATTGATGAAGGGGTCCTTCGGACGCCCCGAGGCTTACTTAGCATTCGTGCTAAAGCATGTGTATTCGTACTTGTGACAGATTGACAGGTAAGAGATTAAAGTTACGACACATTGATCAACAATTTATCCAAGAAGATCTATAATGTTAGTATCGCAGTGTTATACCCAGATTTATTTGTTTTCCGTCATGTTTTCTGTATGTAAACGTCTACCTTCTAACTCCATGGTAATTTGTGGAAATTCTGTGTACAACTGTTTGTTAACTTGTTTAGGGCCTATAACCTGCTATGATAGTGTTGCTCTGAGATATTTCCTTTACATACACATTGGAATGTATGTAAGTGTAATTCTAGAATATGTTCACCAAGTATAACTCTATGGTATATTTTAAGGTGTTTAAAGGATTATTATCGAACCCTTACAAATGATGTTTATCGCCATTTTAACAACTGTAGCTAGGGTTTTACCCCTAGCTTGTGCCAATGAGCACCTACTAAGGAGAATGGACTCCTTAGTAGCAGTTCAATAATGATTAAATGATTAAGCTAAAACAACAATTAAAAAACTACTTTAAACATTGCATGAGAGATAAACAAAAGATATAAAAAATGGTTTTGTATTGATATTACCTCTAATGTAGAGGTTGATGAAGCCCTTTGCAGTGTCCAAGAGGATGCTCCAAGCTTCAGAATGCTCCTTCTCCTTCTCCAATGGTGGGGATGGGCCAAAAGTGGCTCTCAAGGTGAAAATAGTTCAAATGATGAACTAGGGTTTCGAGAGAGATTTTGGCAGAGTAAGGGTGCTTGTGATTGTGGATATGAAATAAGGGATCTCCATCACCTATTTATAGTTTTTTGGTGGTGGAGTGCTGACCCATGGTTTTGGGAAACACATGGTTTTGTGCAGCTGTATAGGGTTTTTTCCTCCTTTTCCTCATTATTTTATATTTTTTATTCCCTTTTTAGGGGATTTTTGCTATTTTTGGAGGAAAATGGGGTTTTTTTAGCCTTTTTTAGGCTATTTTGATGATTTTGTGGCCTTTTGGAGGCATTTTAGGCCTTTTGGAGGCTTTTTAATGGGATTTTTTGGGATTTTAAGGGAAAAATGGTAGGAAAATGGACAAATGAGCCATATAATGTGGTAGATGAGGTAGTGAACACTTTTTGGGTGTTAACAGATTGCCCCCTGATGTGCGAGGTCAGGAGCTCATCGTATGGCCGATGGACATCATAAGTCATGAATGGTTTTCCTTGGGAGTGGAGAGAAGAGAAGAAACAAACTGGAGCCCGGAACAACGATCCCGAACAACTGCAAGAACTAAAAGTGCATAACCTCAATAATGGATGAGGAATCATCTGATCATATGGACGAGGCGGGCATTCCCATGCTCGTATCAAGATATAACATAATAACAATGGGGTCCAAAAAATGGGGACCTGAAATATACATGACCTCAAGTACTGACTGAGGAATAATCTCAATATATGGACGAGGCGGGCATACCCATGCTCGTATCAAGATACATAAACATAACTGTGAGGCCCGAAAAAGGGGGACCTGAAAGATACATAGCCACTGTGTACAGCATAAGGGTCCAGAGGGGACACAAAATCGGGGACATACTGCTAGGCGGACCATGTGTAAGCTGAAGAACTGGTGCACTGGAATATCAACAGTGCTGCTGACTGGGGTACCAGAGGAACTGATGAACTGCTGGATCATAGTGACAGGTAGTTCTGACCTCAATGGTACACTGATCTGGAACTGGAACTGAACTGGGTACTCAAGGAAGCATATAACTGGATGGCTTCCGAATACAAACGCCAACGCAGCCCGGACATCCGCGGGAACATACAACTGGGTGTTCCGAAATGACTCACCAATGTGCTAGAGTCGGGGGAAATCCGGGGTCTTCGACTAAAAACTGATGGGATATAATCCTACGCGATCCTCAACGATGTGATCAAGGTGCTGAAGTCGAGCATGTGAGGAACAACCACTCGGAGAGGCAAGGATGACTCCTCTCAGAATGGTCCGTAGGAACTTACCACAGATGGTGATAAGTCCAAGGCGTAGGGACCTCTGGGCCTATCCTCTGGAATAGAGGAGCTGTCGTCGACAGAGGGAGACCTGCAACTATCAAGGCAATGATGTTTCCTTGACAGGAGCGCGAGGTGAAAGACCGAAATGTGATAGTACTGAGGGCAGGACTGACATACTGGTGGTGACAACTGGGCAAATAGAGTGGGTGGACTCAAACTTCCTTTGTTCAGAGTATGATAATGGGAATGATCTGGCAGCATATGAAACTGACTGAGGGGAAAGGGATCATAGCTGTATTGGCTCTGGGGAGGTGACTAGGCTGAGGGAGACTCAAGCTGGTATAAAATGGCAGCAGACTGCAGAATACTCTGAACAAAGGCGACCTGATTGGGGGTGCTGCCGAGATGATCGATCACAGTGCCATGAGGCACGGGAGGATACTTCTTCATGGGTTAAGGAACTAGAAGAAGTGTGTGGATAAAATGATACTGTCGTGTGGATTTTACGAGCCCAGGACAGTTCATGCTCGTGGTTGCTTTCAATTTTAAGGAGTCTAAAAGCGATAAGAAGACTCTGAGATGACGAGCATGAACTGTCCTGGGCTCAAAGGCCACAAAATCATCAAAATAGCCTAAAAAAGGCTAAAAAAACCCCCTTTTCCTCCAAAAATAGCAAAAATCCCCTAAAAAGGGAATAAAAAATATAAAATAATGAGGAAAAGGAGGAAAAAACCCTATACAGCTGCACAAAACCATGTGTTTCCCAAAACCATGGGTCAGCACTCCACCACCAAAAAACTATAAATAGGTGATGGAGATCCCTTATTTCATATCCACAATCACAAGCACCCTTACTCTGCCAAAATCTCTCTCGAAACCCTAGTTCATCATTTGAACTATTTTCACCTTGAGAGCCACTTTTGGCCCATCCCCACCATTGGAGAAGGAGAAGGAGCATTCTGAAGCTTGGAGCATCCTCTTGGACACTGCAAAGGGCTTCATCAACCTCTACATTAGAGGTAATATCAATACAAAACCATTTTTTATATCTTTTGTTTATCTCTCATGCAATGTTTAAAGTAGTTTTTTAATTGTTGTTTTAGCTTAATCATTTAATCATTATTGAACTGCTACTAAGGAGTCCATTCTCCTTAGTAGGTGCTCATTGGCACAAGCTAGGGGTAAAACCCTAGCTACAGTTTTGGCGACTCCACTGGGGATGGGCCAAAAGTGGCTCTCAAGGTGAAAATAGTTCAAATGATGAACTAGGGTTTCGAGAGAGATTTTGGCAGAGTAAGGGTGCTTGTGATTGTGGATATGAAATAAGGGATCTCCATCACCTATTTATAGTTTTTTGGTGGTGGAGTGCTGACCCATGGTTTTGGGAAACACATGGTTTTGTGCAGCTGTATAGGGTTTTTTCCTCCTTTTCCTCATTATTTTATATTTTTTATTCCCTTTTTAGGGGATTTTTGCTATTTTTGGAGGAAAAGGGGGTTTTTTTAGCCTTTTTTTAGGCTATTTTGATGATTTTGTGGCCTTTTGGAGGCATTTTAGGCCTTTTGGAGGCTTTTTAATGGGATTTTTTGGGATTTTAAGGAAAAAATGGTAGGAAAATGGACAAATGAGCCATATAATGTGGTAGATGAGGTAGTGAACACTTTTTGGGTGTTAACAACAACTATCACATTTATGTAAATGTGAGTTGTGTGCCTCGTGACACCCTATGTGTCACCTATGTGATTGTGCGACATTATATGCACAATATGATTGCTATGCAAACTATATGGTATGTATACATTTTGATATCCTATTTTATACTATACACTTTGAACCTTTTTTACTATTATACAATTGATATGAGTTATGTGCGACCCACATTATATATGTGTAACTATATGGAATTGCATACACACATATAGACTATATGCAAACTTTGTAATACTTTATGGTACGCGGATTCTAAGCAACTATATGTTATAAGGAGTAAGTGCAACTGTGTGATCATACGTTGCTTTGAGAACTATGAAATTATTCTATCCAACTATGTACAAAATGTGTTGTAACATGGTGAAGTCTTTTGAATATATCATATGCAAATCCATTGTAATAATTATTGTGATGTGAACGTTGATATGCACCACAGGTTGGCAGTTGTAAACATAACCTGGGCATTGAATGCACACAACTACTATGGTAATGGAGTTCCAATGTGGCACCACTTAGTGTGCTTGATCATGTGCTACCACCGTGATTATGACCATTAATACGTTGAATTGTAGACATGCGTTTTCGCTTGTTGATGAGCTGGCTCCACCATGGCTCCATCGTGGTTAATCGTGGCAATTGCAATGATGTTTTAATTAATGTGGTAGATATCTTGGGATTTCATATTTCCATCTGGTGATCTACACCGTTGATCAGTCGAGGGTTTCAATGCAAGTGGTTTATCCTACCTTTGCTACGTTTTATGAGTTTATTGTGTCCGAGTCTTTTGGTCGTGGTGGCTCTGCGCGGCTGACAGGCTATAGGTTTTTAGTCTTGTTGTTCTGCCTGTAGAGGTGAAGTTCTCGAGTTTTGAACTCGTAACCTCACTAATTTGTAGAGTCGAGCTCTCAGTTCTGCGTGCAGCAGTTATTGTTAAGTTATTAGTGGGTTTTGTAAATTTTGGGCTTCGATTTGAGAGTCTTGAGATTCGATTTGGATAAGCAACCAACCCTTTACTATGGTTGTTCCAGGTCTTGACATTGTTGAGAGTTGATGGTTTTTGTATTGGCTTCTATTACTCTAGCATTTAACGAGGTAGGGTTTCGTTGCAATTGCACCAGGCTTGGCGTTAAATGCTGCTACGGATTTCCTATAAGAGGTAATGTGTTTAAATTTCTCCACTGTAATTTTTATTCAAAATACTATCAGTTTATCAAATTTCAATACTGAAGTCTTTTCGTTTGGAAAATGATTTAACCACTTTGCAATGATCTTGCAGGTGTATCTATGTAATGGCTCCTTGATTTCGTGCATTGAAGGTTGGCACTAGCTATACCAACCGGTAAGCCTCGCCAATGTCTTGAGACTCTGTGTAGATGAGAAGATGGCCGACTAGTGTGATGTCTGTGTGTTTTTGTTTTTAACTCAGAGAGTTTTGTAATCTTCATAGGGTTAGGGTTTGAAAACTTCTTGAAAGTATGGGGAGGCTATACCTCGACCCACATGGCAAAATTCATTTTGAAAATGAAATGTATAACCTGTAGGTTAAGTTTCGAACTCTATCAAATGGAAATCGAAATGTTTATAACCTATGTTAAAGTAGTTGAGTCTTTTTGTCAATTTTGGGCTTGACCTGCAAACACGATTTTTAACTCATCGTTAATGTGAAACTGTGATATGTTTTGGCAACTTCTATGTTTATCTTGGTTATGAATCGATGAATGAATGTTTTAGGAAGCAAGTATATGACTGTTTGATTTATAGAAACAACGAATAGGTGAGAATATTCAAGAGGCTTACAGCCTGCATAAACTTTGTTTATTCAAAACAATGTTACTGTGTCTTAAAGAAATAGGATAGTATTTCAGTGCTAGGGTTTAGCCTTTGTATAAAGTTTAATAATATACTTAGTTGAAGTCTCGACAATAACCTGTATTTTTCTATTTTGTTTGGAAATCTCCTACAGCCGTCTTGATAAATCAAACTTACTAACGATCTACAGGCTTGTATTTTGTGCATTCATTGACTCTGCTTATACAGGCATTGTAATGTCTAAAATCTTTCGAACTGATAGTGAAATAAATAATTTCGATCTACAGGCATGTTTATGGTGTCACGTTTGGTTCTTGTCTTTATTCTTGTTATGATAATGGCATTTGAGCCTATCTATCTTGATACTTCTGTTTAGAAAGATTTGTCTTTTATTTAAAGAAATGAAAAGTCAGAGAGCTCATTTAACTAGCTCGACTCTGTAGAAGAATTGTAAAACATTGGGTAAACACAGAGAAGAATTAACAATGTTTTATGGTTATAAAATAATTGGTAATGGTTTGAAAATAACATGAGCAAACCCTAGATTGGTAATATGTTACTTCTTATTTGTTTATTTGTTCTATGAGTAATAATAATAGCAAACTATGATTATTTTTGGAAATAAACGTTTGAGAAACAAAAATGTAAAGAATAGAAATGATTTCTTTAACCAGTATGAACTCTGTTATTTCTACGAAAAAGATTTACTATTGTGATGAAAGGAATGAGAACAAAATAGTACTGTGAGTAAAAATGTAGTAGACAATACTAAATAATTATTAGCAATTAATTTACAGAACATATAAAATGGTACATTCATCACCATGGCAGCATGCCTATCTTATCTTATCTATCTTAATCTGTTTCTATACTGGAGTACGATGCTATTCCTTTTTGCATGGGGAAAAATATAGAAACTATTTTATTCAATCACTTCTTATTCATACAGAATTATTAATTTGCACATGAACTTAAATAAATTTATTAAATAAATAGTGAAAGTTAAAATAACAGAAATGTAAATATACCAAATAGATAACAGCACTTGAACTAAATTAGATAAGATAAGATAGAACCTGTAACTAAAGATAGGGCCTACAAACACCCAAGGAGGCCTGTTCCTCCCAACCTGCTTCAGAAGAAGCAGCTCAACTGCTGACTTCTAATGAACCCCCAAGCCTGATTACTGATCCAGTAAGTGGGTGGAATCTGTGTAGAAGTAAGGCACTAAAAAAAAATACCTTCTCCACTCGGTATCAACCACCTGAAAAATTCCTTCTCCACTCAGCATCAAACTCCTGAACTCAATAAGAGTTTGGCAGACTCACAACATTATCAACAACAACATATCCCCTCATCAAATCTCTTGGGTGCAAACACAGCAAAACCCCAAGGTAAATTTCCTCGTCAGGAAAAGTGATGAACCTCAGTTCAATATTTGATGGCTATTATATAGACTACCTAGGTCTTTTAGTGGTCAGTTTGGAATAAATGAGCCTCAAGCTCCAGTCCCATCTTTCAGGGCACTATGACCACATTTCAAGGGAGTTGTCCCATACCAACAGCTAGTTAGTTGCATCATGATGCTGCCATTTGTCCATTGCCTTCTACCCCAGATTCCATTTCACCTAGTGGATCAGTAACCACTCTTTCAATAGTCCTCTTAGGTGTTTGTCTCCTATTTTATTTATTAAATAATAATATATTGTGCAAATTACAGTCATCCTTGGACACCTGTCCAATACAAACTTTATAATAAAAGTTATCATAATGTTTCTAAACATAAAATGTTTTCCAACTTAAAGGGTATGTTACAAGCATGCAATTTGTTCCGAAAGAGACGCCGGGACCAAGTCTCGGAAAAATCATTGCAGTAGTAGAGAAATATGTTGAGGGAGTCCAACTGAACTAGTCAAACTTCTTACTAAATGAGTTTCTTGAATACTTCCTAGAAGAACAAGAAAAAGGTAATCCTTTTCACTATACTTGGCAATTAATCTCTATCACACTTACGGGTTGGAAGGAACCCGAAGGGAGTCAGTTCTTTGACAGGAATAGGAGGCCCATCCAAGCTACAAAAGACACAAACATGTGGGTCTCTAACATTGTTGGTAGACAAATGGAAAACAATGTCAATTTTTTCTTATACTGTGAAGAAATCAGATTCATCTTACGAGAAACGCCACACATACCACCTCATATAGTTGAAACATATAAAGGGATCATGTATTTAAAAATTGGAATTCATCATACTTACACACAAGAAAAAAGGGATCCTAGCAAATGATGGTTGTCTACCAGGTTCATTTTTTTTGAAGAGGACATTGCAAAAAATGTTCAAGAATGGGATGTAGAGTAGAAGGTTCCATTAACAGAAGAAGAAGAGGCAGTACAGCAAGAACACTCAGTGGAGGAAACCGACAACTCATAAATGCATCCTAATCCCACGTGACAGTTCGCACAGGCTGAGAGGAGAAAATAAACGATGCAAAACAAAGGCCCCTCAAAGAAGAAAAGAAAAGCATCCAAACCTAGCTTAGCTCAAACATCGACAACAGATGACCTTGAGCAAATAGGCATAGAAATTAGGAATGCTACTGAAGAAGGATTTGAGGATGTAATTGCGAAATGTGAGTTTAAAGAACATATTTTACAACAAGGAAGAATCTTGATGAAAATAGTAATGAATAGGATGCCGCAATAAATTAGCTGATGCAGGAGAATAGGGAAAAATAGAAAAATGTCGAGGAAGCGCAAAGCAGTTTGTAATCACACCCCATCTCGCAGATAAAGGAAATCGAGCCGCACCAAAAATTGAATATCTCATCTGCGGCCTTAACGTTGGGCCTACTCAAGAGATGTAGAATGCAAGCTGCATGAATAACTAGTTCAACTATGGACAAGCATGGTCAGAGATGAGCAATTGGAAGAAGTAAATAAGAGGCTTCAAACTGCACAGGATTTAGAGAAAAAGATTCGTGCTAGTTTGACCTACCGTCCAATCGTCAAAATGACAAGCAAGATGGGTGAATGTAAGAAGCAGCAGCAAGAATTAAACAACATACAGGAAGAGCAACAGAAGGTAATTAATAGGCTCGAATCTCTGCAGGAAGAATATTTTTCCATATCAGAATATTTCCCATTGTTGAAAGGAGAAATTAAAGAATCAACTAATGACTGTTTAGAAACTATCGAATCAGTTCCTACTGAAAGGGTGGAAGCAGCTATTGTGATTAAGGAAGAGGAACTGAAAAGAAAATTTGCAGAAATAAAAAAGAACCTACATAAGATTAAATCTACAACTCAGTCAGGGACGTAAACATAAAATTCAGCAAAATAAATAAAGCATGAAGACAACGGAATACATCCTGGAGAGCAGTCAATAAAGGCCAGCACAAAGAAGAAGAAAGAAGAACCTATATTTGCACAAGTAATGGCACTTATTTTCCATTGATTTCAAAGGGGGAGAAGATGCATAAAGCTGAGAAGTAATTAAGCTAAGAAGAAACAACAAGAATCTAAGAAGAAGTAGCATGCAACAATATAATAAGCATGATCTTGATGCATGTGGTCTACGCAGAGGTAACAAAGATCAAAAGAAGCACTAATAGCAGAATGTGTAGATGTCAAAGAACTCAGGGGGAGTACTGTGACAAGAACATATGAAGCACACAAGATCAAGAAGATGATTATGCATCGATTCAAAATGTAATGACATCAATGCCAAAGGGGGAGATTGTTGAACTTTCGTTTTCATTGATATCAACTAATGTCAAAGAGGATGTCAACTAATTCATCTTGAGCCACTAATTTCAACTAATGTTAAGAGGATTCAATCATTTCTATGGTAGTTTGAAGAAGAATATGGAAGCCACCTTGAAGTTGTATATGCATACATAAGATGAAGAAGGATATGGATGCCAGTCTAAAGAAGTATATATGGAATTTACATCTAGTCTAAAGAAGTGTGTCCAAGGATACATCATGTATATCCAATTTGAAGAAGCACATAAGTCACATGTACTTGAACATGTCACAAGTCCATCCAGTCATAGTCCTTCAAGATACAAGCTAAAGTGTTGGTTGGACAGAAGTTTGAAGAGTGAGAAAGCGAGCCAAATAATACATGGGAAAAAGTCTATTGTGCACAAGCAAGTCAAGAAAAGATTCTAAAGTGCACAATAAATTCAAGCAGAAGTACACAAACAACATGGAACAAGAAATGGTTGAACAATTATGCAATTCCTAAAAGCATGCAAGTCTCACCAATCGGAAGAAGCGTTCAGTTGTTGAAGCATGCACAAGTTCCAAGAAGAGTGTAGCATATGTGCAAATTCCACAACCAATGACACAACAAGTGCACAAGACCCACAAGTAATGGTACTGCAAGGGTGAAAGTCCCACTAAGTCGAAGATCATGTATGCACATGTTTCGCAAGGAAATGATACATCACATGCGCAAGTCTCACAGGTGATGGTACCAAAAAGTTGAAAGTCCCACTAAGTCAAGGAACATGTATGTGCAGAACCCACAAAGAAAGGACACATCAACAGTGCAGAACATGCCATGTGGCAGAACCACAAATCGTGAAGCAAGGAAGACGGAATGCCACAACTAACTTGGGGACATACAATCCATGCATGACATGTATAAAAAGAAAAGCAAGTTGAAGATTTGTAGCAAGATTGATGGAAAGGATGAAGAGCTTGCAAGTGGAAGATACAAATTTATATTGGGGCATCAAGGGCTCGAGGTACATAATAGTATGATATAGCAAAGAGCTGAGTGTGCACAAGCAAATGAATGGTATAGTTGATGGTGTGCAGAATGATGTTGTATATCTGTGTTGATTGTGCAAAGACAGAAAGGCAAAATGAGGATACGCAAGTGTGTGAGGACTGAATTACCATGTTGTAGAAAACATGTAGATAGTCACATATGTTCTAAGTGAATCCACGAAGAGACAAACAAGGATAATTTTAAGAACACCCCTGAAATTTATATGTATAATAAATGGACAAATCTCTCTAATATATAGGAAAATTTGAAGGCTATTTTATCAATCATATAATATGTAGATATAATTTTTTGGCTAATCTTTCATTCTATTATAGAATATTGTAAAATATTGGCAAATATTTCACTAAATTATAATATATTATAAAATCTTGGCGAATATTTCACTGAATTATAAAATATTGTAAAAACGTGGCAAACATTTCATCAAATTATAAAACCTTGTAACGTCTTGGTGAATATTTTGCTAGGAAGACTCAACTTTTGATTATGCAAATTACTAACGTAGTGCAATAGAAGAGCATATACTAGAGCTCGACTCCTAGACCCTCAAATGAGCAAATGCATGAATGAGGATGGGAGGGATTTAACTATACATTTCATAAGCAATATTGGGTCACTCATAACTGGAGGTGTTGGTGAAACACAACTACACTAACTAGATTCAGGGAAAGTGGGGACTCCACTTTTTATCTGGTCCCTTAATGGTCTAATAGACATGTGGGGACCCAAATCTTGACATGCCAACAAAATGATAGAATTGAACACTTTACACTGTACAGTGATTATGGCACCCATGAACCATTATTACAATGTGGAGTATGATCGAGACCCACAATCCTAATATAGTGTATGAATTCCAAATTAGCTTATTTCCCAAATATCTCATTTTTAAGCTACCCTCTAAGAACAAAATAACCTGCTTATATATTTATAGATATGAATGCCACTTTTTACTTTATTTTGTTGACAATCAAAATATGAATTATGTCATTTGATTTAGAATTTTTAGAGTTAGTTAGAAAATTGCAATGGTCATTAGAAATAAGAACATGTACACTAACAATAATAGAAATCAAATTAATGCATCATCACACATCATTAGAACTATTATGTTAAAGACTACTTTTTTTCAGTCCATGTCCTTGAAATTTTTGAAAGCATGCAAAATGTGTTGAAATTGTTTTAGCACCCTCATTGAATGCAAAATACTAGATATCAAATAGCATAATGTCTACATCTCAGTTCAAACACGCCCTATACATATTATAATATACAATCATGGTAGAAATGAAGTGTCGTGTTCCAACTAAATAATATATTTATCATACATAACTAGATCCATTTTTGGATGATGATAGAAATTACACATGAAAACAAATCACCAGAAAACATTTTACTTCTAAATTACCCTTACGGAAAACAAAATATCATAAAAGAAGTACCAAACCCAACAAATTTAGGTCACAAATAAAACTGACGAACTTGGCAATACAAATAAAAAAATATACCAGTCATGGACTTCTCAATACAATGTAAGGAACCTCCAGCAATTAAATGATGAGAATGCACAATATATCAGAAATAATAGAACATGGAATGGATTTATTGATCGCGGGCCACTTCAAGGGGGAAACCTCCTTTGATCAATCTCAATACAAATAACTCATGGATTCCTTCATTGGCCTCAACACGTACTTATATACTAAGTCTATGCATCCACTAAGTACTATGGATCAATACCATGGAACATATAATACTATGGGATGACTTACAAAGCATATGTGACCAATACTATGGATCAATACTGAAGTTCTGTCTTAGACATAACTTAAGTACATCAGAAGATGTGTGAAGTAAAGATGCTTAATTGATGTATGAGGATTGAGTTGAAGTGTGCTAAGTAAATAATTCCATCAAATGCACAGAGACCGAGTTGCAACAGAATCAAGTATGTGCATCATGATGATGATGATTTGAGGCAAGTGTGTTAAACCAAAAGGATGAATCATAAGATGCACAACATGTCGCAGATTATCTACAAGACTGTGGAACTTAAATATAATGGACACATATTAGTAAGTGTGCAATTGCATCTGACACTAGTGCACAAAATCAGAATAGCAAGTCATTAGTTGATGCACAGTATCAATTGAAAGTGCAGTTGCGCAGTAGCAGAACGACACAGTGAACCTTGGTGCAAACTGCAGTATCAGTTGAAGTAGCACACAATATCAAGTGCAACATCAATTGAATTGGAGTGTTGAATGGAATGAGAATTCAAGTGATGTATTTAGGGAAGTGACAGCAATACGACTGCATACAGAAGGTGTGCACAACAAAATGAACATCAGAAGATCAGAGGTGTGCGCGTGTTGGAAGTCCATCAAGGAAATATCTTATTTTGTATATTTAGGTGGTAGTAAGGGGCAAGGAATAGGGTCCATAGCCTCCTTCCATTTGGTTGTGGAGAACACAGGAGTTGGTTCTTCCTTCAGGTCGGTTCCTGTAAAACCAAGGGGTCAGTGCCTCCTTCCAGTTGGTGTTGGTAAACAAACGAAGTCGATGCTTCCTTGAAGGTAATATTTTTCATTATAAACAAGCATTATGTGTTTTTCTCCCGTTTGGGTTTCCACATAAAAATTATGTGTGTTCTATGTTCTTTGATTTGTGCATATGTGGATGAATGCTTTTACATGTTGATGCATAATTGACGATCAATATTAAGTTGAGAATAATCTGTTAAAGAAGTTTAAAAAAAATTATAACTACATGAATATTTATTCACCCCCCTCTCAGTATTAAATCGATTCCAATAGGTGGTTGGATAGGGAAAGGATAGAATATTGGTTTCTTCCACAGGTTAGTTCCTGACAGCTCAGGTGGGTGTCTGAATACGAAATTTGGTGCTTGCTAACCATGAGTTGGTGCTCAGAAGAGGATTGGTGTCCTCGTAGGTTTGTGCCTGTAAAAAAACAAGTTTGTGCTTGCAAGGGATTGGTGTTCCTGTCTTATTGGTGTCATCAAAATCAGTGAGTGGGCACTCAAACTTGTATTGGAGATTGGTGTCTCCTAACATTATTTGTAATAAGAAATTTCTTCGTATATAATATTTATGTACATATTCTTTGTGCAGTGTTCTTTCTATTGAAAATTGCTTTTGATGCATGGTACATGTGTTAATGAATGATTACATGGTATAGCAAATGTTTGAAAGGATAAAAAAGATTTGATACAGATTCGTGCCCCCCCCCTCTCAGTATCACTTGGGGTTCAACAATTGGTGTCAAAGAAAGTTCCTTCAGGGACAGTCTGACCATTGGAATCAAGATCATTGTGCAATATAGATTTTTGTGCAGATATGGGAAGATAGGAAAGTCTCTCAACAGATCGAGCACCACATTTTGATGGGTTTAATTATGCTTTCTAAAATATAAGAATGGAAGTCTTCATATAGTCACTTGGAACTGATATTTGGCTGGCAGTTGTAAATGGTTATAAAGTTCCAGATACTCCTCCAACTGATGTTGTAGATAAAAAGCCATATGAATGCAATGAAAAAGCAAAAAATGCAATACTAAGTGGCATAGTAGACTCAGAATTTACAAATATCATGTATTGTAGCTCAACAAAAGTGATATGGGACAAAATTCAAAGCATTTATAAAGGAGATGACACAGTGAGAAAAAACAAATCTTCAAACTTATAGAGGTTGGTTTGAGAGCCTAAATATGAAGGAAGATGATAACATTGAATCCTACATTCTTTGCGTGGATGAAATAGTCAATACTCCCAAAGGTCGTGGGGAAACACTTCCCGAAGAATCAATCGTACAAAAGGTGTTGAGATATCTACCCATGATATTTGATTCTAAAGTATCAGTCATAGAAGATAGAAAGGATCTTGACAACGTAACAATGGATGAGATCCATGGAATTCTCACTACCTATGAAATGAGAACTGAAAAGGAAAATCCTTCATGGCCTCTAAGAAGACAAAAGGAAGCAAGCAAGATTCAAGTAAGAGTTCTTGTAATGAATCTGATCTTGAAGAAGAAAACTTTGTGAAGAAAATTCAGAAAGGTCGTGCAAAGTACAAAGGTAAGCTTCCTTTCAAATGCTTTGAATGAGGAAAATAAGTCATTTTGCTTCTAAATGTCCTTATAAAGAGAATAGAGATATTGATGATGAGGAGGATCATGAAGAAAAGAAAAATATACATAGAGGAAGTAGACCTGGAAATAATAAAAGGTTTGGCAATCAAAGGAAAATTATATAGTCGAAAGAGGATAGTAGCTCAATAGATGAATATGATGCTTATGATGATGAAAGAGAAGTGTTCTTTATGCAATAGAAGAAGAATGTTAAAATGAGAACTCTGAATATGAAGTAAGTGCTAAGGTAGAGTTTGGAGGAGAACTTATAAATTCTTTAGAGGATTTGAAAAACCCAAGAAAGAAGTGTTGGTACTAGAATTTGCCCCATCAAATTTTTAAAATTTCAGCAGCGCGAATGTAAAATAGGGACCCCGATTTTTCGTTGTCGGAAAATGCACTAGTATTTTCGTCAAAGTAATTTCCCCGGAGCCTTGAAAACTTTGTGAAGAAAATTCAGAAAGGTCATGGAAAGTACAAAGGTAAGCTTCGTTTCAAATGTTTTGAATGAGGTAAAATAGGTCATTTTGCTTCTAAATGTCCTTATAAAGAGAATAGAGATATTGATGAGGAGGAGGATCATGAAGAAAAGAAAAAGATACATAGAGGAAGTAGACCTGGATATAATAAAAGTTTTGGAAAACAAAGGAAAATTCTATGCCAAAGTGGACAGTAGCTCAATAGATGAATATGACGGTTATGATGATGAAAGAGAAGTGTTCTTTATGGAAATAGAAGCAGAATGTTAAAATGAGAACTCTGAATATGAAGTGCTGAGGTAGAGTTTGAAGGAGAACTTATAACTTGTTTAGAGGATTTGAAAAAATCAAGAAAGAAGTGTTGGTACCGGATTCTACCCCATCAAAATTTTTAAATTCTGGTAGCATGCATATAAAATAGGTACCCTGATTTTTACTGTCAGAAAATACACTAGTATTTTCGTCAAAGTAATTTCCTCGAAGTCTTGCAAACTTTGTGGATTAAATTCAGAAAGGTCGTGGAAAGCACAAAGGTAAGCTTCCTTTCAAATGTTTTGAATGAGGTAAAATAAGTCATTTTGCTTCTAAATGTCCTTATAAAGAGAATAGAGATATTGATGAGGAGGATCATGAAGAAAAGAAAAAGATACATAGAGAAGCAGGCCTAAAAATAATAAAAATTTTGGAAAACAAAGGAAAATTCTATACTCCAAAGAGGATAGTAGCTCAGCAGATGAATATGACGGTTATGATGATGAAAGATAAGTGTTCTTTATGGCAATAGAAGGAGAATGTTAAAATGAGAACTCTGAAGATGAAGTAAGTGCTAAGGTAGAGTTTGAAGGAGAACTTATAATTTCTTTAGAGGATTTCAAAAACTCAAGAAATAAGTGTTGGTACCAGAATTTGCCCCATCAAAACTTTTAAATACTGGCAACGCGTGTATAAAATAGGGACACCGATTTTCGCTGCCGGAAAATACACTAGTATTTTCGTCAAAGTAATTTCCCTGAAGTCTTCAATCTTTTCACCATCTTGCATCAAGTTTGTCTTATCTTCCAAAATTCCGTCAAATTTGCCAAGTTTTCTGCTATTAAGATTTGATACCATGAGTTGTTGACCTATTTGCTTCTTCTTCTTAAAATAAGAGTTTTTTTTAATAATAATTTTATTTAAAAAGTAGAATTCTTATTTAATATTTTTTATGAAAAATAAAAATTATTATTTTATCCAATTTATTACTTTTACCCACCCATTATTCCTTTAACATGTTACGTGGGAATCCCATCCCCAAGCTTTTAAGTCCTTACCCAAACGAACTTACAGGTTTATGCAAGCCCCATTAAAAAATTGTTGAATTGTTTTGTTTTGCAAACGTTTTGGTCTTTGAGTCAAACGAGACCAACCTCCAATTCACAAATCTAAGTTATCGACATGTGCTATCAAACGTCTCCCAAGTAGCAAGACAAAGCATTTAAGTGCACCAACAAGTCGTGAAGCATCAAGGGAGTCTACTAAGAAAGGCTTATATGTACAACGCATCATGGAAAGCATTACCGTTGGCATATATAAAATATACAAAATTTGTTTACCTTATATCAATGTAAAAATTTGTTTGCCTTATCCAACATACAAGATAAAGCAGATGACAAGTGCGTCGTGCATTGAGATGCTATCCTCATAGTTCACAATAGCAAGCACCTGAGTGCTAAGTGACAGCCGAGCATGCAAATGTCAATTTGGTATCCCTGCAAGAATGATTATCGTAGCAAACTCTGGTTCTACTATATGTAAACCTACTTTGGCTATTGATTGATTGGTTGAAATGCTAGCATGAATTCTCTTTATGAAAATTTATCTGCAGTCATGCATAATGGTTTTAATTCATACTTTATTATAATCAGGAGCTAATCTTGGTTATGATCTTTTGGAGGCAACGTTTCAAGATATTGGAGAGGAGTATAAAAACAATTTGTTGATTGCGACTTACACATTCGGAAATTTCATGGGGATTGATCTCTGTTGCAAAGAAATACTTTGCAAGTGTCTCTACTATTTTCATAGCACTTTATAAAGGTGTATTCTTTGCATTTTAAAAAATATTGGCACATATTATAATGAATTGACCCTTGTTGTTGTTTGAGATATTGTTGCGGGCAGTTATTCTCTTGATGTACAATGCTCCCAAACTTGACCAAGTTGCTAAAGTTCTCATTAGACCTTTATGGTCAAAGATCTATGATAGAGGAGGGCCTTGTAGTTATTTGAAGGGGCTGCATTAATCACATCATCCTGGAAAATATTGTGGAACAAGTTTGAAAGAGAGTGGTTTTGACAATGATCTTCATCTTCAATACCCGTCAGCATCAGTGCTTTGTTGGGAATAAAAGGGTGAACAAAGATTCAGAATAATCAACGAGGTTGCTAGAAAATGGATCTCAAATTCTGTTTCAATTTTAAGCCTTAAATCAAAAGAATCGGATCTCAAATCTAGACTTTTCTATTTTAATGTATTTGGCAGAATTCGACCCCCTTATTATGGATCCTGAAACTATTTTGAAAGTTTATTACTATTCCTATAAAATATAAGATGGCAAAGCATTTATTAATGGTGATCAATCATTTATAGATCTATATCGTAAGTTTGAAAACATAAAACCAACATCAATAACCAATTCCAGATTTGGAAGAGAAAGATCAGCGTCTGAAGGTGACAGAGCATATATCAGGCTTGAAGATCATTTCCTGATTTTATGACAATAATAGAGTATACAGGTGGAAACGGATTTGCAGGTTGAGGATCAGTTGCAGATTCCAAGCAGTTTTCTCAACAAGCAACTCCAGATTCGAGAATACAAGTGGCATAGCACCTAACAACAAAGAATTAGCTATCAAAGAACTAGTTACATATTTCTTGTGACAAATCGAGATTGTTCTATTCTTTGGGGCTCGATGATAAGCTTTCATTCCTAAAAACCTAAATAGTTGGTTAATTGTATTTTCTATATATTCACACAATTAAAAGGTAGTGGGGGTTCCAGCCGAAAGGATGAGAGTATTGGAAGGGTCGAGAACTGTATTTTGTAAGTCTGATACTTTTGCTCTGTAAATTTCTACTAGAGACTTGAAAGCTTAACATGATTTTCTAGAAGTTTTGGATAAGGTTCTAGCTACCTTTGCAATATGAATACTATATAGTTTTGTCTAAGTTGATTATGGTCATGGAATCATTTATAATCATGTTTAATTTGAGTGCACATGCTGTAATCATGTGTTCCTGATTTTATGCTCAGAATGTTTTTCTGAACATAGTTTTTTATGTTAGTGTGTGAATGAACATTGTATTCTACATGTTATGAGTAACTTTGAACCTGATCCATCATTGTTGTCTCTTGCTTCGGTATGTTCTTTCATTGATATTCATAGAGACTGATGTATTCAGTTGTCTTACACTTTCTATGTATGTAATATTCGCTTGACCCCTTTACACAACCAATCCAAAATCCCAAGTTAGAGGTGCCTAAAATTTGTGCTTAGCAATCAGTACAAACTTTAGGACAAACAAGAAGAATAAGTATTTAAAGGACCAACTACTAAAGTATGAAGAACAGGTGGAAAAGTCAAAAGAATAGAAGAAGATCTAGCAGGAAAACTGAAAGCGAAAGAAATAATGTGTGAGGAATTGGAGAATGAAAATGTCTCCTTAAAGAGGGAACTACAAAAGGTAAGCACTCACGTAAGCTATCAACAAAATTTTTATATAAGTGTTAGAAAAATAGGATCGCAGAGAAATAACAATAAACAAGATGCAAATATAAATCATATAAACACAATACAAGAGAGGCACCAATATAACGTGGTTCACCCAGGATGGGCTAAGTCCACACAAAAATTGTCAGTCCTTATTATTATTCCATCCAACAAATGAAGAGATACAACCTACAGTACATCCACTACAACTTCATCTTCACTCTCTCCTGGTCTCTCTCACACAATCAGAGATATTTACATTACTACAATACACAACTGTATTACAATGTCTTCCTTTTAAAGAATGATTACCATGGGAAAATACTATGGAACACCGAATACCATGGGCCCATAAATCACCCATTATTCACCAAGTTATGACTATCAAATTACAACATTTTACAAGGCATTTTTTTTATCGAAATTTTTTCTACGAGGGCGCTTCCCCCGAACCCCCTCCAGGGGGTATCCCAAACTAGTCGCCACCCTGCCCCCTAGACCCTCCATGGAGACTATTTTTGGGGGGGAATCCCCCCCAAACCCCCCTAGTCATGGTCTAGGATCCAAACATAGCTCAAACACGACCTCTGAATAAGGAAGATCAAGATCCACAACCAACAATATCCCACTTGGAGACTGATCACAACAACTCCACCATTGTTGCACTTGCTAGACTATGCTCTAAACCTTGGATATGACAAATTTATCATCTTCACCTTCATGCTTGAAGGCCAACTAAAGCCGAGAAGGAAATCAGTTTCTCTATGTTTACTACATTTGTCAACATGTCTACAGGATTCTGGCTAGTGTGTATATTTTCCAGCTTCAACAGTTCATCTTCCATAACAGACCGTATGAAATGATACTTGAGTTGTATATGTTTAGTATTAGAATGGAAGGTTGAGTTCTTTGCAAGATGAATGGAATTCTGGATATCACTATACAACCTATTATTCTTTTACTTATTACCCAATTCCTCTATGAACCTTTGTAACCAAATCATCTCTTTACTAGCCTCTGTAGCAACAACATACTGTGCTTCAATTGTTGAAAGTGCAACATCCTTTTGTAGTTTCAAAATCCAACTTATTGTTGTTCCACCTACAGTAAATACATACCCTATGGTGCTCCTCCTGCTATCTTTATCACTTGCCATATCTACATCAACATCCCTGTAGAATAGTGTCTGAACCTCCAAAACATAATGCATGAGTGGTAGTACCTCTCAAACACCTGAGAATCCACTGTACTGCCTTCCAATGTTCTTTGCCAAGATTGTTCATATACCTGCTCACAGCTCCCACTACGTGTGAAATATCTTATCTTGTGGACACCATGTCATACATCAAGCTACCAACTACTGATGAATAGGGAACCCTGGACATGCAATCTATCTCTTCATGTGTCTTGGGCCACATCTCCTTACTTAGTTTGAAATGGTTTTCCAAAAGTGTACTAACTAGTTTTTCATTTTGCATTCTAAACCTATCCAACACCTTTTGTATGTACTCACCCTGAGACAACGTCAATTTGTGATTTTTCTTCTCTCTTATTGTTCTCATACCAAGGATTTGCTTTGCAACACCCAAATCCTTCATCGCAAATGAATTACCTAACTTCCTTTTGAGCACATTTATATCCTACATGTTAGACCCTACAACAAGCATGTCATCCACATACAATAACAATATAATATATCTTCCATTATCTAGCCTCTTGAAATAAACACTGTGGTGAGAATGGCATCTACTATAACCTTATTCTATCATAAACCTGCCAAATTTCAAATGCCACTGGCTTGGAGCTTGCTCCAGGCCATACAAGCTCTTCTTCAACCTGCATACCAATTTATCCTTCCATTTGACCTCATATCCCTGTGGCTAGTGCATATAAATCTCTTCCTCCATATCCCCATTGATAAAGGTTGTTTTTACATCTAACTATTCAAGATGCAAATATTATACCGCCACTAGACTTAAAATATTTCTACTTTAAGTCATTTTAACAACAGGAGAAAGTATTTCATCAAAATCTATACATTTCTTCTATGCAAACTCCTTTACAACAAGTTTGACCTTGCAGTGCTTCTTTCCTCCAACTTCTTCCCTCAACTTGTAAACCCATTTATTATGTACTCTTTTACTAGAAGGCAACTGAACCAAATCCCAAGTCTGGTTTCTTACCAATGATTCCATCTCCTCATTCATGCTTTGCTTCCACTTGTTTCTAATTTCCACCTGCATTGCTTCTTCATAACATTCTAGTTCACCAGAATCAGTCATCAATAAATAATACAATGAAGGAGAGAATCATTTACGGGGTCTACTTAACCTTGTAGATCTTCTAACGCTTGCAAGAGTTAGAGGTACCCGTTGTTGTTCTTGATTTTGCAGCACCTTTGGAACTTCATTTTCTTTGATTTCATCAAGCACTATGTACTCTATGTTTTCATTTTCATGTTTCTTTCCCTACAATTGATCATTATACATGACCTTTTCATTGAATACCACATCTACTCCTAATGATTTTGTTATTTTCATAATCCCACAAGCGATAACCAAAATCATCAACCTCGTATCTAATAAAGGTACATTTATGGATTTAGCCTCAAGCTTTATTCTATTGTCTTTATCAACATGGACAAATGCTTCACAGCCAAAAGTTCTCAAGAAAGAGTAGTTTAACTTTTTACCTATCCATACCTCCTCTGGAATACCACCATCCAAAGCACTTGAAGGTCCTCTGTTTATTAATTAAACAACAGTATCTACAGCATCTACCCAAAACTGTAAGGGAAACCCTGCATGTAATCTCATACACCTTGCACGCTCCATGATTGTTTTGTTCATCCTTTCTAACACACCAATTTCTTGTGGTGTTCCTGGGACAGTCTTCTCTCTACGAATCCCATGGTATGAATAGTAACTATAAAACTTCTTGCCATAGTATTCACCTCCATTATCATATATAAGACACTTCAACCTTTTTCCTGTCTCATTCTCAACCAAAGATTTCCATTTCTTAAAAGTAGAAAACACATCAGATTTCTATCTAATGCAATAAACCCAAGTATTTATAGTTGCATCATCTATAAAAGTAACATAATAATGAGAGCCACCAAGAGATTGTACCTGATCCGGTCCCCATACATATGTATGTACAAGCTCTAACATTTCACTTTTCTTATGTTTCCCAACCTTGAGAAATTTGACTCTCTTCTGCTTTCCATAAACATAGTTCTCACAAAATTCCAAACTTACCTGCTTCAGATCTGGCAGCAACTTCCTTAAGTGGAGAATTTACATCCCCTTCTCACTCATGTGGCCAAGCCTATGATGCCACAATGTTGTATCTGCTCCTATGGAAGATAAAGAGATAGAAGAGTCAGTATTATGAGGACATAAATACAATGTACCTATCATGTCTCATTTTTCTATCACCATTGATCCTTTAGTGATCTTACACCACCTTTCTCCAAACGTAGATAAACAACCACCATCTCTTGACTACCCTGTTGAGATCATATTTCATTTTATAGCAAGAATATTTCTTACATCTTTCAACATCCATTCACAATTCTTTAACTTTATCCATACCTTACCCATTACAACAATTTTACATGGTTCATCGTCACCCAATCAAACAAGTCCAAAGTCACCTGGAATATAATCATGAAAGAATTTCCTATGGGGTGTAGCATGACATGAAGCCCCTAAATCTACTACCTAGTAATCACTAGTATTATCTAATGCAAGAATCAAATCATCTTGTAACACATCACCTACTACATTTGATTCCTGAGTAGTCTCTTGTTGTCCATCTCCTTTATTCTTTAGAGATCTGCAGTCTTTCTTTAGATGTCATTTCTTTCCATAGTTCCAGCACTCTATCTTTCCAAATCTAGACTTGGATCTACCCTTCCTGGACTTGCTACGATTACCTGGTCTCTTTCCGCTCTCCCTTTGTCTTCCCCTTCTCCCCATGGTCAATGCATTACTTGATGTCTCACCTGTGCTTTTCCTTCACATTTTCTCTCTATGAATAACACCAACAACATCATCAAATTTCAAAGTGTTTGAACCAAAGACAGAGTTACTAACAACCATAACCAAGCCATTCAATATTTCTGGCAATGAGCACAATATTAGAAGAGCCCTAACCTCATCATCAAAGTTCACTTTTATAGAACTTAGCTGACTTGTAATCGTATTAAATTCATTTAAATTATCAGCAACAGATCCACCTTCTGACATCTTCATATTAAATAAACACTTCATTAGAAATAGATTGTTGGAGGTTGGTGGTTTTTCATACATCTTACCCAATGCACTCATCAGACCCTATGTTGTCTTTTCTTTTGAAATATTGAAATCCAACGATCAAGCCAAGCACAACCATATTGTTCCTAGTGCCTTTCTTTCAAGAACCTCTCATTCTCCGTCCTTCATAGTCACCGGTTGTTTTGATTTTCCTTCAAACGATAGGAATAGATCCTTCTGGTACAGATAGTCCTCCATTTGCACTTTCCATAACTGATAGTTTTGGTTGTTAAATTTATTGACCTTAAACTTTCCTTATTCTGCCATTGCTCCCACTCGAACTAGGAACCCTTCTCTCCTACGATTTTATCTACCAAATAGACCTTTGGCTTTGATACCAATTGTTAGAAAAATAGGATTGTAGAGCAATAACAATAAACAAGATGCAAATATAAATCACATAAACACAATACAAGAGAGACACAAATATAACGTGGTTCACCCAATATGGGATATGTCCACACATAAATTGCCAGTCCTTATTATTATTCCATCCAACAAATGAAGGGATACAACCTATAGCACATATGTTGCAACTTCCTCTTCACTCTTTCACAATCTCTCTCACACAATCAGAGATCTTTACAATGCTACAATACACAGCCGTATTACAATGCCTTCCTTTTAAAGAGCAATTACCATGGGAAAATACTATGGAACACCCAATACCATGGGCCCATAAATTACCCATTATTGACCAAGTTATTACTATGAAATTGCAACATTTTACAAGGCATTTTTTTTCAAATTTTTTGCTAAGGGGGTGCTGCCCCCGAACCCCTGCCACATGGGGCTCCCAAACTAGTATTTTCCCCCCCTTAGGCTCCACAACCAACAATAATCTCTAAATTATTGGATGAAATCATTAACAATAAAAGATCAAGTTCAGATAGATATGGGTTGGGATATAAACAAGATAATTGTGATAAGGATTCAAGTTCAATTACACCTAGCTATGAAGTAGGTACAAGGAGATTTGAAGATGTACTTAAGAGTCTTATCAAATAGAAATACAACAGAAAGAATGACCAACAATTTGCTTATGTAAACAAATGATTTTTACCGTCTAGAATACCTCTCACTACCAGGTATCAAACTATCTTTTTGTTGTATTTTTCTTTTGCAACAATTTTGGTCATAAGGATGGAAATCGCAAAGCACTTGCAAACAATAATTTTGAGAGAAATAGAAGTCCTTTCAAGAACTTCAAAGCTGACAATATGAACAAAGAAACTAGAAAGTATAATGAAGTCAGCAATCCCTTTAGTCTTTTGGAAATGGAAATCGAATGCTATCAATGTCACAACTATGGTCATAAAGCTCGAAACTACAAAAACCAATAATTAACTACACACCAGGATGAAACCAAAAGTTCCTTCTAGTAGAAGAAATATCATACAAATATTTGGCAAAAAAGGACCAAAGAACAATGCCAAGAAGAATGTAATATGGCCTTGCATAAGGATCACTAGTATATTGATAATGGATGTTCTAGACATATGACAGAACATAAAGGAAATCTTATAGACTTACAAAGGGAGAAAGGATACAATATGCATTCAAGAAAACAATACATGTCGCAGAAGGAGTTGTGCGCAGAAAGGAACCACGACAGACTGCAAGAAGATACAAGGGAAGCACTAAATATTGAAAAAGAAGAAATGATAGGACAATAAGAGGAAACATTGTTTGGACCTAGCCATAGACAAAGGATGAGCTTCAGTATGATCAGTGCAAGAAAAACAAAGAGGATGATAGGGATGGTTTGTACAGCAAAACAATGAAAAGGAAGTAGAGGATTAAATAAAGAAGAAGGCACACATAGTAAAACGTCTTCTTATACTAATGAAAGCAGTTATTCAAAGTGCCGAGATGGAAGAAGTCACAAAAGAATTTGCGCAGAAAAATATTGTGACAAAAATGGAAGTAACTAATGATGAATACAAAAGCTACACAACTTTCAACTAAATATCAACATCGATGTACACAATGGACATTCAAGTCATTAATTTAAAGGCAAAGAACTAATTTAGACTATAACCTTGCGTCATATTTCAAAAGAAAAATCCAATGAAGCAGCAAATTATAAACCACCTTCATAACACTAATTGTGTAGAAGTCTGATAATGTACATTTCATCATTTAGAATTCACATATTACAAAATCACAACTTGTCCAAAAAGGAGGGAAAGAAGTATTACTACAAGACATATGCTTACAAAATAAGTTTATACTTGTTGCGGCCTTAACAAAATTGACAATATCGCTAACAAACTATGAAAGCTTCAAAACTTTTCAAGACAATGATAAGATCAAAATTGAGAAACAAAACCTTATGTTCATAACCGCAACTTAGTATCTGGAGCATGTTGAGCCTTGTTCAATATTGACTTAATCTGCTTCAATAGACTCGATATTTGTTGTTGTTATTGCTCCATCCTGTCCATGCGCTCCTTGAGAACTGAAAAATCATTGGCGTCATTTCAATTAACGGCTTTCTAGGAATACCACTCTTTCAAATTGTCTTCTTCAATCTTTGTTGTTTGGAACTCCACCTTTTCTTGTAGTTTGGAAAATTCACTTTGTTGTGTTTGAATTGTTTCATGGAGGAATTGAAGTCCTGACATTGTAGAATCAATCAGAAAACTTAACAGTTGAGTTCTACCGGATTTAAAAAGGTACAACTCAGCTCATAACCATAATCAAAATCGGAATATTTACCATCGCATGTGTCTACGACAATTGAAATGACGTGAAAGGACGAAATTTATTTGAACATAAATGACATGATCAACTTTATTTCACGTGAATTAAATTTGCCAGGATAGAGTTTTCATTGTTGCGTCATGCCAAGATCTGTGATGGAAATCCAAGAGATTATTTAATTAATAATGATGTAAATGCATGCTTGGTTTCAACAATCATCCGATCATATGTAATCTGGATGTACATGTGCATTAAAATCCAGAATAAAAAGATAGCATTACAAGGTGAATCTATGAAGGAAGCTAAATAATGCACATGGGAGAAAGTAGAAAGTAAATCTGCAAACAAGATTGCACAACACAAGACTTCATTGAAGAACTAGTATTTAGAAGGAGATCAACTTTACTTGGTATTTATATCAATGCCAAATGGGGTGTTTGTTTAGCTTGATGTTGTCATTGGTGTCAAAGGTATTGTTGAAGTTGGTAATGGCATTGAAATATTAAATTCATTTTGAAGAATTATATAGAAAATATGCGCACAAGTCTAAGCAAGCCCCACCAAACGTGCGCAAGAAGTCTGTGCAAAGTCCCACTGGATATAGGTGTCAACACAAGTATGTTGTGCAATACACTACGCAATCGTTTGCGTTCTATTAAATCCAAAATATTAAAATCCACAAGCTACAAGTCAACAAAGGAATACTAAATGAGGTCCATTCAAGACAAATGTGTGGGTAAACTTATTTGTGAAGAAAGGTAGAAGGGACGCAATTGACATAGAAAATATTTTTCTTATGGATAAATCAATTGAACAAAGAAAAGAAGGAATGGTATAAATAAGCAAAAGATTGAAATGTTTTTTTAAGCTTGGGTGAAAAAGATGTAGTATTATGAAATTCCAAGCTTCGAGGACCAATAGAAATGCTTAGGGGAATCAATGACTATATGACTTGAGGAAGTCCACAAGATTATAGGACAAGGAGAAATACAGGGAGCAGTCATGCAAAAATATAAGGACCATTTGTGAAGATATCAAGGAGATATTGTACAAGGAGTATTTGAATAGAAGGATACAAGGAATGGTCACGCAAAAAGAGTTGGAAATGTGAAACATAGTATGCTCAGGAGTTTGCGCAGAATAGAGGAAACAAATCAAAAAGTGCAAAGTGGATTGGGATGGAGGAATACAATGGCAAATTTATATCTAGGTGGTAGGACAGGGAAAGGACAGAAGATTGGTGTCTGCCATAAGTTTGTTCTTGACAACTCAAGTGATTTCCTGACCACGCAAGTTGGTGCTTTATTACCATGAGTTGGTGCTATAAGAGGGTTGGTGTCCTCATAGGTTGGTGTCTGTAAAACAACAAGTTGGTGCTTTCAAGGGATTGGTGTTCTTGTATAATTGGTGTCATCAAAATCAATGAATGGGTGCTCACACTTGTATTGGAGATTGGTGTCTCCTAACATTATTTGTAATAAGAAGATTATTTAAATATAATATTTCTCTACATATTCTTTGTGCAATGTTCTTTGTATTGAAAATTACTTTTAATAGATGGTATATGTTTTAATAAATGATTACATGGCATAAAAAATGTCTGAAAGGATAAAAAGTTTGTGATATTGATTCACCCCCCCCTCTCAATATCACTTGGGGTTCAATAAAGCTATGGAAGAATTGCATCCCATAATACATGTGGGATAAATAAATTTACATGTCCTTATATAATGAATGGTAATAGGATAATATTACTCAATGATGCATGTGGGATAACTCATTTTACATAATATAGAGAGAATTATGCCTTCCTTTGCTAAATAAGACATCATAAAATATTATGACATCACACTAAGCATCTTCACACTTGCAATATTAACATTACACATTCTACACTCCTCCTTAATGATGACTAGGGATAAGGAACACACATGGAGGAAAAAGGAATTACATTAAAATCCCCCCTTTATGACAACTTCCCAGATTCCCAGCAAATTTTGAATATGCACAAATTTCTCTTTTGTCATGGATTTGGGGAATATATATGTTTATTTTTGTTCCATGGGACAATACTCCAAACAAATAAGCCATCCACAACAATATATCGAATGTAATGAGTATCAAGGTCAACGTGTTTAGTATTGGAGTGATACACTAGATTATACGCAAGTTTAATTTCAATATTATCGTCACATCATAACTCAGTAGGATATTTTTGAACCAATCCAAGATCTATAAGAACATGCAAAATCCACATAGCTTCTCCAATTGCTTCCTTAGTTGCCATGTACTATGCTTCATAAGAAGAAAGAGAAAGAGTTCTCAACTTATTAGTGGACCATGAAATCAGACTTGAACCAAGCTGAAATATGTACCTTGCAGTAGACATTCTATCTAAATTATTGCCTACCCAATCAAAATCTGTATAACCAAGAAGTGAAACTATAGCCCTGCTAGAGTAGGAAACACCATAACGTAGTGTCCCCTGTAAATATCTGAAAATTATATTTGCTTCATTCCAATGGGTTTCATGATTCATTTGCATAAACATCCAGACCCTGTTTACTAAAAGAGAGTGATCAAGCTTGCTATGGGTCAAATATATTAAACTCCCACAAGGTAACGATAAAGAGTAGTATCAATAAGAGGAGTATGACACACAATAGTTAACTTAACCCCAGACTGAAATTGCATTGGTGAATGCTTAGAATCACTCATATGAAAACGTAGCTAGTAAAATTGAAGCATACTTAGGATGAGAAATGAATATACCATCATCCATATCCTAGATATTAAGACCCAATAATAATGCAATAGGACTAAATATTCCATTTCAAATTGATGCTTAAGATTTTTCTTCAATTCCTATATAAATGTAAGCTAGCTACCAATAAGGATTAGATATTCCACATAAAGTACCACAATGAGGACAACATCATCAAAATTTTTAACATATATATTTGGATCAGATATACACCATTTGAAACCATTCTTCAAGAAATAAGTATCAATTATCTCATACCAAGCTCTAGGTTCTTGTTTAAGACTATATAAGGATTTGTTCAATTTGCATACTCATTGTACCGAAATTGATCCTACGACTAGGGCGAGGTCACCCACATACTTGGTTGAGTATAGATTGGTCTAATAAGCAATTCTATAGGCTTAAATATACTCACATAAAGGAAAATAAACCATGCTTCAAGGCTTAAACAAGCAAATACAGATAGATAAGGAAGAGAAAGAAAAACAAGAAGCACACCTTATTTATGAAGGTTGATCCTCACCGCTCCTCTTGACCTTTTCCAATTTGATCCTTAGTGATGATTTCTAGCATGCAAACCATAAACACACACCCTTCCTCAAATATTTTGTCACAAATAAAAGAACTAATTACCATAAAAAAGTATGCATGGCATTAATAATTATGAACAATGCTTCTATGACACATAAATAATATTTAGCAACCAAATACAAAACACATTAATTTGGGGGAGGGAAATATTTTAAATATTTATTAGCAATTGAATGATACAATATAGTTACCTATCCACTATTCATCACCTTTCAAACCGAAGACTAGGTTCCTATGCTCTTGTACACCAATGATCCCATTTCCAATCTTTTGAATGTATTCAAGGGAGAAATCACTTGGATATGGTGACTTCAACGCTCAGGGAGAAAATGATTAGGGACAGGGGTCATTGATATGGAACATGGGATAGATGTAATGCGATGCAATATTCATGCAATATTCCTCCAATGTGATGATGCAATATGGGTGTCTCTCCTCCCATATCATATCATTTTATGATTGATGGAGATAGTTGTAGATGGATACCAATTGGTTTAGAGAGTTACAATCGAGCTCCAAACTATCTGAAACTACCATAACTTCTTTAATTTTCAAATATTTATATTTTTTTCATGATTGTTTGAGGCCCATGCACCTTGCTCAAGAACTTGTAATTCTTCCATCAAAATGTCCTTTACTCGGACTATGTCATAAAAACTGCATCCACTTGGGCCATGCCCAACAGGCCCCTAACACTTACTTGTGGCTTGCATTGAGCCACTCTGACTGGGTTGTTCCATCTGCGCAGCTTCTAAGATGTTTTCTTTTGCAGTGAACTCTTGGAAAGTTGTGCTCAACTTTGCAACTGTATCCTTGGCCTCTTGTTCACACTCCTTGATTGTTCTGAGCATCTCTTATGAGATGGGTTCCGGAAGTTGATCCTTCACCGTATCTTTTTTTCCCCGGAGTTCTTGTAACATCTACTCAATTTATTCCGACAACACAAGTGCTTCGTCTTGCAGTGGATACAACTTTGCTAATGCTTCAGCTTCCTTTTCCCTTAATGCTTCCAATTATTTTTGAAGCTCCCTCTTTTCTACGAACTTCTGGATTCTTTGCCTTGCTGTAAAATCCTTCATATCCACATTCGTTGAATCAAGACCTTTTTCCTTTGATGTACTTCATCCTGGATTTTCTACAATTCTGGTTCTTCCTGCAGCATACCCCAAACCTTGGAAATTTCATCCAGCAGGTTTTGACATCTCGCCACTTCTGTGGAAGCCTTCAGTGCTTCAACACTTTCTTCTTTGTCTTGCTACGAGGTTCCAAATTATTGTTGTGCTTCCAAATCATTAATATTCTCTTTATGGGCAATCTCTATCTCCATCATTTCCCCCTTAAGACTGTCCAAAGTGGAACTAATCTTAAGTATGGTTTCCTCTACCTCTGGCTCTTCGTTACATTTAGGAAGCTTCACACAGACTGCCGAAACTACTTCTTTTACCTTTCGTTGCTTCTCCTGCACATGCTCGATATCCCTAGTTTTCTGTGCACTTTCATCCTTTAGCTCCTTGTAGCTTTCCTCCAGATTCAGATGCTAGTTATAAGATACTAAGTGTCTATCCGAATTTCTTTTACAATGTGTGTGTGCAGATTACGTAACCCCTCTATGGGTAACATCCCAACATTGATTTCTATATGTGTGAGCTGCTTTACACTTTTAGCAAGGTCATCAGTTGGAAATATAACATTTATCAGCTCAATTCTCACTAGCCGAGGTCTCATGTTAAAAGCAGGAGCCTTCCTTTTCCTTTGGATTGATTCTCCTAAACGATCATCAGAATCTAGTTCTTTCGCCAAGTCTCGCTGGACTTGTTCAACTCTTGCAACCAAACTCTTCAACATTGCAAACATTTCCATCATGCATGTTTGAGCTGCCTCTTCCTTGCTCTCTTTCAATGCAAGTGTTTCTTTGATATATGTTGATACTGTAGTTGCAATGCACTCATAGTCATCGTCGTCCAACTGCGAATCTAGTGGAGGATTAGTAGCTTTGGTCTTATTATTATTTTGTTTTTTCAGCATGGCTATGTCGGGTTCCTTTCTCTTCTCGCCTGCTCCGTGGCTAGGTCCTGGGTTCTGGGCACTTATCGCATCATCACCTTCGGCTTCTACATCCTTCGCTTCAATTTCTTCGGAAGAGGTGATCAACATGGCTAGCGCATCTACCTTCCATTCTGGTGGCCAGTATTCCATTATCAATTCGATCTTTTATGCATCAAGCTGATACAATCGTTCATACCATTCAGGAGGTGTGACTAACGCTCGCGGCTGTGTGTAAATAAAATGCATCCCGGATTTGAACGTCATCTTCTGGATATAGAGATCTGTCACTTACTTGGTAACGCACAGATTCTTCTGAATGACTTCGCATAACTGCTCATAGTAGATGAGAAACTGCAAGTTGTTTAGCCTTTGGAGATCTAGCTTCGATTTTTCCCACATGTTGGAAAACCTTGGTCCTCGATAATCCCTAGGGAATACCGGTAGACTTTACTAGTAGTGAGGATGTTTCCACCCTACAAAGGTAATCAACACTCGTAACCAACTATAGTTGAATGCATTTCCATTCTCTTGTGTGTTGTAGACTTCTTCTAAAAACTCGTTCCACAGGTAGCCCACCCAATTGAACTGAAATCCACCCTTAGCTTTCGTAGCTAAGGATACTGCACCAGCTGATACTTCATTTGGCCTGCACTTCCTCAGGACCCTTCCTGCGAGGAACTGAAATGTAAAGCACAAGGATTTATCACTAATTCCTGCAGTCACATAACAATGAATTCCTTTACTCAGGACGAATTCATCCTTTATGTGCACAGCCAATTCTTTATATTTTCTTTTCCCCACGAACTCATCAGTAGGATTGACACCCCTTTTACATAGCTTCGTGATCCGAGCAATGAGGTCAATGTTAATATCCACCTTGCGGTCCAACCATAGATACCCCTAGTGCGTGCATGACAGTAGCGTGCGCACCACGACATTAAGCTCATTACTTCGATCAAAATGTGGGATCCACAACAGATTCAACAGGCCATTTTGGTTTAATGGCACAGCCCATTCCTGCGGAATAACTATCGATTGCTTTGTAGCTTCATCGTAGTTCCTGTACATATATTGATTCAGCTGGAATTGTGGAAACTTATCTTCCAACAACAAATCATATACGGAAAATTTGCATTTTGGAATTTTACCTAGCAAATTCTTTTCAAGCCGCACATGGCTTGACATAGGTGGCAGGGGAATATCATACTGCGTGTTCTTGATGAGAAGCACGTCTGGTGCGTCGACTCTTCTCGGACATATTTACTCTAGAATCAACCATATTGGTGTTTCCTGGTTCTCTGGTGGTGGAAGTAGCTTTCAATCACTCGCGGCCTTTGGCTCTCCCCGGTTAGTGGCCTTGTGCTTGTCTTTCTTTTGATGCGATTGATTCCTCGGTGAATTCCTGGATGAACCACCATGTTCTGGGACAGATGGCTTCATGGGCGTCTTCATAACTCCTTGCAAACTAGAGCGTATGAAATCACTCAAAACTTCTTCTAATGTCGGCTACTCAGACATATACTGTCGGGTAACTATCGCTTTCAACTGGTAAACACTTCAGAGATTTACAAGCAATAAAAACTGAAAAAATTTGCGGTAAAACCGGTAAATAAGCAGTCCTTACTATTTATAGGCATCTCACCACTACGATGTGCCCAAAAACGTCTATCTTAGCATTAAATGCTATGTCTGTTGTCCAAATCTACCATAGATTTTGGTCCTTTCCTTTCATTGAATGCGTCTTCAACGGACGAATGTGCCTTAATTACATAAATATGCGGTTTCCAAAAATAATGTAGAACGGCTACTTTTTCGACTGACAAATGTAACGGTTAGTTTTCCTTAACTTCGCGAGCGGTCAGGAAACTACAAGGTTCACTGCGCATTCCTCATTGCTAAGTTATAACTTCGTAGCGTGATCTCTCTTTGTTAGCGGATATGTGAGTTGCGAGGTTCACTGCGCATTTCCCTTTCCTTGATGTGAACTTCGCAGTTCTAACTTTCTCTTTCTTCGCAACTTAGCTTACTATGTGTGCTTGAGAACACAACTCCCATTTGCATGAAAACTTTGCATTTTACCAAAATTATGTGCAGAATCTTTATTCTGTCATTCCTAGTGTCCAGTTTCAACTACACATGACACTTGGGAATCTTTTTCTCCAGATTGATCAATTGATGTCTAGGGGAGTAGGACTATCCCTGTAGGGATTTAGTCTATTTCCATTAATGAGTGCTAGTATGTTTTCTACTAGCAAGGTAGCTAGCTTAACTGTGCTACCATTAGTAACATGTTTGAAAACATATGGTCCTAACCAGTGCATTTTAAATTTTCCATGGAATTTCATGAAATTACTATCATAGAGGCGAACAAGGTATCCTACATGGAAGAATTTTTACTTGATATGCCTATCATGCCATGCTTTTTCTCTGTCTTTCTGCACTTGTTGGTGAAAACCAACAATGAAATGATCTTCTTTTAGCCCAACTAAGTGTCTCTTCGTCAGAAATATCTATGAATGCTGCAATCCTCAAGCTTGGGACTATGTATTCCATTGGCATAACAGCTTCCTATCCATATGCTAACTTGAAAGGTGTGTAACCTATCAACTTCTTGCAGGTTTTCCTATATTCCCATAATACTGCTGGTATTCACAAATCCCAATCATCCATGTTTGTATTGCATACCTTGGTCAATGCATTTTCCAACACTTTGTTAAAAGCTTCAACAATGCCATTAGCTTGTGGATGATATGGTGTGCTCTTCTGATGGTAGATATGAAATTCTTCTGTCGGAGGTTCAATGGTCTTGTTCAAGAAATGAGTTCCATGATTTCTCATTAGGATTCTCGGACATCCAAACCTTGTTAATATGTTCTCAAATATGAACTACGCCGAAGTAACTGCGCTACAGTCCTTCGTTGGTTTTGTCTCTTCCCATTTGGTTAGATAATCTGCAGCTGTGATAATATATCTTGAACCAGTCCGCTTTACTGGTGGGTTAATAGGTCCCACAAAATCAATAACCCACTTATCAAATGCTTGCAAGGTCAGTTGTGGAATCAATCGCATATGATCTCTACGAGATAGTTTCCCTGTCCTTTGGAAAACATCGCAACTCCGACAATGTTCCTTTGAATCCTTGTGTAACGCAGGCCACCATAGTCCTGCTCTTAAAATTTTATGCGCAGTAGCTCTTCCTGCTTAGTGGCCCCTAGATACCCCTAAGTGTGCTTCAAAAACTATCGTCGATTTCTCATGCTCTAGTACACATCTGTGCAGCACTTCATCTAGTCCTAGCTTGTATAATTGGACTGCAATTATAGTGAAATCCGCTTCTTTTAAAACCAATTGTTTCTTCTGTTGCGTAGTAAACTCTATGGGTGCTAGACCTGTAGTCAGGAATTTGATGATATCCTTGTAGTAGTCACATTCTATATGAATATCAAATAACTGTGCATCTGGTAGACTATCTTCCAAGTTACTAGGTTCTTCGCCTGAATCAATTCTGGAGAGGTGGCCAGGTCCTGAATTCAATATACCTAGCTTAAGAATGATTTCAAAATCATACTCCTGGAAGAGTAATAGCCATCTGCATATTCTCCCCCCTAACACTGGTTTATTGATCAGGTACTTCAAAGCTGAATGGTCAGTAAACATACATAAATGTGAACCTAGCAGATAGTGTCTGAACTTCTACAACGCATACATCATAGCTAAGCCTTCTCTTTCTGTCATGGTATAGTTATTTTCTACTAAAGATAGCTTTGTTCTTGAGAATGCGATGGGATGGTCGATACCTCCCTCTCATGGTTGATCTAGCACGATGCCCGACGCTATGGATGAAGCATATACATGTACATGCAATGGTTTACTCCAATATGGAAAAACTAGGATTAGTGCAATAAACATTCTTTCTTTCAATGTATCCAATCCTTTCTGATAGTCTTCAGTCCATGTGAACTTCACTTCTTTCTTTAGTAATTTCTCCCTAGGCGTAGTGATCTGCGCATATCCTTTGATGAAATCTCTGTAGTAACCTGTGTGTCCCAGTGTAGTGCGTAGTTGTTTTACTGAATTAGGTGTTGGTAGATTCACAATAACTGCGATCTTCGTTGTATCAACCATCAGTCCTTGTTTACATATAATGTGTCCCAATAGAATTCCATAAGGAACACATAAATTACTCTTCTTTAGGTTCAAGGAGATCTGATGTTGTCTACAGTTCACTAACATCATTCTTAAGTTTGCATAATGGTTCTTCAGTAAACCAAATATAGTCCAATCATCAAAATACATTTCTACGAATTTATGGATAAAATCCTTAAATGCAACAATAACTACTCTTGAAAAGATGGCAGGTGCGTTCTTCAACCCAAAGGGCATAATTGTGTATTGAAATGATCATGTTTCTGTAGAAAAGGTAGTCTTATGTCTGTCCCCTGTAGCAATTATGATATGATGATATCCAAAAAATCCATCAGTGAATGAGTATGCTTCATTTCCTCCTACATTATCTTGTACTTCGTCTATAAATGGAGTCAGAAATGGATCATGCAGTGAAGCGTCATTTAAATTTCTGAGATCTACATAGATTCTGATTTCACCTTTAGCTTTCTTATCCTGTATAACCATAGGACTTACCCATTCTGATTCTTCCACTGGATCAATAATTCCTGCTTCAAGCATCTTATCGAGCTCTTCCTTTACTGTTTCTTTGTATTTAGGATTCAGTCTATAGGGTCTTTGCTTGATAGGCTTCGCATCTGTGTTGAGAGGTATTTTCATAACTCCGAAGTCACCTAAAATGCCTTTCATTTCAGAGAATTTGGTAGGAAATAGGTCTTAGTATTCGCGCAATAGGTCTGCTATCCGTTCCACTATTTCTTCATCCCAGTAATCTCCTATAGAGGCGAACTTCGGTTCTTCATTGGTACCAATATTTACTTTTCGGGTTTTTATAGGATTACTCAGATCTGGAATATCTAAATAAGGTCCTTCTACTTCGCGTTCTCCTTCAGACTCAGGGATGTTTACATTGCATGGCTCTTCATATTTGTCTCCATCTAATGCGACATTGTAACATTCTAGGGCATTTTCTAACTGTATTTCCCAATTAGGTTGTCCATACCCAGGTATCGGTGCATCATTGAATACCTTCTGCTTGATTATCTACAAAACCTCATGAATACTTGGACAATCATCCTCAAAGATGAAAGTCGCTTGGAAGCTCTTTGTAAGACTAGACCATTCCATTGTTCCTCTGTGAAGTTCTGTCTCTATGTACCAATTCTTTGGAATTTTCTCTAATGTGCACAAATAGGTGAACCCACTCTTCTTGCGATCTATGTGTCTATGCTTTCAAAAAAAATTCTATGTGATCTCTGGGATTAGTTTGTCCATTATATTTCACTTGCACAATCTCATTTTGTTTTGTGAATCTGATTTCCATCATGTGCTTACATTATTCCCATGTAGTTAGGTTTTGCTTATGCGCAACCCACAATCTAGCAAGTGTGGAGCGCAGTGCTATGTCTAAAGCTGCTAACTTATGTTCATCTGACACTGATATAAGATATTCTTGAAAAAATGCATGAATATTAATCAAGCCATCATAATTAGAAAATGAACTTACCTCTGTTCCAATCCAGCGTAGTGACTTGGTGAGCTTCACACATCGTCTTACTAATACTTCGTCTGATACACAAGAACTGTCGCATCTCCAACTCAATGTCGCATCATCTATAGGATTTATCTAGTTGGCTTGATTCACTGTCATCTTGTAAATATTATCAAGGTCTTGAGCTCTGCATTCTTCTCTAACTTGTTCAATATATCTTGGTCCTTGTGCAGGATCCAAGGGTGCGATAACCTTGATATCTGGTCCTTCAAATATCATATGTTTTTTCTTCAAATTGATAATCGCGAGGTTATCAATTTCCCAATATATCCCCAATAATTCAGGATATGGATTTCTATCATCTATGATCTCAATAACTTCGAAGTTTGCTTTACTTTGCACGCCATCAATGTTAACAAGGAAATTCGATAATCTCCCAAAAGGTAGATTGTTGATTGGATAATCTCAATTGTATCAGTGACCATGATAACTTTGGATTACCCATCTGTTCCCATGTCTTCTTCGTCAAGACATTCAACTATGAGCCTAAGTCAAGAATTATCTGGTCCATTTCAAAATCTCCAATCTGCGCATTTAATCTCATCTCTCTTCCATTCCTTCTATGACTTTTGATATGGTGAACTGCGTATGTGTGTCATTTATGGAATTATGCTGCTCATAATGCCTAAATAGGCTTTGTAACTCTTCTAAGGAATTTCCATGCTTTAACAACTTGATGCAGCTCTGTAGGAATTGCGCAATAGGAAATAAGGATTCTGTTGCAGTGCATGATCCATCATATGAACTTGGCATATCAATCACAGTCGTTGGTTCACTTCGCAATGGGATTCTTGGGATTACAGGTTCTGAACTCTGTAAGACTTTTTTGGTTTCCATGTAAGCTTCTTTCTCTTTGTTAAGGCTGAAGGGAGGCATTTTTCCAGTTGCTTTTCTTATCCAAGCCCCTTCAGTTGGCTGTTGTTTTGCGGTGTTATCCTCAGAATTCAAAGCTTCAATTTGATGATATCTACCTATCGTAGCTCCGCTTTGTGTCACAACATGGATGTTGCGATATTTATTTCATTTTTTAGTTGCGATCATATGAATGTTTTGATTCTGTGCTTCTAGTCTTCTTTCTTGCATCTTTCCTTGCAACACAGGGCATGCTTCAATGACATGGTCGAATGAGTGACAGTACTTACAGGTAGTACATGTATTTGTAGATTATCTAGCTAGATGTCCTATTTGAGCGCAGTTATAACATACAATATGACCTCTTCCTCATCCTTGGCTAGTGTTTCGCCTCTTCCTCTGAATCTGCCACGTCCTTTGTACATTCCTTGATCATACTGTGCATTTTCATTATTGTTCTGTGTCTCTCCTTGAACTTTGTAGACATCGTGTTTCCTTTCTATCATGAGATCATATGCTCTACAGTTGCAATCTCCATGGCCAATTGACTTACAGAATGTGCAGTACAGGTTCTTTGGTGTTTGCACATATTTCTGAAGTAGATAACAGTCTTCTGGGAGATGTCCTCTACATCAGAAAATTTCACACCATGGACCTTGCCGTTGATTCAATGGGTTCGGTGCTCCACTAGCGATGTAATCTCGGAATATAGGGAAATCTTCTTTCGAATGTCCTTCTCCTTTACATTTAGTACACCAAACCTCTTGTTTGGTTTTCTTTCCTTTCTTCATATCTTGCAACTGCAATGTTAAGTTTTCTAGCTGGGTCTGTATCTGAACCATCCTTGCGTTAGTTTCTCCTATAGGTGAAGCCTCTAGTTTCATTACAATCTCTAAAGCCCCTGTCTGCGAAGTAATCTTCTGTTGCATAAGTGATAATCTGATATGGGGAAACATCGCAACTATGAACCATTCTTGATGTTGTTGTGGTGCTATGTCAAAACTTACTTGGTCTAACAATGCTTTAAATTTCTGATCAAACTCCCATACAGTCTCATTAGGATTTTGTTTGATTTCTTTTAATTGTGTGATGCATTGAGATTCTGACTTAGGTTTCTTAAACTCTCTTATCAGCACTCTTCGGATCTCTAGTAGTGTTCTATTTTGTCCACCGGAATATTTCATGAACCATGTCAAGGCTCCGTATCTAAATGTAGTAACTAACTGAGCTTGTCTTACAACATCGTCCTGTACTTGCTTAAAATTCCATACTGCTTCATAGAGAAACCAGTGTTGCTCTAGGTCTTCTAAACCAGTTCCTTTAAATATCGACAGCTTAATGTCATATGTCATCCTTCTTCTAGGAGGTGTAGTATTCTAAGGTGGATTAGGTATGCTACTACTTGGATGATTCTAAGTATTAACTCGTGCAGTGTTACTACTACTATTGTTCTGTGAACTAGTAGTATTCCTTTCGTCAATTGGAGGTTTTTGCGGAGTGATAGGCTCATAGGGATTCGGTCTAGCTCTGTTTCACTATCATACTCATGCTAATATGAATATCTGATACCTCTTAACTTAGTTTATTGGGGTATGCGAGGTTCAGCTTCAGGAGACCTCTTTCTAGTGCTAGGCTTATATCTTTTGCCACTTCTCAAGGTGTAAGTATTTTCCTCATACGCACTATCTGTATTACTAAACATTACAGACTCAAATTCCTTGGGATTTTATTGCATTCTTAAGACACTTTTTTCTGCTAACAGCATTTTGATATTCAAACTGAGATTTTTTAGGTACTTGCCTCTGAACCCTTTGAATAAATTCCTTTCTGCTTCATTGTAGGACTTCAGAGTGTCCACAACAAATTCTGTAACATAGCCTTCTAGCACGCTATCCAGTCAAAAGTCTACTCCTCTTGAAATTGGGCTATCAACGTCTTTAAGCCTCTGAATCAGCTCCGGAGTCCACTCTGTAGGTTCTCCACCTTGAAAACAATTCTTTTGTTTTGCAAGTCTTGATATCCACTCATGTAGCTCGTAACTGAAACATGTGAAGAAAACATCATGTATGTCATAAAATAGGTATTTCTGTAACCAATCTTTCGTAGATAAGCGCAGATGTCTGTTTTCTTTCTTCGTGAACTCCTTTTCTGTCTTGATCAGCCAATTTTCTATCTCTGTCTTCTCGGGATTCCAATTATCAGAGCACATCACGAGTTCAAGTGCAGAAATGGAAGCATTTGTTGGCTTGTAACTATATATTTCCTTAACTTACCCAGGTTCTGCGTAGTTCAGAACCAACAAAACCCCTTTACACTGGTCCTTTCAGCAACAACCTGCAAACAGGTTGAGGTCTCACCCAAGGCGAATTTATGGGGGACTATAGAAGCAAGTTTCTGTAATCAGGTGATGCGCGGTTATGGGACTGGCTCTCGCAAATTTATCCTAACTTCACATATATCTTTTATGCTACTGCGCACATATGTGACTATGCACCTCGTAAATACCACGATGCATTACAACAATGCAACTCTAGGACTGCGCTTCTATGCAGTTACAAATATTACAGAATTCGCTGACTTAGTGTTAGCTATGCAGCTATGCATTCAACATATTCAGAACTACTTGCACATTCAGTTATATGTGTTCGATACTTAACATATTATTCTCATCAACCATACATGTGAAAATACATATAAAAGCATGAACATACATAAACATAAACATAAGCAATCTCACAGATTCAATCGCACAACACAAGTATTTACATGGTTCACCCCCAAGATGAAAGCTACGTTCACAAGAACCATTTTTTATATTAATGGGAAGGGTCAACACCAGTCTGCGCACAAAGCTGCAGACTCTTTTGTACAATGGGTCTCTGTGCACACAGCTGCAGAGCCTCTTTCTCTCTAACAATGTCTTACAATATTCAATAATAATTGACTCAGACAACAACCCAGACCAACCCTTCCCTTTACAAAATTGCCCCTTTTATAGACTATTCCCGAAGGTCACATCTTTACAATAATTGTGGGTCGAAACCCCATAGTACCCTTAAACCCCCAAAACGGCGCAGTTACCCCGCTAACCATACTTTTCCATAACTTCTCAGCTACTTTTCTGTCCTCGGTCGTCCTTTGCGCCGCTTCCTTGGCTCTAACGCTCTTCTGAAAACCTCTCGCTTTGACCGCACGGTGCTGATAGTAACATGACGCGTCCTGTACACCATCCTGTCTCTTTACTTCTTGTACCTGCAGCTCGATAGTCCATTGCTTCTTCCTTAACTGCTCCAACTACTTCATTGATCCTTAGTGCTTCACATTTACTAAGGGGACATATCCTTATCTATCACTTAATCTTGCTCCCTGCCCTGCTCCCGTGAATTGCGGAGTTGCTTCTCCCAAAATAGGATGACCTTAGGTCTCACCTAACTTGTACTTCTGCCATCAAAACATCCTTTACTCGGTCTACGTCATCAAAACTGCGTCCACTTGGGACGCTCCCAACAATGTATGTCATTTTGTATTGTCAGTTAGTTGGTAGTCTTTTGTACTTGACTCATACCCATGTTGATATTTCGTTTTACTTTGGTCTTGCTTCCCGGTATATGCAAATGCCCCATGACAATATTTGGAAATCGGCAAAAGGATACTTTGGTATATTTGGTGTATAGTTCAATTTGGGATTCATTATAATTTAGGGGAAATCCTTTGTTGGTTGGTTTCATTGATTTAGATTAGGTTGGTTACCCTAATGATTGGAAGTCTACTAGAGGTTATGTTTTTCAGTCTTGGTTCCAGACATGTCACTTGGGCATGTAAGAAAAAACAAGCTATTTCTCTTTCTTTAGCAGAAGTAGAGTATTGAGTTGTAGTTAATGCAAGTCAAGAATCCTTATGGATTTGACATATCTTTTCAAATTTTGGGTTCAAGCATCAACATCAAACTACCCTCTAGTATGGAAATCATAGTGTGATCAAGTTCACTGATGTGGGAGAATTCAACAAAATATCTAGGCGTAGGGAAGCAAGCATGATTCCAATTGAGGATCAGAAGTTCCAAAAACGAGCTATAGTTTTTTGCGAGAGTTCATATGCATGTCAGTGTTGGAAGAATACATGGAGGATAAATATCATGCATTCACTGAGATATCAAAGGCATGTGTATCCATCCAATCAGTGGAGGAAAGAACCTAAAGGAGTATTGGTATTGTTTTGTCAAGAGAGACCATAACCATTCAATAGGTTATCTAGAGTGACCCCATCGATTGGATCAAGCAAAATCGGAAGTCGCTGTATTTGTGATGCCTCATTGGAGGCCATCCATTAGAGAATATTATGGATAAATGCAAACTGGGAAGGTTGATCGAGTGAATAGTTTTGATGTATTGGGATGCGACATGGAAGAAGTTGGGAGATCAAGAACGGGTTATCATTAGCATGGCATCAGAGTTGTCACACCAGAATAAACTCATCAAGAGTTGTTGGATAAGGAAGCCAAGGTGGAGATTGGTCAGAGAGACATGGCATTATCAAAGGAAATGTATCAAAAGGGAATGCCGAGGAAGGAGAATCCAATAGTGCTTTGAGGAGATGGCATTGAAAGGTGCCACATGAAGATGATCTGAGCTGTCGAGGATCGATGTCTTATAGTATATCAGATCATGGATATTGGAGTACCCATAGAGAAGGAATGGATGGAGACCCAAGAGAAAGCAAGCTGTCAAAAAGGGATTCGAGAGCATTGAGGATACATAGATATTGAGAAAATGTGATGGTCGAAGGATCTAGTAGGAACATATTTGGAGGATGGATTTATGAGAGTTGGTATGGGGAAATGTTGAGGATCCGAGGAAGGATAATACCCATATATTCGAGGAAGTTTTGGGTGTAAAGCAATGATCTCAGCATGATGGTGTAGTAATGTGAAGTGATGGGAATAAATCATCTAAGAATGATGTGAAGAGGAAGCTTCTTGATGGAATAATTAAACCTTTAAAAGAAGAGGGAGAGACCAACGGAAGGGATAATTGGGAAGAGAGGATTCTATAGAGCAGATGCAGAGAAAATTATCCAAAGAGTGAGAGACAGAGAGGAAGTCTCCTGAGTAGAGAGGAGAAGAGGCATGGACGAGTAGAGGCACACAAGAAAGCTAGGTGCAAGCTAAGAGAGCAAATCATAGACTCTGATGTGTATGTAGCACCTAGATGATACTGAGACCAACACATTGGAGGGAATTAAGTGTGTGAGGATTTGAAGGGTCTTAGAACCCTTTTTTAATGAATTGCAAACTTGAGACATAATTGTAAATTACATGCTATTTTTCATAATAGAAGAAGGGTTGACCGAGCTCCTGCTGTATGAATGAATATGTGTTTGTGTGTGTGTGCGTGTGTGTGCAACTTGTATTGTGCATGACCAGTTGAGAGTCATTTTCCCTTGTGCATAGGGAAAACTGTTGTGCACTCTGGCCTGCAACACCTGAGAGATGGGGTGACCCACGTCACTCACCAAATATGAAGTTCAAGATCATCACAACAAACACATTGAGTTACAAACACATTTCACCAGAAAGGTTAGTGAGGATCGCATTCTCAAAGTTATCTTTTTCCCTACAAATGATCAAGTTGCAAACATCTTCATACTAAATAAAATTTGGGGTCTAAAATGGGCCTTATAAGAAAATGAGTCATTGATGAATTGGAATTCGAGAAGCAGTAGAATTTCAAGAAAATGAGTCAACCATAGTGGTTGACTTGGCATATTTGTCACAAAAATACTACTTTTTAATTGGTATATTTAACTTATATCCCTGTAGTTTTACTCAAATTTTGAATGGGACCACTCATTGTATGTGGAATTCTATTTTGCATCCAATGGGTACCCACAATACATACTTTTGATGAACACGCCCCAAGAAAAACAAGAAATACATAAAAAAAAATCGTGTTACACCAAAAACAAGAAATGCATAAAAAAACATGTTACTTGAATGTGCTACTAGGCATAGGCTCTAATACCTCCTTCTCTTATTATGTCACCCTTGTAAATCCTTCAATCCTATCCCAAGTTGTTCTTATGGTGGATGTTAGGATATTTAGACACTTAAGAGCTTAAGAGTTAGTTACGACCAACTTGGTCCAATATATTTTTTGGTAAAGTATGTTTTTTTATTATGCATTAGTATGCATTTTCAGTATGTGATATCTTCTAGGCATAGAGTGATCCGATGGTTTATCTTCACCTTATTATTAATGACTATTAATCCATGGCTTAGCACCCGATTGGTCCATGATCTCTATTTAAAGGGCATGGAAGGTCATTTGCTTGATGATCGAATGTGAAAAACTCTTATGTAAATTCATTTACTTTTGCATTGATACATTGTCTCATGTATTTGTTTGGTTGGGGATGTGGATTGTTTCCCTCTTTGAGGTTTTTAACCACGTAAAATATCATTATGTTAATCTACGATCTATTTGTGTGAGAAGTTGCTTAAGGTGTTCAACCTTAGTGTTAAGTCTTCAGGATCTTCACTGTGTAGAAGTTTAGAACATAAGTCTTAACACTATGTTTCAACACTATGAAAACATCCATACTTGGTATTCGACCTTGTTTACATTGTTTTAGTCGAACAAATTGATTAACTAATTTTAGCAACAAAACATTCTCAATTGGTCCAAGTCGAACTTCACCATAGTCAACTAAGGAAGACAAAGGAGACTTTACCAAACCCAAGGACGAGTTACCGTACTTTATTGAAGTCATATGGAAACTATGAATACTAGGAGATTCATATGCACAATCTATCCTATTCACCTCAGTTACACAATCATGGGAATGGGTATTTCCCAAAGTTTGTGTCCAACACTTTTATCCCACACGAGGACTAGTCACTTTTATCCCTCATATGTTTGAGTGGATGTACTTTATTTTTAGCAAATGAAGATGTCATTATGCGGCTTATCAATAATCAGCTCAATAGGCTGAAATTGAAGAGCACAACGTCTAATCTGAAATCATATATTTATTGTTTTATTCAATTCATTTTACAATTCAATATGGAAAAGATTGTGAAAGTGAGTGGGTTAGTGGAACATTAGACCATCACCTGGAAGAAATCATGTAGATCTGGAAAGGGACAACTGTGAGGAATGTGGGGCGATACTTCTTACTTTAACGTTAGACCATAGCGTCATAAGCACTAAGAAGAAACCGTGTAGATCTTGAAAGGGACAGCTCTGAGTAACGTGTGGAGATACTTCCAGCAGCTGCAGGTAGGCGCTTAGTGGAAATAAGCGGCCATTTTCCTTACGTTCCTTCCCTTAAAATAACTCTCGTAAGCACATAAATTCATTCATATGTAGAAAATATATCTTCTTATTAAGAAAATCTATAATAAAAAAAGATAATGGTTTGTCATTGTGATGATGTTTGTGGAATTTCACTTTATTTTAGTTTATGAATATAATAATCTTAAACAAATGAAATTCTAAAAACAATATCACGATAACAAAATATATTATTAATTAAATTTAATTTAAAACATTTATAAATAAAAAATGGAACAATTAATATTAAAAGTTGAAATATTATATCTTATCTATTAAAAGTTGAAATATTATATCTTATCTTGTGTATGGGATATATTGTAAAATGAGCTTTTTCTTCATGGTGACTTTTTATATATTCATTCTTTATTTTTTGAAAATGTGAATTTACTTTTTTTTTAAATTTTATATTATTTTGAGAATTTGGTTCATAATGATAATGTTGATGTTGATGATAGTTAACGTCCACTTACACCAATTTCGATTTATTATATTTTAACAAAGAAAAGTAAGGAACTAGTTGGTTTGTTTTAGAATTTTATTTTTGTGAAAAAAAACCTTGAACATGACTATTTCTAAATTACTATAATTTTGATAAGATAGAAGGTTAGAAAAGTTCATATTATAACAAAAATCTTGAAATAAAGATCTTATGTGGATGTACGTAGGGCAATTTAAGAGAAAATGTTTTTTATATCAGTACTCATAGTCTCACAAATATGACAAATGTCTAACACCTTGTTTCACTATGCAACTCATGAGAGTTCGTTCTTATAATTTTAGCTATGTGGATCTTCTTCTTTATGCTAGTTAAAATAGAGAGATCATTTTAATCTTCAATATTATGGTTAATGACCTTTGTTAATGCTTGAATTTCAAACACATGCAATAGTTTAGCTAATATTGCAGAAAGGCGTTATCTACATACATCATGCAGCTCATTGAATAAATCCTCATTAGATCCAAAAAATAAATTGAGCCCTAAAATGTCAAAGGCAGTTAGCACAGAAAATCACACAGCTAAAAGCACTAGACACCCGCGCTATTCACATGACCTCCTTGTTCAGCTACATGATCATACTTGCATGGATTTTCCTTCGAAAACCACGTGACTATCAGAGAGGTGGGACCACCTACTTATGTGGTGCATTTAAGGCCCAAAATAGCTCTATTGGCTTCGAAATTCAAATGAGACTCCTCACATGCTTGGGAGCATTCAATGGCCACCCTCATTTACTTGAGGAACCGGCAGGGGAATTTTTAGGGGCAAAATTTCGTCAATTGGCTATTTTCGAGTTTGTTTTCAAAAAATAAATTCGCTATTTGGTCATTTTTAGTGTCTAATATCGCCTATATTTACATAAAATATGTTTTTTTATTATAATATTTGCCAAAAATTACAAGTTTCAGTTGTAATTGTATTTTTCATATTTTGAATTTTCTCCTACCAATCTATATATATGTTTTTTTTCAATCCAAAATAATTGCCTAAAATACTAAACTTAAATATACGTTTATAATCCTTAAAAAAAATTGGGAACCAGTTTAAAGGCAAGAGTGTTCATATTTGGATCTATATTTTTCTTGGCCTCCATTTGGCTTATAAAAGGAATCCATGGGCATGGATTCTATAGGAGAAAATCATAGCAAAGTTATGTTGTTGGAATTACATTGAGAGGTCAACTTTGAATCTACTTCTTACATCAAGTTGGCATGCAAAAGCTCCCTTGCTTAGTTCCTCTAAGAAGCAAGTGTTTCTCCATTTTTTTATGCTAGTTATCTTGCAATTGTGTTGACAAAAATTACCTCCCTAAGGGATATTGTTGGCTTCCCTTTGAATATTTCACCTCCTAGGTGACACCATTGTATTTAGTTGGACCATTATGCAATAAACATTTGGTTTGACATACTCTTGTTCTATTTTTTTTTTGCTTGGCACTTTTCCCTTTTATTTTTTGTTAGTTTTATTTTATCACTCCTTTAAATTTTGCTTTGCCATTTGGAGTTTTTTTACCAATTCATAATTCACAATACTGGGTTCTTCCTGTAACTTCAAGGATTTCACCAAATTTCGGAAGGTTGTCCACCCTTGTGGTTATTTTTCCCACAATAATATTTATGGTGACTCCACTCACATTTTTTTTCATTACATTATATATAGGTTGTCTTTTACTAGATAACTTATTTTGGGTTTTGTGCACGTGTGGGATCTTATTGTCTAGCCTCTCAACATGCATGATTCAAAAGACCTAAGTCTGGATTGATCATTTTATCAGTAGAGCAGTTCCTGGTGCCCCAATCACGCAATATAGCATGGAAATCTCTTCGACAACTGCACTAGTGACATAGTTTAACTACTTTGTAAGTTGCATGGTAAATTAGCGTAATCCATGTAACACTATACTCGTTTTATTAGCGCCTCTATGGGTCCAATACCCATGCGACAATTGCATTGTTTTTTGTTTATCTTCCTTTTTCACAGTCAGTGGTAGTTTCAACGACTTCCTAATGAACTAGGAAATTAACAACTCACATGCAGTTTGATTTTATTTAGTAATAATTTACATCACTTATCTCAAAATATGAAGTAAATAAGTGACTTCTTCAATACTATTTAGTCTAAAATACTTACAGGTTTTTAACGGACCTTTTAGTACTCACTAGTATCTGAATGATTATGCTTGCCATCTCATTGAAATGGTTAGACTATGCAATATGATTTGACTACCTCTAGTTAGATATCTCATTGCTTCTTTCTTATTTCTTTGGTTTATGCAAAGATAGTTTAGCTCACATTCTCACACAAGCTAGGGACCTAAAGACTCCAAGGTGAATCCATGAAGCTGGGTAACACCTTTTGGCCAAAAGTGACAATGAAAGTCCATTTTTTTACTCATTTATTAAATCGAAGCCCTCAAAACTCATATATTCGTTGTGAATTCCAACATGCAACAAAAGAAATGTAGGGAATTATGTTGTCTTTCCACGTATATTTTTTTTAAAATAAAAATATTATTTAATATGTCAAAACTGCATTTAATGATAGGTTTGTTCTTGTAAATTTCAGAAAAAAAGTTAAGAAGTGGTTTGTGTGCACGTAAAACAATTTATTGATAAATGTATAATTTTTGAAAAAATGTATATGAACATAATCTATACAAAATCCATTGGGGCACACATATTTTTTTAAAATTTATATTGGAATTATATTTTTTATTAATTTTCGAAACTAACCGTTGAAATTTTTAATCGCATTTTGTACACATTTGTGTGCACATAAACTTTTTTTTACTAGTTACAAAATTGGAAAACAAAAAATACCCATTTGAAGAACACGCGTTGGTCTAGAGCATTGATATTTTTTAACATTTGTTGGCTGTGAACTTTCCAAGTTATTGATTTTTCTTTGCGCTGATTGGAAGTTGTGGACATGGTTTTCTAAGTGTAAGTTTGGAAAGAAAATTAAAAAAAATGATCATATGAACTCAAAAACCTGTAAGTTATATGTCAATGGATAGAGAATTCGTTGATGAATCTACTGGCATGAAGTTTTCCACCTAAGGTGCATCCTAGGACGGAGACTTAGGAAGGGTAATCAGGTAAGTAAAATTAAAATTGCATAAAAGGCCTGGCTAAAATCCTATTTTAGCTCGATCGAGAGCTTTAAAACCCTCGATCAAGGTTTTGGATGAATATTTAAATATCTCGATTGAGGGTTTAAGACTGCTTAAACCGTAAGCTCAATCGAGCTTTTGTGCAATAATTTGTTTTTTAAAAAGCACGCAGTTATTTTGAGTTATTAGCTTTTAAAAGCTTGATCGGCATTTTAAAAGATTTATCTATCTTTTAAAAGCTCGATCTAGCCTTTTTAAAAAGATCAATCTAGCTTTCTAAAATGCTCGATCTAGAGTTTTAAAAGGCAAGATCTAGGTTTTTAAAACTAGATCAAGCTTTTTAAAAAAGATATACCAAGATTTTAAAAGCGAGATCAAGGGTTAGGAAAACACTTGATCGAGCTCTCTATCTCAAGCAAGAGTTTTTTAAACCCTCAAACGAGCTTCTAAAAATAGCTCGATCGAGCGCTTTGTTAAGACCTCATTCTAGCTCTCAAAATCTGAATCGATGGCTTTACAAAAGCTCGATCAAGCTCTTTTTGTATCATTCTCATGCCCTTCACTTGCTAAAAAGTGTTACCCATCTTCATGTGAACACCCTCCTCTTACCCCAAGTATGCTCTTTGCCTTGCACTCCTAGTGATATTGGAAAATCAAAAAAGTGAGAAAGGTTTGAAATTCCTCCCTTGCACACATTTATTTCTTTGAGCATCTTAGTACTTATTATTTGCAACAAATCATTTTATAATTATAGTCTAATTAAAGTGCAGTAAAGAGCTATCAATGCTCACATGTCTTTAATTTATGCTCGTTTGTTAGTAGCAAGTTTTGTTTCTATTTGCTTTCCACTTAAGCAAACACCAAGAAACCTAAAGACTCTTTTACATCTAGTATGCTCTCCATCTTTCACTCTTAGTGACATGGATGGATCAAAATGATATGGAATTTGAAATACCTCTCTTGCACACATTAATCAAATTTGGACCTTTCTAAAATCAAATTTGTACTTCTAATCTCAAACCAACTAAAATCCTCCAAAATAGGTCACAAAAAAACATTTTAGTTAGTGTAGGATTGATTGGGCTAGTCATCCAAATAATGCCCACCAATCTTCTACATTCTTGAAACATAATGGTTTTTGAATTTTGTGGTACTTTTAAATCACGTTATTCGCAAGTGTTCAAAGAAAATTTCATATAAATTCAAGTCATACAAATTCATATAAATTCAGTTCATAAAATTTATGTAAAAGGTGTGAGGGTTTCTTTCCCTACTCTAAAATTTCATATAAATTCATATATCATAAAATGAATCATGTAAATTATTAGTCTACTTTAGTTTCAATATAAATATAAATGCTTAGTTTCATATAAAATATTATTCAAAGAAATGAAACAACTTACAAAATTATTATACACTATAGCAAATTAATTCAATAGAGATGATAATAGGAAATAATATTGTATTTATTATTTTAATATAGAGTACAAGTGCAAGGCTTATCTCTAGTAACACTTGGCTTGGATTCCAGAGAGAGGTTAGAGTGGGATTCTATGTTGTTCACAACTAGGACATCATTATCTACCTTTATCACAACTGATAAATTATATTGGGCATCTGATTTCCCCACATATAACCACCTGGGCAAGTTCACATATAACCACCTAGCCGAGTTCACAAACACCTTTAGTCTCAGTCTCTCTTGTCAGGAGCACCCTTATTCCTAATTTCCTCCCTTCCCCGAGCCAATGTCCAAAGTCCAATTAAAATAGAAGATAAAGGGTTTCACTACCAAAAGTAATAACCCTTTACTTTTACATCATAACTTGTGGTTATTACAAACCACAAATTAAGTAATTACTTTTACTTTTTACATTTTGTTCATGTTTCATAACTTCTCTTTAACACGTTATTACAAGAATTGATCCATTGTAACTCTTATTTCAAATTCCTTTTCTTTTTATTACATGGAAAATTGGCTCATGTCATTCTCCCCTCCTTGAATTAATGTTGTCCTCATCATCCCTCATCTTTGCATTGAAAATTCAATATGAGATACATTCTTTTTAAACTTAAATAACTTGCAAAACTATTCATCCTCTTATTTTTTTCTCAAACATTATTATGAAATTCATAGATCAACAAACATTGAAATTTAATATAAGACCAAATAATATCTAACAATAACAAAACTATAACTAGTTATATTCCTAAGCTGAATATTAAGTGGTATCATTTCTTTTGGTGCATAATCTCAACACAATTCTCATAGATTATCATGACCTTCACTTTGTGGATTATGATTTGTTAGAGAGAACACCCTAGATATACATATAAAAACACATATAGTATCATTAGTTACATACATTATATTATATTATACTTTCCTTACATAAATATATATTGTTAAGTAAATATTGACACATTTATAGAGTGATTAATGATAACATAGATTTTTTCAATAATGGGTTTACCATTGACTGTTTATGGGTCAATGTTATTGGGAAACCCATATTGTTTTCCCATGGTATTAGAATGTGATGAAGCCTAGTTAAATGCTTGAGTAGCCCTATTGTAATATTTATGTTTGTGGCTGGTGTTGGTTGGATTGGCAATGCCTTCCCAGATAGGTCAAGAATAATTGAAGATATCTTTAGTTGATGGTTTTAACATAAAATGGTTTCTAGGGTAAAATATCTTCTTCATCATGTGTGTTATATTAGTTTTAACATTTGGTATTAGATATGGGTAGACATGGACTCTATGGAATGATTGGTATGATGCTTGGAGCCATGGAAAGAGAATTTGGGATGAAATTTTGAGGTAGGAATGGATGCATAGTCATAGGAAAATGGCACGTGCAAAAAATTCATGGAATGGTTCTATGTGAAGAATTAGCATAAGAACCACATGAAAGATAGAAAAAGAAGTAATAAACTTACTATAATGTAAGCATTTTTTATGGAGTTGGATTTAATCACAATGTACATTGGTATTAAATAGGGTGGCTTGCTGTATTCCTAGATACCTAGTTAAAATGTTTTAGGGGAATTGGTGGCTATCCCAAGTCAAGTTAAATGGGGCAATGTTAGGTAATATTGACTCGATTATAGAGTGATTCAAGATAACCTTGATTTGATCAATAATGGGTTTAACATTGATGGTTTATAGGCCCATAGTATTGGGCAACCCATGGAATTTCCCCATGGTATTAGCATGAGATGAAGACAATTTAAAGGATTCAATAACTCCATTGTAAGATTCTTTTGTGTGGCCTATGTTGACCACCACGCCTGTCTATATTGGTCAAGTATAACTAAAGATATCTTTGTTTGTTGGTTTTCCCATAAAAGGGTGTCCAAGGTAAAAAAATATTCATCTTTTTCTCTTGAATATTATGCGTTAGATTATATTTAAAAGAAATGAGATAAAAAAAGGCTCATACTTTAACCAAACTTTCATCAAAACTATAAATTGAATAAGATATGCCTCAACCTTTGAATAGTACCTCTTCCCTTGATGTTTTGACCACCTATGCCTCAATATTCATAAATTTCAATGGAGGAGCTTTGGAAGGAAAATAACATAGAACAAGAACAAGTATAGCCTATGTGATGGAAGCCTTGTATAGAAAAAATAGAGAACTTGAAATATGGTTGGGTAGATTAACTTTATGAAAAAATGAAAACATGGAATTATGGACATATCTGACAACATGGTGAGGATCAAAACATATATGCGAACTAGGAATAAAAAAAGAAATTTTAAATTTCCTAAACAAATATTATCAATAATTATTATTTTGATTTTCAATTAGATCATCATTCACATGTCAAAAAATATAATTAGTGTCATGAAAATTGAGGACTTCACAAGTAAAATCCCATTATTTATTCGGATAAATAAAGGAAATCAATTAAGATATTGAAATGGGGTTGTTGTTTAATGAACATGGTGTTTGGGTTCCAATCCCTACGGAATTAGGACTTGTGGAGGATAAGGTTATGGTTTCCAATACCTATAGAAAATAGTCAGGAATCAATGTGATTTATAGAGGGTAAACTCTCAGTCACAACATACAAAATTTTAGTAATATACCTTGAATACTGTTTGATATTATTTAAACCTAATTTATGTTGGAATATTCACCAATACTTAAAGGCGGAGTGAATCAGTATTGAGCACTTTTTACCATTTAAAACTTCAAAATGGAACATGTAACATTAACCGTTAACAATGGCATTCATCATCACATAAAATCATACACATTGGACAAGAGATTTTTACATGGAAACGCAAAATGGGAGAAAAAAAAATCTTGTATAATAACAATATTACGTTCATAGGAAGCACCAACTTCCAAGATTCTCCAGCGCTAGTTCGAAGGAGGAACCAACCCATTTATTTACAAGATCCAATATGAATGAATCTCCAACTCCTTGATTTACTAGCACTGAATGGAAGGAGGAACCCACCTCTTGATTTCTATAGATCCAACTAGAAGGAGGCCCCAACCCCCTAATCCCTTTGTGAGAACCAACTCACACTTTTCAGGCATCGACCTAAAGGAGACTTCAATGTCCTGTCATTTCCCTATCCTACCACCTTGATATGAGTAATAATTTCAGCATGTCTCTGGCATTATATTTGTGTACTTCTTCTTGTCACTGTATCTGTTAATATGTACTTGTATCACTATCTTGTCAACCTATATTACTATCTCTCTACACTTGAACCTAGCACTATCTTCACAATGTCCCTATCACGATCACTGTCACTATCATTGTCACTGTCCCTATCACAATCATTTTCACTATCAATGTCACTACCACTGCCACTGTCACAATCATTATCACTTTCACTATACATGTATCTATCACAGTTTCTATCATAATCACTATACTTGTCGAACTCATTGTCACAATCATTGTCATTGTCACTTTCGCAATCACTATCACTATCGCTATCACAGTCACTATCACAATCACTGTCATTGTGTCAATTTTTGCATGCCTCAAATCTGTCCTCTAAATATGTAAGCAACTTCTTCCAAGATAGCCTTCAAATCTGCAACAAAACTCTTAATGAATAACGCCCACACATTTATGCAATATAGCCTTTAAATTTGCAGCAAACTTTACCTATAAATCTACAATAAAACCTTCAAGGATAGGACCAAAAATATTCCTCCAAAGACTATAATTGAATCCCAGAAACAATCACCCATAGACTTAGTTTTTTTTCTTGTTCAAACCCTTAATATCAATATCACCTTCAAACCCTAGGTCATTCCAAGAGAGAAACCCTATATCATGCCAATAACATCTTGTTCTATGCCAACATAATCACCATATTCACAATTATGTATTCTAAGATCATCACCATAATATATGCAAACATCACAATGATCTATGCCAAGATCATGACCATAATCACCATGATCTAGGCCAAGATCATCACCATAATCATAATCTATGCAAGTTCACCATAATCAATGCAAGATCACCACTATCTATGCAATATCATCATCATAATTCACCAAGAGAGAAACCCTAATACATATGCAAGATCCATAACTTTGCCAAGATCACAAGATGAAGAAAGAATAGAGAAACCATATGAATTCACCATGTCATTCACCAAAATAAATCATATATCATGTTATCGCATAGCCCTTACAACAAGATTTCCAATGAGCTAATAATTTTGTGATTCCGACACCGTATGAGAAAGTTACGCAAGTTTTCGTCAGACAGAGAATTTAGAGAAAAACCCTAGATCATCCTTCAAACTCTTCATAAGATCCTTCTCTAAATTTCACTCTACTCCTTGAAAGTGTGTATGAGAGAGAACAAAAGATTAGATGATGAAATGAAATGCTTCCTCTCTTATTTATACCTTTCCAAGTTCCCTTGTAGCTTATTTTAAGGTCGCCTTAAACTTATCCTTAAATTTAGGATCTCCATGTTTTAAGGGGTCTTTGAATGTTAGATTCTCCTTGAATCCATACTTCAAGGGCTACTTCAAATTTAACTTAACTTCAAGGGTTACTTCAAAGTTAACTTAACTTCAAGGGTTACTTGAAGGGCTACTTCAAGGGTTACTTAACTTCTCCTTAACTCTTAGGCTTCTATATTTCAAGGGTTACTTCAAAATTAAATTCTCCTTAAATATTGGACTTCCATATTTCAATGGTTACTTCAATGGGTCAATCCCTACCTAATGGTTTCATTAAAGAACCATAACTTTCCTTCTTTCTCACTTCATGATTTAATCAAGGGGGCTTCTTCTCATCATCATACTTAGGTGGACACATCATCATTCCTTCTGGGGTTTCTTTCCTTTTTATGTGGACCCATCATTACTTTCAGGGTCATGTGCACCCATCATCATTACTTCGGGGTATTTTTCACACTTCACACCAATATTTATTTGGAACAACCTTAGGGAATTATTTAAGGGATTGTTCTATTTATGTACAAATCAAAGTGTCTTCCCATTAGGACCATGCATAACTGCTACACCATAAGGAGACCGCTTTGGAGTTATCGTTCTACTATTTCCCCCTTATCAACATAACTGGTACATCTTCAACATTACGAACACATCATCATTATCACTTTGACATCAATGAAAACATCATAAATATCAAGAACACAGATCTCTTTACCCTGTTGACATCAATGACAACTTCTTCCAAAAATATCCCCCTTTGTCATTAATGGAAAAAAATTCAACTCTCTCTCCACCTTTGGCATTAATGACAAAAGGGGTGAAGCAAATTTGTTCACCTGCTCCCCCTAGGATTATGTTGTCTCCCCTGGACACTATTTGATAAGTTTTGCATCAAGATTTAATGGGATTTTCATCTCTCCTAGATCACCAACAATACCTTTAATCTCTTAAAAAGTTGTAGGCAATAGATATTGATATTCATGTAGTAGATCAGTAATCTTACCTAGAGTCTCACCACCATCCTAGTAATCCCCAATATTAGCAAATTTAGGATTTTCACTTGAACCAATATTTACCTTCTTTGTATTCAAGGGATGCAAGAATTTATCAGACTTGATCTCAGGGCCCTCTAGATCCTGGATTCCTTTTGTTTCTGGGATATGCACATCCCTCAGATCATCATCGATATCACCAGTAATATTGTAACATTCCGTTGCATGCTCAAGTGTCGCAATCCACTATGATATATTAGATAGTTTCATGGGCATTTCTTCATAGATTTTGTCCTTAATTATCTATAAAGTTGCATCTATTGACGGGTTCTCATCTTCATAACTGATTGTCTTCCTGAAATTGATAGCCACGTCATCCCAATTTCTTGTACCTTGTTGTAGTTCCAAATTCGTATACTAGCTTCCCTGTATAGTATCCAAGGTATGGATGAACATGTGGACCCACTCTTGTTTAGGTACATGTTCCCATTCTCCTGTACATAATTTCAAATAATCCATAGGTCTAGTTAACCCATTATAATTTTATTTCCTGTAGTATATTCCTTCTCCAAATCTAACTTCTAGCATCTTTTTGCACTACGACCAATATTATATCTTTTCCTTATGGGTAGCCCACCATCTTGTTGGAGTAGCTTTCAATGCTACATATAAAGCTAATATTATTTTCTCTTCAAGTACCTTTACTTCAAAATAAGAAATGAAAACATCTCAATTAGGCATCCCCTCATAAGTAGGTAGATCAAATACCTCTTTACCAACCCAACGAAATGATATGGTAACACGAACACACCTTCTTGTAGACACTTTATGTATTATGTTCTTCCAATTCTCCATTGCTTCCCTCGAGTCCGAGGAACACAAACTAACACTTCTCCAACTCAGGGTACCATCCTCAGCTGGATTGACATAATCATCCATTATTTATGCGACCTGATAGATATTGTCTAAGTCTTCAACATTGTATTCCTCTCCGGAAGGTTCAACATACCTTGGACTCTCCAAAGGATCCAAAGGTGCAACAACTCTGATATCCCCTCCTTCAAATGTCATCAAACTTTTCTTTTGATTTATGATAGTCCAGTTCTCAATTTCCCAATAATTGCCAAGCAATGTTGGATAGGGGTTGGTGTCATCTACTATTTCTATAACTTTGAAATCGTCATAGCTTTGCAATCCATCTATGTCAACATGGACACCTTCCATTCTCCCAAAAGGTATAACTTTTTGTTGATTAGCTAATTCTAACTATACATGTGACCATATCAACATGGGTTTTCCCATAGATTACCATGTTTCCTTAGTAATAACATTCACATCTGACCCTAGATCCAAAATAATAAAATCCATGTTGAATTCCCCAATCTACACACTAACTGACACTTCCCTTCCTACTGTTATCCTCTTTTTCAAGTTATTTAAATCTTTTTCCTGAGGAATTTCTTTTTCTGATTCATCAATTAAACTCTATAATTCCTTTAAAGCAGTTTAATCTTTTACTAAGTCTAGACAAATTTTTAGAAATTTATTCAATGTACTTACCTTTCCTGAGCTTCGCTTTGGAGCTGATAGGTCGAAGTAGTCTGGCATTTCATATATAGGAACTTCATCAAAGGCTAGGGCTGTAGATGTTGAAGGCCCCCTATGAGTTGTAGTAAATTCCTTCCTTGCATCCACAAATGTATTTTTTCCTATTGAACATCAAATGGCACTGTTCATTGCATGGCTGGTCTAATTCTAGGGGCATGTGGATCAATACATATTTCTCTATCATGTCATGTTGCAGTGGATTGCGACACTTGAACATGTGGACCCACTCTTGTTTAGGTACATGTGGACCCATTCTGATTTCCCTTAGATTTCCACTTTACTATGGGTTGCGAAAAATCCTCAATAGTGTGGTCCAATGCTCTACAGTATATGCATGTCAAACATAGATTTGGACAATCCCTGGAAAAATGTCTTGGCTGACCGCAATTGTAATAGATTATCTGACCTCTACCTCGACAAATTGTACACTACTCCCTTCAACTTGCTCCTCACATTTCATTCTATAAGCATTTGTTGCTCCTTTTGTGAGCAATTGATATGCTCAAGAGTCCTTCTCATCATGGCCAACTGATCGACATAATTTACTTAATAATTTTTGTGGAGTACTTACAATTTTCTGCAATAGGTAGAATTCTTCTGGTCAATATCCCGTAGTTTGGAATATCCTACACCAAAATCTAGCTTCGGGGTTCAACGGATTGGGAGCTATGACAACAATATAATCCTGAAATGTTGTGCACTGGTCTTTATAATGACCCTCCTCCATACATCTGGTACACCAAACATATTCTCTTTTTTCCTTTCCTTTCTTGATGTCTTGAATTTATAATTATAGGTTCTCTAGCTGCCACTGGATTTGAGCCATACCTGCTTCGGTATCTCCAACAGGTGAAGCTTCCAATTTCATAGCCAAGTCAAGGGCCTCAGTTTGCGATACAATCTTTTTTTAAATCAAATGAACTCTAATATGTGGTAGTAATGCAACTATAAACCATTCCTTATGTTGAACATCATCCATATGGAAGCTTACATGGGCCATTAGGCTCTTGAATCTCTGGTCAAAATCCCCAAAAGATTGATTTTTCGATTTCTTGATCTCTTTGAGTTCAATAATACTCTGTGATTCATATTTTGGTTTCTTAAATTCATCTTTTAAGGAATCTCTAATTTTTTCCAAAGTCTTATGTAGTTGTCTGGTAGGTACCTTTGAAAATTTCATGAACCAATCCAAAGCACGACCTCTAAAGGTCTAATCAGTTGTGCTCTCTTTACATTTTCATCCTGGACTTGCTTAATAGTTCAAACTACTTCACATAAAAATCATTGTTGTTTTGGATCTTCTCACCCATTCCCATGAAATATTAGCAGTTTCATATCATACCCAACCATTATATTTCTTGGGATTACTGGACGATTTTGTATTACAAGGCCAACACTTATAGCAGGTTTATTCATCAAAATATTATTTTGACTACCACTACTATTACTTGCCTTTATACACTGTGACAGACTAGTACTTCTTACCTTAGTTTCGAGAGATGCAGACGGGGTCATAGGTATGCTGCAATGTCTGGCCTGATCTGGTTCAATAAGATCGTCCTCAGAAGTGGGTTGGTATCCTTCCTCTTCGTCCTCTTATTTATCATAAGATTCTTCTTCAAGTTGTGGTACTAGTTCGCAGCCCCTTTCTTCAGTCACAGTACAACCCTTTCCTTTTGTTGTAGTTCTCCTTCTCTTACTTGACTGAAATATTCTTCCACTCCATAGTAGACCACACTCTTCATCTATTTCATTGTCTCCTTCCCTTTTCATATAAGCTCACTTCTTACAAAATTCTCTCAGACCATCCCCCACCGACATCCCGAACCAACGCGCACAAATAGCTTACTCATCAGATTCCATCCTCATAACCCCTTTTTCACAAAGCAACATTTTAATCCACAATTTCAAAGATTTCAGGTACTTACCTCGTGGTCCTTGGAAGAAATCCCTTTCAACAGTGTTGTAAGAATTTATGTTGTCTACAACAAACTTCGTAATATTCCCCTTCTAATATACTAACTAACCAAAAATCAACAACCCGAGATATCTTATTATTAACACCTTTAAGGGTTCGGATTAGCTTAGGTGTCCAAACTATAGGCTCGCCCCCTTGAAAGAACCTCTTTTGAAATGTTAACCTCGCCAACCATTTAGTCAATATAACAGGAAATTGTCCAAAGAACACTTCATCGATATCTGTAAAAATACACTTATCTAACCATTTTTCGGCATCAATGTGTAGATCTCTGTTCTAGATTTCAACAAAATATCTTAGCTTCTTATCTACCCAATCCTAGATTTCAGGCTTAGTGGGATGCCACATACCCCTTCGACACAAATCCCTGTCCCGACAATGGAACCATTTGTTGGCGCGAGTCTACTTCGACCAGGGTTCACTAAATTAAACACCAACAAACCCCAAGACACCAACCATTTTAGCATCACCTGTGAAGCAGGCGAAGTCTCACTCGATGTATCTATGGGAATTGTAGGAACCATATTTATGTAGTAGTGAAGGGGTGCGACAGGAAACTAACAACCATGACATTCCAAACTTCGATAGAGCACATTACTTAACAGTTCACATGATTGCATGTATATCATTTAACCAACTATGACATATGTTTACTAACAAATCATTCATACATCCACATTGATCAACACTTATTCAACGATATTCAACATGTAACAAATACACAACACATTGAACACCATATGTAACATGGAAACCCAAATGGGAGAAAACCACAGAAGCACTTTCTTTATTGATGAGTTACAGTCAAAATAAGCACTTCATGTTTTACAACGACTTACAGATTTCTCCTTCTCTTTTATAGTGGATTTGCGTACACATCCTGTAGATCATGCAACTCTTTCCTCATAGTATACAATATCCTCGACATACATACTAAAATAGGGCTAACCAAAGACTGAATATCGACTAGCCAATGAACTAACAACCTCAAAAATCCCAACCCATTGCATATTTATAGGATGCACACAACCTGCTCCGCTGCTACTACCCCACTACTCAACTACCCCACTTGTATATATCTTCATAGATCAAGGTGTTGATTAAGATGAAACATGATTCTTCTCATTTACAATTAATGTTGAAATGTGGCGAATTATGTAATATAGGGGTTTAATATCTTTAAATTGCCATTTTCTACATCATGAATGAGTGAGATGTATTACATCTATAACTATGGCATGGCACATATAGGCTCCAAAAATTAAATTTATAATTCTTTTTATAAAACCAAACACACAAGATAAAGTTTAAATTGATACATTTTAATATATATATATCAAATTTCCTACTCGATAAAGACGATTAAGACATGGTGCGTGTATATCAATATCAAAACTCCTACGGATTAAGACCTGTGCGTGTATATCAAGTAAATCCTCATATAACTTATCAAGTAAATCCTCATATAACTTCTTGGCATATCACGAATAACTATAAACTCAAAATATATTATAATATATGCATGAAAGAGCCGTGAATAACTATAAAACTCAAAATATATTATAATATATGCATGAAAGAGCTTTTAATTAATTAATGAAGTAGATGTTCTACTTCATTAATTAATTAAAAGCTCTTTACGTCAAAGACCAGGAAGCCGTATCGACACTAGCAAACCGACCAATCAATATTGAAACTTTATTGCAATTTTAGACATGCAATGTGTTTGACATGGCATCTAACTTGGTAAGATAAATACGAGTTTTCATAGAGCTTAAATCTGTTTATAGGAGAAAATAAATATCACCTTTGAATACATAGAGTTTTCAATGGCTTCACCTCAGAAGGTATGCTGCTCCCCCGGTTTGTCTGCTAAGGGCTCCTCCTCCTCGGCCTTCGACGATTTTGCCGTTGATGTAGAGTTGGACATTAATGAAGACCTTCGTGATGAAGAAAAGCTGAAGATCAGTAAAGCCAGAATTCCTGCTGCCGTTTTAAATCCCATGAATGTAATAGCCGAATCTTCCATAGCTGCAGCTGAAGGTAAGGGCATAGAGCCTTTTTCGTCGTTGTTATAGTTTCTTTAAGTATATCTGGAATAATTAGATGTTTAACAGATCAATATGACATAGTTGTTGTTTAAGACTTTTTAAAGAAAACATGTATTATTTTTGGAAAAAGAATCCAATTTTCAGATACTCTAAGCACAGTCAGAATGTTGTTATAGAATTTTTGTAAGTTTAAAAAATAAAAAATAAAAAATTTCAGGTATTCTGAACACAGTCAGATCTTTATTATTGAGTTTTTGAAAGAAAGAAAATAATGTATTAAAAAGAAAAAGAAAAATATAATTTTGAGGTGTTTTAAGTATTGCCAAAAGATGTATTAAAGTGAGAGCTTAGGTACTGGGCTGGTACTTGTGATACTGGATCCAGAGATCCAATTCCACTACCATTATACCCTAGGTGCCCCACACACCCCACATAAGATTTAAACTCCTGAACAGCCAAAAGCCATACCGATTTAAATTTCATTCATATCATTTTTCTGAATGTATAGATGAATTAATTAGCACCTTCAAAAGCTTCGAAGACACCTAAATTTAACACTGTTTTCTACGATTTTAAAAACTCATGCCCTGATTCCATCGAATTCATGCACACTGTTTTCTACGATTTTAAAAACTCATGCCCTGATTCCATCGAATTCATGCACACTGTTTTCTACGATTTTAAGAACTCATGCCCTGATTCAATCGAATTCATGCCTGGAACTTTTAGGCTACGCTGTTTTTAATCCTCCACCACCACCACCATATCATGGGCTTTGTTCTGTCATGGGCTCTGTTCATGATGGTAACATATATACACCTCATGCTTTCTTTAAGGGATAACCAAACTTAACGACCTTGACGGCAGTCGAGGGACAGCCGATCCGAATCTCAGAACTGGAAAGCTTTGACTAACATAACCAACTGAATTATATCACTGTTTTTCTAGTATTTCATGATGGAAAATTTGGATATATATAAACTTACTTGAAATTAAGAATAGTCCTCCAAATTTAATAATAGTGTACATAGTCCTCCAAATTTAATAATCGTAGTACACTAGTATAACAGCACATTGTTTCAGAGCATAGTGCACTATTTATTTCGGATGTAATAAGGGTTAATGGGCTTAGCGTTCCAAGTTTAATAGATTATTAATTTGGTTTTTGTTGGAGGTGAATGGCAGATGATGAGGTCAGCCACTCCCGCTCCAACCTTCAATCAAATATTGAGGAGAAAGTCGACGATGCAGAGAGAAAGATAATGCGGAACAAAAAGAATTATGCGAGGAATGATGATCTCATATACAACTTATTGCATCTTTACGCGGTCAGTGTGCCAGTTATCGTCGCTGGCATCTTGTCTTCACATGACCATATAAAGAAGGCCCAGTGGCTTGGGACTGTCATTCTGTCGGGGCTGGTCGCGGGATCAATCATTGCTGCTATCATTCTCACTGTCATTGAGCAATTTGGCGCTCTGAAACATGGACAACAATTCCAACAAGAGCGCGACTCTGACATTGACGGATTTTTCCCAAAAGAAGAAACATCGGCCATGAAACGCAGTCGCTTCCCCAACTATGGAAAGGATGTATTTGAGGAGACATCTGCATATTACTGGCTAACACCAAAAGCCGAAGACAAATTTACATACTACTGGTACTGGTGGGGATCTAGATCTGCCTTTCTTGTCATCTTCATTTCTACTTTAGTTTGTGTTATGTTCATCTGCTGTTTTGATGCATACATATAGATATTTTGATGTATACTCATTATCTAGCTATTTGCATACACATAGATATTTTGATGTAAAATCCTCAGCTGGAACCAATCGATGTTTTGCATACCTCCTTGCTATTATCTTGATATTTGATATTTGCATACATCTGGAAATTTGGAAATATTATATTTTGATTAATTAATGATGATGTATGAGTCTAGATTTATATATATATTTTTGCGTCGAGTAACAAAATAATACAAAGTAAACAAAAAAAAATAATACAAAGTAAAATGTAATAAATATTATGTCGGCCATAAACAAAAAAGAAAAATACAAATTAAAAAGTAAATATGAGACTTAAACTAGAGATTTTAGAGCTTAGAATTAGGTGGTAAATATTATGTCCGCCATAAACAAAAAAGAATAATACAAAGTAAAAAGTAAATATGAGACCTAAACTAGAGACTTTACTTTTTACTTTAATACAAAGTAAAAAGTAAATATGAGACTTTAGAGTGTTTGTTGAGTGTTCAGTAAGAAAATAATACAAAGTAAACAATTATGTCGACCATAAACAAAAAAGAATAATACAAAGTAAAAAGTAAATATGAGACTTAAACTAGAGACTTTAGAGCTTAGGATTATGTGGCTCAGGTATTGCACTCAAGGAGCTATTCAAGGAGAGGTTTGCACCTTGGGAGATGTGATCTGTCTGTAGTATGCTTAAGACTTAATCAAGTGCTTAATTGCTTATTTGCGTGACAGGTTTACATTAATTGATAAATTGAAATGTTTTTTTAAGAAAATAAATGTTTTTTAGAAAATATTTATTTATTTTAGTAGATGGGAAAATTTCTTCAACCTAAGCATTTCTATTTCTATGGGGCCTTTTCAATTATCGTCAATCTCAATGGTTTCTGTAGGGATTATGCATAATCATGAGGTCCTTTAAAGACATTTTAGTTGCCACATAAATTTGAAAAAATCCAAGAGGAAATGCACTTGCATAACAAAGACTATGTAAAAAGAAAAAATATAAATTTTATTTTTGAAATTTCATGTAGTTGTTTCTAAAATTTGTTTTTCTAAAAATGGTTTTTTAAATTTTCAGCACAATATAACATGTATGTTTGTACACATGCACCACTCTAGGAACTAAATGATAGTATATTTGCATAGAATTTTAGAGAACATCTTGTTCTAGTGCAACAACTTTTTATCAAAATTATTCATGATATTTTCATTTTTATAAAAAGATGTTGTGTGAGTGTAAACACTTTAAGGACATAACTTATTACTGAAAATTTGAATATTTTATATGAATGTATAGAGCTCTCTCTCTCTCTTTTAGTGCACCATATAATTTGTTTGAGAAATTATGAATGCAATCAAAAGTTAGGGCATAAACAACAAAGAGTTGTATTTTGGAATCATGACATCTATCACTTCAAAATTTAATAAAAAATAGAAAAAATAAACATTTATATGAAAAAATTAAGATTCTACAAATCTATGTAATTCTATAAAATATTATTGTGTTTTGCATAGTAAAAAACATTGATAAAGCCTAATAACCGAAAGAACAAATCAACAAATCCTTAGTCATCATAATTTAAGTATCTATATCACACCTTTTAGGAAGTAGTTAAGATATTGATAAAATTTCCATGCTTACATATATGTTATAATGCATCTTTAAAAACAAATGTGGCAATGAAAAACAACATTTTCATACCTTAATTCACAATTTTTATAAGAAATCTCATTTTTTATAAATATAAAACTCAAAATTTCATTTCACATTTAACTAATGCTACATTATTATTAATATTTTAGTAATGGCCATAAGTTTATAAGAGAAAATAAACATCACCGTTGAATAGATAATGCCCATAGTTTATAAGAGAAAGTAAATATCACCGTCGAATAGATAAAGCAATATGACGACATTTTATATGGATTATCATGTCTCTACACACTCCATATAGATCATCAAATATGGTGTCTTTTTGGACAAATTTTCTATTGTAAGTGGTGTGCCTTTTCTAATAAATTTTCTATTGTAACTGGTGTGCAGGGGGTGGACCCTGACACTTTTTAAGCAGAGACAAGCTGTGTACAAACGGGTTATGGTTCGAATATTCGAATGTTGGCTGGGGTGGGGAGTTATGGTGTGTCCTTTTTATAAGTATTTGAATCTGAGAGGAAATATATGAAGACAATGCGGGGCAGTGGGCCACAACAAGACGCAATATATTAAGAGAATGCGGGGTTATGGGGGCAATGCGGGGTTGTGGAGCAATGCAGCACAACAAGACAAGACCAATCTGTTTCTTGAGACTTTTTGCAGCACAAGAAGACAAGACCAATCTGCTTCAGTCCTCTTCCTCCTCCTTTCTTCTCCCTTTTGCAGCACAACAAGAAGACAAGACCAATATCAGATTGTAAAACGAGGTGGGGGAGCTGTGTATATCAAATTGTAAAACCCGTGGAATTATAAGATAGAGGAACGATTTCGGTGTATATTTGCAAATTCATGGCATGCTACTCATCAGGTTCATCGTCCCCCGATTTGTGTGCTAGGGCTCCTCCTCCTCGGCCTCGGCCTCGGCCTCCGCCGATTTTGCCCTCGTGTAGAGTTGGACATTAACGAAGACCTTCGTGATGAAGAAAAGCTGAAGAGCAGTAAAGCCAGAATTCCTGCTGCCGTTTTAAATCCCATGAATGTAAATTCTATAGCTGCAGCTGAAGGTAAGGGCATAGAGCCTTTTTCGTCGTTGAATTTAGTTAGTATATCTGGAATAATTAGATGTTTTACAGATCAATATGACATAGTTTTTGGAAAAAGAATCCAATTTTCAGATACTCTGAGCACAGTCAGAATGTTGTTATAGAATTTTTTTAAGTATTTTAAAAATATATATATATATAAGTTTCAGGTACTCTGAACACAGTCAGATCGCAGTTATTGATTTTTTGAGAGAAAGAAAATAATGTATTAAAAAGAAAACTAAAAATACAATTTTTGAGGTGTTCTAAGCATTGTCAAAAGATATATCAAAGTGAGAGCTTAGATCCGTCATAGGTTAATATTGTTTTTGTTTTTAAATGTTCTACCATTTTGCTGTGGCATTTTTTTTCATAAATTTCGTTCAAATGAATTTAGCGCCCTCAAAAGCTTCGAAGACACCTAAATTTAACACCGTTTTTTAGGATTTTAAAAATTGATTCTCTGATTCCATCGAACTTATGCCCTGATTCCATCGAATTCATCCCTGGAACTTTTAGGCTACGCTGTTTTTAATCCCCCACCACCACCATGTCATGGGCTCTGTTCATGATGGTAACATATATACACCTCATGCTTCTTTAAGGGATAACCAAACTTAACGACCTTGACGGTAGATCCGAATATCAGAACTGGAAAGCTTTGACCATATGACTGACATAACCAAGTGAATTATATATGGCTAATTGATATATCACTGTTTTCTAGTATTTCATGATGGAAAATTTGGGTATATATATAACCTTGGAGTAGTCGAGGGACAGCGGATCTGAATCTCAGAACTGGAAAGCTTTGACCATATTACTGACATAACCAAGAGATCAATCTGGATGCAGTTTACAGGCTACATGGAGCCAAAGTCTTAAAACTCAACAGCAGTCCAATCGACAGATATATAGGACATAGTAGTATGCGATAACTTTTAAATTAAAAAAAAATACAAGGGTACACCCTATCATTAGAATCCCATTGCCTTTTCCTAGTTTTGTGTTTTTCTGATGTAACGTATTTTAATAAATAGAAGTTTAATTTTTTCAAGTTCTTTTAATAGGTTCAAATTCATTTAAAAAAATATAATTTGAAGATTTTTTTAAATTATTTATAATTTTTTTAAGTAACAAATATTATAAAATTTCAAAATGTGGATTCTATTTTAAACAATTCATTGGAATATCTATATTGATGTAATGTCCCCATTCAAATAAGTGCATAGTAAGACAATCCCATCAATCCTACTGGTTTCCTAGGTTGGATGGGCACATGTGGAATGGTAATAAGGAAGCTAATAAATGATATTTAGACATTAGAAAGGTTCAAGCATTTAATAAATATGGTGAATAAATAAATTCAAGATAAATTATAAGTGGCAAGTGGTTTTCGAGACATATGGAGGTGGTGGGACCCACACTAGCTTGATTTTTCAATGACACATGGTAGCTCTCTCTTGCCAATTCGAATTCATGGGAAGGTGAACACTCTTGGGTGAGTTGGTAAGTCATAACACATGGCATTTAGCATCTTAGGTCGAAATGGGATAGAATAGTAACCTCCATGGGAGAGGAAGAGTCAAATTGGAAACTAGTGGACACTTGGGCTAGATTCTCTAGTTTTATGAAAACAATAATGAAGCATCTATGACATTTGTGACAAAATTCAGACCCGGCTTCTTACACCTGAACATTATGACATGCCAGCCCCAAAAATAGGCTCAAATAAGGCGCTCATGGAGTTGGGGGAAGCTAAAGAGACTCAAATTCGAATTTGGGAGAAGATGGAAGGTTGGAACTAGGAGACAAGTGGTAAATGAGGAATATTTTTTAAATGGAAATTTATTGAATCTATTGAGAGGATTTCGACCCCTTGAAGGCTAATGTTGGTTATAAAATGTAGAAATCAAGTATGAGAATGGCTTTTGATGATTTGAGAAAAATTGCATTTGTGAAGAGAGAACTAGTGGATGACTAGTTTCTTGCCTTAGCCAATTTCGAGGGTGAAAGATTCCCATCCAAGTTGGTGTTTGGAGAGGCCACTCAGGTCTTTCATGGTGCTTTAATGGATTTTTATTTGCAGGTAGCAGCTACAGGAAGTTTCATGGTTTGGTTTAGTGCAGCACTTTTTCTCCACCATTTCCAATTTTGAAGGCATATTCGGGCTCCTTGAGGGATTGTGCTTTGGGTGAGATCTTGCACTCATTGGGAGAGCTTCATATGATATTTTTCTGATTGTAATAGATTCATATCCTCTGTTCCTCATATTCAAAAACTCTCAGGTCGAAATACCCATTGAATGTATGCAAAATTATTGATTAATGAGCAAACAATGTCCATTTCCCCAATGCTTTGATGTATGACACTATAAGGTTGATTATTTCGAATGGATGGATGATTCTCTGATATAGTTGTGATTCATATATTGCCATGGATATATTCTACAAGTTTCATGTACTGTACTTGAGAATTTGAAGTATTTTTACTCAGTTTGTTTGTATTGAGAGGTGAAATAGTGCCATTTCCCCAAGGGTCGAATTGGGGGTTTTTGCTATTGAATGTGAGAGAGTTAGAACAGTAGTAAAAATAAATTAAAGGTGCATATGAGACCTTAATCACATACTTAACAAATTACATACCTATGTTCATAAATTCGTGGGAATTTGGAGGCATTTGGAAGGCCATTTGCAGTGTTACCCCGGGGGGATTTGATGCACAAATTACTAGTCAAAATTACATATATTGATCAGAATACAAATCAAGTTTGCAGCAGTATTTGGAGGGCCATAAAACATCCCTGAACCTAATATTCAAGTCTAAATACCATTCATACACTCCTACATAATATTTGGGAGCATTTGGGTTGATTTGGAGGTCAAAACAGTAAAACTAGTCAAAGGTCAAAATTGGGGAAAAAGTGAAAAAAATGGCATTTTAATAAAATTTTGAAAAAGGGTCATTACAATTGACTTCTCTACCATTTTAGTGTCATTTAATGAAAACTTCCTAGAAAATTTTGGAAACTTTATCTTTTTAATCTCCCTTGAATCCATGTGTTATGCACATTTTCTATTCTTACTAATATGAAAATTTGCATTGCATTCACTATCCATACTTAATGTGCTAAGATCTCACTCATCACAATACCATTCAACTTGCTATATTTTATACTTTTTATGACTTTGAAAGACACTGAAACCATTAGTCATGGGTTATAAGTGTAATTACAATGGTATTGGAAATTTATTAATAAGATTAATTACAAATATGTGGTTTAGTGACAATTATTAAGAGCAAATAATAGATATCAAATGAACCCAAGGAAATGAGGCCATCTGATACGAACCGTTACACCAAAACCTCGAGATGTTAGTGAAGGCCTCCCACTGGATTTTAACATCCCACCACGCTCCGCAGTCCAGACTCTGGGCTGGATGTGCACCCATACGGTGGTGTCCCCTTTGCGTCGTACGAGCCCCGGGCGAACACTGCAATGCCGGCGTTGCCACCCGCTCTGTGACTTGAACCTTGGTGGAGGCTCTGATACCAAATGATACGAACCGTTACACCAAAACCTCGAGATGTTAGTGAAGGCCGCCCACTAGGATCTTAACACCATCTCTCTTTCTTCATGTTTACATATATTTTATTTTTTCTAAAGGTATTTAACATGTTACTCCATAGTTGTTTTGTTGCATTAGTGATGGTATGTGTTTATCCTTTCAACTATGATTTGGTTATAACATTTATATCTAATATTTGATTATTATTTAAGCACATTTTAAGTTGACCTCTTGAAAACTTAGTATGTAATGGTAACAAAACACATATTTAATACTTGACTGTAAATCTCTCAATAATCCATCAATCTTTTTTAGGTTTGGTCAAGTTCATTGTAGAGATAATGCAACGCGTAGGATAAAAGAAAACCAAAATGCCCCGCTTTTCTGGTGATTTTGGTAAAAAACTGGTTAAATTTTTTGCTGGAAATGGTTATTTTCTCAATTTTGTAATTTCAGCCATTGAGATTATATGTTCTAGACTAATTGTCCAATTTTAAAACTACTCAGATGACCGAAATTGCGATCTGAGCATTCCAAATTGAAATTTTGAAGTGAATTGCTCTATCGGGCATAATTAATTCTTGTAACAACATTTTTTATCCTTTGGGCGTTCTTATGTAAGCTATGGAGAGCATAACATAAACGTTGTTACAGTTAAATTGATGCATTAAGAATTACCCTCTAACCTCCTCTTTGGAATGCATTTTTGCATGGTCTAAGAGAAAAAATAGAACAATCATTATCCATAAGAAGAATATAGCTGATGAATAATGCCTTTTATCTCTCCGCTTGTGTGGATATTTGGAAGCTCCAAATTATATACATCTTACCCAAAATAATAAGTAATCGATGCAATCCCACTATATTTACATGTTCTTAGAGGCCTATAAAAGAAACAATCTCTCATCTTGGCTCTTATAGTGTTTTGATATAATTATCACCCTTCAACAAAGGCCTCAAGGGTACAATTTCTTCTACAATAAACATTACCAATGTGCTTGGGAGCTTAAAGGATGTGGCTTCCGTTAAAAAATCCCTTTTTATATAGGTGTCTAGAAAAATGTTTGATTTTCAATTTATCATGTTGTGTATGAAGTTTTATATTGCCATTATTAACACTTTGAAATTTCTATGAAGAAAATAATAGTGGCTGAATCTTATGAAATTTATTTATTTTAAATTTACCTATTATTTATTAAAATATTAAATTTAAAATTAAAATATATTTATTATTGTCAATACTTTTTTTTTCTTGGATAAAAAGCATAATTTTATTTCATCTTTCGAGAACAAAATTACATTCTGAAAATACACTTTTGAAGAGTGTAATGTTGATAATCATGACAGTTTTTAAGACCATATGTCTTCTTCATGACATAACAAAAGCTTTTAAGCTTTTTTTACATATCAGGACTAGTAACTGTTGGTAAAAAACCTGTGAGAACTGTAGTAACAAATTCATAAATATATATACAAAATTGTCCTCGTATAGAGAAACCCGATCAGTGAGGAGCAACAAAAAAAAAATAGGGGATATATCCAGTGTCTAACAAACATAGAGACATCATTCAACTATCAACTCATTCTATGAAAGGTCAATGATAAAACTCTTGAACATCCCCACCGTTAAATTATTTTATCTTCCATATACCCAAAGCCAGCTGTAGCCCCGCCTTTCAGGCCCAATCCTCTTATTGGTTATTTTCCCTATGGACATGACGACAAGCAAAAGAATCAAAAGAGTTCAAAAATTCCCTTGTGGAAGTCAAGATGTTTGAGAGTCTTAAATTCTGACAAAGTTGTGTGCCTGAAATCCACTTAACCACATTCAGAGAATCACCAAAAATTGTAATGTTTCTACACCCCATCTCAATAGAAAAGGCACAGAAAAGGTAACAAGATATTTTAGGCTCATAATTTTAGCATAGTTATTGCTTCCAGCCCTGAGACCAAGAGACGTCTCAAAGTAGTGTTCATTTGAAAGAAAAAGGAAGGTCCCTCCCCCACAGTAATTATTTTGTGAGGCCCCGTCAAAGAAGCCCCACGGCTGAGTCCTGTCAATATCCATTGGCTGTATAACCCTATCTCTGTTAACTCTACTATTTTGTAGGAAGGAGGGCAGAAGGCCACAACAAGTTGTTGTAGTGATAACTAGGTAGCAATTTTTCTCAGTGAAAATGAGTTGCTTGCGGGCTAACCACACCCCCCAAAGAACCAACAGAGGAAGGACTATGTAAACTTTTAGCAAGGGATCATTAGACCATGTACTCCATGCTAATTCCAAGGAACCCCCCTCCCATCTGCACAGATGGTTAATCAGCCTCGAGCATTCCACCCATATTTCTTTAATAAAAGGACAATGAAGAAAAAGGCGATAGACATTTTCCCCTTCAGATTTGCACAACACACACCACCCCGACCCATGCTTATTCCTTTTTTGAAGATTATCCCAAGTTGGAACTTTATTTTCCAGAACACTCCACATGAACAACCGAGTCTTGGGAGGGCTCTTGAGTTTCCACAGCACTTTCCACCTCCAAACCTGAATACCCTGTACAAGATCTTCACTAATCCTCAAATATCCACCTTTTGAAGTGTACACCCCTGATGGATCAGTGTCCCAAATAAGATCATCTTCACTTTTACTAAGGCATATATTATCACGGTTGAGTTCCCTTATATACCTGGTAAGCTCGATTTCGTCAATCGCATTCAAACCAAAAAAGTTGGCCAAAATCCAATCTTGAATGCCTATAAGGCTCACAATGGGGTTAGCGATCTGATTAAGGAAAAAAATACCCACCTGCCGCAAAGAAAACACTGTCCCCTCATGTAATAGGTGTTGTAAAGCACATCCTACCCAAGGATCCTAACCAACCGTGACCTTACATCCATTTCCAATGTTTCAGATTAGATCTTTCTCAATAATATGGAAGAATGAGACAACTGCTTTCCAGATCACAGATTCACCAGAGTGTGTATTCATAGGACTCCTGATCCATTCTTCAATCGAGTTCAAAGAAATATACTTGTGAAGCATCACCTGATCCCATAAGCCTCCATTCTTAATCAGTACCCATCCACCCTTGGCTGCCAATGCTTTAGAAAAAATAAAAAATGTTCTTAAGTCCCCATCCCCCCAAAGCTTTGGGGATAGCAATCCTTTCCCAACTTACCCATGGAGAAACATAAGCATCCTCTTTTCCACTCCAAAGAAAATGAAAACATAAATGCCTTGCTGAATCCAATATGCCCTTGGGTATCCAAGACAAAGACATCCAATACACAAGGATTGCTTCCAAAATAGACTTTACCAATACCAATCTCCCAGCCCTAGAAAGCCACTTGTGACTCCAACACTTCAGATGCTTCCCCAACTTCTCGGTCAACCACTTCCAATCCTCAATTTTATAGTCATTAGGTTTTATATTGAAACCCAAATATTTCAGCCCTTCCTGCAATGTTAAGTGGGTAAAAGGAAAAAACTTGATAAAAGTAGCCACCTCCACATCACTGAACAGGTTTGTAGACAAGGTGGATTTTCCAGAGTTGATTTCCATCCTAGTTTCCCTGGAGAAAAGGTCAAGAATCTCCCTCAACTTTAGTGCATCCCTTTTCGAGCCCGAGCAGAAGATGAGAACATTGTCTACAAATAGTAGATGTGTGATATGTAGATTAGGAGCAATCTGTATTCCCCTAAGAGAGCCATGACTTCTGAAATCCTTGATAGCATGGCTCAGTCCTTCAACAACTAACAAAAACAACAAAGGTGATAATGAACAACCTTTCTTGAGGCCACGTCTCGAATGAAAGAAAGGTGATGCTGCCCCATTGATAAGCACAGAGAAGGAGATAGTGGTAATGCAACTGATAATCCATCTAATGAAACCAATATCAAAACCAAGATGAGTAATCAAAAGCCGTAAGAAGAGCCAACTTACTTTATCGTAGGCCTTTGAAAGGTCAATTTTTAAAATGACCCCTTTCAACTTCTTGATTTAAATACTGTGCATTCCCTCGTGTGCAACCCTGATGGATTCATGAATTTGTTGACTTTCCAGAAACCCCAAATTGTTCCTCAGAAATATGAGTCGAGAGAATAGCCCTAATTCACCTTGCAATGATTTTAGTGACTACGTTGTAGATACAATTACACAGTGAGATAGGTCTAAACTCATTCAGGGAAGTGGGGGAGTCAATCTTAGGAATCAAAGCAATGAAAGTAGTTTTAAAAATGGTCGGGATCTTACGAGCTTTCCTAGTATCTTCAACCACTCTCAGCAAATCATATCCAATAAAGTCATAAAGCTCTTGGAAAAATTCAATCATCCACCCATCAAGACCCGGGATTTTGTCTTTCTAAAAACTAGCGAGGAATTCTTTTAATTCATCTTCATTGATTTCTTCCATCAAGGATCTATTTTCTTCCTCTTCCACAAAATGAGGGAAAAGTTGAGCCACTCTAATAACTTCCTCAATGGAAACCTGATCACTGGCCTTGAAAAGGCTCTGAAAATGATTTACCCCGACCCTAGCCATACCATCAAAGGAATTTTGAGTTTCTCCATGTTGATTTTCCAAGCTCCAAATAGTATTGTAGGATCTCATCCCTTTTCCATAATCATGAAATAACTTAGTATTTTCATCACCACTTTCCAACCAAATAGCCCTACTCTTCAACCTCCAAGTCTCCTCCTTTTCCTGTAAGAGTGTATTCCGTATTCCCTCCAAACAAACCAGATTGTCTTTGGATTCCTGGTTTAGGAATCCACCCCCATCACCCTCAAAGACTAACGACAGTTCCTCTGCAATCTGCTTGCGTTCCAAGTCCACCCTTTGCCTCTTCTCAAAAATCCCACCTATTAATAGGACCCTCCAGTCTTTTGATGTTTGCAACAAATTGGAAAGAAACAGAGCTGGAATCCCTAGGAATGAAAGGAATCCAAACCGACTTAACCAAGTTAAATAAATTCTGATCCTTTATCCATACCTTATTAAATTTCAGAGGACTAGGCGACTTGCAAGGCCCATCTTTTAACTCCAGGAAAATTGGGAAGTGATCAGAAATGCCTCCACTACCAACCCATTGCTTGAGGTGAAAAAATCTATCCACCAACCGTTCTGCTAGCAGGAACCTATCCAGTCTTTTAGCTACACGACTATCTCCAGCTCGATCGTTTTTCCATGCAGGCCTGATGCGGACTGGTTCCACATAAACCAAGTTCCTTTCTACAAGTTTATGAGTGAAAAAATTAGTAAGCGAGTCAACCTATGCATGAGGTCCCCAGACTTCCGACTGACCCAAAGAAAAATTTCAATCACCACCCAAAATCACAGAATATCCTTTAATCACTGATTTACTAATCAATGATTTACTAAACAATGATTCCCAAAAGGGAATCCGATTAAGGTAATTCCCATAGAAATTAATAACTGTTAGCTCCACATCAATGTCCAGAGTTGAGAAAGTCATACCCAGAATAGAGTCCATCCCCCACAAATTAGAAGCCTTCACCTTTGCTTCATTCCATCCCACAACCAGACCTCCAGACCTACCTCTTGCATCCGAAGCCTCGAAATGACATCCCGAAAACCAACTTCTCAACCAAAATTTTACCTCTTCCCCTACTCCCATTGTCTCTTGTAACAAAATAACATCAGGGTGCTAAAGACTGACCACCCTCTTCAATGCTGATCTTTTAGAGGGACCAGCAAGACCTCTGCAGTTATAAGACATGAGTTTCATTTGCAACCCTTCTTCTGGGCTCGCACAGATCTAAGTGCCCTTTCAATAGATTGTTGCTTCCCTTCTAGCAGGTCCGTGCAAGTTCTGGAATGAGCCTTTGAAATGAAATACTGGAGAGATCTCCCTTTGGCAGGTTTCATCCTACCTTTCCAGAACCCTCATGAGGATTTTTTAGCGGTGGAGCAAAGAAAATACCTAGAATCAGAGGAGTCAGGGGGGGATGAAGGAGAAGAAGGGGAAAGGAACTTAGAAGGGGAAGGATCAGGATCAGGGGGACGGGAAACAATCGGTGAAGAGGAAATGGAACCCTCCTTCGAAACAGAGGAGCTAAGGATGGTGGGATGAGGCGAAAGATAATGGGAGGAGATGGTCAAGTTCTCGAGGCCTTCAACCCAATCAAGACCAGAAAAGGAAACATTCTTCAAAAATAAATTAAAGTACTAAGTAATAGGGGAAAAAAAAGTACCCATGAAGGAGGGCACTTGAAGATTCAAAGACGCTTGCTAACCACCAATGTCCTCCTCTGGTTGTGCCGGAGGGAATTCGATGACCTGAAGGGGCTCATGTTCACTACCAAATTCCTGGTTCGACACCACCTGAGGAGGCGATTCTGGAGACGTTTTATTAACTCTTTCAAAACCCCCCCTTTCTCTATGAAGGGAAACCATTTAAAGTCCGAAGCAGAAGCTTGAAATAAGCCACAAGATTCCCATACTCGTGGAACCTACAGCACCGAAAGGGAACATTTTCATAATCCAGCTTCTGAAGAAAAACATAAGGACCCCAACATAAGTCCATTCCTTCCACAAGACCATCCCTGACATTGATATTCAACCTGAGCTACCTTTTTGTTTAGTTTCCATGAAAGATAAATCCACTTCAAGGAAGGAGCCCAAGATATTACCAATGTTCTTGAAGTGTTCCTCAGTCCAATAGTGAAGAGGGAGTTGTTTGACGGACAATCCACTCGAGCGAATGCAAGCCGAATCTCCCTAGCTCAACGTGAGTCTAGAACAAATAATACAGACTATAAACCACTTTCCTAGATCTAATTAAGGATCAAGCCACTAGATGCATTACCTTAAATTCGCAATCCTTTCTCCTGGATGTCGCGCCACATCTTGCGGTCGTTAGATCTCAGCTGCAAGACCTGTCAAGAGACATAGAACAATGCAAATGAGTAAAGAGCATCTATACAATAATAGATCCATGTAAACAGTTAAGCAGGTAAACTACACAATATCATCACATAAACAATATTGGTGGAAAGCGTTTATATTACTGTAAATTGGGAAAGTACATAGACAAGAATAGACTACAACCAAGGCTTAACGTAGCAGTCCTTCTCCATCCAAGCCAAATGCCATATCCTCCCAAGGAAGTGTGAGTCTCTCAATGGATGAGTAGAGATCTCTCAATGATGATTTTACCAGCATGTAGACACTATAGACTTCCTCCCTTTGGAGAGGGGTAGAGCTTCACTTATATAGGACTAAGTGGATAGGGTATGGATAGGGTAGGTTGAGATATAGTAGGAGAGAGATAGGGGATCCTTCCAAGAGATTAGGAACTGAGTGCCAGCTCTCCCAAGAGGTCAGGGATATGGATCCAAGTCAATAGGCTTCGAGAATGGGCTTGAAGGACCTAATTTTGTCCATTAACTGAATTCATCGCACCCTGCAGTAGAGAAAGATGCAACATCGCAGGTTGCATGAGTGCATCCTGTGATGACCTCTCAAAACCTAGCATGAATGCAATGGTGTTCCTTCCAGGTAAATGAATTAGCCAATGAAACTTCAGGGATTTATACACTGAATATCTGGATGGTAGGATTTTAGGTGTAACAAAATGCCCCCCAAAGCATGAAGCTGTTGAAAGATTGGACAGGTGAAATGATTTGACAGAAAGAATGGCAATGACTTGTCGGACGAAGGACACTGCTGTAGTACAACTGAATCTGAGTACACTATCTCATATGACATACAACATGGCTTCCGACCAATACATTGCAGATCTATGGTAGTAATGACCGACTGAACACAATCATGGCTACTAGACACAAGCGTAGATCCATGATGAGATGATAACACAACCACGACCAATACAAATGTGGATTCGTGTGACATGACTCAATACAAACTCCATCGCAACCTGGGTAAAACATGACTCCCCAGGGTCTTCAAGCTGAACCCGCAATGATACAAATCTAACCATGTGATTACAAATGTCTTGACGTAGAACATGGTAGAAACCACTTGATTACTGGTCATTGATGTATGCCGTTACCAAGTGTGAGGGAAATCACCATTAATGTCAATGATTCCCAAGGTATCACAGTACATATCATCAAGCGTGAATAAACGAGCTGAAGTCGAACGCGAGACGAAATATTTCAATCAAGGGTGAATGATGTAAACTCATGTTGAAACCGAGGTAACTTGCCATAGAGGCATGAAGGACCAAGGTACTTGGTTGGTTTCTAGATTCAATCCTCGGATGATGAGTTGAAGTTGACAATGATGAATCCATCGAAGGAGGGCCATGATGAATCCCCCATCATCGACACGAAAGATGGCAAAGGATGTGTAGAGCAGATCGGATGGTACATTAACATGTGAGACTTGAATCAGAGTAGACCGACATGATGGAAGGTGTACTAACTACAGATGATGAGTAGTGAGAGTATTCTTGAACATAGGCATGGCATGCCTTGGAAATATTGACTTGAAGAGCTACGGTACCAACTCCTAATGCAACTGATGATGGAAGCGTTCTTTGAATGACTCAAAGGAGTAACAAGACTCAGGAAATAGGTGAAACTCGAGGACAAATGGATGATCCAAGTGCAATATGAAAATGCAAATGAGTGCCATGTTCAAGAAATGACTATGTACTGCCACCGATAAAGGGTGTAACATAAAAGATTTCCTTTTTCCCCATCATGAATGATGAGTGCCTCATGTGTTTTTTACGAGCTAGATGAGGGTAACCAAAAGCTTTGTATAGCTCATCTCATAGATGAGTCCAATACCAAATATTTTCCAAACCTGGGATAGGAGGTGTTCCTCCCATGGTGGGCCCTTCAATGTGAAAGTTTAACGAGTCCAAAGAAGGTAAACTCGGTCGTCATTTCATGTTTAGAGACTCTGAAAAGAACTAAAGAAGACTCCAACGGTCCTTTTTCATAAAGTTAGCCTCATCGCCCGAGAAAGGGTAAAACAACGTGGGAGAGGACTCTTCTAGTCATGATTGGCTGGAGTATACCTTTTTCGTAAGTAGTGCACCCTGGTTCGAAAAAGGGGTAAACTATCACCAGGAAGACGACCATTGAAATCCTTTAACAAGCGTGTATGTGACAAGTTCGCTTGGCAAACTTTTCGTATTTCGAGAGCCTGAAAAGAGCTTAAAGATAGACTCCGGGGGGGTTCCTTTTCCGTAGGAGTTTAACGAGCCCGAAAAAGTGATAAATCATAACTCGGTAATGTATTCTCATGGTTTCAAGAGCATGAGAAAGAACAAAGTGTAAGCTCATCATCATTAAATAATTACAATCTAATGAATGGAAAATAACGACAAAAACACATAAGGGGTGTTCATAATTGAGATGATCGTTCCAATGTGAAAACGGTGTGAAAAGACACTTAATCTCCCCTGCACATTCAAAAACTAGGTCAAATAGCCAACCAAGTGTTCAAATGTGATAAAATCGACCCAAACTATAGCAAATGACCTAAAGCATCAAATATTTGAAAAACGAATATTCCTTTTGTCTATAAATAGAAAAAAGGGTCAAATAGAGTCACCATTGTTTCATTTTCCAAATTTGGGAGGAGAAGTGCCATTTGGAGCCAAAACTTCACTTGTCGATTCCGAGAGCTACGAGCAACCATTTCACCCACTGTCCGAAGCAGGTAACTCTAAAATTCATCCAGCATAATTGTAGTGGTTTACATTTTTGAATTAGGTTCATTTTTTTGGTTTTAAGCTTGGTTTGTGAAGGGCCATTGCGTCCTCGGGTTGTCACAGTTTTCCCTTTCTGGAATTGCGACGAGACTGAGTCGTCGCAAGGCTTGCAAGGTTGGACTGAGATGATGCCGCACTATTATCAATAACGGGGTGTGACAGCGGAAACATCCAACACCAAACACAAACCATGCCCAAAAAAGAAATTTCAGTGGTTGAAGTAAGTGTTAACAATGTTTAAACTCTCCTTTTGGCAGGTTACAAGCATCCAAAATGGTCTTGGAGTGGTGTGAACTGGAGCATGAGGTAGATGACATACAAGCTACAAATGATCCACAATGTGTGGAAGCACTGAGGAACTGTGGGATCCTCATGTTCTTCCAAATCCAGGGCATGAGGGCCCAAATCCCATTACTGACACATATGCTCCAATGCTGGGATGTAGCTCAACAATACTTTGTGATCGGTGAGCACGTGCTTACCATAAATGTCGAGGACATATATTTCCTGACTAGATTGTCCCGAAGAGGGGACAATGTGCTTCATACTGGATCATGGGGAAGTGATCGGACTGTGGATGCCATGATCTTACAACACTGTACTCCCAAAACCCATGCTTCTAGTGGAAATATTCCCATTAAAGAAGTACAGGAACATCCATTGCGTGCCATACTTTTCACCATTACGAGGATGGCAGGGAGCCAAGCTCCTCACTTAGCCACCATGTATCAGATGCTATACGCGGAGGACTACATGTCTCTAAATATATTCAACTGGTACGAGGGACTCCTCAGAAACATGCGAGCTCAGCTGACCAAGTGTCGACAGGGAGAGCTCAAACAGTTCGACTACGGTTTGATAGTGATCTCGTTCCTATTGGAGCGGGTTCCCCTTTTGTGCCCACAGGTACCATTGGATGATGGGTATCCTAAGGATCCTCACATGGTTATATGGACAGAGGTGATGGCCCGACATGGTGGGGTCCCCATCATCGGATGCGGTCTTGAGTTCTTCACCTGGCTAGAGGGCCAGTTGTTGATGGTAGAGGACTTCCCGTACAGTGGTAAGAACTTCAAAGATGACCCAAACTTGCCGCTGCCTAAGGGAGAAGCATGGGGAGACATAGGTAAGAACAATAACCCTTGTACTTTTTAGTTTTGTGCATTTATGATTTTTTTTTCATAGTGCTGACAAGTTAACAACATGTGTGTGCAGACATGGGGCCCGTACGACCAGTGGGAGTCTCTCTTCTTGCGAGGAGAGAGAGAGGATAGGGAGCAATCATGGTTCCAGCCGTACATGCTACAATTGCAGAGATGGATGGAGTCTACGCCAACCTGAGTGGGTTGACATTAGATGTTCCCAAGCCGACAACAGATGAGGTACTGCGGCCCATGCAAGTGTACACGGTTGGAGTGACTGCGCACTTCAATGCGTTGCTCCGCAGGGTTGCGAGAGAAGTTGACTGTTTCCACACTCAGCATTCTAGAGCCATTAGACCTAGGGTTGTACAAGCCAAGCGATAGGCCTTATGTTGTTACTATGTATGTACTGAGAGTTTCGAGGCCTTAGATTTTTTGTACTTACTGAAAGCTACGAGGCTTCAGATTTTGTAGAGACTCACTGAAAGCCATCGTGCTTCAGATTTTGTACCAACACTAATTTTTGTGATTATATATATATATATACAAACATTCCGATGGTTTATACATTATGTTTTTTAAAATGGATGAATGGTGTGGTCTTGTTTATGTGTTTGCTTATACAAAATGAATTATTTACATGTTATGTCTACTTTTAACAATTCATGAATATGATTATGTGTGTGCAATGTACCAATCTAAGATGAAGTTGGCCATAGAATAAAAAACTGTGTTTTCATCTCGTGGAATGTGCAGGTACTGAATAGACTCGAAGGAACTTTCCAGAAGATGGACCAGTCGATAGAGACAGAGTAAGGTAGGATCGCGGATGGTATAGACTCGATTAAGATGAGAGACCACTAGTTGAGAATCAAAGTGGATGACAATGTGGTCCATACCCAAAGAAATGGCGTCAGTTAGGGTTCCAATGACTGCTTGATATTAAGAAGCATTGTTTGTCATGAAACCTAGACACATTCCTTATGAGCTGATGAGCTCATCGGTAGGTGAATAGAGTACCCAGGCTGCCCAGGCAAGGTTACGGGTATGCCGGCTGGCGCGGTCCACAAATCCATAGCAGGTTTCCATCTGCACATGCAGACAGAACATGGTATAAGAAACGAAACAAGACCTAAACATGCAAGAAATCAAAGCGTCACACCACACAAAAACACACACGCAGGCCATGTACAGTATATACAAAAGTACTCATGCATGAAAGACTCAGGCATAGTACCGCTTCAGGTAGATCCCGTTACGAGGCTCACCCAAAGATATCCCATCATAGTCTTCAAGTTCATAAGCTCCCTTCTCTAAGACACGTTTCACTACGTAAGGTCCATGCCACATGGACTCAAACTTTCCTGCCCCTAGTTTATCATGTTTTTGGTCGTATGTAAGGACCAAATCTCCTTCGCTGTAGGCGTGAGGTTCTATTGACTTGTCGTATTGCGCTTTGATGCGTCTCTTAAGAGCCTCGTTGGCAAGGGCGACATCTTGGCGAGTCTCGTCGAGCTTATCTAGGTAGAGGAAGCGTTCTTTGTCGACAGTAGTGTTTGGGAGAAGTTCGATGGTGATCTTGAGGGATGGAATCTCGCACTCAATAGGAAGGACTGCCTCCAATCCATACACTAGTTGTAAGGGAGTAAATCCAGTGGCGGTTTTAATGGAGGTTCAATAAGCCCAAAGTGAGGAGAAGAGCATGTTGTGCCGATTGGCCTTGTGCGTACCCACCATACATTGGACCATAGTTTTCAAGACCTTGTTAATGGCCTCGACCTTGTTGAAATATTGTAACTTCTAAGAATATTATATTTGTACTTTATTATTTCGGAGATGTTCCATTCCTCCATGGAGACCCTATTGTATATCTAGAGATGTTTATTCCTCCGAAAAAGTGTGGTAACTAGGGTTATTAGATCTCCCATGTGAGGTCGGCCCTGAGTTAGCTATTTAGGGGTTATTAGACTCTCTTCTGAGAGGTCAGGCCCCATTAGGGTGAAAAGTCAGTTAGAACTCAAGTATAAATAGAGGAGGTGTGTTCCTCATATATACCATTCATTCACTCACTTGTGTATTGCGCATAGGAGAGAGAGAGGTTTTCATAGGAGGAGAAGGAGCTCTTTTTGAGGACTACATCTTGTATTGGGTTGATTATCTATATTAAGGAAAGCTTTGTTGGGTTTTCTACCCCATGAGGGTTTCCCAGGGTAAATCTTTTTCCATCTTGTGATTGTGTTTCTTTCAGTGATATTGCTTGTGAAATTAGGCTAAACTTAACATGGTATCAGAGCTAGCCTGAATAGGACATCTTTCACAAGGTAAAATTTCCTCTCTCTCCTCCTACGGTGAAAATTAGGGTTTCTGCAAAAGTTGGAATTTTTGGAATCTGATTGCATGGCTTGATAGCCCTCCTCAAAATCAAACTTTTGAGCCCTAGATCGAACTTTTTGAGTGGGTAGAACTCTGGGAAAGTCAAACCCTAGTTTGGGTTTTCGACCAGAATTGCAGAAAACCAGTAAACTAGAAAAGTGCGGACCTGTGCACGAGTGAACCGGAAAAGCTGGGAACCTGTGCACTAGTAAACCAGAAAAGTGAAGACCAGAAAACCATAAATTTTGTTGCAGATCCAGAAGCTGAAAAGTTGAAGTTTCTAGAAGCAGAGCTCACGAGATATCTCAATCTAATCAAGCACATCTCTTGGTAAGTGTTATTCTATCTTTTGAGAAACTTTAATTTCTGTGGTCCCCTGGATAAGATGGCTCCAAGCACTAAGCTTGAAGACAAGTTAGAGGGTATAGAGAATTTCCAGGCATGGAAATATAGGATTGGTATCATTCTTGAAGAGAATGATCTTGCCCAATATATCAAAGATGAAGTTGCAAAACTTGAAAAAGATGAAGCCAAAGAGAAGTATAGGAAGGACTTGATTAAGGAAAAGAGAATCATTGCTGATTCTATCAAAGACCACTTGATTCCCCAAGTGGCATCCAAGAATACCCCAAAGGAAATGTATGATTCCCTTTCCAGAATGTATGAAGGGAAGAACATCAATAGGAAGATGAACCTGAGAGCTCAATTGAAGAGCACAAATATGAATCAAGGAGAATCCATTCAAGTTTGTTTCTCAAGGGTTTCCTAGTTCAAGGAACAACTAGATGCCATTGGAGATACCCTTGATGAAGATGAACTAGTCATGACTGCTCCAAATGGTCTCACTAGACCTTAGGAGTCATTCATCCAAACCATGTGTGCCATAAAAGAAAACATGAAGTTTGATGTGGTATGGGAAGATTGCATTCAAGAAGAAGCTAGGGTTTCCAACAGAGAAGCCTTGCTCAAGAAAGTGACCAAGCCTTGGCCACCCACACCAGGAGAAGAAGGAATAAATCCTACTTCAAGAAGGATAGTCACAAGGAGTCTCAACCTCCACAAATATTTAAGAAGAAAAGAGGAACTACTCAAGGAAGAGATCACTCCTCATTCCAATGTTTCAATTGTCATAAAATAGGACAGCTTGTTAGAGATTGTCCTTCAAAGAAGAAGAAGATGGGATTCAACCATAAAAGAAATCAAGCACACCTAGCAGAAGATGATAGTGAAGAAGAAGAAGAAGAGGAAAGGCCTCAGAAAAAAAGAGCTAGAATAGAAGAAGAAGATGCAGAAGAATATGTTATATTCTTTGCACTCTCTGGGTCTGTAACACCTGGAGAAGATACATGGCTTATTGATAATGGTGCTTCAAAGCAGATGACAGGTCAAAAGAAAACTCTTGCAAAACTTGAAGAGAAGACCTATTCATAGAAAGTATCTTTAGGGAATGACTATTAATATCCCATCAAGGGAATTGGTGAAGCAAGCTACAAGCTTGATTCTAGAATTCCATTGAAGATGAAGGAAATATTATATGTACCAAGTTTGAAGAAGAACTTACTTTCTATCTCAACTTTATATAAGAAAGGTTATAGGGTTGCATTCATAGATGGACAAGTACTCATGTGGTCTAAAGGAAAATCAATTGATGATGCAATTGTTATTGGTGAAGAGGAAGGAGGTCTATACAAACTCAAGGGTCATCCAGAATCTACCCTTGTTCATGAATCCACTAGCCCTAGTGAGCTATGGCAGAGGAGGCTTACTCACATTAACTACAAAGCACTACCTCATGCGAGTAAAGTAGTCATAGGAATACCAGATTTGAAGATTGATCACGATGGCACATGCAAAGGATGTGAAAAAGGGAAGAATATCAAGAACCCATTTCCAAAGAGTGAAACAAAGACTAAAAGTATTTTGGAATTGATTCATTCAGATGTATGTGGACCAATGCCCTCCACATCCTTGAATGGATATGAATACTACCTTACATTTATTGATTACTACTCAAGAAAGACTTGGATATACTTTCTAAAAGGAAAGAATGAAGTCTTTGTAAAATTAAAGGATTTCAAAGCCTTGATAGAAAATCATTCAGAAAAGAAGATCAAATACTCAAGACAGATAATGGTGGAGAATATACTTCAAAGGATTTTTAAGTCTTTTGTAAAGAATCTAGAATCAAGAGGGAACTAACCACTCCCTACAATCCTCAACAAAATGGTGTTGCAGAAAGAAAGAATAGAACCATTATGGAAGTAGTAAATACAATGATACATGATCAATACCTACCTATGTATCTATTGGTTGAAGCAGCTAGGACAACAGTCTATGTGTAGAATAGACTATCTCATAGTGCTCTTGAATTCAAGACCCCGGAAGAAGTGTTTACAGGGAAGAAGCCTGAGGTATGTAATCTCAAGATATTTGGATGCCCAGTATATATTCATGTTCCAAAAGAAAAGAGAACCAAGCTAGATCCTTTTGAGAAGAAGGGAATATTTGTTGGATATTGTGAAGCATCCAAAGCATTCAGAATATACATCCCAGGATTCCATCATATGGAAATTAGTAGGGATGTGACATTTGATGAAGAGGCAGCTCTCAAGAAATGTAGGAAGTACCAGTATGAAGAAGATACACCTACCAGAATTGTAGAGGCTGTACCTACCCATGAAGAGGTAACACCTGAAGACCATGACATGATAGAATCAGAAGAACCCCCCATCACAAACATTTCAAGGAAGAGAAATCCAGCATGGGAAAGAGACATTATACTAGGGGCAGAAAAGTATGGAGCTCCTGAAGGCTCCACCAGAGTGAGCAAGAAACCAAAGCCATTCAACAACTATGTGGATTTGATGTGTGATCTTGTAGACCAAGAACCTGCTAGTTATGAAGAAGCAGTTCATAAGAAAGAGTGGGTAGAGGAAATGACTGAGGAGTACCAGTCAATAATGAAGAATGATGTTTGGGATATAGTTCCCAAGCCAAAGGACAAAAGTGTGGTATCCTCCAAATGGATATACAAGATAAAGCATGCTACGGATGGTAGTATTGAAAAATATAAGGCAAGATTTGTGGCCCAAGAGTTCTCTTAGAAAGAGGGAATTGACTATGAAGAGACATTTGCACCAGTTGCAAGGTACGCTTCCATTAGAACCATCATGGAACATGCATCCATGATGAAGTGGGAATTACACCAGATGGATGTAAAGATAGCCTTCCTGAATGGTGTGATTGAGGAAGAGGTGTACATAGAACAACCACAAGGATTTGAGGTGGAAGATGGAAGAACCCATGTGTGCAAACTGAAGAAGGCTTTGTATGGGTTGAAGCAACCTCCCAGAGCTTGGTATGGAAGAATTGACAGTTTCTCGACAAGCTTGGGCGTTACCAAAATTAAAGCTGATCCTAATCTTTATCTCAAGGTTATGGATGATGAACCTATCATATTGTTGTTGTATGTGGATGATCTATTTCTGACTGGAAATGAGAAACAGATTGTCGAGTGCAAGAAGAAGCTCTCTTTAGAGTTTGAGATGAAAGATCTTGGATTGATGCACTACTTCCTAGGTCTGGAAGTATGGCAAGGCCCAAAAGGAATCTTTCTCAACCAGGAAAAGTATGCGGTGGAAATCTTAAAAAGATTTGATATGTTGGAATGTAAATCCATGGCCACTCCCATGGATTCCAACTTGAAGCTGTTAGTTGATGACTCCTCAGAGTTAGTGGATGTGACTCTGTACAGACAGATTATTGGGTCATTGATATATCTGATGAATAACAGGCCAGATATATGATTTGTTGTGAACACCTTGAGTCAGTATCTAGTGGAACCTAGGCGTGTTCACATGATAGCTGCAAAGCATGTGATAAGGTACCTAAAGGGTACGATAGATTTTGGTCTATGTTATAGTGGAGATCATGAATTCAGATTGTATGGCTACAAAGATGCTGATTGGGCAGGAAGTGTATCAGAAAGGAAGAGTACATCCAGTGGATGTTATTGTCTTGGATCTATCATGATCTCGTGGTTTAGTAGGAAGCAGTCAAGTGTGGCTCTTAGCACATCTGAAGCAGAATATATAGCTGCTTGCTCTGCTAGTTGTGAAGTGGTATAGATTCAGAAATTGTTATTAGGTTTGTTTGAATTAGATATCGACCCCACTGTGATACTGTGTGACAACCAAAGTTGTATCAAGATGACAGAGAATCCAGTATTCCATGATAAGTCAAAACACATAGAGATCTGATATTTATATATATGGGATATGGTGTAGAAAGGATCTATCAAGCTCGAGTATGTGAGCATTGATGAACAAGTTGCTGATGTGTTGACCAAACCTTTGTCTCAAGTAAAGTTTGAGTATTTCCGAGACAAGCTTGGTGTAGTCCAGAAGGACCCTCCTCGAAAGAGGGAGTGATATGGTCGATGATGATATTTGGATACTGGTATCAATATGGATACTTGTATTGATGAGGATACTATATCGATGATGTGGATACATGTGTCGATGATGAGGATACCTGTATTGATACTTGTGTCGATGATGAGGACACCTGTATTGATGTGGATACTTGTATGAGGATACTAGTATCGATGATGAGGTTAGCTGTTCCGATGATGAGGTCGATGATGAGGTTTCCGGTTACATGCATGGTCCTTAGACTTTGTCTAGTGGATGAGGAGGGATTGTATCATCCTTGGACTTAGGTCCCTGAAAAGATCCGTAGAGAGTTGTCTTCGAGAAGAGGTCCCTAGTGGTTGAGGAGGGATTGTATCATCCCTGGACTTAGGTCCCTAAACAGATATGTAGATAGTTGTATTCAAGAAGAGGTCCCTAGTGGATGAGGAGGGATTGTATCATCCCAGGACTTAAGTCCCTGAATAGATCCGTAGATAGATGTCTCTGAGAAGTGGTCCCCAATGGACGAGAGGATTGTATCATCCCAGGACTTTGGTCCCTGAATAGATCTGTAGACAGATGTCTCTGAGAAGTAGTCCCCAGTGGATGAGAGGATTGTACAATCCCATGAATTTGGTCCCTGAATAGATTCGTAGACAAATGTCTCTGAGAAGTGGTCCCTAGTGGACGAGAGGATTGTATCATCCCAGGACTTTGGTCCCTGAATAGATCCGTAGACAGATGTCTCCGAGAAGGGGTCCCTAGTGGACGAGAGGATTGTATCATCCCAAACTTTGGTCCCTGAATAGATTCATAGACAGATGTCTCTGAGAAGTGGTCCCCAGTGGACAAGAGGATTGTATCATCCCAGGACTTTGGTCCCTGAATAGATACGTAGACAAATGTCTCCGAGAAGTGGTCCCCAGTGGACGAGAGGATTGTATCATCCCAGGACTTTGGTCCCTGAATAGATACGTAGACAAATGTCTCCTAGAAGTGGTCCCTAGAGGACGAGAGGGGATTGTATCATTCCTGGACTTCGGTCCTTGAATTGATCCATAGACATATGTCTTCGAAAAAGGGTCCTTAGACTTTGTATAAGTTGACGAGTGGACTGCATCATCCCTAGACATGCTATGATGTCTTAAATGGATCATGTGTGTTGCAGGGTATGCTGCTATGATGCTGTTGATCGTGATGATCTAGATGACGATGCTATTGATCGTGATGATCTAGAAGAGGATGTTGTTGATCATGATGATCTAGATGATGATGCTATTGATCGTGATGATCTAGAAGAGGATGCTGTTGATTGTGATGATCTAGATGACGATGCTATTGATCGTCATGATCTAGATAACGATGCTATTGATCATGATGATCTAGATGATGATGCTGATGAACGTGAGGATCCAGATGATGATGTTGATGATCATGAAAATCCAGATGACGATGTTGATGATCATGAGGATCCAGATGACGATGATGTTGATCGAGAGGATCCAGATGATGATATTGCTATGGTTGATCGGGTGCTGCAGAAGATGAAGATTCAGTACTGAAGATTTTAATGTTCCAGTATTGAAGATGTTTTAGTAACTGCTTGAGTTACTGATGATGTATAAAGAAAGCTTCCAATGATTTATAGATGTATCATGTATTATGTAGTTGATGACTCCTTTCTCTTGCAGATGTTGTTATAATATCCTTCTCGTTAAGGGGGAGTGTTGAAATATTGTAACTTCTAAGAATATTATATTTGTACTTTATTATTCTGGAGATGTTCCATTCCTCCGTGGAGACCCTATTGTATATCCGGAGATGTTTATTCCTTCGAGGAAGTGTGGTAACTAGGGTTATTAGATCTCCCATGTGAGGTCATCCCTGAGTTAGCTGTTTAGGGGTTAGTAGACTCTCTTAGGAGAGGTCGGCCCCATTAGGGTGAAAAGTCAGTTAGAACTCAAGTATAAATAGAGGAGGTGTGTTCCTCATATATACCATTCATTCACTCACTTGTGTATTGCGCATAGGAGAGAGAGAGGTCTACATAGGAGGAGAAGGAGCTCTTTTTGAGGACTACATCTTGTATTGGGTTGATTATCTATATTGAAGAAAGCTTTGTTGGGTTTTCCACACCATGAGGGTTTCCCAGGGTAAATCTTTGTCTATCTTGTGATTGTGTTTCTTGCAGTGATCTTGATTGTGAAATTAGGCTAAACTTAATAGACCTGCCCATTCGACTGTGCATAGTACGGTGTTGAGTTTTCATGGCAAAAACCCAATCTATCGCTTAACTCGTCAACCATATGGTTCATAAAGTGAGAACCATGGTCGGTAACTGTTGCTTGAGGAACTTCAAAACGCGCTATTACATGGTTAAACATGAAGAGTGCAGTGGTCTTGCCGTCGTTCGTGTATGTAGGCATTGCCTCGACCCACTTTGTAAAGTATTCCACAGCTACAATGACGTAACTATGCCCCCCGACCGAGGTAGGCTTACAATGCATGAAATCGATGCCACATTTAGCGAAGGGGCCAATGGCAATAACCGGGTGTAACGGGGCGGGATGGTTGCGCTTTTTCGTATGAAAATGTTGACATGGAGGACATTTTTTTATGGACTTGATGCAATATTTGAAGATAGACGACCAATAATATCCTGTGCAAAGAATATTCTGGGCTATAGCCATCCCAGAGAGGTGACCGCTACACGCCCCAGTGTGACAGTCATTCAGAACGCGTTCAGCCTCATCATGAGTCAGACAACGTCGAAGGATAGAATCAATTCCACGATGGTACAAAGTATCATTGATAATCAGATAATACTTCGCATGGTGGTGTATTCGACGACGGTCGTCGCAAGACAATTCAGGGCTGAAACGTTAGGTTTGAAGATACAATGTGATATATCCGTACCATGGATCAGACGTACTGATAAGAAACAATGATTCATCAGAAAAAGAATCATTGGTCTTAGACTCTACGTCAGTACGGGGAAGGTCGCAGATGATCTCAACAAACACCAAAGACTTTTTAGACTTGGATTTTTCAAAAAGAAGATCGAATTCTTGTAGTATCACGATCCAGTGTGAATAATTGCCCCCAAGTACCCGACGTGTCAGAACGTGGTACATGGGGTTCGATTCAACGATGATGGTGGTGATGCAAATCAAAATGTAATGACAAAAGTTTTGCACAGCAATGATTACCACGAGAGAGAGCTTCTCAACATGTGAATAGCGAGTTTCAGTGTCAATAAGACCTTTACTAGCGTAGTATATCACATGTTCTTGGGCATTCTGATTTTCCTGCACCAAAACCATGGCAATAGTGGTGTCGGAAGCAGCAAGATATAGAATGTAATCTCGATAGTAATTCGACGGTTGGAGCATAAGGGCATGCGTGATGGAATGTTTCAAGCTATCAAAAGATTGTTGAGCTTGATCATCCCAAATGAACGGGACGTCTTTTTTCATCAATCGCAGATAACCCTACGTCTTTTGGGTGAAATTACAAACAAAACGCCTTAAATAAGTCACACGTCTTTGCAGACTATGAAGTTCCATAATATTAGTTGGAGGTGGAAGAGTGATGATGGCTTCCACCTTCAAAGGATCAATGCAGATCCCATATTTCGAGACGATAAACCCTAAGAGGAGTCCAAACTCGACACAAAAAATACACTTATGAGGATTTAGACGGATATTGTACTATCTACATCTGAGGAAAATGGCCGTTAGATGATCTAAGTGGAACTCACGCTGCTTCGAGTGAGCAGGGAGGTCATCCAAGTAGGGTTCCACAAAGTCCTTCACATCATGGAAGGCGTATGACATGGCCCGCTGGAATGTGGCACTAGCGTTTTTAATATGAAACGAAAGTTTACGATACGCAAATTTTCCCCAAGGGAAGATGAATGCAGTCTTGTGTTGGTCGGCGAGTTAGATCTCAATTTGGTTGTATCCGGAAAAGCCATCCACAAATGAAAAAATGACACTTCCCGCACAATTGTCGATAATCTGGTCAATAAAGGGAGTCAGGTAATTGTCCCTGGGACAAGCTTTGTTGAGATCTCAATAGTCAACACAAACACGAATGGTACCCAGTTTTTTGGTAACAGGGATGACGTTTGAGACCCATTTTGTCAATGGGATAGGATAGATGAATTCGGCCTTCAAGAGTTTCTCAATCTCTGCCTTGATTGCCACAGTCTTCTGAGGGTGTACTGGTTGCAGCTTTTGGTGGACACGTTTGACGTCAAGAGAGATTTTAATCTCATGTAAAACAATGGAGGAGTCTATCCCAAGCATCTCCTCGTAGGTCCAAGCGAACACATCTCAGAATCGCTTGAATAAGGCCGTACAAGCAATGACCTCTTCAGGGGAACAATTATGGCCTAAATGAATGTGTTCCACTACACCAGGAGTAACCGAAATGTCTATCGAGGTGGTGGGTTTGACGTTGGCTAAGTTTCCTTCAGAGTCCATTTGACATGTAAGTATCGAGGACTGAGACCCAAAGTAGATATCCGGTGTCAGGATGGTGTGAATGCTATTCTGTATAGTATCCAACAAGGGAAAAGAATACGAACGATGATGGAGGTCTTCCCACGGAGGATCATCTGCGCTCATGATTTCCATAATGGACTCGTAAGAATGAAAAGTCCATAGCAGAGGATTAGATGATGTCCGTTGAAGAGAACAAGATGTGGAGGCCACAGCTAAGTGGTCCTCGGGCGCTGATGAATCAGGTGTGTGGTGGCTTCATCAGGTACAAGCCATGAATCAGTGGAGTTGGGGGTAGATGAAATCTGCGAGGAGATCATGTTCACCATGGAAACATGGTTTGGGGGATCCAAAGTAGGAAATATGCCCATAAGGGATGAATCCTTAAGGATGCCGACCCCCACACTCTCATACTTTTGTGAAGATTGTCCAATCGAAGGAACGTTATTGCCTAGATGAGTAGTGGTGTCAGGTATGCGAAAATCCAGTTGGTCAACTGTGATAATTCGGCCTGCGAATTGTACTATGTGGAAGATAGATGATGCAACCATAGTCATGGTGTAAAACCAATTACGACCAAGAAGAATGTTATAATCTAACGGGGAAGCAACCACTTCCATGTTAAGGGTTGCGGTATTTCCCACCAGCTCGACTGGTAAAGCTTGTAATAGCCCATGAGGTTGAAAGCCACGTCCGTCGAAGGCTCTCAAAGTGGTAGGAGAACGGTTCAAGTCAGGAGAGCCAATGGCTCTCTAGCATGCGATCGACATGAATGACATAGAGGCTCCTTCGTCCAAAACGGTACGATGGATTATCTTCCTAGCAATGTTTGTAGCAACTTGAAATTCCAACTGATGGGAGAGCCTTGGTTTGAAGTATTCCAATCGGAACATGATAGTATTCGATGAATCCGGGTCAACTGCACCGATGGCAGCGAGGAGAGTCTTGCGTTGATTCAAACATTTTTGCAAGACCTCGAGCGTCGACATAGCACAAGGAGCTTGTTCTAGGTCCTCTACAATGTTGTAGTTTGGAGCAGCTCGAGCATTAGGATTGAAAACCGATTTTCTAATCGTGCTCTTGGGTGGACGCAACACTGACTCGAGAGAGGGATTCTCAATGGTTAGAGGAGCAGCTGGTATGGTGACGTCGAGAATCGAAGTGGAAGCTTTTTCAGTATTACTTCCAACAGGTTCTTTGGCTGGAACAGAGTCACACAAATGAGAATGGGTGTTCAAGTTGATAGTCTCATTGCATACCATGAGAACATGTGTGGTGGCGGATGCTTCTCCTTGGGAGGAAGAAGTGTGAGTGATCGACTGCTGATTTTGAGCAGGGAAGGGATCGTTGAGAAATGTGGTTGTGGGTTTTCCCTTAAGAAACTTTTGAACTTCGTCTCTATGGGGGCACTCTTTACAAAAGTGATCATCACCACACAGTAGGAAAGGATACTTCAACTTCCTTTTCTATTTGGTATCATTAGGGGTGCTCTTTTGTTCCTGCTGGGTGGAAGATTTCTTAGGTTTCCCTTTGTTATTCTTCTTACCACCAGACTTTTGAGGTGAAGCTGATGAAACATAATTCACTTCGTCGGTGACAGCAGGAGTGGATGATTTGGCGGTGCCGTGACCAGCCTGTGTTGGTCATGGGGAAGAACCTTGTGGGTTCGATGAAACAACAGTTTGAGAGGAAGGCTGGGTGTGAAGGGATCCAATGATGCCATCGGCTTGGGGTCCCTTGGGTGGTTTTGCGGGGTCGTAAGTGTTGTGGGGCGCATTGGGAAGAACATCAACAATGTGCCAGATTGAGCATAGACTAAGTCTAGCAAGTGGGAACGAGCGATGGCTTGTTCTTCAGTGACAGCACCTCCCATGGAAACATCTCGTGCTATGGTAGGAATGAGAGACTTCGTAAACCAGTCCACTAGGATTTGATATGGAATAGGATCCTTAATGAGATTTCGTCTCCTCCGCCACTCATGTATATGATCCGAGATATGAGTAGCGGTATTTTGTTGAAGTGAGGTTAAAAGCTCTGTACCAGTTTCATACCGTATAGGCAGCTGGAAATGAGTCAAAAATTTCATAGCAAGAGAACCAAAATCAGGAAAAGAATGGGGTGGTAGTTCAATATACCACTTGGCAGCCGAACCAGTGAGAGTCCTTTGAAACAATCTAAGACAGATCGAGTCATCCATTAGGGAGTTGGATGAGCACCACAAGTGGTATGTCATCACATGATTTTTAGGATCGTCACAGGGCTTACCATCAAATTTCAGAATATTTGACGGAAGTTTCACCGGAATGGGTGTCCAATTAGTTCCATGGTAAATGGGGTCATTGGTTAAGCGAGATAGGTCACGTAGATCCAAAGTAGCCAAAAAGGGAAGCTGCGGATTAGGCTGCAAGTACTGATAGTACGGATAAGGCATGTAAGGACCTGCGGGACCTTGTATCGACTGACCATAGGGTGTTCTAGGAGGAAACTGGCCATAGGGGTACGGGCCGCCTAGTCCAAATGTAGGTCCGCTGCCATAGTAAGGTGGTCCATAACCATAATAAGGTGGCCCATTACCATAAGGTGGGGGCCCGCATCCACTACCAGGAGGGGTGGGCCAATTCCAAATGGTGGGGGTCCGCCACCACCGCCAGGGTAGGATGGGCCACTACCACCTCCGTCGGGAGGAGGTTGTGGTCCACTATTACCACTCGAATAGGATGGGCCTCCGCCACCTCCGCCGGGAGGGGGTGGTGGGCCACCGCCGCCACCGAAAGGGTAAGAGCCTCCTCTGCCACCTCCACCATAGTAGGGTGGTGGTCCACCACCACCTTCGGGAGGGGGTGGTGCTCCTCCTCCACCACAGGGATGATATGGTCCTCCCCCACCACCCCCACTAGGGGGGGTGGTCCTCCACCACCTCCACCAGGGAGGGTTGGCCATGATGACCAAAATGAGGTGGTCCTCTACCAGAAGGTAGAGGTCCGCCTCCTCTAGTGTTATGTGGGGTCCCACCGCCTCCAATGGGAGGTGGGGGTGGACCAAACGGGGGTGGAGGGACTATAAGTGGGGGTCCATGTTGTAAAACATTTTGCTGTCCCCATAGAGTGTAAGGATTTCCATGGTAGGGTACCTTGTATAGTGCGTTTCTGGGATTAAGTTGACCCGACACAGGGTTAAGATGACCTGGATACGCTTGACTCGATGGAGGTTGAATTACATTAAATGATCCCCCAACATGGGATAGTCCCGAAGTGGAAGGTCCAGGAGGTAAGGAATTTCCAGCGGAAGGCCCGATGGGAACTGCTGCTACAGTATTATGGTTAAGAGATGGTGGTTTCCCCCCAGCAAAAACTTGCTAACCACTAGGTAAAGGTTGACCCTAAATTGTTGGTTGATTATTCACCATAGGATTACCACTACCCGTAAAGAAGGTAGGGGGTAAAGAGTATCCTACCCTTGAATTTTGGGGTGGGGGAGGAGTAGGTGATGTAACCGCAGTAGTCACAGGTGTGTTGGATTGTTGTCCTTCAACAGGTTAGGTTGTGAGAGGTACTTAACTGGTCTCTTGTCTAGGAGACTCATGTGCAGGAATGGATGGTTGACCAGCTTCAGTAGTGGTCACGTGTTGCGTGGATGATTCCGGTGACTCGAAAGACAAAGAGCGACCTGGGATTGGTTTATAAAGGGGTAACAACGGGTCTTCAACCCTTCGTTGGAGACTTTAGCTCTGACATTTCTTAGCCATAGAGCGAAAGTGAGCCAATTGGCTACGATAGTAAGCTAAGGGATCGTCCGGAGTGGTCCCACTAGGTGGGGGTACAATGAAAAAATGGGCCACTGGGTGGCCTGTAGAAGATGCCCAATAAGGTGCTAGAGGACTAGAAGCTGTAGTGGGGTCATCCTGGGGTTGATTTATCCATTCCAATGATCCAGGCTCTCCCGCTGCAATGGGAGGTGAGTCTTGTGAAGTGGGGATTTGTGCTTCTTCACCCTACGGGGGATGAGAGGCCGGTGAATCTGGACAAGTATGAGGAAACAAATGTCCTCTAATATTCAAAGTGGAGTTTTCCACTTCATGTGACCCGACCCTGACATGTGGATCCATTCTTACCCTCAAAATTACCTCCTGATTAAGGGGATATTCGGGTGGCAAATTCTAAATCCCGCGAGACCTTCTCTAAGGAAAGTTAGCCAAAGTGACTGAAACAAAAATTTTATCCTAAGGAAAGATAAAAGAAAAGCAGACTAGACAAAACCTTACACAAACTAAGTCCACAAGAAAACTTATGTGATAAGAGTGGATTCAAGGTCTGGATCCTCACAGGATTGTCAAGGCTTCACAACTCGCGATATACCGCAGGGTTCAACAGTAAAACGCGACAAGGAGGATTGGGACTGTACCCTTTCCTGAATACCCGATTACCTGGATGGTACGTGCGTAGTAGCTCCCCGAGTGCTGTTCTCGGTGTATTGCTCCGCCAAGACAGCCAAAAGGTTAACTCAGTTGGTTCCAGGAATCCTAAGGATATCTCTCGATATACGCAAGGTACGTGGGAGCGCAAATCCGTAGTAGTGTTGTCTAATGCACAACCGTTTGGCAAGAGACCTTCCGATATACTACCGAGTATGTGAAACTCCTTTCGATATACGCCAAGTACTAAAGGTGACTTGGTGGGTATGTGAAAGAGCTCGATATATAGATAAGTACGTGGAAGACTACAATACCCCCGGGATACAGTGTTGGAAAATAACGACAACTTCCATGCTTAACGACACTAGAACACATATCTAACTTACATACAAGTTATTAAAAATTTTACCCTAGTTCTACCATTAATTTTATCTAGACGGGTGAATGCATGAGGTGAGTACATAATTGGAAACATAATGCAGGCCCTAAATACATGCAAAAATACACTTTTCTTTCAATGAACTCTATGTATGGGAAGATAAATTTTATTTTTGTTTCGAAGAATTTTACCAAAGCAATGCAATGCAAGACAATCCCAAATTTACCAAAAAATGACTATGAAGTATTCTTTCTCCTTTTCGAGCGAAACATATAAGACACAACACTACTAAACCAAATCAAAGCATGCTTTTTCTTTTTCTTTTATCTCTTCAAAACAAAAATGATGCTAAGTGATGAAAAGAGAGAGCTTCTAAGTAAAGTATGCAGGCTTTTCACTTTCACTATGATGGCCTGAAAGCACAAAAACCAAAAGATACACTACAACGTTCCAAGCATGGAACTACTTTTGTAAAATTTGATATCTATTCTAATTTTTCAAGAAAATAAGCAACTCATAATTCATGAAAAACACAAACAATGCAACTTTCTTTCAACTTTTCCAAAAGATCTATGAATGAAGCATTCCAATGCATGTGCAATTCTTCAAATGAGTTTGAAAAATGATGGAAATAAAGTACTTTTGATCTTTCAATGGATGTATCAAAATAATAATTTGACAACAACAATGCTTTTAAACATGAAAACTTGAAACGAAAAGATCACTTGCAGCACTCCACTAACTCAGAAAATCTCAAGAAAAAAATGAGCACTCAATGGACTGAAAGTACATACAAACACTCAAAATCAATCAGTAACAAGCAGCACTAAAGCTAGCAAAACTCACAAAATGAATGCAAATGAAGTATGGAAACCAATCAAATACAATGATCAGATCTGGAAAGGAGAGGAGGGAATGCAAGGGTGATTGGATGAAGGTGGGGGAGACAAGAGTGTCCACCACTACCAAAACTCATACTTGTCCAAGATGGAACCCAAAACAACTCCAAATAAAACCAAACAACTCAATCACACAAAGCAAAATGGGATCTCTGACTGTATCTTACAGTACAAAGGGAGTATGCACACAAACCAAACTCAAAACAGAAATGGAGAAAGGGTGTCTGTATGACAAAATTGGCAGATCAGCGCACTCTGTGCTTGTACACAGTGCGATGTTGTAGTTCACCAATGCGGGGAGTGCGGCGATGTTGCAGAATACCAATGGAAGAGTTGCGATGACAGGCTCACAGGAAAAGAACAAAGATCAAGAATAACACAGTGTCGCTCTGGGTACACTGATCAGGTGCGACAGGTGAGATAAGTTCAAAAATGAACCAATTCTCCAGGTAATGAGCATAAAAAAGGTCTTCAAATGAGAAGTACAAACTCAAAGGAAGGCAATAAGACTCTTCAAAGTGAAGATCTGATGGTGAAATCAACTAAAGAAGGAAATGAAAAAATAGAATGGCTTGGCAAGAAATCAATTGAAAAATGACATTCAAATTGACAACTACAAAGCAATGTTCTTTTCCCCAGTATGGTCTCCAGATTTGTTTGACAGACAATCCACTCAAGCGGACGCGAGCCGGATCTACCTAGCTCAATGTGAGTCTAGAACAAATAATACAAACTATAAACCACTTTCCTAGATCTAATTAAGGATCAAGTCACTAGATGTCTTACCTTAAATACGCAATCCTTTCTCCTGGATGTCGCTCCACGTCTCGTGGTCGTTAGATCTCAGCTGCAAAACCTGTCAAGACACATAGAACAATGCAAATGAGTAAAGAGGATCTATACAATAATAGATCTAATTAAACAGTTAAGCAGGTAAACTACACAATATCATCACACATAAACAATATTGGTGGAAAGCATTTATATTACTGTAAATTGGGAAAGTACATAGACAAGAATAGACTACAACCAAGGCTTAACGTAGCAGTCCTTCTCCATCCAAGCCAAATGCCATATCCTCCCAAGTAAGTGTGAGTCTCTCAATGGATGAGTAGATATCTCTCAATGATGATTTCATTATCATGTAGACACTATAGACTTCCTCCCTTTGGAGAGGGGTAGAGCTTCACTTATATAGGACAAAGTGGATAGGGTATGGATAGGGTAGGTTAATATATGGTAGGATAAAGATAGGGGATCCTTCCAAGAGGTTAGAAACCAAGTTCCAACTCTCCCAATAGGTCAGGGATAAGGATCCAAGTCAGCGGGCTTCGAGAATGGGCTCGAAGGACCTATTTTTGTTCATTAACTGACTTCGTCGCACCCTGCAGTAGAGCAAGATGCGACGTCGTAGGTTGCATGAGTGCAGTCTGTGACGACCTCTCAAAACCTATCATGAATGCAATGGTGTTCCTTCCAGGTAAATGACTTATCCAATGAAACTTCAGGGATGTATACACTGAATCTATGGATGGTAGGATTTTAGGTGTAATAGGAGGCCTAGGAGGTGCACCCACAGAGGAATGGTGTCCAATATTTCCCTACTAGCATCAAAGAGGGGGTCCCAGGGTTTGAGTAAGAAGGGATCACGATCCAAGTTCCAATTTCGACTCAAAACCCAAAGGGCGTGGTTATCCTGAAGGAAATGGAAGGAAAACTAGTTCCTGGAAAGGGCCACCGCCTTCGGAACGTAGCCCAACTTGTCCATCCAGTTCTTTTCGGCCCAACTAATCACCGACCGCAATGCAAAATACTGACCATATTCTCGCCCAACCAAAGTCAGTTTGGCCATCTGCAAAATTTGGTTGAAACCTATGTCTTCACCTAGCATGTAATTTGCTCCCTTCCCTTTATTCTTTAGCCATTTCCTTTTGATTTTCTTCCGTGAACAAGTTTCCAAACCCTCCTCCTCCGAACCTTACCGATAAACCAGACTCGAAACCTTATGTGAAGGTGGACTTGGATATCCCCGATGTTCAAGGTTTCCCAGGAAGTCCGCAAGAAAAACCGACTTGCTCAAGTGTGCCGACTGAAGCATGGAACTATCATAAGAAACCTGTAATCCCCCCCAAAAAATTGCCAAAATGAGGGAGGAGATCTGAACCAAAACCATCAAGAAAATCGTGAGACCGCTTGGTCCCAACTGAGCGGTAGGAGTAATGAACAAAGGATGGTGGAGGCCCGGAAAACCCCAAGAAGATCCGCCCAACACATCAACAGGAAGGTCCGCAATGAAACAAGTTGTGAAAGGTTGCCCCAAATCCTGTTCCGGAGAGGAAGAAAGGTTTAGGAAATCCAGAGTTGAAAAATCCACATCGGAAGGAAGTACCTGAGTCATCTTGTCCGGTTCACCTCCAGATACTACCGGTGACCAAGATCCCACCTCATCCCGACGTCCGCCAGCTGGTGAAGCCCAGATGTCGCCCGACTCCAGGTGGTCACTGTTGTAATCAACAGACTCCTCAAAACCCATAGCAATAGGTGCAGTAAAAAAACCACAGTAAAAATGACAGAGAAAAAGGTAAAATGGTAAACCGGTCAGAGGTCCTGACAAAACCAAGTAAAAACGATATTCCCAAGGCCAAAAGATGTGCCTTACGTCACCACATGAGCATCAATAACTAGGAAACCAACATTAACGACTGACTGGCAAATAGTCGCAGGCTAGTCTGTCGCCTACAAACCCTAGACATGACCTCTGCATCCTCCCAAATCGAAAATGCGTTATTATTGTGAATACTTATTTTAAATGTACCTATTATTTATTAAAATATTACTTTTGAAATTAAAAGATATTTATTATTGTCAATACTCATTATCTCACTAGGTTATCGTGTGGGTCTTATCAACAAAGCTGTGGGTCTCATCAACAAAGCAACCCGAGTTCAATTGTTTCTTAGACCATGGGGAAAAATTCAAGCAAACAAAAAAATATATATCTATTATTGATTTTTTTTAATACAATTTATATATATTTTTATGTTGAAAAAAACGAAATGATAACAATTTTTTAAAATAATATTTTTGTGAATTACATATGGCTAATTGATACATCACTGTTTTGATAGTTTTTCATAATGGAAAAATTGGATATATATATATATATATATATATAAAACCTTACTTGAAATTAAGAATAGTCCAAATTTAATAATCATAGTACACGAATATAAGAGCACATTGTTTCAGAGCATAGTGCACTAGTATTTGATTTTATTTCGGATGTAATAAGGTTTATATGGGCTTAGCGTTCCAAGTTTCATAGATAGAATATTGTAATAAGGGCGCTTTCTTCCCATAAATTATTAATTTGGTTTTTGTTGTGAATGGCAGATGATGAGCTCAGCCACTCCCGCTCCAACCTTCAACCAAATATTGAGGAGAAAGTCGACGATGCCGAGAGAAAGATAATGCGGAACAAAAAGACTTATGCGAGGGATGATGATCTCATATACAACTTATTGATTCTTTACGCGGTCAGTGTGCCAGTTATCGTCGCTGGCATCTTGTCTTCACATGAGCATATAAAGAAGGCCCAGTGGCTTGGGACTGTCATTCTCTCGGGGCTGGTCTCGGGATCAATCATTGCTGCTCTCATTCTCACTGTCATTGGGCAATTCGGCGCTCTGAAACATGGACAACAATTCCAACAACAGCGCGACTCTGACATTGACAGATTTTTCCCAAAAGAAGAAACATCGGCCATGAAATGCAGTCGCTTCCCCAACTATGGAAAGGATGTATTTGAGGAGACATCTGCATATTACTGGGGAACACCAAAAGCCAAGGATACGTTTACATACTACTGGTACTGGTGGGGATCTAGATCTGCCTTTCTACTTTAGTTTGTGTCATGTTCATCTGTTGTTTGGATGAATACATATAGATATTTTGATGTATACTCATAACTACATGTAATCCTTGCAATTAACTTGATATATTATCTTGCTATTTGCATGCATGTGGAAATTTGGAAATATTATATTTTGATTAATTAATGATGTTGTATGAGTCTCGATTTATATATACGATAAATTAATGATGATGTGTGGATAATGATTTATGATTATGTCTATGTAGTATGGACGTAGAATTATTCTCTACCTTCAAGGGTTGGGATTGTATACTGAAGACTTAATCAAGTACTTCATTGTGTGACAGGTTCACATCAATTGATAAATTGAAATGCATTTTTAGAAAATAAATGTTTTTTTAGAAAATATTTATTTATTTTAGTAGATGGGCAAATTTCTTCAACCCAATCATTTCTATCTCTATGAGGCCTTTTCAATTCTCGTCAATCTCAATGGTTTTATTATAATCAATGCCTATCCATCATTCCAATATTGACCGTAGGGCTTATGCATAATCATGGGTTCCTTTAAAGACATTTTAATTGCCATTAATTAATTATTGCAGGTTCATCACAACTACTGTCAATAAACGTCTACCAATCACCCTTAAGCATTGGCCCATAAAGGTTTTACCCTTTCTAGCAACACTTGCGGAGCAAGTGAAGTGTCACACAAGATGGTTAAGAGTGCTGCAAGAACCAAGTTTCTGCAGTTGGGAGAGGACATGCATCTACTATCACTCAGTCACTACATAACCCAGAGATTTATGTTCACCTTATACTAACAACTCAATTGAGTAATCGACATCCGCATCAACAATATGTAATCGACATTCGCATTAAAATTATATAATTGACATTCACGTCAACTAGGATTATAGATTAATCGACATATAAACAAAACCTTAAACATATCACATTATTAAGATAACATTTATCATTCATAACATCGCGACACAAATAGAAACACAGAATAGAGACATAACCGAACACCCTAGTGCATTAAATCATCTCAAAATCTGCGGTACAACCTTCGCAGGAATAATTCCAAGCGACTTAACGAAAATCTATATACACAAAGCAAAACTTGTCAAAGGTAGACAAATACATTGATGTGACATCACCATCTAATATCGATTCCCTTAGTCTTACAACTATTGTTCTATTTATACACAACTATTATTATTACAGAATGGTCAAAACGACCCATTCGAACTAACTAGACCAAAAATTGCGCTTTCGTTGGCTTCTTGCTCTTTGAAAATGGTCCTTTCCTCTGTTGATGACCCCTTTGTTGTTGTCCTCTTCCGCACTTCATGCGATCTAACCCCGTTCCAACAGGTCCCTGACAAAAACTTGTGGCTCTCCCTCGAGCCACCTCAGCTAGACACTGTCGGTACTACTTTGTTTCCTAAGTTCGATCATCCTTCGTTGATATGTACTTCAAGAACTCATCCTCCAGTATCTTGATCGTTGTTATGTACTTCTCAAACTCATCCTCCAGTCTCTTGAAACCTTCATCATCTATCCCTTCTCGGCCGTCTGTTTCTCGCGACCCTTGCTTTTGTCTGAACAAAAGTTCATCGACATCACCAGATTGTGAAAAGCGTCAAACGGTCTGGCACATCTGTTTCGCACATTTAATCATCCTTCGCTGGGACCGGTGTGCCCTTGGCCTTGGTGCTTCTGTGGCCGAAGGGATCGCTTCTATTCCAACAATTGAAGCTCGCTTATATATCTTGGGGGAGACTTCACCTTTGTTTTTCCTAGTTGTAAGCACCTCCGCGTCTACAAGTTTCTCATGAACACTTTTTCATCCTTTCCCTTAGCTCTCCTTGGGTGCTTCCTATGGAAACGAAATGCACCATTGCAACCCTCTAATCTCACTTCCTTATTCTACAACTTCCTTAGAATCGTGCATTCGGCTCAATCACTCTCACCAGTAATATGCATAAGCCTTAATATTTAAACCTATCCATCTGCTTGGGGTATTTATAGCTTAACTCACTCATTCACTTCATTCATTTTGGTGTCCTTAATCAATGGTTGTTAATACATTCACCGAATCTTTCACCTATTTACAAAATTTTTCATCGAGTGTGTCATCATCGACCTCTGTCATCTTTCGTCGATGCTTAGTTGATGTAATTATGATTTGATTTGACTCCAGCATGCTAAACATCGACAAGTGACTAGCCTTTCCATGTCTCCGACTTTTAGTCATCATTGTTTTTTTTTTAGATACTTTGTCACACTATCCTAAGAGGGCTTTAACTGACTTTGATTCGCCAACCCTTGGTTCTTATCCCAATTCTATTCGCGACAGATGATCTAGTCCCGCATTCAGTCATCCAGGATTAACAATTATCTCAAAGTCAAATTCTTGGAAGAGAATATCCATCGATAGATCCTCCCCCAACACACAATTATTCACTAGATATTTTAGTACCGAATGATCAGTAAACATTTTGAAATTTCCTCCTAACAGATAATGCCAAAATTTTTGTAATGCATAAACCATCACCAGACCTTCCCTTTCCGTCATCGTATAGTTCTTTTCCGCAATGGACAGCTTCCTACTTGCAAATGCAATTTGATGGTCATTCGCTCCTTCTCCTGGTTGGGCCAATATTACTCCTAGTACGACTGATGACGCATCGACATGAACATGGAATTCTTTTTTCCAATTGGGAAACACTAGTATTGGTGCTGCGACCATCTTTGCTTTCAATATATCAAGGCTCTTCTGGAATTCTTCATTCCATTCGAACTTGGCATCCTTTTTCATCATTTTTTCTATTAGCATCGTGATCGCTGCATATGCTATGATAAAATTTATGTAATACCTAGTATGTACCAACGTCACCCTTAGTTGCTTCACTGTCATTGGTGGCGGTAAGTTGATGATGATTGCGATCTTCACAGGGTCAACCAACATCCCTTCCCTGCATACAATGTGTCCTAACAAATTCCCAAATGGAGCACAGAAGATGCACTTCTTCAAGTTTAGCGAAATTTGGTGTTGTCGACATCTCCAGCATCAGCCTTAGATTCTCAATGTGATCCTTAACCAATCCATATACTATCCAATCATCCATGTATACTACGAGGAATTTATGAATGAAATTCTTGAATGCAGCGACAACTAGTCTTGAAAAGATCGTCAGGGCATTTTTAAGACCGAACAACATTAGTGTATATTGAAAACAACCCCATTCTATTACGAACGTTGTCTTGTGTCGGTCCTTCTTTGCAATTTTTATTTGGTGGTATCCTGAGAATCCGTTTATAAATGAGTAGATTTCCTGACCTACGACGCCTTCTAGTACTTCGTCAATGAACGGTGTAGGGAATGTATTGTGTAGACATGCATTGTTAAGTTTTCTTAAATCAACACAAATCCTGATTTTGTCGGTCTTCTTATCTTGTACAAACATTGGGATGATCCATTCATATTCCTCCATAGGTTCTATGATTCATGCGTCCAACATTCGATCTATTTCGTCTTTCACATGCTCCTTGTACTTTGGATTCAATCTTTAAGGTTGCTGCTTTACTGTCTTCGCATAAGGTTTCAGTGGAATCTTCATTTCGCCCAAGTCCCCAGAAATGCCTTTCATTTCCGAAAATTTCGTTGGAAACAAATCTTGAAACTCATGTAGCAGATCAGTCATATTGGAAATGTTCGAGTCATCCCAATAATCTCTGATACTTGTGATCTTGGGATTTTCCTCCGACCTTGGTTTGCAATGGTTGTTGGAATTTTTTGAAGGGCATATCGGGTTCTTCATCATTGTGGCTTCCTTCCGACTTTGGTATATAAATAGCTCGTGGATCATCCTCATCATCAAGTTCTCCCTTCACGTTGTAGCATTCGATCAACATTTTTGGTGTCGCAGTTCATTGTAATCCCATTGGTTTTTCTGTTGGAATTGATTTGAGTACTTTCTCATGAATCTCCTGTAGTGCACTATGGATGAAGGGGTTCTCATCTGAGAAGCTGAAATTTTGGCTAAAGCTAATAGTCAAGTCTTCCCATGTGGTTGTTCTGTATCGTAGTTCTGCTGCGATATACCAGCTTTGTGGTACCTCATCCAATGTATGAATGAATGCATGGACCCATTCCTGTTTTGGTCTCTTCCCCCATTTTCTTTGGCATTTGTCCAGGTGCTCCCTTGGGTCTCCTCTTCCATTCTATTTCCTTTCACAGTGTCCTTCAGTGTCACCGAACCTGAATTCCATTAGTTGTCGACATAGTGGCCAGTCCATTATAATCGACTTGTGCACTACCCACCATCACGTTGGTGTAGCATTCAATGCTTCCTCCAATGCCAATAGTCTCTGTGGTTCTGCTACTTTTTCTTCAAACTCAGTCATAAATATAGTCAAATTGGGAAATCCTTCGTATGTTGGAACTTCACATACTTCTGTTGCTACCCATCTCAATGATTGGGTGATTCATGTGCACCTCCTGAATGATACTTTGTGTAGCCGATTCTGCTAATTCTCAAGCGCTTCATCCGAATCTGGCGATGTCGATCTGATGCTCTTCCATCCCAACTCTCCATCTGCAGTGGGATTGATGTAGTCCTCTGAGATGTTGTAGACGTTGTCCCACCCTTTAGTGAATTCATGCCACATTGGCTTGACAAACCACTGCCCTTCTGATGGATTGAGGGGTGCGAATACCCTCATATCGCGATTCTCGAACAATATGGTTCTTTTCTTAAATTTAATCACGACCTGATTCTCCATTGCCTAGTCTATCCCTAAAAACACTAGATAGGACTTGTGTTGTCGACAATCTCTATAACATCAAAGTCTGCGTATGCTTTTAGTCCTTCTATTTCGACTGGGAGATGGTATAATCGACCAATGGGGGTGACCTTGCTCTGATTTTCTATTTGAAGTTGTACAGGAGACCATGCCAACTGTGGTTTCACCATTATCTCCCATGTCTGTTTCGTCAAGATATTTACATCTGATCTCAAGTCTAGAATGATGGAGTCGACGTCAAATGCTTCAATTTGCGCATTCATCCTCATTTCTTTCCCTGTATTCCTCTTGTGTACTCGATTTATTGTCTGATCCTGTCGTGCATCCTCCTGTCGGTGTAATAGGCTGGCTATTTCTGCGAGCGCATCCTGATCTCTTGCTAGTGCCAAACAACTTTCCAGGAAATCCCTCCAAGGGTTGATCCTTCCTGGTGGCCTCTATGGGTTCATCGTATCGAATATCGACGACATCTCGTAGACAAGTTCTTTCTGGCTGATCAGTGGAAGCTTAGTTATTCTCATGGTATCTTGCACTTCTAAAAAAGTCTCCCTTTCTTCTTCTACGTCTAATTGAACCTGTTTCATTGCTGTAGGTCGAATGATAGGGTGTACCCTATCTTCCCTTGTCGAAGGTCCTCCTCTGGTCACTACTCCCACATTCACAGGTTGATTTCTTACCTCTGCTGATATCTTCTGTACATTCGATGGTGGATTTTGGTTTTGATTTGGATTCGGTGGAGGTGGGGTTGGATTTTTAGCTTGCCACTTAGCAATTAGTTGGGGACAATCCTTGACATGATGGTCCTCTACGCTGAAATAAGTACATTGCGGAGGTGGGTTCAGGAAATCCCTTTGATAATTTCCATGATGACCGCAATTATATCATATAATTGGACCTCGACCTCATCCAAAAGCTCCTCCACGTCCAACGCTTCTGCCTCGACCTCCGCGGAATCCTCCTCTGAAACCTTCTCACAGCTGACCATATGGATGATATTGTGATTGACCATACTGCGGTTGTGTTGTTGCAGCAACACCCCTCCCCAAAATTTTGTACATGTTGGGGCCCCTCCTGTATTTTTCGTACAAAGTCTGTTTGAGAAGACATCCCAGGCGTCCGCTCTGTTTTCAGCATAAATTTTTCCTTCCCGGCTGAGCTGCTTGCCGTCAATCCGCCCATGTTCTCCCCATTAAGCCAAAAGATAACTTAGTTTTGCCCAAACGTTTTGAAGTAATCCGGACTTTGTCCCGAAACAGCGGGAGTCAAACGTCCAACCTTTCCGAGAGGAGGACCTAGATTTCCTTTGTCAAAATCCGCGGGAGCCATTGGGCAAAACCACCCGAAACGGCGGAAGCTTTCGATCAAGTCTTCCGCGACCACGGAAAGGTTCGCGTTGTTCTCCCGAAACGGCAAGGAATTCAACAAAGCCATCCGAAACGGCGGAACAATTCAGCTCTGTCTTCCGAAACGGCGGAAGCCATTCGGATAAACTCGCCGAAATAACACAAAGCAGTTCATCATTTTCTTCCGAAGTAAAAGCACTTGGAAAATTTTCAATCGTTGCTTCTGCGGAATGGTTCAAGCTCCGAAACAACTTAGTTCCCGAAACGGCGGAGCCTTTCATTCGAACCTCCCGAAATGGCGGGGCTCATTCACCTTAGTCTCCCGAAAAGGACTTAGATTTTCTTTCGATGAGAAGACTGCGGGAACAAAGGACTTAGAGAATGTTTAGTTTCAACCTTCCGCAACGACGGGAGTTTAAGTGAGCCCACCCGAAACGGCGGGAGTTTTCAGGGAACCCTTCCGCAACCGCGGGAGCCCTCGTAAAATCCTTCCGCAACGGCGGGGGAATTCAAGGAACCCTTCCGAAACAGCGGAAGCCGCCGCGATATCTTTCCAAAAGAAAATAAGCGGGAACGTTTTATGAAACCCTTCCGCAACGGCGGGGGAATTCATGAAAACGTCCCGAAACGGCGGAAACCATTTGGATAAGTCCCGCGGAGAAATTCACGATTGCCTTCCGAAACCTTGAAAAGACTTAGAAGTTTCTCAAGAAGCTGTCGCGGAAGCCTTCAGCTTTTGCTTCCGAAACAGCGGAAGCCTTCAGCTTTTGCTTCCGAAACAGCGGAAGCCTTCGGGCTACCCTCCCGAAACAGCGGAAGCCAATTGCTTACCCCGACCGGCAAAAGGACTCCGAAACGATCCCGGGTGAATTTGCGGAAAATATAAGTTTTGCTTCCGAAACGGCGGAAGCCATTCCCAAAAGCTTTCCGAAACTAGCGGGAGCCGTAGCCAAAAGACTTTCCGAAAATCAACGAGACTTTGAAGTTTTGGTTCACGGAAGCTTTCGCAAAAGTCTTCCGAAAATACCGGGAGCATTCGCTATACCGTTCCGAAAGGGCGGAAGCTTTGGCGTTACCCGTCCGCTACGCGACAGACTCTCGCGGAAGGCTTCGCGTTTCCTTTCCGCTTTAAGCCCCGAAACGTCGGAAGCTTTCATCGAATCCTTCCGCAACGGCGGATGCAATTCACGAACTGGCCCCGCAAGTGGCGGTCGCACGGAAACCGAGGTGCTTTGACGTGACCGCTACGCGCGGCGAATTTAAACCCCATTTTAACCACGCCACCTACCCAATTAAATGCTCACACGTGCCATTCCTTATAAAATACCGTGGGGGGGCTCGACCAATACACCATTGTTTTGAACCGGCCAGCGACGTGTGATACCGTGCAAATCGCTCCAGCTCACCTCGCGCCTCCGTGCTCGCAGCCACCTTGCTCAAGCAACCCCCACGGTGCCAGGTAGGATCTTCACCTTGTTTTTCACTACTGAGCTGTCCTTTTGGGGAAATTATTGGGTTTTAGTGGGATTGTGACGGGCAAAACACCCGTCAAGGGCTATGTTTTGCCCGTCAGGTACAGTGAACGGAGTTTTCGTTTCACATAATCGTCGTGGGCCTTCGTAAAACGTATATCTTATGTTGATGGGTGCGGGCAGTTAACCATGCCTTATGTTGAATTTAAACCCCGGGCCGCGCCCCTCGTCGTGGGTTAAGTTATCGAAACCCTGTGGGCTTTCCATATCCCTGACCGTGAACCCTGGGCCCTTTTCCATAAACCCCAGTCCCTACACGCGAAGCCGAAACCCGTAAGCGGTTAAGCCACGAGAGCCAAAACTTGAAGCCGCCCTAGCTCTCCCCGTCAGTTTGTCCCCGACGCCGTTACCTTCGCTCAGACCAAAGCCTCCCATAGTGACTCGGCAAGTGGCCGCGCGTGACGATAGCATCCATAGCCCTCACCGAGTCAACCCGCCTCTTCCCCGCCTTCGACCTCTCCAACCGCAGCCATAGCGAAGGACTTCTCCTTCCGCGAAGCGGAACCGGAGGCCGATTGCTTCCGCGAATCACCTATCGGTCCAATAAAACCAATAGTGTCCGCAACATAGCTTATCCCACACTCATCGTTTACGAGCTTCAAATGTTTCAATGTGTGTCTTATAATTGAACTAATGTTTTACTTCCTAAATACATGCTTCATTGATTTATCTCATTAAAACAATTGTTGCTCTCTGCTGAAACCATACAACCTGTGGCTCAAACTCATGATGAATTGTATATGGATGTTATCAGGGATAATTCAATATGCCGAAACCCAGTAAGAAGAAGGCGAGGATGACAGAAAAGAAACCTGCTCCTCCTAAGATTGAAACCTCGCTCCAAGACACCAGGTGCACCACTGGTGTCCCTCCAGAAATCAGATGGGATGACATATACAGAATGATCAGGGACCAAGAGATCCCAGATATGTTGCTGGAGGAGGCACCGATCTATCAAAATATCAGAGCCTCAGGCATAACTAGAGCCGCTACCCGCCCTGAGCTGTTCCCCTGTGCTGAAGTGATCGGGTGGATACTCCAACATGCAGATGCTGATGGGAGAGTGATAAATGATAGCGGGAACATGGCTATCGCCTCATTTCAACCCGCGTATCTGGCGGCAGCCTACAGGTTTCCCCGTGTCCAGCAAGCTCTGACCGATGAATGGTTAAACCAGATGGACAATGTCGAGATGGCCAAAAAGCTACTGGTGCAAGGGAAACATTTGAGGAAGAAAGAGAGGGAGGAGTATGACGTACAGAATCTAAGAGCTCCTTATAGGTTGATCGCCCTGATGCTGTGTAGAATCTTCGGCATGCCCGATGGCACAGTATACAAGATTCAGTGGGTCCCTATCATTCACTATGTGGCATTTAAGGGGACAGTGTTTGACTGGGCCACCATCTTGTCAGATAGTCTGGCCTCAATGATAAGTGCTGCTAAGCCCGGGCTGGCCTCGAAGAAGGCTGAATTCTTCATGTCCTCATACCTGATAGATTGTATCTTGGCCAAGATAGAGTTCCCCGGATTGGGGTGTACATGGGATAGGGCCACAGCCCCGGTCTACACTGCATTCAAGATGTTGTGGGCTCAGAATTACAAGCCCAGCTACAAACTCATTTGTGAGGGGTTCATCATGCCCCTATACGAGAAAATGTTCAAGGAAGAACCAAGTTGCCTGTCCCAAAACGCTTTGGAAGTCCTTGAGGATTATGGGGATTTCTACTTTTCAGAACAAGGTACCTACTTGAGAATGTTCGGAGGGACTAAGCCCCCATACATATTGCCGCAGTATGCCACAGACTATGTGGTGCTCAAGGAAGCAGTAAGACAACTCTTCTTGGATGGGATTGGAGCATTCCTCCACAAGCTACACAAGGCTTCCTTTCCCCCCCTACCTTTCTGCATAGGTGCTTACAAGTTTTCAGGGGTGGCCTCTGCCGATGAATTTGTTCAAGAGTTGAGGGCCTTCCATTTCGGTGAGGTCATCTTCCACAGGAACGACAGAAAGGGTAAAGTGGCCGAGCATTGCAAGGGGAACTATGCGAACTTCGAATATTCCCACTACCCCGATGCCGAGGAGGAAGCTTTCAGAGGCATCAGCAACATGGCTGAACTACGGATCTGTCGCCAAAGTACTGGAGCGAGCTCTAGCTCAACCAAAACCCAGAAGACCATCCAGCAAAAGGAGAAAGAAGCCAAGGATGCCCGAGCTCAGGAAGAGCTCAGATTAAGAGAAGAGGCAAGGTTGCAAAAGGAAGCCGAGGAGGCAAGAAAGCTACAAGAGGCTGAGAATGAAAGACTGCGGAAGGAGGCTGAGGAAGCCCAAAAGCAGAAAGAAGCAGAAATTTGAGCGAGCTGAAGCAAGGAAGAAGGCGGAAGAAGAATTGAGGACAAGGGAAAATACCGAAACAGGTGGGTCCGGTGCGCAGGACATGGAGATAGACACCTCTCAGGCAGGTGGCTCTAGTACCCAAAAGGAAGGGACAGACCCCGCTCAGGAAGTCCGGACCCCACCTATGGAAGAAGACATAGACATCATAAACCGACCAATTGTACCGTACACTCCATCTGGGAAGCGTACGGTGTCCAAATGGAATGAGTTTGTTTATGATAAGAAAAGAAAAACAATGGTCCTCCAATCAGAAGAAAGGATTAAAAGTCCTTTCCATGACGACATAGTTACCCACCGAGAGGTCACTGTCATGCAGAACACAGATGCGGATCCCATTGCCATGGCCTCCGCAGTTATAGCGACAGCACAAGCATCATTTGCCAATGTAGGGGTGATAGTCAAAGAAAATATATTGACAAAGAAAAGAGCACGTACCCTGCAGCGAAACGTGGCTAATGAGCAAGCTCAAAGAGACCTGGCAGTGAACAAGTATAATTGCTTGTACGCTGAGCACAAGGAGTTGGCAAACAAGTACAGCTACCTGGAGGAGGAAAAGGACCAGCTAGCACTCCAAATAATGATTGCAGAAGCAGAGAAGAATGGAGCAGAAGAAAAGGCTTCCCAGCTAGAAACAGACAAGCAGGCATTAGCTGAGCGTTTAGAGCAAGCGGAAAGCAGAACCTTGGACATGTCCCCCTTCCACGAGCTGTCATGCAATATACTACAGCAAGTGCATGGCTCTCAAGAGCTAATCACTGATGAGGTGTGCAAACTCAAGGCCATGACGGTTAGGCTAAAGGAGGTGAATGCGGAAGCCCACAGGCTCAAGGCTAAGAATACCCGTGTCAAAGCAAATGTCATAAGTCAGATGGCATGGAGGGAAGGGAAAGGAGGTTTCCCCCCGCATCTTCCTTTCAAGACCGTGGAAGATTTTAATGAAGATATAGCCTTGTTGGAGTTTGGCCGGAACTGTGCCAATAAGCTGATGGCCAGTGTGCAGAAGACCACAGATAGAATCAACAACCTGTACCAAAAGCTCAAAGGAGTCCATGATAACTGCTCATTAAGTTTCCCTCAGACCCTAGAAGACTTCCCGGGAAAAGAGCAGCGGTTATCTCAACTGAAAGAAGAGCTAGGCGTCCAGATGGAGTATGTGAAAAGCATTGATGTCCTTGCCATAGATGATCTCCAACATTACATCGGTTCATCAACACTTCACAACCATCTGCTGAAGGAAACATATCAAGTTGCTGAAGCAGAAGTACAAAGCATTAAAATAGAGCTCGGGAAGAATATAACTTCTTAGAAAATCCTGTTTCCTGCTGCAGCAAACATAATCATAAGGGATACAGGTGTGTGGCACAGTTACATAGAAGAGGAGGTCAGGAAAGCTGCAACAGCAGCAGAAGCATCAGTAGACCCGGCAGCCCCTCTCCCAGCAGTCTCTTCCCCAACAATGGCAGAAATTCTGGCCAGTCCCATTCCCCCTTCCCAATTAGGAGCAGCATCAGCAGGGGAGTCGAGGACCTCTTCCCAGGCAGCATCAGTGACCATCAACTTGGGCGACCCTTTGCCAGGAGAAGCTCACGCACAGGAATGAAGAAGCTGAATTCAGTAAGCCACTCTTTTCAGCCAGACACGTGCCCAGCAGGGAACGCTTTGAGTTTAGCAAATTTTCTGTTATATGTAAGGCGTAAGCTGTGGGACAGCTATCCCTATTCTTTTTGTCAAAATATTTTGTAAATGAAGTGACCATTTTTTGGTGATCGATTATATTAGAAATCCCTGTAAATGACAGGTGGGGGATGCTAGGTGTCAGCCCAGAGGGCAAATTTGTAACTATAAATAGAAGCTAGGAAAGATTAGGCAAGGACTTTTGGCAGGGAATGAAAATTTTGGGCGAATGATATGAGCTATCTTGTATCGGCTCTGTAAATTGAATTTTCTAATAGAAGCCACAGGAGATGGACGTTTTGCTTGGAATGTTGGGTTGCTTTATGTTGGACTATTCTAATGACTGCAATCCTGCAATGTGAGATCATTCTTGACTTCTGAATTATTTCTTTGTATTAATGATTTTGCTCTTATCTATGCATGCGTCCTCTCTATTTCATGGACAACGAATGCGTTCCATATTAAATCAGGAGCTACCTGCTGATACTTTTACCATTGCTGTAGATTTTTCTTCTAGAACGAATGGCTAACTGTTCTTTCTTCAGGATAATTCGTATGGCTCATTGTTCATGCTTTTAATTGCTCCTTGCAGGGATCTTTTAGTTTAATTCCAGTTTCGTTCTATCTAGAGCTGTTTCTTTATTCTTGTTACTTAGATCAAACAATTTTGATTTCTTCTGTTCATAAGCAATAAATTCGTTCTGTAGGTTCAGTGTAGATCTGTTTCCTTAATCCTGTAGCTTTTCTCTGTTTATTTTCTGAGCAACAGATGCGTTCCATTTTAAATGAGAAGCTATCTTCTCAAGATCCTCATCTTGCTGTAGCTTTGACCGTGAGAAATAATAGTTATCTGTTCGTTGCTTATGATATCTGTTACAGCTGATTGCTCTCCCCTTAAGCGTGTTCCCCTGCAGGGATAGGTAGATGTGTTCCTGTTTCTAAATTTAAATCTGTTTCAGTTGCATTTAGACTAAGTATAATTTAGGCATGTGCATCTCATATAAAACACATAAAATCCAAAAGAAAGGTGGATCGGGCCATAACCGGTAAAATCGGATTTAAAGTCCAAAACCACGGTTGCCGGAACCGCTAACCGGACGGATTCCCTACACCAAACGGGAGATAGTCTAATTGGGACCGTCTCTCGGGGAGAATCCCTTTCTGATTGATGCTACGATATCCGAGGCATCAACAGGTTGCTGATACTGTGGTTGACCATACTGCGTCTGACCATACTACGGTTTACCACACTGCACTTGTGACTAAGGTTGACTATAATGGAGTTGCTATTGATTGTACTGATGTTGCTGTTGTAGAGGTAGTTGCTCCTCTCCCTTCATAAAAAATGTATCTACAGTCCTTTATTTGAGTAGGTCATCCACTCTACAATATGTTTCTTCATGACCAATCGATTGACATAAATTGCAGAAAAGGTTGGCTGGTTTTGACAACATCTTCTGTAGGTACACGCATTCTTCTAGTCGATGTCCTCTCATTTGACAAATGCAACATGTTGGCTTCTTTATGGACAGACCTAGGTTTTCAGGATGCGCAGCAACAAACACCCCTTTGGCGCACTGGCCCTTTCGACAACGAGCTGTGTAGCAGCCCGAAGTCTCACCCGAAGTGGCTATGGGGGGGCTAAGGAATCAAGTTTCCTTAACCTAGATGGTGTGGAGTCTATAGTATTCTCTCTTCCCTTCTTGGAGGTAGCCCCTGAACAGAGCGTCTTACTCTTTCACAGGTCTCCCAGTGCTACAGCGCTGGAACTCACTCTTCTCAGCCGAGATGCGCGGTAGCTCCGCACCTGCGCACGAGTCTTTTACCCGCTACCTCCGATACACTATGTATCGTCTCTTCCCTTGCGCCACAACGCAGTAACACACTCCTTTAGCGCTGCGGCGACAGTGTTCTTACAGACTCCTTCGACAATGCACAAGTACAACTTCTAAGGGAGCTTCCAGGATTTACTTTACATAATCATTCATAAAGATAACGAAACATTCATAGAAACATAGACAGTAAAGCAAAGAAATGCAATCACATAAAGCATCACCACAACAACAACAATTACGTGGTTCACTTCCAGGAGGGAAGCTACGTCCACGGGAACTGTGTTTTATATTATCTTGAGATGGGGATAACATAGTTCCGCTGCGCACACAGCTGCAGCCTTAGATCTTTCTGGGAAACTCCACGCACACAGCTGGGAGCCCTTCTCTTAGATCTATTCTCTTCTTCTACAGATATTACCATGACAAAGACATACAATTACATTCCCCTCTCAGTCCTCTTGCGACTGGTCGATACATGCAATGGCCCTTACGCCAAGCGGTCTTCCTGCGAGATCATGGCCTTCTTACATGCACAAAATGATCATTAATAGCTTAAAAGATATAGCAATACAAATGACTCAGACATCAACTTAGACTGTCCGTGTAACTCAATGACTATCTAACTCTTTTCCCTTTTCAATTACACATATATATAGGTGGCCCTGAGGGTCGCACCTTTAAAAAACTGTGGGCCTTTCCCAACAGTGATCCCCAAAAACCCTAACCGCGGACACGGCTAGGTGTACTATAGGCACCTCTTGCAGTCACGTCGCAGCTTCCTGCAGACTCCGCGATTTTCGGCGCAGATCACGGGTATGGGCGCCGCTTCATCGTTCTTTGCTCCTTGTCCTTCGCCTTCAATGATTCGGTCCGTTGCTCTTCCTTGGTCCGAGCAACCATAACTCCTGTACTTTGCCTTAGTGAGGGTAGCTGAGCCCTCTATTCCACCGCTTCATTTACTGTGGTGGTTGAGATTTCTACTCGGCCACCTTATTTACTCTTTCCTTTGACTTGTGCATGTGAACTCCCTGATTTCCGGCCTGGAATCTGCGGTGAGCTCGTCCATCTGGCGCCGTACCGCGCACTGTTCACTTCTGCCCAAAATTGGTGCTTTTCCTCAAAATTAGCACTTTTCCTTCAAAACTTAGTGCTTTTTCCTAAAACTTGGCAGCTTTACGATAGCTACGGCCTATGCTCCAACAGGCCCCTAACACTTACTTGTGGCTCGTCCCCGATCCACTCACACTAGCTTGCAGTCATTTTACTTGTGCATCTGACTTGGCTTGGGTCGCAGCGAAGGCTTGCTTCCACTGTGCAATAGCGGAGTCCATGTCTTGCACGCACTTCGTGGCTGTCTGCACCAGGTCTGAAGTAGCTTCTTCTCCTTCTGCACCATCGACCAACTCTTGAGACTCTGCAAATGCTTTGACCTTGGCCTCTGCTTGGGCAGCAAGTTCAGCATACTCATCCATAAACGACTGAATGATGTTGGAGAGAGTAGCATCTTTGTCTCTGAGCATGTGCAGTTCTTGCTGGACTTTGCGGACTTTGCTCATCTTTCTCATTTTGGCTAAGCCTTCCAAGGGATTAGCTTCTTCGATCAAAACAGTTAGGGACTGTTTTGCTGCTTTCACCTGTTCCAAAAGGGAAACTTTAGAAGGGAGCTTCTCGAGCTCAGCCCAAGCCTACATAGCTTGCGTCATTAACTGTTGGGATTCATCTGTTTTGCACTTCATTTGGGTAGAAGCTATGCGCAGTGCTTCAAGTCGTTCTTGCTTATCATCTGTGGGAGGCACTATGACACGAGCTTCCAACTTGGTGAGCTGCTTTCTATGGTCCTCAGCCATAGCAACTACTTGTTGTTCTAGGGATTTATCCCTTCTGCCAATGCGTTGCACTTTCTCAACTAAAGGAAGGTCTGGTTGAATCTGGCAGGCCGACAACTCTTGGGCGATTTCATCGACGGCATTCCTTAGCCCAGTGTCTCGCGCTTCGTGAAGTGCAAGCTACGCAGAGATCTCCTTATAGACTGCCCTTAGCTCTACTTCTTGCATCTACAGTCTTTGATTGGCATGGAATGTGGAGAGCTCCCTAGCTCTCATCTCAGTAGAGACCTGCTCGTGAACCAACTGTAGAGTTTCCAACGGAATTAGTGACAAATTTATTTCAACAGGGCCAACCGTGCTTACCTGCGGTGCAGCCAAAGGATCCGGGAGTGTCATGCTTGCAGGCGGGATGTGGACGACAGTGTGCCTTTCTGTAGGTACTTCAACCCGCTCGGTCCTTGTAGATGCTTGCGGCGCCTGCGAACAGGATCCTGGCACATGGGTCTGCGCAACTCATCCTGCGAGACCTTTCAACTCCACGAGTTGCAGATCCAGAGCACTTCTGATATTGGCCTGAGAGGCACGCAGCTCCTGAAATGGTTCCTTCAAGTACTGGTTGAGCCTCGCGGCAAGGATCTCATAGGGATCTCCAGTCGCTTCTGCGGGGTGCGACAACTTCTGCTTCTTGGTAGCCGGTCTTGATGGACCTTCACCATTCTTTTGCCCAATCGTTTCCTTGCCCTTATCTTTATCTGGCACCTCAGGGGGTGGCATCGTGGCAGCGGCTTCAACGACCTACTTCCATTCATCTGGCCAGGACTCCACAGTGTCCTCCACGTCCTGGGTAGTCATTCGGTAGAGCCCTACGGCCCATTCTTCCAACTGAATTCCACGAGGGCGGAAATAGATTTCATGCAAGTTGGAAGAAAAGACCAACTTCATTCCATAGAGTTCTGCCGTCTCCTCAGTAAGCCTCGACATCTCCAGGATGGTATCCCTGAGAAGATGGTAATACTCAAAGAACACGGCGCGGTTCATCTTGCGCTTCACAGGATTACTAGAATCCCAGAGGTTGACATAGCGCATCCCTGTAACCTCTCCTGAGCGGCGCGAAAGAAACTGAGTGTTGGGCGGTTCCTTCCACCTGACAAAGGCACACAAGATCAGGAGCCAAGAGAAATGGAACAGCTGATTGGCGGTGTACTTAACATTCCGGCAGTCTTCCTAGAATGAATTCAGGAGGAAGAGACACCAGTTATACTGCTCTCCCTCTGCAGCTGCAATTGCGAGCTCTACAACAGCTCCAGGGACTTCTTTAGGTCGGCACTTCGTTAAAAGTATGCCTGCGAGCAAACTGCCTGTGAATCTGAGTGCTTCATCTTCAACTACAGTGAGGTCATAAGCCCGACCTCCTCTTGACAATTTGTATTTCTGCACCACCTGTGCAACCAACTTTCGGTCCTTGTCTTTACCAACGAAATGGACGTTGGGGTCCTTACCAACCTTAGATAGGCCGGTAATTCGATGAATTAGGTCCACATTCAGATCAATTGGCCTCCCTAGCTAAAGATAACCACCGTGAACACAGGATAACAGGACCTTGACAACCGCATTAACTTCATTGCTACGCCCGAAGTGCGGTAGCTTCAACAGGTTCAACAGTCCAGGCTTGTCTAGATTTACTGCAAATTTCTGCGGGACGAATTCATCAATCTTCTTAACAGGATTATGGACCACCGTCAGATAGTGATCTGGCGCGAACTGAGGATACATTCTATAATCTCCCAAGTTGAAGTCAGAAAACATAACCAGCGGGAGATGTCCAAGCAGGGATCCTTCTTCTTCCACGATTTTCGCCATTGGTGGCAGCGGAATCAAATACTTGGCGTTCTTGGGAATACGCACCTCGGGTGCATCATCTGGGCGCGGAGGAATGTAGTTAACCAGAGTGGCCAAGGGCTCTGGAACGGGTACCTCCGGCTGCTGCTGCTGCTGGGGCTGTTGTTGAGACGCCCTTGTGCCCGGGGACTGTCTGGGATCAGAGAAAATAGGAAGCTTGACAATCTTGGTCGGGGTAGCCATACCGAAGTCTAACCCTCTGTGTCTGAAGTGATAGACGAATTCTTCAGTTGATAGGTTCTCCGACATGAACCTGCATACATGACAAACACTGAACAAAAAAGGGTGGAACAACGTAGGATGCGAACTCTGAAAACAGAGGAAAGCAGTCTGCATGACACGGCTCTGAAAACAATGGCTTAGACTCTCAAACAGGACAACTATACAACTCAATAGCAAGGAAAGTAACCCAAGCATATACGAATGAGGGGTATTTATAGCTGAGGGCAGTAGTAGGTGCGGACAGGTGGCGCTAATAACCGTTGGCGCCTAAGCGGATGAGTTGACAACACCCCCCCCTCGCGCCTCTGTGGTGCATTAAATGCGAGGGATGGGCTCTGACAGCCTTTGGGAGATGTGCTAAGGCCTTCGGCTCCTTAATTAAATGTGAACCTTACGGAAATCAAGCCCAATCTGTCAGAGCAAGTACAATTAGATGGCGGTCTCATCCTTCATTGAGACTCAGACACGGCTACAGAACTACCGCAGTTCAAATTTTCAGCGGGTAACTTCAGCATGGGTAACTGTGCACATGGAGGGCTCCATGGCGAGGAGAACTCCGCAAGAGCGAAAATAGGCTCACTCATAATAGGATTTATTGACTGCGCGGATGTTTGGAGGAACTGCGTGGGAAGCCAGAGACTAAAAATGTCTCGTGACTTCCATGTAGACTGTGATAAGTGCGATGCCTCTTTCAACTACAGTGGACATCTACACGACTTTAGCAGCTGATTAGGTCGACAGGGTGGAGTGGCCGTCGCGATAAAGCTTGAGCCGACTCTCGTTGATCATTGTGGGAAGCAACTCTCCATTAAGCTTCGCAAACTGAACTGCTCCACCTTCTGTTATCTTCATCACTTGAAAAGGGCCTAACCAATGTACATGAAACTTGCCTAGAAACTTGATGAATTTACTATCATAGAGGAGTACCAAGTCTCCTTCCTGAAAGACTTTATTCTTAATATGCCTGTCATGCCAAGCCTTCTGTCTCGCCTTCTGCACTTGTTGATGGAATCCAGCTAAAATCCTGTCTTCTTCTAAGGCAACCAATTGTGACATCCTTTCACTCATAGTATCAGTATCTGCCATTTCTGTAATTTGAGCAATTCTGAGACTGGGAACAATGTATTCCATGGGCATGGCTGCTTCTTGTCCATACGACAAACTGAAAGGTGTGTGACCTGTTAAATTCTTGCATGTGGTTTTGTAAGCCCATAACACAGCTGTGACTCTAAGGTCCCAATCATCTCTTTGTTGATTACAGATCTTGGTCAGGGCATTCTCCAGAATCTTATTGAATTCCTCCATCGTACCATTAGCTTGAGGGTGGTAGGGTGTACTCTTATGGTGACTAATGTGGAATTCTTCAGTAAGGGCCTCTATAGTCTCATTCAGGAAATGTGTGCCCTGATCACTCATTAGAATTAATGGACATCCAAATCTAGTGACAATATTCTCAAAAATGAACTGCGCGGCAGTTACAGCGTCGCAATTCTTAACTGGATTCGCCTCAGCCCATCTGGTGAGGTATTCAGTAGCTGTGATGATGTATCTTGCGTCGGTTCTCTTTCCTGGTGGGTTGATAGGTCCCACAAAATCAATGGCCCACTTATCAAAAGAATGCACTGTTATCTGGGGTCTTAGCGTCATTTCATCTCTTCTTGAAGGTTTTCCTGTTCGCTAGCACACATCGCAACACTTGCAGAATTCCTTAGTATCCTTGTGCAATGTTGACCACCAAAGACCTACGGCTAAGATCTTCTGCACAGTCGGCTTTCCTACGAAATGGCCTCCTGTGGTTCCTGAGTGCGCTTCTGTGATTATGGAATTCTTCTCATGCGGTAAATTGCATCTGCGCAAGACTTCATCAGGGCCCAACTTATAGAGCTGGCCTGCTATCAAAGTGAAGTCTGCGGCTTTGACAACAAGTTGTTTCTTCTGCTGCATTGTGAACTCAACTGGTGCTTTCCCTGTAGTGAGAAACTCAAGAATATTGGAATAATACTCGTCTGCTGCTTGAACAGAAAATAGCTGCGCATCAGGCAAATTGTCCTCCAAATTTGTAGGTTCCTCCCCTGACTCTATCCTAGATAAATGGTCAGGTCCTACATTCAATATACTTGGATTCACAATAATCTCAAAATCATACTCCTGGAAGAGGAGTAGCCATCTGCAAATTATTCCCCCTAACACTGGCTTATTGACCAAGTACTTCAAAGCAGAATGGTCAGTATACATTTTAAAATGAGCACCCAATAGATAGTGTCTGAACTTCTGTAAGGCATACACCATAGCTAGTCCTTCTCTTTCTGTAGTGGTGTAGTTCTTCTCAGCTGTAGACAGCTTTCTGCTAGAGTAAGCAATGGGGTGGTCAATACCTCCTTCTCCCGGTTGTGTCAGTACAACCCCCAATGCTATGGAAGAAGCATCTACATGAACATGAAAGGGTTTTCTCTAGTCTGGGAAAACTAGAATAGGTGCTGTGACCATCTTTCCTTTAAGTGTGTCCAAGCTCTGTTGGCATTCTTCTGTCCATTGGAATTTCGAATCCTTTTTCAGCAGTCTTTCCATAGGCGCAGTGATCTTTGCATAACCCTTGATAAATTTCCTGTAGTATCCTGTATGTCCCAATTTAGTGCGTAATTTTTTGACTGAGTTGGGCGCAGGCAAGTTAGCAATGATGGAAACCTTCGCAGGATCCATCATGAGTCCTTGTCTGCACATAATGTGACCCAACAAAATACCAAAAGGAGCACAGAAGATACATTTTTTCAAGTTAAGGGAAATCTGATACTGTCTACATTTTTCTAACATCATCCTTAGATTCCCTAAATGGTTCTTTAGTAAACCAAACACAGTCCATTCATCAAAATAGACTTCTAGAAACTTATGAATGAATTCTTTAAAAATAGCAACAACAACTCTAGAGAAAATAGCAGGAGCGTTTTTAAGACGAAAGGGCATTACCGTATACTGGAATGAGCCCCATTCAGTCGCAAAAGTGGTCTTATGGCGGTCCTTTGGATGGATTCTGATCTGATGGTATCCTGAAAATCCATCAGTGAAGGAGTACGCCTCTTGTCCTCCAACATTGTCAAGCACCTCGTCTGTAAAGGGCGTAGGAAATGGATCATGCGCTGATGCATTGTTGAGCTTGCGTAGGTCCACGCAGATTCTTATTTCACCTTTTGTCTTTTTCTCTTGTACCACCATAGGACTAATCCAATCACTTTCCTCTACTGGCTCAATGATACCAGCTGCGAGCATCTTATCAATTTCTTCTCTGACCTTTTCTTTATATCGCGGGTTCAACCTGTACGGGCGTTGTTTTACTGGATTAACGTCCGCTTTCAAAGGTATGCGCATAACTCCTAAATATCCTAGGATGCCTTTCATTTCTGTAAACTTGGCAGGAAAGATATCCTAGTACTCATGTAGTAGATCTGCAATTTGGCCAACATTTTCATCATCCCAATAATCTCCTATAGAGGCAAACTTGGGTTCGGCTTCTGTACCAATGTTAATATTCTTGAGCTTGATGTGTTCTGTAATGGCAGGGATATCAAGCTGAGGGCCTTCGACTTTGCGCGTCCCTTCTGACTCTGGAATATTGATGTTGCGAGGATCATCATCCTCTTCTCCAGTGGTGATATTATAGCATTCCAGGGCATGTTCCATCTGGACAGCCCAATCTGGTTGAGAATACTCTGGTAAAGGACATTGTCCAAATATCTTCTTTCTAATACACTTTAAAGCCTGATCGATGCTTGGATGTTCTGACTCAAAGCTGAAAGTGAGTTGAAAACTTTCAATCATGAGAGGCCAAGTGATAGTGCCTCTGCGCAATTCTGTTTCAGTGTACCAATTCCTTGGAACTATATCTAATGTGTGGATGAATAGGTGAACCCACTCATCCTCTAGAATATCTGACCATTGCTGAATACATGCTTCAACGTGTGACCTGGGGTCACTCTGTCCATCATATTTGCGCAAAACTCCTGTTGTAGTCTCTTGAAATCTGCGCAGTATCAACCTACGACAGTCTTTCCATGTGTCGATATTTTCTTTATGCGCACCCCACCATCTTGCGGGTGTAGCGCGCAGTGCTACATCCAATGCTTGTATGCCCCACTCATCTAGGATTTCTTGTTCATATGCATGTATGAATTCACTTACTCCAGTTAAACCATCAAAGATTGGAGTGTTATTCAATTCTGTGCCAATCCATCGAATGGATCTGATCATCATGGCACAATGCCTTGCAGAAACCTCATGTAAGCGATTCTTCCAGTTTTCCAGTCCTGCTTCTGAATCTGATGCGCACGAGCTATCGGATCGCCAGCTGATATGGCCGTCCGCTGTGGGATTGACATAATCATTATGACTAGTAGTCATCTGATACAAACTTTCCATGTGGCACACTTATTCTTCTGCTCGAATGGGTTCAATATACCGTGGTCCTTGAAGGGGATCAAGTGGTGTAATGACCCTAATCTGGTCATCCTCAAAGGTCATCTGTCTTTTCTTCAAATTAATGACAGCCAGATTATCAAATGCCCAGTCTATGCCTAAAAGTACTGGGTAAGGTCTACTGTCATCCAGAATTTTGATTACTTCAAAGTCTGCAGAACTTCTTACTCCCTCAATATCAATGGGTACATTAGGTAATCTACCCAATGGAGAAAATCGTTGTTGATTTGCTAGTCTTAGATGGATAGGAGATCTGATAAGCTGAGGACTACCCATTTGTTCCCAATTCTGCATGGTGAGAACATTAACTTCTGAGCCTAAATCCAAAATGACTTCATCCATTTCAAATGCTCCAATCTGCGCTGTGAGTCTCATCTCTCTTCCAGTTCGAGTATGACTCCTGATCTGATGAACAGCACGCTACGCTGTGTTCATCGAAGCAGATTGTTGACACTGATCCAACAGGTGTTGGAGTTCCATAGTTGATTTTTCATTGCGCAACAACTTTAAGCAGCTTCTCAGGAAAGCATGAACACTGCCTAGTGTATCCTCCTCATCAGGCCTTCCAGATGTAGTAGCCTGCTCTTGTACCAGGTTCTCTTGACTTGGCACATGCGGTCTGATATCATTGTGCGGTAATGCGACAGAACTTGAAGCTCGCGGATCTGAGAAATAATATTGAGCTTGCTTGAATGCTTCTTTTTGCTTCTGTAGGTCGAGCGGGGATGGTTTAATATTAGCACAGCGCACCCATTGTGTTGCTGGATTTCCAGTTCCCGACTCTGGCGCACCAGTGGTTGCACCACTGCACGTCACTATATTAACTGTGGGATCTGGTTCTCTTTTTTCTGCTGCAATCAACTGAATATTCTGGTTAACCTATGGCTTCTTTTCTTGCATCTTGGCCATCAACTGAGGGCATTCTTCAATGACATGATCATAAGATTTACAGTATCTACAGGTGGTTGTAGGGTTTTGGCAATCCCTTGCATAATGGCCTTGAGCTCTGCAGTTATAGCAAGTGATCTGTCCTCTTCCACGACCAAAACCTCTTGCGCGTCCTCGGCCCCTGTAATTTCCTCCTCGGCCTTCGCGAGCTGGTTCATACTGCGGACCTGCTGTGGGTGCCTGTGGTTCTGACTGTACTCTATAAAAATCATGTTTTTTTTCTATCATAAGGTCATATGCTCTGCAATTGTTCTCATCATGGCCTACTGATTTACAGAAATTGCAATATAGATTCTTTGGAGTTGGTACATATTTCTGTAACAAGTGACACTCTTGTGGTCTGTGGCCTCTAGTTCTACAGATTTCATACCAAGGCCCCTGAGCCTGTGGTAAAGGGTTAGGTGCTCTGGTTGCAATATAATCTATGAAAACAGGACAATGGTCCTTTGAATGTCCTTGTGCTCTACACTTTGTACACCAAATTTCTTCTTTAACATCCTTTCCTTTCTTAATATCATGCACTTGCAAAGTTAGGTTTGCTATTTGGTTTTGCAACTGCGCAACATCGTTGCTTGTTCCAGCAATTGGTGAAGCTTCTAGTTTCATAGCCATCTCTAGAGCTTGTTCTTGAGTAGTGAGATTTTGTTGCATAAGAGGAAGTCTAATATGAGGAAGCAGCGCAACAATGAACCATTCCTTATGCTGCTGCGGTGCAAAATCAAAGCTTAATTGATCTATCAAGGCTTTGAACTTCTGGTCAAAGTCCCATACTGATTCTGTAGGTAACTGTTTTATGTCTTTGAGTTCTGTTATGCACTGTGATTCTGATTTAGGTTTCTTGAATTCTTTAATAATAGCACTTCTTACATCAGCAAGCGTCCTATTCTGTGCTGCTGAGTATTTCATAAACCAGGTTAAGGCTCTCTCTCTTAGTGTGGTTGCTAACTGAACCAGCTTAACAGCATCATCATTAATTTGCTTAATCGTCCAAATGGCTTCACATAGAAACCAGTGCTGCTCAGGGTCTTCTAGCCCTGTTCCTCTAAAGGTTGGTAGCTTCATGTCATCACCTATCCTTCTTGTGCTAGGTTGACGTGGAGGTGCTGTGGCACTGCCTCCAGGATGGTTAAACAAAGGTGGGGCTGAGGTACTAGAAGTACCGTGCGGGATACTAGAGGGTGTTACTGTGGGGTTATGCTGAGCCCCGTCTGGCTTTTGCGGTGTAAAAGGGTGATAAGGGATAAGAGCACTCCCTTACCTCTCTATATGGCTTTCTCTACGAGCTCGGCTATCTTCTGGGATAGACTCAAAAGAATGCTGGTCGAGGCCTACTTTATACCGTTTTCCACTACGAGTGCAACCAATAACTTCAAGATCACTATCAGAATCTGCGGACATTACTTGTCTATGCTATTCATCGGAAGCTATGCATAGTTTTCCTTTTTCATATAAGAGCATTTTAATCCACAAGTTCAGAGAATTTAAGAACTTACCCCTGTATGCTTTGAAGAATCTCCTCTCAGCCTCGCTGAAGCTCTTTCTCGTATCTACTGCAAACTCGGTGATGAAGCCTTCCAGCAGACTGTTCAACCAAAAGTCTACTGCGCGGGACACATGATTATCTAACTGCTTCAAAATGCTAACTAGCTCAGGCGTCCAAACGATAGGTTGATCAACATGCAGAGTGGGTCTAGTATCTGCTAGCTTGGATACCCACTCATGCAACTCGAGTGAAAATGTTACAAAGAAGATTTCATGAAGGTCAGTATAAATATGCTTCTGCAACTAGTCCTCTGTTTGAAGCCTAGGGCTTCTATTTTCATGTTTAGCGAACTCTCTAGCCTTTGAATCAAACCACTCTTGAATTTCTTTAGCTATAGGATTCCAGCACCACATTGCCTTCAAAATAATAGGGTTAAAACCGACAACGGAACCATTTGTTGGCTACTTTCTGGATAGACTCGGGTTTTCAGGATGCGCAGCAACAAACACCCCTTTGGCGCACTGGCCCTTTTGGCAACAAGCTGCGCAGCAGCCCGAAGTCTCACACGAAGTGGCTATGGGGGGGCTAAGGAATCAGGTTTCCTTAACCTAGGTGGTGTGGAGTCTACAGTCTTCTCTCTTCCCTTCTTGGAGGTAGCCCCTGAACAGAGCGTCTTACTCTTTCACAGGTCTCCCAGTGCTACAGCGCTGGAACTCACTCTTCTCAGCCAAGCTGCGCGGTAGCTCTGCACCTGTGCATGAGTCTTTTACCCGCTACCTCCGATACACTATGTATCATCTCTGCCCTTGCGCCACAATGCATTAACACACTCCTTTAGCGCTTCAGTAACAGTGTTCTTATAGACTCCTTTGACAATGCATAAGTACAACTTCTAAGGGAGCTTCCAGGATTTACTTTACATAATCATTCATAAAGATAGCGAAACATTCATAGAAACATAGACAGTAAAGCAAAGAAATGCAATCACATAAAGCATCACCACAACAACAACAATTACGTGGTTCACTTCCAGGAGGGAAGCTACATCCACGGGAACTGTGTTTTATATTATCTTGAGATGGGGATAACACAGTTCCGCTGCGCACACAGCTGCAACCTTAGATCTTTTTGGGAAACTCCACACACACAGCTGGGAGCCCTTCTCTTAGATCTATTCTCTTCTTCTACAGATATTACCATGACAAAGACATACAATTACATTCCCCTCTCAATCCTCTTGCGACTGGTCGATACATGCAATGGCCCTTCCACCAAGCGGTTTTCCTGCGAGATTGCGGCCTTCTTACATGCACAAAATGATCATTAATAGCTTAAAAGATACAGCAATACAAATGACTCAAACATCAACTTAGACTGTCCGTGTAACTCAGTGACTATCTAACTCTTTTCCCTTTTCAATTACACATATATATAGGTGGCCCTGAGGGTTGCACCTTTACAAAACTGTGGGCCTTTCCCAATAGTGATCCCCAAAAACCCTAACCGCGGACACGGCTAGGTGTATTGTAGGCGCCTCTTGCAGTCAGGTCGCAGCTTCCTGCAGACTCCGCGATTTCTGGCGCAGATCGCGGGTATGGGCGCTGCTTCATCGTTCTTTGCTCCTTGTCCTTCTCCTTCAATGCTTCGGCCCGTTGCTCTTCCTTGGTCCGAGCAACCATAACTCTTGTACTTTTCCTTAATGAGGGTAGCTGAGCCCTCTATTCCACCGCTTCATTTACTGTGGTGGTTGAGATTTCTACTCGGCTACCTTATTTACTCTTTCCTTTGACTTGTGCATGTGAGCTCCACGATTTCTGGCCCACAATCTGTGGTGAGCTCGTCCATCTGGCGCCGTATCATGCACTATTCACTTCTGCCCAAAAATGGTGCTTTTCCTCAAAATTAGCACTTTTCCTTCAAAACTTAGTGCTTTTTCCTAAAACTTGGCAGCTTTACCATAGTTGCGGCCTATGCTCCAACACAACACCATGGCATTCCTCCCTGAGTGGGTGAATTTGGTGCACCCAACTATAAGTATTCATGGAATTCTGGGAACTGATCCTTGTGATGTCCTTCTGATTTGCATTTACTGCACCATATTTCTTCTTGGACTTCTTTTCCCTTCTTGATGTCTTGTAGCTGGATCATTAGGTTTTCTAACTGCGCTTATATATGGTTCATACCTATGCCTATTTTTTCAATTGGTGAAGCCTCCAGCTTCATCGTGATTTCCAATGATTCTTCCTGGGATGCATCAGCGGCCCACGAATGTGTGGTACTAATCCTGTGATTAACCATTCTTTATGTTGCATGTTGCTCATTCCAAAACTTACTTTTTCCAGTAGAGTTTTATATCTTTGGTCAAATTCCCATACTGATAGATTTGGAAACTGCTTGATTTCCTTTAGCTATGTGATGTATTGCGACTCAGATTTCAGTTTCCTAAATTCATCAATCAATCCTATCTTGATCTGCGGCAGTATTTTCTTTGGAATCCCTGTAGGTACCTGTATAAATTTTATAAACCAGTCCAACGCACAGCCCCTGAAGTTCATCGCCAGTTGTCCCCTTTTGATGTCATCATCTTGGACCTGCTTGAATGTCCATACCACTTCGCATAAAAACCAATACTACTCAGGATCCTCGGTCCCATTTCCATGAAAGATCAACATCTTTACATCGTCACCTACCCATTCTTGGTCTCCTGTTGGTATTTAAAGACCCACTACACTTCCCTCTATTCTGACATGTAGGACAACCCTGCAAGGAACTTGTATTCCTTGCTACAAAGTTTGGAGTAGTGCACAAAGTTGAGGGTACGTTGTAGCTTTTGCTCCATCCCTTTTCAGCTTCAGGGGTATCCTAGTTACTTTCTTTGTCACAATAAGGTCGCTTAGTCCCTTGTGGTCCTGTTTCGCAATTCTCCGTTCCGGTCACCTCAGGAGACTCTCTCTCAATCTCAGTCCTCCTCTTCTTCTCTGGCTGCCGGAACCTCATCCCACTTCGCAGGGTACCACAACCTTCCTTAGCCTCTCTTAGAATTTCATCATCGCTCATGTCCATATACCCCACATCATTCTATCAGACCCTCATTCACGCAGTACCCACAACCTTTGCACACCGATCTCTACTCATCGGAATTCATCTTTAGTATACCCTTTTTGCAGATAAGCATCTTAATCCACAGCTTCAACAACAGTAGAAACCTCCCTCTGGGTCCTTTGTAAAATTTTCTTTCCGCATCACTATATGAATTGATTGTGTCAGCGATGAACTCGTGATATATCCCTCCAGAATACTATCTACCCAGAAGTTGACAGCCCTTGATGCCTTATTTTCGACCCATTTGAGTTGCTAGATCAATTATGGGGTCCAATGGCCAAGTTTGCCTCCTTATAAATTTTTCTTTTGGAAAGTCAGTTGTGCAAACCACTCATGTAGTAATATCGGAAATTCGTAGAAGAATACTTCATGGATATCATAGTAAATGTACTTTTGCAACTAGTCGCTTTTCATCTGCCGAGAGTTTTGATTTTCTTCTTCTACGAACTCTCATGTCTTCTTATCGAAATAGTATTGAATATCCGGTTTCGTTGGATGCCACAACATGTCCTCTTCTTTCTTCTTCAAGGTCCTAGAAACAAAAACATTTGTTGACACAAATCTGTTGACAAGGGTTCACTTTGCACGGTTGTCGACAAACGTCAACCAAACACCCTTAAGCATTGCCCTGAAAAGGCTTTACCATTTCTAGAAACACTCACGGAGCAAGTGAAGTCTCACTTGAGATGGTTAAGGGGGATGCAAGAACCAAGGTTCTGTAGTTGGGAAAGGACATGCATTGAGTATCACTCAGTCACTACAGAACCTAGAGATTTATTTTCACATTATACTAACAACTCAATTGATTAATTGAAATCCACATCAACAATATGTAATCAAAATTTGCATCAGCATTATGTAATTAACATTCGCATCAACTAGCATTATAGATTAATCGACAGAGAAACAAAACATTAAACACATCGCATCATTAAGATAACATTCATCATTCATAACATGGAGACACAAATAGAAACAAAGAATAGAGACATAACCGAACATCCTCATGCATTAACTCATCTCAAAATCTATGGTACAACCTTCGCAAGAACAATTCCAAGCAACTTAATGCAAATCCATATACACAGGGCAAAGCCTGCCGAAGGAAGAAAAATACATAGATGCGAGATATCACCATCTAAGATCGATGCCCTTAGGCTTACAATTATGGTTCTATTTATAGGAAACTATGATTATTACAAAATGGTCAAAATGACTCATTCTAAATAACTAGACGAAACTTGCGCTTTCGTCGGCTTCTTTCCCTTCACGAATGGTCCTTTCCGCCGATGATGACCCCATTTTTGCTGTCAGCTTCTGTACTTCATGCACTCTAACCCCATGCTAACACCCATCACTGTTCCCCCCTCGCCTTCGTTCTTGGTTCTCATACTTGTCCCTTGATTGAACACTTCCTCCTTGCTTGGCTATTACATATGTTCGATATACTTTTATCCTTTTTTCGTGCCAAGCAACTCCTTTACAAAAAATGAACTTAGGGATTTTATGTTAAGCTCTTTTTTGACTCCTTAAAGAATGAAAATATCACCCAACAATATTGCTTCCTTTCATGCTCATTAAAGTACCTGAAAGGGCATCTATCTTGTATAAGTTTAACCCTTTTCTGGACCTGGTAGACTAATTTCGAAAAATGAATACTCTAGTCACATCAGCTAAAAGAGGTCTTCATTGCATACTTTTATGTTTTTTTGGGCCTTGGAGACAAACACACGAAAAAGAACTCCCTTGGAGTCTTCCTATCTCTTTTAGACTCTCTAAAATTGCAAGCAACCACGAGAATTCACCATCCTAGGCTCGTATAAATCCACACGACAGTACCTATTCACCATTTCATAATCTTATTATCGCTTTCAGACTCCTTAAAATTGAAAGCACCCACAAGCATCCATTGTCCTGCGGTCGTACAAATCCACACAATAGTACCATCCTGATCACACTTCTATTAATTCTTCAAGCTCCTTAAACCATGAAGAAGGCCCAAACAATGCCTCTCGGCGCCATGACATATCATATCTAGTCCCCACCTTATGGAAGCACCCCTAACATGGCGCCTTTGTTCAGAGTATTCTACAAGGTGTCTCCCTTGGAGTCTCTTGATCTCACTCATGAATTTACCCCTTGAGTCTCCCCCATTGCAGTCACATTTCCTGGTCCCTTAATCTATGATTCCCTTCCTCGAAGTCATTTTCATATGCTTCCTGTTCATCCTTTATGTCCCACTCTGAACAAAGGAATTTTGAGTCCTCCCACTCTGTGACCCTCGTATTCCCCCACTGTATGTCAGTCTCATATCCATTACTATTACCTCTTGATTGTACACCTCATGCTCCTATCAAGGACACATCATTGCCTTGTTAGTTGTATGTCTCCCTCTATCGATGCCAACACATCTATTCCAGAGGATATACCCAGAGTTCCTTGTACCTTGGAATCATCTCCATCAGTGGTGAGTTCCTACAAATCATCTAAGAGGAGTCCTTAGCGCCTCTTAGAATGGTTTTTCTCACGTGCTCAACTTCAACTCCATCATCGCAACGTTGAGATTCATATAGGGTATTGGTCCCTTTAGTTATTGGTTGAAGACCCCGAATATCCCCTAAATCTAGCACATTGGTGATTCAATTTGGAACCCTTGTCGACTACAGCCCCTCTATTCCAGAGGATAGACCCAGAGGTCCCTGCGCCTTGGAATCATCACCATCTGTGGTGAGTGCCTACGAACTATTCTGAGAGGAGTCATTAGTGCATCTCTGAATGGTTGTTTCTCACATGCTCGACTTCAACACCTTGATTGCATCGTTGAGATTCGTGAAGGGTACATATCCCTTCAGTTGTTTGTCGAAGACCCCGGACTTCCCCCGACTCTAGCACATTGGTGAGTCCCCTTGGAACACCCAGTTATATGTTTCCATGGATATCCAAGTTGCGTTGGCGATTGTATTCGGAAGCCATCCAGTTATATGCTTCCTTGAGTACCCAGTTCAGCTCCAGTTCAGTGTACCATTGAGATCTTCCAGTTCATCAGTTCCTCTGGTACCATACTCAACACTACTATTGATATTCTAGTGTATCAGTTCTTCAGCTCATACATGGTGAGCCCAACAGTATGTCCCATATTTGGGTCCCCTTTTGGACCCTTATGATGTACATAATGGTTCTCCATGTATCCTTCAAGTCCCCACTTTTGGGCCTCATTGTTCCTTTTATCTATATCTTGATACGAGCATGGGTATGCCCGCCTCGTCCATATATTGAGATTATTCCTCATTCATTATTGAGGTCATGTATCTTTTAGGTCCCCATTTTTTGGACCCCATTGATATGTTTATATATCTTGATACGAGCATGGGTATGCCCGCCTTGTCCATATATTGATATTATTCGTCACTCATTCTTGAGGACATGTATTTTCAGTTTTTGCAGTTTGTTCGGGACCGTTGTTCCAGGCTCTAGTTCGTTTCTTCTCCTCTCCACATCCCAAGAAAACAATAAAAGACCTATGATGTCTATCGACCATACGATGAGCTCTTGCCCTCACACATCAGGGGGCAATCTGTTAACACCCAAAAAGTGCTCACCATCTCATCTCCTTCATTACATGACTCATTTATCCATATTTCCTACCATACTTACCTCCAAAAGGCCAAAAAACCCCTTCCCCCCCAAAAAAATAAGTTAAATTTCCTCAAAAATAGCAAAAACCCTAAAAAAGGGAATAAAAAATATTAAAAAAGAGGAAAAAGAGGGAAAAAAGAAGCAAAAACCCTATACATTTGACCTAAACCATATGGTGCCTAAAACCATGGGTCAATTCTCCACCACTGAAAAACCTATAAATAGGTGATGGAGGCTCCCCATTTTTCATCCACAATCATCCCTATCCTCACGCTGCCAAAAATTCTCATGAAACCCTAGCTCTCCATTTAGAGCTAATTTCCACTTGAGAATCCCATTTGGCCCCATTTCCAAAACATCTTTGGAAGAAGGAGAAGGAACAACACTGGAGCTTGGAAGCAACCCTCCTAGACTGCTGCAAGAGCTTCACCAACCTCTACACCTGAGGTAATTTTTAATACAAAAAAGAGAAATCTTCACCATATTTTCATGTTTTATTATTTATGTCAATGCTCATGTTAGTTTAATTTTATTTTTCTATACTGTCATTTTTTACTTGTTTATTGAACTGCTACTAAGGAGTCCCTTCTCCTTAGTAGGTTCCCATTTGCACAAGCTAAGGTGAAAACCCTAGCTACACCAGTTGTATGTTCCCACGGATATCCAGGCTACATTGGAAACAGTGTTTGAAAGCCATCCAACTTTCAGCTTCCTGGAGTATCCATTTCAAATGCATTTCAATGTACCTTTGAGATTCTAACTCTCAGTTGTTGAGTCTATACAGTTGTTGGACACCTTCATATCCAGCATAGCACCAGTTGTTGTGGTACCGCATTCAGTATGGATGCCATTGTTTCCATGTATCAGTTCTTCGATCAGTCATGGTTGGACCATGAGTATGTCCCAGATTTATGTTCTCCCTTGACCATTATGATGTACACAATGGTTCTCTATGTATTGTTCAGGTCCCATTTGGGCCTCCTTATTATTTGTATATCTTGATACGAGCATGGGTATGACCACCTCATCCATATATTTGAGATTATTCCTCATTCATTATTGAGGTGATGTATTTCCAGTTTTATCCTTTGCAGTTTGTATGGAGCACGTGTTCTGGTCTCCAACCAGTTTCTGCTCTCCTCCGTCACAATGCTCATACCCCTGGAAAAAGACAGAACCTATGATGTATGTCGGCCATACAATGAGATCCTCCCTTCACACATCAGGGGGCAATCCGTTAACACCAAAAATTGTTCACTAACTCATATCCCTAGTCACATAACCCATTTGTCAACTTTTCCTACATTTTTGGCCTCCAAAACCCCAAAAAATCCTCAAATGGTAACCAAAAAGGCAAAAAATAATTATTTCCCTCCTAAATTAATGAAAATCCTCCAAAAAAGGAGAAAAACCCACAAAAAAAGGTCCAAATTCCCCCAAAATAAAAGAAACAGGGAAAAAGTAAAAAAAAAAAGAGGGAAAACATCGAATACCACTGGACAATACCATTAGTTTCCCAAAACCATGGGTCAATAATCCACCACCCAAAATTACTATAAAAAGGTGATGGAGGATCCCCATTTCACATCCATGATCACTCTTCTTACCCTTATGCTCTCGAATTTCCTACAACACTCTAGTCTACCATTTCAAGCTTTTGTGCCTATCTAGTTGAATATTGGCCACCCATTGAGCATTTGGAGAAGATAAAGGAACTCTGGAGATTCAGTTTGCTACTCTTCGTGCATTCGCAAGGACTCCAACAACCTTACCTTTTGAGGTAAACATTGCTGCAAACCCTTGTTTTCCATATAATATAAAAATACAAATTCCCTTCACGGGTTCCTCTTGATTTTTTATTTTACTGCAGTAGTTAGATTTATTTTATGTTATCATTTGCACATATCCCTTGTTTATTATTTAGTTTTATCTATTTTAATGAACTCCTACTAAGGGTTCCATAATCCTTATTAGGTGCTCTTTAGCAGGAGTTGGTGTGAAAACACTAGCTACAGGGACATATATGTTCCTAAAGCATCCATGCATCATCCATAGTCTAGTTCAATTTGAGATCCTTTTCGATATTTAGAAGTTTAGTTCCAGATATGTTTTCAACTTTAATTAGAATCTGCATGCACACGTAAAAGGAGCAGTTCCATAAATTAGTAGTGGTACTCATCACTTGAATTCCAATCTTAGTTAAGGCTGAAAATATATAGGAGGATGCATGCTTGCATGTCTTAGATAAAATCTAGTAAAGGTGCATTTTTTTGCATATTTATCCATGCATGTAAGGTGAATTAAGATAAGGGTTTTATAATATTATTAGTTGTTGTTGTGCACGTGTATATATTTATTGTGTCCTATATTATTCCTAGTATATAATGGAGAAATAGAGCACACCACCGCATGGTTCGATGGATTAAATTTTTGAGCTATAGTATTTAGTTAACTGTTTCATATTTAATAAAAAAATAGTGATGTTGTTTTGAGAGTTCATGTTTACATTCTTCATGTTCTAATTATTAGATATGTGTTTGTAGGTCAAAACATTCTATAGTTGTAATATTTTATTGGCATTTTCAAACTTAGCTATCGAGGTCTTTAGAATAGATAACAAACTGCAAATTCTACTTACTATGGTATTATTTTTAAGAAAGGAAAGAATATATTTGGCAATTATGAAGTTGTGAAACCTAATGGGATATTGTGATCTCATAAAAGTAGATTGGATAGAATTGTAGAAATTTTAGAGAAATATTTTTCAATGAAGGAAAAAGTTGGAGAATAATGCAACAACACCCTCAATTGTCAAGATAGAAAGTGAGATTCACCTAATTAATGAAAATAATATAAGATGTTGAGGAACAAGAGGCCATGGGTGTGTTTATGTATATAATATGTGTATTCAATTCCATTACTACAAAGTTTTGGTAAGTTTGAAAAGGAGTGTAGTATCAAGAAAAGTCACACAAAAAAGAAGAAATAAATTTTTGCTCAAGATGAAAAAGACTGTTCTAATGTATCTATATATTTCTTTTTCATATGGCAGAGAATTTACAAGATGATGTTTAATTCTTTGATTCCAGTTGCTCCATTCACATTATGGGAATAATGGGTTCATTCAGTAAAACTATGGCATATCACATGCATTTATGAGGTATATTTAAATAATGTGAAATTCCACAGGTGGAGATCACTTAGCTTGAACAAACCTCACAATTTCACTTAGTTAATTGCAAAGAAGAATATACAGAAGTTGATCAAAATTCACACATAAAATCAAAAGATATGAGAAACTGTTGTTGATACATTCGTCATCTGTAAGTTGGAAAAAAGTGTTAGGATATCTCATCATCACTTTTTATGTTTGCATGCATTTTGCATGCATCCTAGTCATCAGTAAGGTGTCACCCAACACCTAGTCCCCAGTTTGCTAGCCCCGGGAGATTCTTTTCACTCATTTTTAGCCCTCCTAGTCAGTGATGCAACCACCTTTCACCTACCACATGTGAAAGGCGCCCTTCTTCACCTACCACTCAGTTACACTTTAGTTAGTTGAGTAATTTCTAGACCTTTCCCCTATTTAAGGCTAGATTGACTTGTTAACTAACTGAAACACTCCATTGGACCCCTGGTGAGACTAGATTTCCTATTTTGACTCCATTCAGCTCCCCATGCTCCCTCCATTGAGCCTCCTTCACTACATTAGTGCTCCATGCACCAGTTACACTACCTACATTGAGTTAGACTCAGTTTGACACTTGGTTGACCATTACTTGTGCATTGATGACTCCACTGATATGATGATGAGGACTCCTAGTGGAGACAAGCTACACCATGCAGGCTATTTGATTGACCTCCTTGATTAATTTGAATTGCTTGGATTGGTCTATTCATTCATTCTGACTGCACATTGTATTGTATTCTACTTCCGAGTTCAATAGAGCACCTCTGCAATTCTCTTCCACAGTTTACACATATTTTTCTTTATGCATCTGTTGTAATTGATTTACTTGTTCAATTAGATTTGTTGTGCTTCAATTTCACATGGTATCAGAGCCATGGTAGGGACAGGACTTCTTTTCTGCAAGGATTATTCATGAATATTGAGCAATTTTTTCTCACTTTGCAATAGTTTTTTGCAGTTGTAGCTATTGCTCCATAATGGTTCTTATTTGTTTGTGTTTTGCAGGTTTTTTACTTCCTCCATTTGAATTCTCTATTACAAAGATGGAATATTCTTCTTCACAAAACCTTCTTACTCCATTCAACTATGATGAATGGAAACCAAAGATGAATGCATGTTTGAAGAGACAATGTCTCTTTGATATGTGTATTGGTATTACAAGAGATTTTGATTCCAATCAAGAGTAGAATGATTGACTTAATGATTGTGACAGAGCTTTTGGGACAATATGTATTGCTATGTCTCCTTGTATGCGCTACCTCAATACAACTGCTGAAAATTCAAGAGATCTATGGGCCCAACTCGATAGAGAATTTCGAAAGAAGGGAGAAGAGGATCATGCTAGCCATTTGGAGAACAAGCCCAGTGAGACCTCCTTATGTGTTCTCTTCAATTATGTCTTGGCCTCAACCATTGTTCAAGATGAAGAAGAAACTGTAGATTCAACACTCATTTTCTCACTGTCGTTTATTTCGAATTTTGAGCAAGAAAAACCAACTCATACTCTAGAATCTGAAGAGGTTCTTGAATCCTCTCTTTCACATGAGTTTGTGGGTCTGCAGAATGATGATCTACTTGATATTTTGGAGGTAAAATCTGATTTTGGAGGTGAGGCATTCGCTCTCCTTCATTACATTCTTGCTACATACTTATGTTCGATCATTGGCACAATTTCTCAGAGTTTTATTGAAGATGAAGAGCGCTACCATTCGCTTGAGTTCAAGTCTCATGCAATTTTTGTTGATTTTGGTTTTGATCTCACCCCTGTTGGTTCAAAGGAGATATCAAGAAACCATCTCTCAAATATTGGAGCTGATTTAACTTCCATTGATCAGAAGTTCGAGTTTCAAGAGCTATTTGATCTTATTGGAGCTATTCCTACCTCACTTGGTTTGAATTGCAGGCCCCAGGATCATATTCATATTTTCATATTTGTTCTCACCATTTTCGGTATGAAGAGCAAGTTCATAAAGTCTCCATATTCGCTTGCATCCACTGATGGAGAATTCAAGCACATGTTTTTGGAGCGTGATCCATTTACTCCCAAGAGTAAGATACCTCCAGACATATCTACTTGATTTTGGAGTAGTTAAATCTTTTGGTGTGTTACAATCCATTTTGAGGGGGGGGGGTTTCCCATGAGGTTTTCTCCATTTCCTTGGTTCATGAACTCTTCTTTATTTGGATTATTATTGTATTGGGGTGACCTTTGGTCTCATTTACCAGGGACATATCATTTATTTTTATGTACCACATAGTATAGCTTGTGGGGGGGTGTTAGGATATCTCATCATCACTTTTTATGTTTGCATGCAGTCATGCATATGCATGCATCCCAATCATCAGTGAGGTGTCACCCAGCACATAGTCCCTAGTTTGCTAGCCCTGGGAGCTTATTTCAACTCATTTTTATCCCTCCTAGTCAGTAATGTGCCCACCTTTCACTTACCACATGTGAAAGGAACCCTTCTTCACCTACCACTCAGTTACACTTCAGTTAGTTGAGTAATTTGTGGATATTTCCTTGATTTAAGGCTAGATTGACTTGTTAACTAACTAAAACACTCCGTTGGACCCCAGTGAGACTAGATTTCCTATTTTGACTCTAGTCAGCTACCCATGCGCCCTCCACTGAGCCTCCATCACTACATTAGTGCTCCATGCGCCAGTTACACTACCTACATTCAGTTAGACTCAGTTTGACACCTGGTTGACCGTTACTTGTGCATTGATGACTCCACTGATATGATGATGAGGACTCCTAGTGGAGACAAGCTACACCATGCAGGTTATTTGATTAACCTCCTTGGTTAATTCGAATTTCTTGGCTTGGTCTATTCAGTCATTGTGACTACACATTGTATTGTATTCTCCTTCTGAGTTCAATAGAGAACTGCTGCAATTCTCTTGCACATATTACACATATTATTCTTTATGCATTTGTTGTAATTGATTCACTTGTTCAATTAGATCTTCTATGCTTCAATTTCAAAAAAATATGACAATACAATAGAATGAATTCAATATCATCCAAGGTGATTCGAATTCTCCTCAAGGCATGGCTTAGTCTACATTGGAACCATCTCCCAATTAGGTGTAGTGGCCACCGATAGTCAAAGATCAGTAAACCTAAGTCTAATTGAGTATAACTGATGCATGTGAGCACAAATCTAGGGAAGGAGACTCCAAGGAGGGAGCATAATAGCTGTCAGTGGTCAAGTAGAGCTACTCTAGTCTATGTAGCAGTCAATCTAAGAGATACAGTTAGTTAACTGAGTAACCAGTCCTCAAAACAAGGAATTGATCCTAAAATCATGGAACGGATTGATAGATCTCCTAAATTAGTGGAAGAGGGCATATTTGTCATTCTAATGATGAGAACAAGGGCACATCAATGACTAGGAGGGCTAATGATGACCAAAAACAATCTCCAGGGAGGCCAAAAAAAGGGACTAGGTGCTGGGAAGTTCCCATATTGTTGATTGGATGCATGCAGTATGCATAAATGCATGCAAATACAAATGATGATGGTGAGAATATTCCAACACCCCCCAATAAGCCGGAATATTAGGAAATATAACTGAAAAAATAGGGCCCTAGTAACTAAGACCAAAGGTCACCACGTACAACAATCTAAATAAAAATGTGAGGAAAGAGGGAAAACCCAATGGAAACAAAACCCTCCCTTAAGACAGACTGTAAAAGGCTAATCAAGCCAAGGCATCACTCACCCTAAGAAGGGATTAGAGGTAAGTGAACTTCTTCACTGAGAAATACTTAGTGAAGATATCTACAATATGCTCTTCCGTAGGATAGTAGAGTAGTGTGATGGTATGATCATGCACGAATCCTCGGATGTAATGCATGCGGATCTCAATATGTTTGGTTCTTTGTCTCAGGACTGGATATGTAGAAATCCTGATAGCACTCTGATTATCACAATAGATGACTGGTGGAGTACTGAAGCAAATCCCAAACTCTGACAAGATGCCCCACAACCAATTGCACTGTGTGGCTGCATTTACTGCACCTCTATACTCAGCCTTAGCTAAAGAAATAGCTAAAGTAGTCTTCCTTTTGCTCGACCAACAGATAGTTCCAGATCCAATCATGAGAAAGCATCTGTCAGCAAGGAATGGATCTTTGTGAGAAAGTGAAAACCTTCCATTCTAAAAATCATATCTGGTTCTTCTTGGATCTAGTGGATCTCCAACAAGATCATCGACAGAATTAAGAGTTGTGGAAACCCACCTAGGAAGAGGATTTGGATCTTTAGGTTGTTGTGGATCTGGATCTAGCATTCACTCATCTTCACTTTCAGAGTCAGAATTTGAACATTCATGAGAGGATGATTCGCTATCTTTCTCAATAAGAAGTGGAGGTGTGGTAGGCAAGCTATCTTCATCAACTTAGTGGGAATCATGTTGTGGTCATTCCTCAAACTGAACACTTCTTTGAAGAAATGTTTGCACAGTAGAGAGAACTAGAAGTTTGTAGGTCTTTGCACTCAATGCATAACCAACCAGTATGCACTCCCTGCTCTGTGGATCTAAGGGTCTCCTTTTCTCAGTTGGAATCCTTGCCCAAGCTTTGGATCCAAAGACTCTAAGATGATATATCTCTGGTTTGTATCCCATCCATGCTTCAAAAGGAGTTTTTCCTTGTTGTCCTTTGTGAGGGACTCTGTTCTAGAGGTAAGTAGCACAGTTGATAGCTTCTTCCCAAAGACTAGGATTCAATCCTTTAGAATCTAGCATGCAAGTTGCCATCTCCTTAAAGGTTCTGTTCTTTTGCTCTGTTACACCATTCTGCTGTGGTGTGTAGGGAAGAGTGTGTTTCATATCTATACCTTGATCTACACAAAAAGAATGAAACTCGCTGTTTACATACTCTCCTCAATTTTTAGTGCAGAGGACCTTGATCTTCTTGTCAGAGAACTTTTCTATAGAAGCTTTGAAGAACTTGAAGTATTCAAAAACTTCTAATTTCAATTTAAGAAAATACACCCAACTAAATCTAGAATAGTAATCAATGAAGGTTAGGATATATTTTCCTTTGTTTAAATACAAGTTAGGAAGAGGTCTTGAAATATCATTGTGAATCAGTTCAAGAGCTGAAGAGGCTCTCCTCGCCTTCCCTTTCTCAAACTCATGCTTTGGATTCTTTCCAATCAAGCAACCTTTACAGGTGCCTTTAGCAAATTTGATGTTGGGTAGTCCTTCAACCATTTTCTGATTGTGCATGTCTTGCAAATATTTGTAGTTGAGGTGACCAAACCTGTCATGCCAAAGTATGCTCTCTTCATTTGCATGTGTGAGAAGTGCACTCTGTTTTGAGTAATGTAGGAAGTGAGAAAACTCATAGAGTTTCGAATGATGATCATCAATGATGTTTGCAGTGATGTTTCCAGTTGAGATCTCTTGTATTTTGACCTCATTAGGAGTGAATATGAACTTATTGGGTACTCTTGTATGGGTCATTTGGTAGACAAAAAGAATATTTGTTACAAGAGTGGGAACATAGAGTACATCACTAAAGTAACCATTCTCAAGATTGATCCTTCCAATCCCCTCCGAGGAGACTTCAGAGTCATCTCCCATAAATAAATAAGGTCCAACTGTAGATTCAAACTCAGAGAAGAGATTCTTGCAAGCAGACATGTGCCTAGATGCTCCAAAATCAATAATGAAGCAGGAATCATTTGAAGTGCTAGCCATGAGTTCATGGCACCTCTCTTTTCCCTTAGATATGGGGTCATCTTCTTTCCTTCTAGCACCTGTAGGTGCTGGTAGGTTTTTTTTCTCAAGCAGTTGGGCCATTAGATCAATGGTCTTCTTCATGCAAGCACTCTCAAGATGGAACCCTCTGTTACAGTAGGGACATTTGGTCTTATCCTTTTGACTTTGCTTGCCTCTCTTAGAATTCGAAGCCCCTTCTGACTATTTGGGAGTATATCTTGGCTTCTGGTCATTCAAATTCTTTTCTTTACCCTTTTACTTCCCCCTTCCATTAGCATTCTTCCCTTATGCAGCTGCAAGGGCTGAATCCATCCTTGTTTTGATCACTCCCATTTTCACCAACTTGTCCTGCTCTTTTGTGAGAGAATGGATGAAGGCATCAAGAGTGGGAATTTTCCAATTTGGAATGGATAGCTTCGATAATTAGAAGGTGGAGACAAAAACTGAGTAATCTAAACCCAATTTTGATAGAATGGCAAGGATAAGCTGCTTGTCTTCCTTCTCAATTCCATATTGCTTCAATTGCACAACGAGGTTCTTGAACTTTGTGAAGAAGTCATAAATAGAATTGAAATTGTTGGGTGGAATCGAAAGTGTAGATCATCGAAAATATTGAGTACCAATCCAACTGCTTCATCAAGTTTATCAATATATTTGGCTTTCTCTGTAGCACCAGTAGATTCAAATACTATCCCATGTAACACTCTGAAGAGACTTCTTCTGAGCATGAAGATATCCATTTTTCCTTTCCATTCGAAATAGTTGAAGGACCTGAGCTTTGGAATCAGAGAGAGATCCATAATAGCTATTGAATGCGCTTCTGAAGATGGAATTAACTTGCAAAAACAATGAAATTTGGCTAGAGGTTTGTTGCAAAATCTAAAGAACACTGCTTTAGAATAGTGGGCACTTTTATCCAGATCCTTCACACCTAGATAGATCTCACTGGATTGCTCTAGTGAATTCAAGCAAATAGAACCAAGATTTACTGTCGAAATCCAAATTCTTATGGTGCCCTAGTGAAAAAAAATTGCTCAATAAACTGCTGCTACTACTACAACTTGAAAAGCTGTAACAAGCTCTGATACCATGTGAAATTCCACAGGTGGAGATCACTTAGCTTGAATAAAACTCACAATTTCACTCAGTTAATTGTAGAGAAGAATAAACAAAAGATGATCAAAATTCACACATAAACTCAAAAGATATGAGAAACTATTGTTGATACATTCATCAACTATAAGATGGAAAAAAGATGACAATACAATAGAATGAATTCGATATCATCCAAGGTGAATTGAATTCTCCTTAAGGCATGGCTTAGTCTGCATTGGAACCATCTCCCAATCAGGTGTAGTGGCCATCGATAGTCAAATATCAATCAACCTGAGTCTAACTAAGTATAACTGATGCATGTGAGCACAAATATAGGGAAGGAGACTCCAAGGAGGGTGCATACTAGCTGTCAGTGGTCAAGTAGAGCTACTCTAGTCTCTGTAGCAGTCAATCTAAGAGCTACAATTAATTAACTAAGTAATCAGTCCTCAAATCAAGGAACTGATCCTCAAATCATGGAACTGACTGATAGATCTCCTAAATCAATGGAATAGGGCGCAGTTCTCACTCTAGTGATGAGAACAATGGTGCATCAGTGACTAGGAGGGCTAATGATAACCAGAAACAAGCTCTAGGGGGGGCCAAAAATAGGGACTAGGTGTTGGGAGGCTCCCATACTGCCGACTAGATGCATGCAGCATGCATGCATGCATGCAGAATGCGTGCAATGCATGCAGAATGCATGCAATGCATGCAAATACAAATGATGATGTGAGAATATTCCAACAAATAATACCCCTAATTTCATTTACATATCAAAAAATTTAAATGTTAATACCACCTACCATACATGTGTATAGATAAAATCACCCCGTATTTTCACCAAATATCACAAGTACCATTTTTCATGACATTTACCTTATTATTTATATCCCTAGTATGTTGGTCCCAATATTTGACATATGTATTTGAAATTTGCTTTATAAATGTTGTTTATCAGATTCTACTTTAGCTTCCATTTTTTTTATCAAACATATTACTTAGTTATCAGAATATTGTTTCATCTTTAGATCCCTCTATTGTGAAATATGTAATCATTTCCTTGCTTGTTTAGAGACTTTATTGGTTCATTGATTTTTTTTTTCAAAATGTACAAGGACTATAGATGTATCACCATACTTCTCCATGAATTACTTCACTTCCATAAAAAAATTCACAAATGGATATCCTCCCATTGATGACTCCTTTCCATATCACATGGAAAAATAGAAAAAAATGGTTGAATGAACCTTGACTCTCAATATATATACCCCAATTTTAATTTTAAAAACCCTCTCACTCCACCAATACAATATGATATATTTAATTACCTCTTATCTATTTATAAACCCCCAATATGATCCCACATGCTATGATATTGGTTTACCAATGAATCTCTTGTGATCACAGGCATCAAGGATTTTTTGAATAAATTGATGAAGCAATAAAAATTCAAGTGAAGCTTGAAGATGATAAATCAATAGAGTCTGTTAAAAAACGTTGGTTTACACATCAAGATGAGGTGAAAAAATATTCAATATATATTTTTTGTTTCTCATTTTAAGAACACTCATTTTAAGTGTAGGTTATTTGATTGAGAAAATTAACATAGTATTCCTTGGTATTGGAGCTTGTAAATATTTTGATAAGAATTAGTGGATATTTAGTGGCAGTAATTCCCTTAACAAAAGATAGAATGTTTCTAATAAAAATGCATCCAAACATATCAAAAGTATTGAATGCAACATTTGGAGCTATAATTGGTTGTGTCATAGACACTATTTCCATTTATGTTTCAACGGGATGAATTTGTTACACATAAAGAATATGGTTCAAGGCTATCCTAAGATCAAAACAAAGTATGGCATTTTTTCTGTTGTTCACTAGGTAAGAAACACATAGACATATTTCGAGGTGGAAAATCATGCTGGGATTCACAACCAATGCAACTAATTCATTCGTGAACTTGCAGTCCAGAGAAAAAAACAAGAATTAGTAAATCCTTTTGTTTTTTTGACATTTATATATGGTTATTCTAGGAATACATGGATCTATTTCTTAAAAGTTAAGAATGAAGCATTTGTAAGTTTTGTGAATTTTAAGTTTTAGTTTACAATCTAGGTGTCTTTTTACTCAAAGATTCATGGATTGATAGAAAGGGTGAGTTACATTCAAAAGAATATAATACATATTGTGATAATAATGGAATAAAAGGGCAACTTTTAGTAGAATATATGCCACATCAAAATGGCATTGTTGAGAATTAAAAAGAATCAGCTATTGAAATTGAAAGATTCAAGTTATAGGAAAATCATATGGGAAAAGAGTTTTAGATAGAAGAGATAAATACAACAATTTATATTATTAATCATATTCCTACACTAGTACTGAACAATTGTACTTAAAAAAAACATGGTTTGGCAGAAGACCCAATGTGGGACATTTAAGAGTTTTTTATTCATTGGCATATGTGCATGTCTTGAAAGAGAATAGAAATAAGCTAGATGCAAGAAGTGAAGAATCTGTTTTTATTAGTTAATCTCAAGAGAGTGAGATATACAACATTGGAATCCAATATGAAAAAGGTGATTGCATCACACTATGTTATATTTTGGGAGTGTGCCAAGAAGTTGTGTTGCAGAAAAATCCAACAAGTGTTGACATAAAGTCTTCACAGGATGGCATTACTCCTCTCCTAACTAGCACTTGAGGTCGCTCAAGCTCTAGTGGTATTATTATTCCACTTTTGTGGAATTATTCATCAAGATCAAGTGTAAGTACAAGTTCAACATTAATTCCAAGGTGACAAAGAAAGATAGAAAGCCTTAGAGAAATTTATTGAAGAGCTTATAATTAGGAAGATACAAATAGAATTGGTAATTGCCTTTATTTTATAAAATTTCAAATGAACCAAGTTATAAAGATGCAACATACAATATAGTCTAGAGTGAAGCAATGGAGGAGAGAAAGTGAGTTATTAAGAATAATTGAACTTGGGAGTTGGTTGAACTTCTTAAGGATAACAAAGAAATAAGAATAAAATGGATATATAAAATAAAGGACATGTGTGATGTCACTATTGGGAGGCATAGGCTAACTCTAGTTTCCAAAGAATATGCACATGTTCATGGAATAGAATATGAAGATGCATTTATGCTATTTGATTGATGGTGTACAATAATGATAGTGTTAGTATTGGTGGCCCATAATAAGAGGACAATTCACTAAATGGATCCAAAAGTTGACCTTCTGGAATGATCATATTGAGGAAGAATCCTATGTGCAACAATAATTTGTGTTTGATGTAGAAAGCAGATCATATTTTGTTCATAAACTCATGAAGGCATTGTATGGATTGGAAAAAGATCCTACTAATTGGTATTAAAGAATTGATATTTATAGCCTAATCATGGTTTTGTTCGAAGCCAAAATGAACCAAATTTGAAAATAAAAAGGAAATGTAACAAAATTTTAATTGGTTGTTTTTATGTAGAGGATTTTATTTTATAGGTAATAATTTTAGAATTATGCATGAATTCAAGCAAGAAAATGGATGTGTTTGAGATGAAAAACATTGAATGAATGCATTGCTTTCTTGTTGTGGAGGTGTATCAATCACATGATGATATTTTCATTTTTAAAATAGAGTGTGCTCAAGATTTATTAATTTGATTAAACATTTTCAAGTGCAAATAAGTGCCAACTGTATTAGCACAAAGTGAAAATTTGAGAAAGATGATGAGGGAAGTAGTGTTGATTCAAGTCGGTTTCGGAAATTGGTTGGTACTCTAATGTACTTTACAACTACTAGGAAAGATATGACTTTTTTATTGAGTCTTGTTTCTAGATTATGGATTATCCACACAAAAAAGATATAAGAGAAACACAGAGAATATAATATTATATCAAAGGTACAACAGATTGTAACATTTGTTACACAACATCATAGAGTTTGGAGTTAGTTGGTTTTCAATATTAAGATCAGTTTTGTTTAGTAGATGATTAGAAATAAAATTTGAGATATTGTTTTAGTATTGGTAGTGGCAATAAGAATTAAGTTCAAAGTAATATATAGTTTATGTTTCTACAATATAGGAAGAGTACGTAGAAACAATTTCAACATGTTGTAAAGCAGTTTGGATATGAAGATTCTTGGAATATTTGCAATAACAAATAGATTTCCCCACTATTGTGATAATAGAAATGCTAGTAAAATAGAAAAAAATCCTAGTTTCGTGTAAGAATGAAGCATACAACGATAAATGAACATCATTTCATTAGAGATCTAATATAGTAAATTTAACATCCCCATTCATCATTTCGACCAACAAAGAAGGATATTTACAAAATTCATTCTTATAAATTATGCCCCATGGTAATAATATGAATTTATAAATAATAACTGTTCAATTTGAGAATGAAAAAATAGTAGAATTAAAACTCCATCTACACATATATCATGCACAAACAAGCATATTCATCACAGGAAGAAAATCTAATTTCACACATACATAAAAGCAGAAAATACTTATCTATTAAATGAAGAGATCCAACCAACTAGCTGTGCAAGGGCCATGTTCCACCCAACCTAGGTATCAACTATTTATACCACCCCTAACTTGGGCTATGAATCCACTAGGGAAAAGGAAACAACCATATGTTACACTCTCTTTTTATCCCAACCCATTTTCTCTCATGCCTAGCCAATCTGCTCATCCTAGAACTACATGAATTTCACTCAGCCATGGTACTCTCTTCCACTATCCCACACAATGTAAGAAATACATTTCCCTTCATTTCACTGTAAATACCTCAGGAAATTTGACCCTCATAGTGCTCCTAGTGTGTGCAACATGAGTCCAAGATATTGTATACCTTAGAGAACTCATTGCATAATCAAAATTAAATCTTCTCAAGCATATGGTGAGAAGAAAAAAACAATAGATATAATAGTTCATATCCTTCCCAGCCTCTAGGATCACTTGTAGCCACCCTCTTCACTCTAACACCTATGAATTCCTTTGCGGTGCTTATTTTTGGTTAATTTCCCCAATATAGTAATTGTAAATGGATTATGTAGCATGAAACTACGTAGATATCCCCCTATTCCTTCCCATGCCCCAATCCCTCTTGGAAAATGAAGGATAAAATCTAATGAGGATGAGAGAAATGATGACAAGTCAATTGACATAAATTTTGACCATAGGTTGAAGTACTCTTAAACTTTGTCATAAAAGCATAGTTATCCCATGCTTCCATAATTATATGAGAAGGATTTCCCTATCAACCTCACACAACATTAAATGCTTGGATATAAGTCAAAATAGGTAAATAGACCATTTAATGCACATGGTATAAATTGGGTGAGCTCTATTGTTGACACTTGGAAACATAGGATTACTCTCCCATAAGACCCCTTTCCTCTTCCCCTCTTATGGAATCATATCTCCTCTTCAATGATCCTTACATGATCATCTTGGACAATTTTCATGGTTTTCTAACATAATATTTACCTATATTTTACGTCATCATGGAAAGCCAATCACTTGGTCCATGTAGAGATATTTATATCATACATGCCTAGCCATTCACTAGTCGAGCCGTGTCCTTGCACTCCACACTAGGAATCCATACTAGCACATTTAAATAATTTTATGTAATCTAATTCAATCCATTAAAAGGGTCAAACTAGGGGTATTAAATTCCCCTCCCCCTTATAATAACACCGTCCTTTGTGTTCTATTTATTTTCAGCAATGCTCCATGTCCTTTTCAATTTCATTTGCAATGCCTTTCTCTTTAGGGACACTTTCTCTTGTTGCTATATATATGCTTAATCATTCCTTTGGGATACCCTGAAACACCTATAAGGCCTTTTTCATTTCATCACATACCTATTACAATCATCAAAGGAAAAACATGTTTGTCATAGTAATTTTAAGAAACACTTGATCCATAAACAAAGATTCAAGTTTCATAACCAAATCATATATATTCATAACACAAGATAAAGTTGCAATAATACAACTACTTATCTATATGCACATATATTTGCTCTATATGGCTTCCATGGGTGATATTTAGCTCATTATCTTCCTTGACACACCCAGTCTACCTACATATACCTCTAATGCCTTCTTGATCCCATCTAGTATATAAACATGAATCTATCACTTAGATTGATCTTAGTTTCCCTTTCTTTCATGAACTCACCCTTCTAGGATGATGCATCCCCTTTACTCCTTTATAGCTCCCTTAGGTGATCCCTCTTAGCAAGGATTTCACATATAAGAAGCACATCAACATACAAGTTCTTATTTCTAGGGAATCCCACTAACAACCTCTAATATAACATAGATCATGGTGATCAAGGAATATCATAGGGTTCCAATTTCATTATAATGGCATTCTCCCCTATATTTTAGTAGCCACCATCTTTCCTCACTAGACATATATGTCATCTCACTTGTATTACGCATATACAATTACCATGAGATGTCATTATGACAATTTCAATAAAAAAATTCAAATTTGGTTCATACAAAAACTAGATTTCATAAACATGAAATCATTCTCATAATGTACAACCTTTGCAAGTGGTAGCATCTAGTCTTCATTATGGACTTACACTCATTTCCGTATCCAAGACAATTCTACCCACAATCTAAACGTTTAAATCAGCCAAACAAAATATGAGTATTCGTGCATGTAATATTTTCATGTAATTATGCAAAAACCCTAAAGTGATCTTTGAAATATAACACAAAAATAATTCAAACACTATCAATTTCCATTATCTTATTTGCAATGAAATACATTCAGTTTAGATCCATCGTTAACATAATAAAAGTTGCATAATGCAACCACAAGATCTATGTAATAAAACATATATTCCAATACTCGTGGTTATAGCATAATATCCTTTCATGCAACTCTGTCCTCCTAGCAGAGCGATCTTGTAGTCCTTCAAACATGGATAGGTTTTTCATGCAAACCTTCCCTTGCATCCATAACATCTTATGAAATGATCTCAAAATTACCAATAACTCTATTGTTTCAGATACTAGCTAATTGCAATGAAATACATATCACAACATGCATTCACAAAAGGAATCTTAACATATGTACCCACACTTATGCATGCATAAACACAATATTTACATAATATTTTAATGCACATTCACTCGATCCACCCTTTCATTGATTCATGAATACCATAATTTCATGTCATGAACTCCACAATGATAATATGGAAGGTTTAGCCAACTCCTCAACACATAATCTAGATACCTCCCCAATACTTTCAAAACCATATGGAAACCTTCTTATTTTTCCCAATACAGTACTAGGAAATATCCTTTCTCCACTAAATGGTCCCTCACACGTACTAAAAAGAATTCCATCACCGATCCATAGTTTTATCAGGAAATCGTTCCCCTCTAATGACCTATGCAATAAGGTTATGTTCTAGGACATCGACACAAGTGGAAATACCATTGAACACTTGTGTAACACTATATCCTTTCCATATCCAACAACACTATGTCCTTACCCACTATTATCTTACATGGAATTTACTACCAAATCAGAACCATAAGTCCTCACTTTCCTTAGTTATTAACTCATAATCAATGGAATTATATTTTTTCATATGAATGCACTCTAAATTTTAAATAATCATATGGTGTAAGGATCCTTACCTTTATTACCTTATACCTCACCATACTTGGTGGGGTATTATTCAGATAAATGCATTCAATATCACATGCATACCAATTTGTAATAATTAAAATATGGTTGAAAGGACTCTTACCCAATCCCCTTTCAACACTGATGCAATCAACATAAATAAACCATTACCTACATGGCTACCATCAACATCTTTTATGTTACCTGATCAATTAGTATCTTACAAAATATTACACAATCCTTCCACCAACCTCTAGATCATATATTTATTTCCCAAATCTTTCTTCACAAGGTTGTAGGTCATGTGCAATAGTATCATCGACATCTTCAACCATGTCTTAATTATCTATGTTCATACAACCATCACAAACCAAAACAATTATTATCAATTGGTTCATTGAATATGTAAAACAATACTTATTTTACCAGTATGCAATATCATGTGCATGCACAAGCATATTCACATGTGCTATGCAATATCTCTTAATATTCCCACTAGTGCATATGCATTCCAACTATCTAATCTCTTGCATTTCCAACATTCCTATGCCACAATCTTCTGTATATAAATACAACAAGAGAAGAGTTGTTGAATTCTCCCTTTCCAATTTCTCATAATAACATGTAATTAAAATTCCACATCATAGTTTATCTAATTCATGGCCTCTCTACGAAGCACTCAAGGAATCATTAACTATCATTTTAACACCAAGTATCAATTCAATACATATACACATGTATAACATTTCTACTTTCTACTTTCCATGCATGCAATTCTTATGCTATAAACAAAAACAACTTGAGGTGATAAATTTCCCTCTTTATCAATGTTTCCTTATGGAGATTATTCTCCAATTTATACTAAATCTATATTATTAGCCTTATGTAGCTTTACTTTTCGTTACAAAAATTTCATTGCACTCTATTGACATTGTCTTGTTTCTCCAATCACTACGAGCAACTCTAGCCAAGTCCACCTTTCCATTTCTTGGACTTCCTAGAACTTAATAATGTTGCAATTGATTCCATTCCAACTGCATATGGGGTCTTTTCAAGTTCCATTATATTTCCTTACACCTCATTCAACTATGAGACTTTCTTTCTTTTCCCATGGAAATATTTTCGATAATTATGAACCACACATCAAGTTCACACACAAGAATTATCATTCTCTTATTGGAATTCCTTGCATGGCCTCTCTATCAGTATCATGAACCACATTACAGTTCTACATATGAAATTTCTTATTCTATTAGTGACAAATTTTACGTTAATGGAATTTCATTACCCATTCTTATTACTTACTCATAATTCGTTGGTTCATATCCTGCAATACATTGCAACTTCTCTTAGCATGCATGCACTTACTCATAAGGATGACTCACCCATCACCTTTATCATTTTCATGTTCTTTACCTACTTGTTTATTCGATACCATGTTGAGCATTCTCTCATGGAATACAATATCCATAGCCATTAATCAAGAGATACCGTGGATCTTACTTGCAATTGAAATTGTGCATATTAATCACAATAATACCTTGGATGCATTATTATCTAAGGAACCAATGTCCAATGTTGGTCTATTTTATTCTTTCATGATTAGACATGGTTGTCACTTCTCAATAATGTATATGAAAAATATTTATTCTCAATAAGGGATTCCACGACCCCTCTATGCAATTCATATTGTACATTTTGAACATAGATAGTCCATAACATACATTCTAGTTAAGGAACTATCAAATCCTCTTAGTTCCCTTATCCTACCATGAGAGTTTATAAAATACAATATGAAAGAGTGTATTCTTATCCATTCAACATGTTTTCCCACCTGTTAATAGGAGTTACCATAATTCTATCACATGAATATCCCTACTCATCAGTATAATTATCATGTTACCAAGCATCTGTATTTACTTGGTTTAATTCTTCAATTGCTAGCTAAAAAATGTTAGATTTTGAGCATTAAATCAATATACTCTAGGATCTTTACTGAGAGAATAACATATATAGCATATCAAGTATAACAATACATATCAATCACACCAAGCAATCACATGAGACAATAGACACACAAAGTTTCACTGGGGAAAACCATAAAGGTGAAAAACCCCACAACTTCCTTAGAGATAGAAAGAGCAATGATACAACCTAAGTACAAGAGATAGTCTTCTCCTAGCAGCTGAACCTCCTCCTCACTTGTGTGCCACTTTTCGAGTAGTGTAGAAGTGAATAATGAGATGATCAAATAGAGTGCCTCCCGCACTCTATTTATACATGACCTTACCTTCCTAATAACCTAGTAGGGCCGACTTGTCTAACTTAGTCTAATAACCCGTGGTTATACTAATCAAGGCCAACCCCACACTTGGTGGTCTAATAACCCATCACAACAAGTTACGACACTTGCGACACTTGTCAATACAAATGATGACACTTCCGTATAGAGGAATAATACCATCTCTATAGGAGTACAATATGCATAGGTGAAATACATTCCGAAGTTACATATACATCAACACTCCCTCTTAACTAGGAAGGTATTTCTTGACACAGATCTACTAGCACAAGTCTTCTTCTCTAGATCATCGTCACTGGATCATCATCAGCGAATCATCGTCATCGTCACTACTGCTGCTATCTCAATCAATCTCCAATCTACTCGCCATAGGAAGTTCTACAGAGCCAGTCCTTTTTCATACTGGATGTAGGCCCACCACCCGCAGGTCTTCATCATCTACATAGCCAGCCCCTTTTCATCCTGGATGTAGCCCTATCCTCCATGTAGGTCTTCAACATCTCTGCGAGCAAGCCATCAAGTAGGTACACCTCAGGACTGATTACACTACCTCTGCAAAACCTACAAGAACTCCCAGGATTGATTACACTGCTTCTGCAAAACCTGCAAGAGCATCTCAAGACTGATCATATGCCTCTGCAAAACCTGTGCACCATACTATCACATCATCATCTTCAGATCATCGTCATCGTCCACGGAGCACAACCCAGATGCACATCACAATGTCTCCAGTATGGGAGAACTTTCCTACCACCATATGAGACCCAGTCTACCAACATGCAAGGACTTTCCTACTAGCATGTGAGACACAACACACACATCAATCGACATGGGAGGACTTTCCTACTACCATTCGGGAAAGGCTCATAGCACTTACATCAATGACCATGGGAGGACCAACCTACCACCATGTCAGAATGGCCTTAGCCCTTACATCTTACCATGGGAGGACTTTCCTACCACCATGTAAGAATGGCCCCAGCCCTTACATCTACACCATGGGAGGACTTTCCTACCACCATGTGAGAATGGCTCAGCCCTTACATCTACACCATAGGAGGGCTTTCCTACAACTATGTGAGAATGGCTCGGCCCTTACATCTACCAGCATAGGAGGACTTTCCTACCACTATGCGAGAATGGACCATGTGCATCTGTGTCTCCGAACTCATCACTTCCCCTTGGAAGGCATCTCGATCTGAAGTACACCAAGTATCCCTCTAAGGTATTCAAACTTCACTTTGGACAGCGGCTTGGTCAACACATCGGCTATCTGCTCGTCCATCGCAACATACAGGAGCTTCATTGCTCCTCTCTACAACATATCCCTGATATAGTGATACTTGATCTCAATGTGCTTCGACTTGTCATGGAACACTGGGTTCTCCGACAACTTCACACAACTCTGGTTGTCGCAATATATACAAGTAGCACTCAGTTGGAAATCAAACAAATCAGATAGTAGCTTCCTAATCCATACTACCTCACAACTGGTCAAACAAGTTGCGACATACTCTACTTCGGCTGTACTCGGTGCCACACAGGACTACTTCCTACTAAACCAAGAGATCATACTAGATCCCATACTTAAGCAGCACCTCGAAGTGCTCTTCCGATCAATGGAACTACCTGCACAATCTGAATCAACATAACCCTCTAGGTTAAACTTCTGATTTGCATCATACTTGAGCCCATAGTCAACTGTACCCTTCAAGTACCTCAGAATATGCTTTGTAGCTATCAGGTGAACATGTCTCGGATCTGTCAAGTATTGGCTCAAGGTGTTCACCACAAAGCAGATATCTGGTCTTGTATTCGTCAGGTACATCAAGGACCCAATCATCTGATGATACATCATAGCATCAACCGGCTCAGATGAAGCATCACACAGAAGCTCTAGGTTCGATGCCATAGGTGTGGCCATGGCCTTTCAGTCCATCATCCTGAACCTCTTTAGGATTTCTACTGCATACTTCCCTTGTCCAAGGAAGATTCCATCTACACTCTGCCACACCTCCATACCAATAAAGTAGTGCATCATACCCAAGTCCTTCATCTTGAACTCGGCAGCAAGCTTCATCTTCATGTCGGCAATCAATCTATCCTCACCTGTTACAAATAGGTCATCCACATACAATAGTAGTATCACTGGATTTTCGTCCTCAACCTTGTAGTAAAGGTTGGAATCTGCTTTACTCTTGGTAAAGCCCAAACAAGATAGGAAGCCATCTATCCTGCCATACTAGGTCCTGGGTGCCTGTTTCAAACCATACAGGGATTTCTTCAGTTTGCACACATGTGACTCTCGATCATGTGTCTCAAACCCGAGTGGTTGCTCCACATACACTTCCTCTTCAACTACACCATTTGAGAAGGATGTCTTGACATCCATCTGGTGTACCTTCCATTTCATCACTTGCTTTGTATTTATCTATGCTACCATCTGCAACATGCTTGATCTTATAGATCTACTTGGAAGTCACCACAGACTTCCCATCTGGTCTTGGGACCACATCCCAAACATCATTCTTCATGATCGACTGGTATTCCTCGACCATGGCATTCTTCCATTACTGCATCCTGAATCCTGGGAACTTCATATTCTTCAATATCTTCAATAGATATTTTTCTTTGAACAAATGTTGTAGTCCTTCTTTTGTAGGTGATGGTACACGGTCTTTCCTACAAGACAAGTTCAATTGCATGATTAGAAACTTCTCATAGTTTTCAGAACAAAATCTTATGCATAAAAATATATATGTCATATAGTCATGCAATTATCTTAGCCAATGCTTCAATACAACATTCATCCATATCCCATAACTTTCTAAATTCCTTCCATACCACAACATTGTTAAGAGTTTGCACTACTCCCAACATGTCAGCAAAGAGGTTTCATTCTAGATAAGCAGCAATGGAATGTTGGAAAGTGCCATAGGCCACTTACCCATCACATGCATATTAGTAGTATACTGTTCATTAATGCAATTATTCTAATATGCATAATACACAACCTAAGTCTAGGAACATAAGTATATACATTATTGAACAACATTATTTAAACAAACATAATATACAAGAAATGGCAATTCAAATACTTATCTTTGTTTGTTTGTTGGGTGGACTCCCTCTGAATCTTTGCTTCCTTGCAGGAGCTGCTGGAGTCCGACTTTGAAGTAGCTTCTTCTACTCCTTTCTGTTGTGGATTGTAAGGATTGGTAAACTCCCTCTTAATCCTTGAATTACTTCATAACTTCTTGAAGTCCCTTGAAGTGAATTTTCCGCCATTGTCGGATCTAAATATCTTGATCTTCTTATTAGTTTGATTTTCTATCAAGGCTTTGAATTCCTTGAACTTATCAAAACACTTCATCGACTGGATTTCAGGAATACCTTCTACTTCTTTGCTTGCAATTGGTAGTGCATATGTGCAAGCCTTTTGTGCCAAAGTTCATTTGGCTCCATGGATTCATGTACCATGGCTTCTTCAGTTTATCCCTTCAGCTTGTATAATCCTCCCTATTGCTCTCCAATCACCACTGCATTATCTATAGTTTTACCCTTTGGCCACATAAGGACTTGGCCATCTATAAATGCAACCCTCATGCCTTTTGCATCCAATGTATATATGGAGAGTAGGTTCTTCTTGAGACCTAGAACATATAGTACATATTTCATTTTCATAGACTTTCCAGAGTCTAGCTTATAGGAGGCTTCACCACTTCCTTTTATGGGATACTCGTAGTCATCCCCAAGTTTCACCTTGTGGGGTGATTCATGTTCAGATAGATTCATAAAGGATTCCTTGAATCCTATCATATGTTTGGAAGCTCCACTCTCTATAAGCCAATCATTGCTCCCATGAGTACTGGTACCAGTGAGAGTAGCAATTAAAGCATTCTCTTCATCACTTGAAGAGTCTTCACTTTCTTCTCTAGTCTTCTTCCTAGGAGGTTCATCATCCTCAACAGTATGGGCATGATGTCTTTTCTTTTTCTTCTTGTTTTTGTTCCTAGGACCATTACTGGAAATGTGTCCCCTTTCATCACAAGTATAGCAATGGACATAGGACATGTTCCTTTGAATTTTGAAATCACCCTTCTGATGGTGATGTCTTTCTTTCTTATCATGGTGGTGAGTCTTCTTGTCACCATGCCTCTTGGAGTGTGTTGTGAGAGCTTGGTATTCATTCCCCATCTTCTCTTCTCGAGCTACAATTCGACTTTCTTCTTGTGAGCATTCTTCCCACATCCTATTGAATGTGGTAAGTTTCCTCCTAACACAAATTCCTTGGATGAAGGAATCACATGACGTAGAAAGGCCATTACGAGTGGTCATTACCACTTCTCCATTCTCTATATCTTCTCACACAGCTTCAAGTTGTTCTTTTATCTGGGAGACCCTTGAGAAATAAGACTGCATGGTCTCCGCATTCTGGATCTTGATATTCTTCAATTGATTTCTCAAGGTCATCTTCCGATTTATGTTCTTCCCTTCAAATAGCTTGGTCAAGGAATCAAACATCTCCTTGGGTGTCTTCAGAGATGACACATGTGGTATGAGATGGTCTTTGATAGAATCAACAATGATCCTCTTAGCCTTGACCAAGTTCCTCTTGTGTAATTCCTTAGCCTCTTCTCCCTCTGGGACAAGGATATCTTCACTTATGTAAGTGTCCAACTCATTCTCTTCCAGGATTAACCCAATCCTATACTTCCATGCTCGAAAGTTATCATCCCCTTCAAGCTTATCCTCAATCTTGGTGTGGTGATACATCTTAAAGAGTACTTCAAATGGAAATAGAAAAGATTTAGGTCTTACCACTTGATTTGTTGAAAACTGGATCTAGTGCTCGATTAGGGTTTGTTAGGGAAACCCTAAAAATTCAAACATTGAATTTCAAACTTCTGGAAAGGATAGAAAGATGCGCCTTGATGATCTGATCAAGTTAGTATACTCAGAATTTGAAAAATGCAAAGTTTCACCCCTGGGAATTGCTTTTGAAACTTTTGGATTCACTAGGGAGGACCCTGAATTAGGGTTTGAGTTTCCCAGAGCTTCACCCACCCAAAAAGTTTGATCCAAAGCTCTAAACTTCGATTTTTTCAAGGAGCTTCTAGCTATGATCTCAGATTTCAGAAATTCCTATTTTTGTGGAAACCCTAATTTTTAGGGCCAAAAATAAAAGTGTACATAATTGAATTATGATTGGACAGAAAGAGTCACCTTGCTAAGGAGAGTCAATCTATCATATTACGTTTCCAAAATCTATGGAGAGAAACCCAATAAACAAGAAACCCTAGTTTTCACAGCTGCACAATGTCTTCTTCTCAGGTTAGCTCTGATACCATGTTAGATTTTGAGAATTAAATCAATATACTCTAGGATCTTTACTGAGAGAATAACATGTACAACATATCAAGTATAACAATGCATATCAATCACACCAAGCAATCACATGAGACAATAAACACACAAAGTTTCACTAGGGAAAACCATAAAGGTGAAAAACCCCACAACTTCCTCAGAGATAGAAAGAGCAATGATACAACCCAAGTACAAGAGATAGTCTTCTTCTAGCAGATGAACCTCCTCCTCACTTGTGCGCCACTTTCCAAGTAGTGTATAAGTGAATAATGAGATGATCAAATAGAGTGCCTCCCGCACTCTATTTATACATGACCTGACTTGCTTAGTAACCTAGCAGGGCCGACTTGTCTAACTCAGTCTAATAACCCATGGTTATACTAATCAGGGCCGAACCCACACTTGGTGGTCTAATAACCCATCACAGCAAGTTACGACACTTGTGACACTTGTCAATACAAATGATGACACTTCCGTATAGAGGAATAATACCATCTCTATAGGAGTACAATATACATAGGTGAAATGCATTCTGAAGTTACATATACATCAACAACAAACAATTTCACCATGCGTGATTTCCCAAATGTGCCTCTGCTTTATTGTGAGAGAATCATTACCATAGTATGGTTATCAGAATAGGGTGAAAACACAAAGCTGGGAAACAATTCTGTGAGAATGGAGTGAAAAAAAAGAGGGCGTGCGGATGAACATGGGAAAAAAAGTCAACCTCAAACTCTCGGCCTAGAGTTTTGAGAGTTCAAGCTCTAGGCCGAAAGTTTTGAGAGTTCAAACTCTAGGCTGAGAGTTTAAAAAAACTCTAGGCCAAGAGTTTGAACCAATCTATGTGTTGTATTTAAAAAAAAAATCTCAGATGAGAGTTTGAACTAAACTGTCCGCCGAGAGTTTGGAAGACATTTTCTCGCCCGAGAGTTTTTGGTCAACAATTCCAGCACCATTTCTGCAAAATTCAGAAATGTGTCACTTTAACAAGGTCGGACCACTGCAAAACATGATAATTACATGTCGGAGTTTATACCAGTAGATTCATCATTCAATCTACTTTCTAGTAATATAATTTTTTTTCAATTTCATTTAGGATTACTATTTGTTTCTATTTTTTTACTAAACTTTATCATTAAAAAATTAAGTGACTGAAAAATCAGTCACAATGAAAATTCAATATCATCACAATGACGAAGCCAAAAATTTAAAAAAAAATACAAGGATGTTCCTTGAAGTGTCCTCTTCAATGGGTTGGTTTTAGTTTGTTTGATAGGATTAACATTTGAAAGAAAATGTGAAGACAAAAACATGTGTCGATAATGCACCATTTTATGAACATACGTTGTTTTGATAAATAATACAAAATAGTTCCCAAGTCTTAAAAAACTCGAAATATAGTCCGGGATCAATTTTTAGTGTGTGTAGATTATGAGCATACAATGTTTTCCCCTAAAATGAATAACCAACTATCTAAAAACCGTCATCAACACAGGTCATTCATTATCCATACCTAAAATTTTCAAGTATATGTTGTTGTTTGACAACACATTTGTCCCACGATATGTCCATAAAAAAAATTTAAAAAAATACGAGTAGAAAGCTAATTCAATTCTGTAAAACATTTGTGTTTACTTCAAGTTGAAATTCCTAAGGGAGATATGGGTTTGAAGAGGTCGAAGTTGAAAAACATAAAAATTAGCAGTTTTGTTTTAAAAAACAAGCCAAAATTGTTTCCCAATTTCATGTTTTCACCCAATACTTAGTCAATTTGAGTTAATCTCACCTATGCTACACTCATGTACCATCATACACAACTTTTTCCAAAATTTTGGTTGCTTTGGAGGTCACCCACTTTGAAACTTTTCTCGCCCAATCAAGGCCACATGATCTGTTCTTCTTGCTTTCTAAAAAAACTAGAAACTTGTTTCAAAATAAAGAACATTCCATTTGCTTCTCCTATGGATAATATTTCCAGCAACCATACTTGGCCTTAATTATGGGTCATGACCTAAAAGTTATGGCTCCTCAAAGTTATAAATTTTTCTCAATTCCACATTAGGGAAAATTTTAAGCATCCATAATTTTCTATAAGTGTAGAAACATTGTCAAATCTTACTAATTCTTAAATTTCCAACCATAAAATGTTGGGTAATATTTTTGTAAAAGGATTCAAATTTCTAAGGATTTTATATAGTTTTTGGACAATTTTGGCAATTTTTAAAATTAAAAAATGTTATCCCATGGAATTTGATCTAGATAGATATCCATGGCCACCCACCTATTCCATTGGCTTAAAATAAATTTTCTAGTTTGACAGTTCTTTACATATTTTTGTGTCCAAAACTTTTGAGGTAGTTTTGAGACCCTAAATGATGTTGTTTGCTGACACCATAGTCTATATGTAGCTATAGGTAGTTTGGATAGGAGAAATGTGTACTCGGCTAGAAATTTCCAATGTGATATAGAGCACCCTAAATGGATACAATATGCAAAAGTTATTCCCCTGGGAAGTTGACACATCAACTAACTATATTGGGGCACACAAACCTTTTTATGGTTCATCTCCTATGGTTAGGTTATTGGATGTTTAGGTTTTTTCCTTCTTTCTTATGATAAAAGGCCCTTCGGCCTCCTTTTGTAATCAAGTTGTGATGAATGAGCGTAGTTTCCACATCTCTTCTAAGAGATAAAGCTACCATCATTCTAGCTGCCTTTATTTTATAGTCCACTCTATTTTGTTCAGTTAATAGAATTTGAGTTTACTGTATCACTGTGTTTCCTACAATATATCTATGTATGTGGTTCTATATATGCTCTTTCATTTCATTTTCACATAAATCGATATCAGAATTTGGGAAAATCAATTTAGAAAAAATGGAAATAAATGAATAATTTTTTGAAAAAAAGTTCAAAATCAGCCCATGGGCTAAATTTCACTCCTATAATTTTCCTCATTCTGCACTTTTCCTGCAAGTGCATTTAGATTTGGAGACCAAATTCAACCACATGCAGAATAAAATATAGGGAGAACCAAACAAACTTTTCTATTGAGTGTTGATAATACTCATGATAAGGATTACTCAACAACTTTCAAATTCGTGATCCGAAGCTCCATTCAATTTCTATAAATTTATTTTCTAGAGTTAGAATTTTTTAGTAAAATTGGACATCTCATAAACTAAGGAATTTTTGGAAAATCTTCCTCTAACGAAATTTGCTCATTTCATTGAGTAGGTAAAATGTTGAAACCATAACAAATTCAGTTTTGGTTTCTTGGTTCACTTTTCTTTCTTCCAAGTTTTCCAAAATCCCCAAAAGTTGCCTTGGAATAGTAGATTTTGGCCCTATTTTCAACCTAATCTCCACACATTTTGGAATTTGGCCATAATCCACAAAATTTATCTGTTTTCCTAGAGCATGACTGAACCATAACAATTTCGATCTGAAGAAGGCACCTATAAGGTCACTAGGTATTTATCTTCAATTTTATTTTTTTTAAAATTGGAGTAGAATGGGTCCATTCGTCTCAGTAGAAAATTTGTATCTTTCCTCAATGGTGTTGAAATATTGCCAGTCTCATCGAATTCCAAGCTAAACTACTCCCGTTATGGACAAAACAAGTTTTTGGCTCCATATTTTTTTCAAATAATTTTTTTAATTTTTATCCTAACATGACAAGATGATGATGTGGCATTAGATCGTAAGTGTCATTCTCGGTTGCTGCCATGCAATCCTCAACCCTTTCCATGTCATATCCCATCATCTCAGGCCTTCCATATCATTGTTGCTCGTTTTAAATTCGCGATCAATCTCCACTGTTGATCTTGATTTTTGACCAAATTTGGACCAAAAGGTATCCCTTGAGATAAAGTACAGTCCTCTTTTCATGTGCTAATGGTCATGATCACACGATGGAACATGTGTGATCAAATCTTAGCCATTTGCACACATGTACCTTTGGATAAGGTGTGAGCATCTTCTCACACACGTATAGTGTAGATCTATAATGATCAAACATGTGAGATTTAATCCTATCCATTCACAGAGGACCCCCTCGAGGTGTGGTATGAGTACCTCCCTATGCATGAACAACTCATACCTAAGGATATGATTTTCTCGATTTAAATTAGGCCATCCATATAATGTATTGAATTTTTTGCTTACTTACATGGATTTCACTCATGCAATTGAGCCTTGTCTGGAATTGCCACTTGTACATAGATTCCATGTGGCTGGTCCACGTCATCATCCTCTTTCCATATGGAAATAGGTCGGGGCCACCTTAAATTTTCCAAAAATTTTGATTTTTCATAATTATGTAAAATTTTAATTCTTCCATATGTGCAAAATACAAAATTATGCTAGGTATTTTTCGTCCATTATTGAAAATTCTCTATTACATAATAAAACTAGATTTTTTTATTGATAGCCCTATCTATTTTGAAAAATATTCCTAAATTTTCTTAGGTCAATCTACCCTTTTGGTAGGTGACCACTAGATCAAACTCATGGCTTTGTCAAAACACCATTTGATAACTAAATGTATGGGTATCTTAGAGGCATTCTGTCAAACAATTAGTATGCAACTATGACTTTTCATCTAGAATACACAAAACCAATTTAATCTAAAAAATTCCACTATAGATACTCTTCATATATGGCAAAATCAATCAATCAATCATTCATACTTTGTACTAAAGCCTTGAATTTAAACAATGGAATGATTTAAAACTATTTTCCTCAAATTTTCTCATGTAGATTTTCTCAAACACTTCCTGTGCAACCTGAAATTCTTCTTGTAGAATTAAAATTCGGCCCATGCAGTCCCAGTGTTGCAATCTTGAGCTATGATACCAATCTGTAATGTTCCCATCCATAAATTCAACCAACATAGGGGGATATTTATGAATTTCAAGCTTCTAAATTTTCCTCATGGTCATAATATGAATTGATAAATAAGAAAGATATGCGTGCAATTTTGGAATGCAAAGCACAACATAATTAAAACTCTGTCTACACATACATCATGCATAAACAATCATATTCATCATCGTAATAAAATCTAACTTGGCACATACATAGAAAATAAATTAGAATACTTATCTTTTAAATGAAGAGATCTAAGCAACTAGCTGTGTAAGGGCCGCATTCCACCCAACTATAGGTATCATTTATTTATACCATCTTTGAGATGGGATATGTATCTACAAGGGAAAAGGGAACAACCATAGGTTGCATGCCCTTCTCATCCCAACCCATTTTCTCTCATTCCAATCTGCTTATCCTAGAGCACTACATGAATCTCACTCAGTCGTGGCATTCTCTTCCACTTCCCCACACAACACAAGGAAGTCGTTTCCTTTCACTACTCTATAGTTCCCTTAGGAAATATGACCCTTATAGTGCTCCGAGTGTGTGTAGAAAGAGTTCAAGCTATTATATGCTTTATAGAAATCATTGTAGAATCAAAATCAGATCTTCTCAAGCATTTGGTGATAAGGAAATAACAATATGTAGAATGGTTCATATCCTTTCTGGCTTCTATCTCACTTGCAGTCATCCTCTTCACTCTAACACCTACAATGTCCTCTTTGTAGTGCCTTTTTTTCCCCCAATCTGGTCATTGGAAATGGTTTCCATAGCATCAAGCTATGTATATATTTCCTTATTCCTTCACATACCCCACTCTCTCTTGGAAAAGTAAAGATAAACTCTAATGAGAATGAGAGAAATGACGACAAGACAAATGACATAGCTTTTGACCATAGGCTGAAGTACTCTTACACTTTGTCATAAAAGTATATCAATCCCATGATTTCATAATTACATGAGAATACTTTCCCCATCAACCTCACACAACATTCAATACTTATATTTTAATAAATAAAAATAGGTAAATGGATCATTTAATGAACATGGTAGAGATTTGGGTGGGTTCCAAGGATGACACTTGGAAACGTGGGAGTACTCCTCCATAGGCCCCCATTCCTCTTGTTGAGCACACATTTATGCCAAGAAGGGGGTGGTGAATCAATATAAGGTTTTTTCTTTACTTTTTCAAATATTCATAAACCATAAGGAAACAATCGCATATGCAGAACACAGGACACAAGTTTTATGTGGAAACCATTTTGGGAGAAAACCAAAAAACTTCTCTTTTTAATTCTTTGTAGGAATTGACCTATTGTTACAAATATTTGCAGGACCCAACCTATTGGAGACACCAATCCCTATAATTGGTACAAACCCTGTTAGGAACCAACCTACTCTTACATATCTTCATAGATGCCAATGTACTAGAGATACCAATTCCCACCACTAAGAATCAACATAGCAAGAGACATCAATCTCTTTGTTTGAGTGGCACAAACAATCAAGTTACAATTTATTCTTTAGTACATATAACTTCTCATAAAGAATGATGGAGACCCTATGTTCATATTTATAGAAATCTTGACGTTTTGAGTTGAATAGTACAATGCATCTTCAGGAGGAGATACATAAGAATTCCATAAGATCACTAACCCAAATATTGTTTAATTATATCAATCTCATTTTGATATTAAATTCTTAAGGTTATCCAAGACATCTATATGTCATCTAGTTAAGGGATTTTTAATCTATTAATGATTTCAAACTTTTAAACAGTGTTCGTGGTTGTTGTTGATGGTGATGATGGTTAATGCCCACTAAGACTAACTTGATGTATTGGACCTTAGGAGAAAAGAAAATAATTATTTGGCTTGTTGTAAAAATTTTGTTGGAGTCTAATCGTCAGGGAGACTAAGAGTCACCCGGGAGTCCAAGAGTCCACTTGGGAATATGAAACCCAAGGGAAATTTCTCATTGTATTTATATGTACAGTTGTTTAATGGGAAATATAGTGTGTGCTTTCACGCTTATTCTATTGTGCATCTTCTTGTATTTGGCTGTGTCTTAGCCAATCTCTCTATAGGGATTATATCGATCTTTAATTTAAAGGCTAACTTTACTGAAATTTAATCTACATATTCAATTATTTTACAAATTACTCATACGCATTCCTACTGTGATTATATTCTGACAAGGGAACCGAGTTCACATGGCGTGGCTTTAAGTCTATATCAAAACTACATTAATAACCAGTGGTGAGGCCAGAGTTTGGGATCAGCTTCTCAGGTTTTCCCTTCACTGCGCATTATACTATAATTTTGGACCTTTGATGTGAGCAATTCATGATTTATAGAGATCATCAAACTGAATAAACCAAGATTGTAACCCTAAGCCGTACTTTACTTAGCAGTTCACGCTAATCACTGAGGTTCCCCAGGTAAAAGCCGAGTTATCCAGTCAAGTTAACAATGCATAAAATCACAGATCAACCGTTCAAGTCACTAGCGGCAAACCTATAAAATGAGATGCAAATAAAACAAAACAAAAAGATACTTAACGGAAACAACTAAACTAGGGATCAAACATTATACTTTAATGATAACACAAAATAGTTTCCATACTAGCCAGGTTGGAGAAACTCATATGCGTCAATCGCATATTATGAGAAAGTAGTCAAGGAATGGGATTCAATAAAGTGACCTCCCCTAATATCTTACAAGGATATCTTACTCACACTGAGAGCTGATTTGTGCCCTCCTACGGAGGCTCACGCTTCAGGGTATGTTACCCTCTGCTGGTGAAAATGTACGCAGAAAAACAACAATGGACAATGCTAAAACCAAAACGGATTTAAAATTCTGGATTTGCAGAGATACTAAAATGTGTAAAAATAATGAATCAAAATACGTTTAAAATCCCTGATCAACATATTTTCCTCTAAGGATCCTAATCGTATTTTTTTTTAAATAACAATTTGCAGAGATGCTGATGCAGGAGCATCGACCCCCTCCAAATCAGTTTGAAAAAGATGCATTCTTGGAAGATGAAGAGCCTGGCTAGAGGTAGATACCAAGAAGATAATGATTTTCTTTTCATACGTTAGAGTTGAGGTTGCTATTATTAGCAATCCGTTGCATGATTGTAGGGCGTTATTGATTGGCTGGAGGTTTACCTTCTGTTATATATAATGTAACCTGTAAAGTATTGGAGGGGGGCCAAGAATTGAAGATTGGGCCTGCCTGGTGTCATGATTGTGTAAATGATGATATGTTTCTCATACTGAGATCAAGTTTGAGGCGCTTGATGGCAGCTACAGGTCTTCCTGTAGAGTTGAATGCTATTGAATAGTTTGTGAATTTGTGAACTTGCTTTTGAACTCTGTGAATGGTTGGAAACGCATATGTTATATGTATTTTTGTCCAGCTGTGCGCATGCATTTTATTTATAGGTAGTATTTTATACTAAATCGCAGAGAAATCAGGAGTTGCGTGTTAATGAACACACTTTTGCGTAGAGAGATTGAATGAGTCTTGTGCGGTTACTGTTCAAGTGACAGAAAAATGGAACGCCTAGACGCTGTAACCATTTGTATGGCAGCTTATTTATGTTGGAATCTTGATGATAGGGTTCTAATCCCGAATCGAATTCAAGTCTGCGCATAGACTGAAAGATATCGAACAGTTCGACGATTGGTAGAATGGGGAGCGAATAGATGTGGGCCTTAACCCACAGGTCCAAGAATCGTAAATTTGAAGGACCCCCAGAAACGCTCTCCATCAAGTGGTATCAGAGCCAAAAGATTCTTGAGTGCGGTGGAAGGAGGTACTTGAGGTAAGATTAGTATTTGTTTTGTGCAGGTAGCCCCAAAGGAAGATTGCAGAATCCTGGAGCAAGGAGTGCTCAGAGGTTCCAGAAAAGAAGCAGGAAGAATGCCAAAAGGCCAAGCTTAGGTGACAAGTTTGGTGAGGTGTTATGTAGCAAGAAAGGAGAACTTGTTACTGCAGAGGTTTGTTGCAACTCCGGTGTTAGCTGTTACAAGACCAAGAAATCATATGACCAGGAGGTCATAAATTTTGCACCTTGGGAGTCTGATGCAGGAGCATCGACCCCCTCCAAATCAGTTTCAAAAAAGATGCTTTCTTGGAAGATGAAGAGCCTGGCCAGAGGTAGATACCAAGAAGATAATGATTTTTTTTTCATACTTTAGAGTTGAGGTTGCTATTATTAGCAATCCGTTGCATGATTGTAGGGCGTTATTGATTCGCTGGAGGTTTACCTTCTGTTATACATAATGTAACCTGTAAAGTATTGGAGGGGGGCCAAGAATTGAAGATTGGGCCTGCTCGGTGTCATGATTGTGTAAATGATGATACGTTTCTCATACTGAGATCAAATGTGAGGCGCTTGATGGCAGCTACAGGTCTTCCTGTAGAGTTGAACTCTATTGAATAGTTTGTGAATTTGTGAACTTGCTTTTGAACTCTATGAATGGTTGGAAACGCATATGTTATATGTATTTTTGTACAGCTGTGCGCATGCATTTTATTTATAGGTAGTATTTTATACTAAATCGCAGAGGAATCAGGAGTTGCGTGTTAATGAACACACTTTTGTGTAGAGAGATTGAATGAGTCTTGTGCGGTTACTGTTCAAGTGATAGAGAAATGGAACGCCCAGACGTTGTAACTATTTGTATGGCAGCTTATTTATGTTGGAATCTTGATGATAGGGTTCTAATCCCGAATCGAATTCAAGTCTGGGCATAGACTGAAAGGTATCAAACAGTTCGACGAGTGGTAGAATCGGGAGCGAATAGATGTGGGCCTTAACCCACAGGTCCAAGAATCGTAAATTTGAAGGACCACCAGAAACGCTCTCCATCAGATGCTAATATATAAGATTAATAAATTCAAGACTACCCTTACCTCAAAAAGGTCCCGTCGAATTAGAAAGGTTGCTCAAGAGAAGAGATACACCATTGCTTCCTATCATGAGCCAACTTAAATCTAGTTTTCAAGATGCATCATCAATTGTAAGACGGTTGGGCAGAAGTTGCGATTTCCCCAGCATTCACTCCGTCGGATCTAAAGATCGAAAGCATGGAGGGTTCGTTTGTTTAACTGTACAGCTAACCCAATAAAAAATATCCCAGTCGCATTCCCTCTCCATGGTTTACATCGTATTTCCTTCATAGAGATGAGAAAACTATTTTTCAACCTAAATTGAAAATACTCCGATGAGGAACACCGTCCAAGATGCCAGATTTCGACTTGGGATCAGGCTTTTTACAACATACTGACCGAGCAAAAAGAGACTGAGATCCACATGCATTTGTGGCAGCATGACCCATACAAATCGTGGTTATATTGAAAAAGGTCATAGAGTTCTCACTCTCTACGTGTGGGAAGGTACAACACATGATGAGATTCCTGAGTGAGTGACTCCTCCTCGCAGAGATGAAAACCTGCTTTAAGAAGGTGTCCAAATTCCACATCAAAAGACATCTAGTGGAGTGGATAGGACAATTGGCAGAAAGAAACGTTATGGTAGTGGATTACTTTGGTACTCTTAAGCCAATGAAGAGGAAATGGCGGTTCGGCTTTGAGTACAAGACTCCACTACGGAGACAACTTGCTGAAAATACTCCCTTTTGACCTCCACTAGATCCAACTAACACCTAACTAAAAGTTTTATCATAACTACATTTAAGTACACCCCTCCGTTCGGTGCGCCATTCTTTTGTAGAGGTAGTCTTTATGCCTAAAATAATTTTTTTATCCTTCAAGATTTTATACATATATATGTAACACATATATATATAACACCCATCTATTTTATCACTACTATAAGTAATCCTCATATTGAGATATTACCAAAATTACATACCTTTTCAAATAATTACATATTATCATAATTTATAAAAAAAAAAATCTCTTTATAATATATATATATACAAAGAAACGTTAATACATCATTCTCGTGTTTGAATCTATATGTATCTACATATTAAATTAAACCCTATAAATATGCAAAACATCTAATAATATCCATCACATTCATTTATTAACCCTTTTTCATTTACAATTAATACATATATAATTTATATGTTTAAATATTTATCCAATGGTTATCTCAACTATAAATAACTTTATAAAACACACACATATTTAAATATACATTATATTCATATAATAGTGACCTCAATTTATATAACTATATATATAATATTCACCTATATATATATATATATATATAAATCTATCATTATGACTTAAGCATAATTGGATTAGAATAACTTCGGCCATAATATCTTAACTAAAATATTTAAGGTGAATAGTAATCCTACTAGGACGAACTTATATCTCCATTCTTTATAATTAGTATGATAAGTCATGATATGGTCAACTAAACACATGGCTCCCTAGTCATTATCTTGTTCTTATAGGTGGGTTATGCTACTTATCATTTAGTTGAATTACCATTCTTAATCTTTTAGGCTTAAACTAAGACTTATAAACATAACACTAGCTTGAGGTCCACTGATGGGGCATTGGTCTCGAGCTCCTCACCAGGGCCATTTATGTAATTTACAATTATATTTACAAATTAGTAATAATAAATGGTCAAATTTGAGGGATGTTACACAATCCACCCCTTGAAGATAACACCGTCCTCGGTGTTCAATGGTTTTTCTTTTGCATCCTTCCCCATCTTTCGCTTGCTTTATTTATTTATTTATTTTTTGCTTTGGTCGTCTCCTCATTTTTACGAATTCCGCAAGCTCTTATCACTTATATCCTGCACATCATACAAGATCTTACAACATTCTTTAGCATAAGCATACAAAATTTCAAAACAGTAATTGTTTTTATCATTCATCCTCATTTTTTAGGGAACATTTGCTTACTCTAGCATTCATACATCACACATATATGTATACAAGACAATCATTTAATATTTGTCTTTTGTAGTCCCCAAATCATGGAGACTTGCATACAAAACACGAGCCTTCTGTAAACTTGGTAGGAATATTTCTTAGTAAGAACAAGTCATCCTTACTTTGTAACTCAGCAGGAATAACTCTGCCTATTTTCAGCAGGAACATGACAATCTTACACTACAACTCAAACCATAGCTTCCCCTCATCAAAAACTTCTTGTGTGCATATAGCAGAACCACAAGGAAACATGAGCCCTTCCTCTGCTCATTTCGATGAATATAAGATTGCCTAGGTCTTTTGGGTCAATATAACATTCAACGAGCAGTCCACTTACTCTATTTCACTTCCATGGAGAACATGACCACAATTTAGGGTATTTGTCCCATAATAATAGCTAGTTACTGAGTTCATGATGTTGTCTATTTTCCCGAGCCCAGGAAATCATCCTTTTCCCCTCAAACCTTCCAATTTGAGTCCAGGAAATATTTCTTTGTAACAATCACTTATTATTTCTTCCACGCCACATACAACATAATAGCAACAAAATATTAAAATATATTCAACTAGCACATTCTTTGTGTTTTCATGATTACACATTATCAATCATACGTCTTACCACTAAATTGGGATTCATAAAATCCTGTAAATAACATGTAAATAAAATCATTGTTTACTTTTGAGCGAATTAGCTCAACTTATCTATATAAGTTCTTTTAAAGACAACATCCCTCCTTGATCATGTCATCAGTCGAATTTAAGATTATTTCCTGAAATGTTAGTATAAGGAAAAAATTCTCTGCTTCAATTGCTCGTCATTTGAACACACTAGTTCCATAGCATTATATGCATGCTCATTTAATTTACTTGTGCCTCATCTTCATTTCACCTCGATGTAAACTCTTCAACTTCCTCAACGTGGGTCTGGGGTCAAACCTGCTGAAAACATGTTAGTATCATAGTTCAAACATTTAGTTATATATAGATTTATTTCGAATTGAGACTTATCATGTAAAGATTTTTAACAAATCCCATGCTCAATCAATCACAACAAGATTAGAATTCTAAAATCTAAAATCAAACCATCAACAAGATCTTCATACTCATTAATCTCAGTTAGAAAAATATATCTTACTCTACAGGGGTCTATCATAATGTATTTATAAAAGAAGGTTAGTTTAACCCTAGGAACATTGCTTTGCAAATTCATACGATAATACACCTTTATCCTTGAAATTTTTATCACCATAAGGAGTTCTGAAATAAAATACAATTGATATTAAGTAATGAAATCCTTAACCATTTAACAAAAATGACGACTTTTCACAAGAGTAATATTCAAAAACACATCAGTTATATGAATTCGTTACTAACTTGTGACCTAGTATATTGATTTTGTTCTGTCTTAACAATACTCAAGGATAACAATTACTTTAGGCGACTCCATACCATTGGTTTTACTAAAAGAAAGACAACATATCTTTTTGTAATAAACATACTGTCAAAAATCTAAGTAAAAAGATGTACATATTATTGTTGCTACTTGAGAACCATATTTTCATTTCAACGAATGTACTAAGTAATTAAAGTTTCTACCAATCAAATGTTTTACCTACTCATCTTCCCTTATTTCTATGAAGGAAATATTTTCTGAAATAGCATTATATGAATCGATCGTAACAACTATGCAATTTCTAAATAGAATACAACTATTAGAAATTGAAGATGTTTAGGTGACTTCATCTCACCAACATGTTACTTCCATGGACTATACTAGTAATACTACACTTTAACCAATTAAAGCTCATAGATAATGCACTTAGTAATAAAATTTTGGCAATTAAAAATGTGGAATTTAAATGATACTTCTTATAATCGTCAATGTTACATGCTACTTTTCCTAATCCTTTGTCTTGTCAAGGTAATTTCGTCAAAGTTTTCTATATCTTTATCTATTCTTTCTAAACTAGTTCTTTATCAAAGGACAATTTATGAATCAACAATAAAAGATTATGACGCTTCTATTCCTTTTAACAAAAATCATTATTTTTCTTATGCACTAAAATTATTTTAACTAAAATATCACATTCTATGATAATGTCATTCAATCATGGGAGTACCTATACCTTTTGTTTTAGCAAGGAAAACTTACAACAAAGATAACATACTTTGCTCCTAATTTTGTAAAGATAAGCGATATAAAATAAATACTTATCTTTACCCTTTCAGAGAAGCTTGAAGTTGTACTTTGAATAAATTTACCCCTCGTCCATTCCAGTCCATGCATTTAAAATGAAACAAAAAACAACTTGGTTAATTAACTCCATACTTATTGATTTCATGTTGAGCTCATGAGGCCGAGTGTTTTAACCTAGTGCTCTAATACCATTTGTCACATACCCAAAATTTCGTAAAATTTTTTAAAAAATTCTAAGCATCCAAAACATCATTAATTACCATTGCGGAAGATAAAAAGTATGTACAACATCTATATTTACTGTTTTAATACAAGTGTCATTATAACATCTCATAACTGTAAACATTAATAAAACTTTGCTTGTCGACACAAGGGTCATCTATATTTTCACAAGCAGCCCCAACTATAAGTATACGACTCTTTATATTTATTCTACCTATCACTTGTTCCACTTTAACCAATTCCATCTACTAACTAAAACATTAAAAGTAAGATGAACCATACATTGTTCCCAAATTTTCCTTAGTTATCAAAAGACATTTTAGCTACCATAATTCATCTTTAAACACCCTCGAAGAGTACTAATTTTGAATGCACTTACTCATCAACCTAAGACACATTCATAAGAGAATTTATTTATTCATATAAGCAACCAATATATATATATATATATATTGATTAAGCGGCCCACGAAGTGCACTTATAAACGATTAGTCCCAACTTAACTACATGTAAAGAAGACATAAAATAACATCCATCATATTAGTAAAATGCCTAAGTTACACAAAATTAAAAATAAACAAAATTGAAGTAATAACTTAGACACAATATTAAGGAAATACACCAAGGAGACGTATAAGTACGAATACAAATATCTAGAGGGATAATCACATAAGGAATACATACCAAAGAAACATTTTGACACGGTTCACCCATATCTTGGGCTACGTCCACAAAAGGTTTGTTTTATATATATATTTCAGTGTAGATGTTACATCTTTGCAACATGATTTGTTGCTATGCTAACCTAAAATATAAGATCCCATAAGTATAATAACCCTCAACACTGACATGTCAACTTGTACTAGTATTGGATTCTATTCTTGAAGTTCCCTTCATATTCTTAGGGCTGTACCTCTTTTCATCAATCTTATATACAAGAGTAAGTATCAACCAAGATTTTATCTAAGGGAAGGCATTTATATATGAATATATATATGCTTATCTTTTAGCTAAGGAAACATCCTTTGCATTCCTTACCCTCTTTCAAGTTTTGTTTAACAATATATTAAAATCAACTCTTTACACGACAAGGTAACCTAACATTTTTACATGTACGTTACCATATCTTAACTTCATATAAATTCATTATCTCTTTTGGTAAAATGAACAATGCGTAAATTATAAAATTCCCAAAGTTTACCTAGATCTTTTCTCAAGTCAAAGCAAAAACTAATATTCCCATGTATTATCTATACACATATATGTATTTTTACCAACGTAAACTACACCAGCTCATGTCACCCCTTTCCAGCAATGTATCACGTATTTGTAAGTACTATCAGCAACGAAAACTCTGTCGCAGTATACAGGAAAACTATAGTAAGCCAGATACAGAGGTCATATCACACCAAGTATGGATTATATCGATCTTTAATTTAAAGGCTAACTTTACTGAAATTTTATCTACATATTCAATTATTTTACAAATTACTCATACGCATTCCTACTGTGATTATATTCTCACAAGGGAACCGAGTTCGCATGGCATGGCTTTAAGTCTATATCAAAACTACATTAATAACCAGTGGTGAGGCCATAGTTTGGGATCAGCTTCTCAAGTTGTCCCTTCACTGTGCATTATACTATAATTGTGTACCTTCGATGCAAGCAATTGGTGATTTACAGAGATCATCAAACTCAATAAACCGAGATTGTAACCCTAAGCCGTATTTTACTTAGAAGTTCACGCTAATCACTGAGGTTGCCTATGTATAAGCCGAGTTATCCAGTAAAGTTAACAATGCATAAAATCACAGATCAATCGTTCAAGTCACTAGCGGCAAACCTATAAAATGAGATGCAAAGAAAACAAAACAAAAAGATACTTAACGGAAACAACTAAACCAGGGATCAAACATTATACTTTAATGATAACACGAAATAGTTTTCATACTAGCCAGGTTGGAGAAACTCATATGCGTCAATCGCATATTATGAGAAAGTCGTTAGGGAATGGGCTTCAATAAAGTGACCTCCCCTAATATCTTACAAGGATATCTTACTCGCACTGAGATCTGATTTGTGCCTTCCTACGGAGGCTCACGCTTCAGGGTATGTTACCCTCTGTTGGTGAAAATGTACGCAGAAAAAAAATAATGGACAATGCTGAAACCAAAACGGATTTTAAATTCCGGATTTGCGGAGATACTAAAATGTGTAAAAATAATGAATCAAAATACGTTTAAAAACCCTGATCAACATATTCTCCTCCTAGGATCCAAATCATATTTTTTTAAAATAACGATTTGCATAGATGCTAATATATAATATTAATAAATTCAAGACTACCCTTACCTCAAAAAGGTACCGTCGAATTAGAAAGGTTTCTCAAGAGAAGAGAGACACCATTGCTTCCTATCATGAGCCAGCTTAAATCCAGTTTTCAAGATGCATCATCAATTGTAAGACGATTGGGTAGAAGTTGCGATTTTCCCAGTATTCACTCCGTCGGATCTAAAGATCGAAAGCAAGGAGGGTTTGTTTCTTTTACTATACACCTAACTCAATCAAGAAGATCTCAGTCGCATTCCCTCTCTAGGGTTTACATCGTATTTCCTTCATAGAGATGAGAAAACTATTTGTCGACCTAAATTGAAAATACTCTCATGAAGAACACCATGCAAGATGCGATATTTCGACTTGGGATCACGCCTTTTATAGCATACTGACCGAGCAAAAAGAGAGTGATATCCACATGCATTTGTGGCAGCATGACCCATACAGATTGTGGCTATATTGAAAAAGGTCATAGAGTTCTCACTCTCTACACATGGGCAGGTACAACACATGACGAGATTCCTGAGTGAGTGACTCCCCCTTGCAGAGATGAAACCCTGCTTTAAGAAGGTGGCCAAATTCCACATCAAAAGACATCCTGCGGAGTCGAGAAGACAATTGGCAGAAAGAAACGTTATGGCAGTGGATTACTTTCGTGCTCTTAATCCAACGAAGAGGAAATGGCGGTTCGGCTTTGAGTACAAGACTCCACTAGGGAGACAACTTGCTGAAAATACTCCCTTTTGACCTCCACTATATCCACCTAACACCTAACTAAAAATTTCCGCATAACTGCATTTAAGTACATCCCTCCGCTCGGTGCGCCATTCTTTTGTGGAGGTAGTCTTCATGCTTAAAATAATTTTATTAATTTTTTTTATATATATATATATAACACCCGTCTATTTTATCACTACTATATGTAATCCTCATATTGATATATTACCAAAATTACATACCTTTTCAAATAATTATATATTATCATAATTTATATAAAAAAATTCTCTTGATAATAATATATATATATACAAAGAAACGCTTATACATCATTCTCCTCTTTGGAATGTGTATGTATCTACATATTAAATTAAACCCTATAAATATGTAAAACATCTAACAAGAGCCACATGGTGGCAATGTCCCCGACATTGCCACCTACTCTATTTGCATAAAGTTGTATGGAGGATCTATTTATTTGGAGCTCTCGACAATCGATGGAGGTTAATTCATAAACCATCATTGTTGGTGCATTTATATGACATTATTTTATGAATGGTGTACCATGTGAGTTGTAATACCACATATTGCAATATTTCTATCCAGGTCACGGCCAACTTTCATATTGAATAATACTAATAATGTTCTGTATTATTTCCAGCAACCTTCCAACTGAGAAATGGATCGGTATGGGAATTCTATTGTTTTGGTAGAGTTCATCAATATAATTGAAATGGATCACAAATAAAGAAAAGAAGCCATCATTTCTTATTTGTGAAAGATATCATTATTCCATTATAAATAGGATTTACATTCATTTATTGATAAAATAACCAAATTATTTGAATTAAGAAAAATAAAAATATTTTTTAGTAATAGTACTTTTATTTGCAAAAGGTTTTGAGAATGAATCTTTTGTAAAGAAAGGAAATTGTTACATCTACTCTCATAGTCTATTACATTGGTGAATTTAACTTTGAAGGTTTGTATCATTATCAATATATAAGGTTCCTTAGAATCTATTACATTGACAAATTTTTACATTGGCAAATTTAACCTTGAAGGCTTGTATCATTATCAATATATAAGGTTCCTTAGAGTCTATTGCATTGACAATGTAAGCTTGGAGTCTTGTATCACTATCAATATCTAAGGTTATATAATTGTTCATAGAGCAGCTAACACTCCAAGAAATTACAACTTTCTTTACCCAGTACTTTGCATTTTATTTTTATAATATTTCCCAAAATTGTTTTCAATTTCAAAATGGTGGCGAAGTATGAATTGAAGATAAGACAATCACAAATTTTCAACCAACGTAACCAACTAATAAATAATTATTGACTTTAAATCTTCCATATATGCAGCATTATTACCTAAAGGAATGGATGAGTGAGTGATTTTGAATATCTTGCTAAGTTTGTCAATAAAATAGTGCATGCAATCATCTAACCAAAGAAATCCCTCATCCCTCCTATAGTACTCTAATCCATCCATATGACATGCATTAACAACAACGATGGCGTATGAATTGGAAAAAACCATTCACAGATATTCAACAAACATTACTAGATGCTAAATAATTCTCATCTTTTAATATCTTTCACGATTTAGAGCATTTTACCCAAAGGAATGGATCAGGAATTCACTAGCTTTAACACAAAAAAGGAGCACAAAGAATAAAATGGTAGTCTGGGAAAGAAAATCATTAACAGCATAAAGCTATCTATTTGATTGTTAAACAAATAAATAAATCCTTAGTGCACACGGTTCTAGAGAATTCATCAATCTACACGGTGATAAAACATAAATAAGGAAATAAATCCTTAGTGCACACAATTCTAGAGAATTCATCAATCTACACAGTGATAAAACATTGATAAACCATCGAGGTACATAATAATGATTTAAAACAAACCCCAAAAATGGCATGCAAGCTAAGTTTAAGATTAACATGATAATGATTTCAAATCAAATATAAAAAATGAGTTGCACTGATGCTTGATGCTCATATTCATATTAAACATAAATTTTACAAGTCAATATACAAAAGTAAGCTGAAACAAATATTTTCCCATCGCTTAGAATCCCCACTAAAGTACCATGGATCATTAAGTATTCAAGGAAAAAAGATCGACTTTTAAATATGCTAAAAGTAGCACAGGATTGTCATTTTAAATGGATTAAGATAGCGTATAGGTCATGCCGCTCAATTAGTAAGGCCAATATCTGTAGTCCATGTGTAAAGAGCAACCCCCTATTGAGCCAGGTCTAATCCCAGAGCTACCATAACTCCACTAGAAAAAGCACATTGCATTGTTAGATACAGAAAATCTATTGAAGTAGAAATACTGTCAGAAACAAAAAAATATTTATGAATAGTACATATGTATCAACATGTTGAGAACTGAGAAAACCAAAGCTGGAGCAGGATTGGAGCATCCATAGCAGGTCCATTTGGTGCTGCAATTGAAATTCTTGTTCTGTCAGTGTTTACCACTGCTTTGTGCTCCACACTTTTATATATTCCATTGCTCACAATCCATCAATAAAAAAACAAGCTTCTGAAATTAAAAATCAGAGATCTCTACCATTGCACAAATATTCAAAGGGACAAATGGTGATTCTCACCTCAAAATGGTCACCAACGTTCACAACAAAGGTGTTGGGAGAGGGCTCAATAGCCATCCAATGCCCCTCATGCTGAACTTGCAGACCCCCCACGTCGTTTTGCAATAAAATAGTGAGACCTCCATGATCAAAATGGGGTGCCATGCCCATGGTTTGGTCTGGCTCTGGACAATGTGGATACAAGTTTAACACACTGATTTGAATTCCATCTTTGAAGATTGTTTGTATGTAATCTGACTTCAGGCCCAAGCTTTCAGCTATTGCTCCCATCAATCTTAGAGCCAATTTCCTGGTTTCGTTGAAGTATTCTCCTGCAACCTCTCTACAAACATATAGTTGATTATCATAAGTGCCCAGTTTATCGAAATTTAATCTAATAAATCAAATCTTGGATCGAGAACATACCTGTAATATGGAGGATTATTGAGTATGTGCAGTTCAGGTTCAGCGAAATGCTTCAAATAGTCTCTCCAATTGAAATATTGGTCGACTTTAACATTGGAGCTCATGCAATATGTACAACATTTCTATCATAATTGTCCATCCGAGCTTCTAGCACTGCTCTCTTCGCGTAACATCTACAAACCCTTCGATAAAAACTCAGGAACAAGAACAATTATTGCATGGAGATACATGCAGCTTCCCACGTCGTTAGACAATATAGCAAAGGTATCAGGGTCTGTCAGATCATGAAATCAAGGGAGCTTGCCACGCTCCTTGCATGGAGTGCATCTACTGCAACAAAGGCTTCCATCAATGTCAGGATGAGCAAACAAAGGCTTCCATCAATGTCAAGACGAACAAGTTTTCAGGGTCAGTAATGGTCAGAACTTGCAACGAGATGAAAAAAGGCTTTCATAAGGGTCAAGACTAGAAGCTTGTTAGGCCAGTAATGGTCAGAATTTGCATGGAGATCAACTAAAAATGAAAAGTGATTTAGCAATAAAACTTTGGATAAAATTGAAAACTCATATTATAAAAAAGCTTCAAAGAACTAATGCCTTTGGAGCTATGCACAGTGGCTGATTAGCATTTAAATACTCGGGTTGGTTAGCATTTAAAGCACACCAGAAAGTTTGGCATCCATGATTTCTGCACGCCGCCCCCTCTTGGGAAGGGAAAATCAAGGCAAACGTCATGCTGTCCAGCCTAATGAAATGCAAGATAAATACAATTTTGAAAATACTTTTAATTAAATAAATTAAAAGACAAATGTTTTAACTATACTTTTAACAAAAATTGTATTGTACGGACAAATTAATGCTATCTTAACGATCTATATATGATCCCCTTCGGGGACATAATAATATCCATCACATTCATTTATTAACCCTTTTTCATTTATAATTAAGACATATATAATTTATATGTTTACATATTTATCTAATGGTTATCTCAACTATAAATAACTCTATAAAACACACACATATTTAAATATACATTATATTCATATAATAGTGACCTCAATTTATATAACTATATATATAATACTCACCAATATATATATATATATATATATATATATATATATACACACCATTATGACTTAATCATAATTGGATTAGAATAACTTAGGCCATAATATCTTAGCTAAAATATTTAAGGTGAATAGTAATCCTACTAGGATGAACTTATATCCCCATTCTTTATAATTAGTATGATAAGTCATGATATGGTCAACTAAACACATGTCTCCCTATTCATTATCTTGTTCTTATAGGTGGGTTATGTTACTTATCGTTTAGTCGAATTACCATTCTTAATCTTCTAGGATTAAACTAAGACTTATAAACATAACGCTAGCTTGAGGTCCACTGATGGGGCCTTGGCCTTGAGCTCCTCACCAAGGCCATTTATGTAATTTACAATTACATTTACAAAGTAATAATAATAAATGGTCAAATTTGAGGGATGTTACAAGCAAGGATGACCTTTAAGTAGATGCTTCTTTGGAATTAGTCTGATCCCTTTTCTTTTGTATTCATTAGATTACTAGGATTGGTCTGAGTAACAAAGATTTGAGTCGGTCAAATGATATCTGGGTAGTGTAAATGCTTCCATTAAAGCATTTGGGGGTGTGCATTTTTATTCATAAGTTATTGCAGCTGTCAAGATAAATTCCCCGGGGCTCGTGCATTGCCAGCCAATGCATGAATGCTAGAACAGTTTAAAGAGCATGTTGTTTGTTGGAACAATTGTATTGCTAATTGGAACCGTTGTTAAAAGAGAACAGAGAGTTGCGGGTTTAGGTACTTCTAAAGAGGCTGGGGCATGAGACAAGAGTTGTACTATTTCTACTTTGGACTATTGCTGCTTTGGAGTTTGTTTCATTTGTATGCCTTGAGCTGAGACAATTGCAGAGGACTACCTTTTCCTGGAGATTCTGTACTTTGAACATATATAAAGTGCAGTGGCTACAGTTAATTTGTAGCATTATCATCACAACAGCGTTGGAGCATCATCAATAACCAAAATAATCATAGGTAAAGCATTTATTTTGGAGACCAATTGTAATTTGCAAATATTTGTTTTTGTAAGTTCATTTGAACTTAAAATTGTGTTTTGTGAGCCAAATTGTATTTGGGTGCACTCTCAGCTGAGACTGACGCCCATCATTTTCTAAGTTTGTCAAGTGTTTCTAAAAGGGTAGAATTGCAAGAATACCTTTTGTATTTGAGTGAGTTTTCAATGGAGATATTAAATGGCCTTGTAGAGTTACTGAACACTCTACTATTTTCCTCTATCAACAACATTTTCATGATCGACAAGAGCACTCTCACTCACATCAGAGATTGTGTAAAAGATTCACAAGACACTCTTGATTTCCTACAACTTGAGTTGCAACTTCAACAAGAAGAAAGACATTCTGAACCTGTTCATGTTCAAAAGAATCCCCTTAATGATTCTATTCATCATCCTACACAGAATGATGCCACTTTAGAAGCACATGAGAAAACCAGTGGCACACCATCATAAGTGAAAGAAAATGAATATGAATACATGCATATTGAGGTTCTGCTTGTTCCTTCCAAGCCCATCATCAGACCATGGGAAGAGATCAGCCATAACAAGCATAGAACCAGCCTTGGATATGACAAGGAAGTGATTGTTAACATTCCTAATTTCTCCAAGCCCATCTAGTTTCAGAGTGCTAGATTTCTCAACGAGATTTCATCTTCATCCACATCAGTTCAGAGTTCGACATGCTAACACTGTGATCAAGTTGGCCATATGAAAGATCATTTTTTTTATCTTCACTCTTGTAAATCCTTGTGGAAAGCATTCACACTTATCGGACATATGCTTCATTCTGAAGAAACCTTCAAGAGAGAAGATTCACCATGGATGGATTGCTTCTTGGAAATGGTCATCAACAACTAAGAAGATTTATAAGTCATACCGGAGAGTTAATTCATGAGTATTGATACATATTTTAGTTGAGACATATTATTCTACTCACCTTGTACCTGACAGTGGGGAACATGATTTCAGGTGTCAAGTTTCGAAGCATCCATCTAACAATAAGCAACCATGGCCCTCTACAAGTAAGTGAGATCAAACAAGCATGATTCACATCTAGTTTGAGAGGCCAGATTCAGTGATGTATACAATCAGACAGAAGAGAACCATGACATAGAGTACTCATGTGTTTTGTGTCTAGTTGTGACACCAAGAGAGTCTCCTCTCCTCACATTGTTCCTGGCAGGGGGGAATGAAGACCATTGGTAACAAGCAAGTGAGTACAAGTGAGTGAGTACAAGTGAGCTGAAACAAGCGAGCTTGTGAAGAGTTGTGTGCGATTGATCTCCAGAGTTGGTGGTCATCCTAAAACCATTGGTATCAAGAGCACCTTTATTTAGCAGAAGCATGTGCAAGCTTCTAGCTAACTTGGCAAACAGTTGTCAAGATGGAAATGTTCAACAAGTTGCAGTTGTTCACTTCTTGTTTTCATCTCTCCAGTTGGTTTGGCATCATCCCATCTCAACCATTCCAGAGAACCTCTGAGCGATTCTTATCGCTGAGTTTGAGAGTTTATGGTCAACATTAAACCACACACATAGTAGAAGATTTCAGCCTTCTGCTAGCCTATTTCGGTTGATGGTCATCCCAAAAACCATCCCTTTAGAGAGCCATTGTATTTAGCATAAGCATGTACAAGCTTATAACTAACCTTGTTAGTAAAGGATGTTTGATATAGAAATGTTCAGCTGGTGATAGCTTTCCACTTCCACTTATTCAGCTCTCTTCTTTTCTTGGAACCATATACACCCTTCGGATTAAGGGGGGATTTGTTGGAGTCTAATCCTCAGGGAGACCAAGAGTCACCTGGGAGTCCAAGAGTCCAATTGGGAATATGAAACCCAAGGGACATTTCTCATTGTATTTATATGTACAATTGGTTAATGAGAAATATAGTGTGTGCTTTCACGCTTATTCGGTTGTGCATCTTCTTGTATTTGGTTATGTGTTAGTTAATCTCTCTATTTTCCTAGGAGGGAAACATACCAATTTTATTCCTATACTCAAAAAGATTAGAAAGAAGCGTGCCTAGATAACCATACTTTTGAGATGTTATAAGTTTAGGGAGGTTTGTATTGTAGCAAAGATTGTGAAAATGCGATCTAATGTGGGTGTACACAGGGAACTCTAAGAGAAGGTGACTTTCATCCTCAGTGCTCATAGTCTCACAGAAATGACAAATCCTATCCACCCATGGTATTTTAGGAATTGTGCAATGCCCTATTTCACTATGCAGCTCATGATAGTTTTTTCTTATCTTAGCTATATTAATTTTCTTCTTCGAACTAGTTAAAACATAGATAAATTTTGATGATCTAGATTAGGGTTGATGGCTTCCTTATAGTATCTTAATTTTTTTTAGCCTCGACATATTTCTCGCCCCACATTTTCTCTTTAAACTTAGTTATATGCAACAATATTTTTAATGTTATCGATATTTTGTGAAGTGACATTTTCGTTGATCCCCGAATTGTTTAACCAAGCCATGGCATCATTATACCATCATTTCTTGATCCGTAGGTGGTCTTGACTGGATTTTAAAGTGATTTTAGGAAGCCTTTGGTCACCCATGCTATTCATCCTTTACTTGTAGATTAGATATCTAGTCATAGAGATGATCTCCATGGGCGAGGGGGGGGACCCACTTCTATTAGAAGAATATACGCTTACAATTATTTAACAATTTCTGGGAAATATTTTAAATTATTTAAATTTTTATGACTAAAATGAGCTTAATAATCAGAGATATGTGAAGCTATGAAAAAATATAATAAATTAAAGTAATTATTTTTAAGAAAAAATATAATTTATTTAAATTATTAATGAGATAAATTTAATCATTAAAGAGAACATTAATTTCAAAGACTATAAATTAACAATGGAAAAAATAATTAATGTAAATTATTAATGTGATAATTATTTTTTAATCCTAGATTGTTAATATTTTAAGGTTTCAATAATTCTTATAAAACTTATTAGGAAATCTGTTTAGTCTTTTTTAACTTTTTATGATTATTAATGAGGTTTTCTAATTATTAAGGAAAATTTTAATTTTATTAGAATATTTAGTGATGGGAAAATTAATTAATTTTAAATATTAGTGTGATAAAATAATTTTATCATTTTATTAATAACATAACATTACTACTATTTATTGATTTGGTTGATAAACGTATCTCATGATTTTCTTAAGTTCCAACCATCATCGTGATTTAGATTATTTGGATGTTTCTTTGTCTCTGTAGCTTCATAGACTTGTCTCTTCACGTAGTGATCCATGCAAGCGATAACCTCTGCTTTCTCAATACAAACATGGTGTGAGGCAATAAAAGTCATAACAAGACTCATGGGTAATGAAAAACTTGCTTGGTGGAAGTTTGTTTGAAAACAATTTACTTTAGTTTTCATGGGGACATATCACGGGGGGGTCAGTTGATAGGCAATATCATATCACGTCCATTCATATTGGGGAATAAACTATGATACAAAAATGAAAAAATATATTGCCCTGTATTAAGGGGGCAAGGGGACTTAATTATGTTATATGGCAATACAAATATTAGGGTATATTTTATTACATTTCGTGTAGAAGCGGTGTAGGGGAAGCATAGGGAAAATCAAAGGACAAGGGCACGAGGTATTGAGTTTGATGGACAAGGGATACTCAATCGGAATGTAGGATGGTTGATTCTAGTGGTCTATTGAAGGGTTTCCATGTTACTCATGTGCTTGGTTGGTTAATGGATCTTCATATTGTTAATGGAATTGAGGTAATTAAGGATTAGGATTTCTATCTTTTATGTGATTGTTATCATTTGAAAGTGTAGTTTATGTGCATATTTCATGTCTAGAAATCATGTGTTTTTTTATACCTTTCAATGTAGTTTTCCTCCTTGAATCCATTTGAATTTTTTTCCCTCTAGAAACTTCCTTTTGTGTGATCTCTAAAATCAACCCATCCACTATAGAGCATATAGGTTTGTGCATTGCAACCTTATACATTTCTAATCTTCATAAAGAAAGCCTCATGCAATCCTTGGTTGACCTCATTTGTCCGTTGTATAAAACACTAGTCTCCAATTCCTTCATGAATCTTATATTTTACAAAAACCAAAACACTTTGTTTTTCTAAAGTTACTATTAATTTTCACCATGTATTCCATTGTTAAACTCTAGTAATCCTACCCTAGGGACTCCACCTTTGAGCTAGAGAAGAGATAACATAAAGAGACAAAAAAGGTTAGGTGTGGTGACAATGACCTCCCTCTTAGTTTTCATAAGATATCATTGATTTTAGGAATTCAATCTTAACATGCTAGTTTGTGTGCTAACATGGAAGAAAAACATCTCTAAGATGATGGATATATTCTTAATGGTAGAAAAATTAGTGGAGGAGGTTGAAAGATACAACTATTTGGTAGGAAACAATGGCTTATATGATCATCTACTTATTCTTATATGACTATAAAATGAGGATAGAAAAACTACATTTCCTTTTAAATCTAATCATGATTGGTTGGTTAAGGAATATTTTAGACTTCTTATTACAAAAATGGAAATTTTATGATCCTTGTTGATGAGATTCAGTTATGCTTGAATTTTCCTCCAATCTCAAAGAAGTTAAGAATTTAGTTGTAGGGAGCGCAAAGATGAAAAATGAAGAAAATCAAATAGACCTAGAAAAGCACGAGCTCTATTCTAAGATTAATGAATGTATTCTTTAATAAAAAATGATTTAATTAACATCATCATTATTATTATAAATATAATATCATAATAACTCACCTTATGATATGAGTCCTTGATTAGTCTCACTTAATAAAAGTTCAACACATAATTTTTTATTTGAAGATGATAGTTAAATAAATATGATTTTTTCATTTATAATTTTATGTTATTTTTAATTATAAATGTAAATCATTTAATTTAATTTTGAAATTTTTTAATTAATTTTATTTTATTTTTAATTATAAATGTGAATAATTTAATTTTAAATCATTTAATTAAATTCTGAAATGTTATAATTAATTATTTGTAATATATAATTTTATAGTAAATTGTTTTGTTGTATTTTTTTATATTTTGAAAATTTTTAATTTAATTTCAAATTTGTTATTAATTATTTGTAATATATAATATTTTATTAATTATTTCTAATATATAATTTTATAGTATAATTTTTAATTAATTTTATTTCAAGTTTTTATTAATTATTTGTAATATATAATTTTATAGTAAGTTTTTTAATTGTATTTTTTAACATTTTAAAAATATATTTTTGTTTTCTTAATTTTATTATTTTGAAGATTTACAAATAATCATAAATATTATAGTTAAAAAATTAAGAATTTATTTAAAAAAAACTAAAATTAATATGAAAAGAAAAAATTAAGAATTTAATTTTAAAAATATAAAATTAATATGAAAAGACTTTTATGTTTTCTTAATTTTATTATTTTGAAAATTTTAAAATAATCATAAATAACAAATTAAAAAATTAATTTAAAAATAAAATAAAATTAATATAAAAAGACTTTATGATTTTTTTATTTGATAAGCAAAGATAAATAAAAAATTTCAACCATATCGAATTAAAAATTAGGGAAAGTTTGTTGCACAATTTAGCTATAGAAACCTCTTTTATAATGTTTTTTCATTTCATAGTTAATTATTCAAAACCACTTAGTATTCAATACCAACCACTTGGTATTCAATACCATAGTAAAAAACATGTGTACCCTGACGTACAGAAAGGAATTTTTTCAATTCATGGCCACCTTCCTCAAAAACTAAAAAGAACTAGTGTACATAAATGTTTGATGTTTGATGTGGCTTCTCCCGTGCGGTAACGTACAGAAATTCGGAGCCTCGAAAACTGTAAGAATGCATGTATATAGAAGTTTGAAGTGGCTTCTCCCGCCTATTGTTATTAATAGTAGACTAAATTTTCTATTCTCCCCTAATGTTTGGCATAGGATATTAGAAAATATTAATTTGCAAAATGAATTATTTAATATTTGACGAGTGGAAGGGGAAATAATTAAGATATACAAATTTTCTTAGCTATATAAAAACTAAAACTATCACATCCACAAGCCATCTATCGCTATATGTCAATTTGAGTATCTTATGGTATAGATCTTGCATACTGGAACTAACTGACCGCACTGGAGATTTAATGCTGTCAATTAATGTCAATTACGAAGAGTTGTTGGAGTGTGTAAGTTGGTTGCAGGTGAAGGTAGGAGAAGGTCCTCGAAGGGGACAAGCTACGAGTCTTATTGAATTTCGAAATGTCAATTGAGGAGAGTCTGTTTGCGAATTGTTATGTCTTTCTTGTGGTCTGGTTTGCAAACTGTTTTTATTTAGGACTTGCGAACTGTCTTTGTTTCCGGAATTTTGTTGTGGTCTGCCTTTCCAAGTTAGTTGAGAGTAACGGGAGCATTCTGTGAGTTCTATTGCTTCTGGCATTTTGTTGTGGTATTAGTTGAGAGTTATGGGAGCATTCTTGGAGTTCTATTGCATTGGCAATTTTTGCTCTGGTGCTGATGTTGAAGTGTTGAAGCGAGGTACAGGAGTGGCATTCTGAGCGAGAGTGGCATTGAGGCAGGGCTCTACATAAGAAGGAGGTATGTAAAAACAAACTGGATTAACCTAACCTATTTACTGTCTATGTGCGGTGATTGTTACAGTTTTTCAATTTTTAAAGTTGAAAGATGTTTGGGTTTTGAGAGTTATTTCCCTAGTAATAACAATTTGCAAATAAAATATACATTATATTGACGAGATTTTTAACTGCCTGGAGCTGCCCTATGGTGTGATGCATCTTTTCCTCTCCTCTTTCCTGGTGTCTTCCTTTTCTAGGTTTACTTTCTTCTACTAACCTGTTCGAAGTGCTTATTTTATAAGCAAATCAAAGAGCTTAACCCAATCTTTTTGCTCCCCTGTATATTTGTTAATTGCTTAGTAAAGTCAATTCTGCAACTGATAGGGTTTAAACTTCAAAGGACGTTAGAATCTGATGACACTGCGATTTTATTTGCATGGAAGAAATTTTCATCCAATATATTTCCTTCCAAATTCATCACCTTACACTTTCCCAAATCCATCACCATCTTGTGTGTCTCTCACCAGTTGTATATGACGGTTTCTTTTTCTCGATATCATTGAAATTTGATAATACGACGACTTAGCTATTGTGTATCGTTGTTGCCCTTCATTTTGCTAACTCACCCGTCATTATGAGACGTCCCATCTTTATATATTATGGTAAAATCACTAGGAATTCATTACTATTAACAAGGAGAAGCTGCTATGAAGCGAGTCCCTACCCCGTGCCCTTGTCGAAAAGAGGAAATTAAACAAAACAATTATTGTTTTATAGGTTGCCACTTGCATAAATACTCTATCCTTTTGCTTCTGGATTAAATGTGATTATGGGTATCGCTATGTCACTTAGAAGAAAATATATTTGTTAATTGCTATTCTGTGTGGCAACAATACATTATAACTGAACTTCATAGGAGCAGCAAGTATGGTGGCTTAAATACGGCCTAGCTATTTGAGGTTTGCATCCCCAGTTGTGGCTAAACAAACGGTCTACCGGCTATCACTGCTATCTCGTCTAAGTAATTTCCCCCCAAACATGCCCTGCCGAGAGCTATGAACATCCTTTTTAACAGAACTAAAAATTAGTTTTTTTTTTAATCTATGAACACAACAATCAATGTGATAACTGCAATTTTTATGATCAAAATTAAACTTGCGTTATAAGTTATTAATCATTTAGCTGGTTTCTCTCTCTGAGCTGCCCACTACTGGCCCCTACCCACCATCCCCAGATTCGAATCCATTTTGCGGTCCCGTGGTTACATATTTAATATGCAAGCTTGTTTCTCTTTCGATGAACACACTAGTCAATGTACAGATGGTTCTCCGAGCGAAATTCCGGTCATCACAATATACTTTACTTTTAAAGAAATTATATGAAATAGGAATTTGATAGGTTAAAGAAATAATATAAAATAGGCATTTGGGAGGTTACAATAGAATAATGATCCTTAATTTTTTGGTGTTGATTAATAAATTGGGGTGATATCACTCTCAGCAATGTCAACAGGGCCTAAGTAAATCAAAAACTCTGCTACATAGTGCCAAATCAGTGCAAAAATTTAACTAATGACACCAAAATCATAACAACAAAAATAGAAGAATGCATACCAGCAAAAATAGAAGAATTTATGCCAGAATTATGCGCTGAAGTTTGAGTTTATAAGATTCACACAAGCCTAGGATTTTCTGGGCGAGGCTGTTTTTTTCACTACCGATTTCAAGCAAAAGCCTCTTTGAAGCCCCACAAAAAGGATAGACAATATTTGATCATAATATTATTGAGATGAAACTCAAATATTGTACATTAGATGGCAATGGAGACATTAGCAATACAAGTTGTGCAACATCTCTTGCTATTAAATTTGCGAATAGTATAGATCCTACTGATTCTCTGAGTGACTCCTTTGATTAGCTTTTAAGTGCAAAGAAGCTAGTTGCCATCTAAGTACAAAGCTTATATTTATTTCAAATACAAATTTAAGTATTTATACGAAACTGAACATTTTCATGAGGAGATATGAAACGAAATGCATTCCATGCCTGTAAACTGTCACAGTTGGAAAAACTTGCTCATGGGTCCACGTTTTCATCTGGTTTTCCATTCCCAACAGCTGCTCCTCCTCCATCTTGTCTTGATAACTTCTTTGCCAGACTTATAACTTCTCATAAGGAGCTTGACCTCTTCTTCACTGGCCAGAAGGCATGCTCTCTACCATGTTTTTCATTTACCTGTCTTCAAATGGTTTCCAGAAAATTATAGATACCGTACATTTGGCAACATAACTCATTTGTTGTATGTAACTTTATGTATAGGACATGCTCTTTGCCACGCTTTCCATTTGCATGTCAACAATAGATACCGTACATTTGGCAACATAACTCATTTGTTGTATGTAACTTTATGTATAGGACATGATCTCTGCCACGCTTTCCATTTGCACACAGACTTGGAAAGATAAAAATGATGTGTCAATGCAATAACATGGCAAAACTCGACAATAACTCCACTTAATGAAAAATATGCAAAATATTTTCCAACTCCACTTAATGAAAAATTTGGGTTCGATCCCGGCCTCAACATTGTTCACTGAGAGTAAGGTACTGAAACTGTTGGATAGATGCAATATAATATAGGTAGAGATATGCACATTTCCCCTGGTGTAGAGATTGGTTCAGTTAAAAAAATTACTATTCTTATCCATGTATATAGTTGGTTGATCTTTAAGTTTGTGAATTGATTTAATACGTGCCTATGAAGAGTTCAATTGGTTTTCACTTTGCCATTGTTGTTGAATAACACAAATTAAATATGCTACTGCCCAGAGAGAGAATACTTTCTTGCTCGAACTCTGGTAATGTAGTTTGGCTGCTGGTATATTCTGCTCGAACTCTGGCAATGTAGTTTGGCTGCTGGTATATTGATGAATGAAAATTCAAATTTTCCTGCACATGCATCTCTCGGGTTCTTCAATCTTGGTTTAGTACCAAAACATATTCATGCTTCAATTATTCACAATTTTTTTTTCATGGTTAATTAAATCCACATATTTCATGAGCATCCGTCCCATCCAAAACATATTTGGCTTCACATTCGATGCAGAGAAATTCACGAGTTTGTAACTTATTTCTCTACGCTTGTCAATGACATTATCTTGTTTAGATATCGTTCCACCAAGGCTACACCAAACCCTACTTTTGAACTCATCATTACCAAGTTTCTCATTTTAATTAGATTTTTCATCTTAGTTTGGATTTGGTGGAAAAGAACAAGGACTAAGCAATTTCATGGTGCTGACAATTTTATATTGAAATTTCATATTGAAAAGACTAAATATTTTGCATTTACCCACATAAAACTCATTTAAATATTTTTTTATATATATTTTAAAAAAGTTATTTTTCTAAATAATATCATTTTATAATTATGATTTATATATAAGATGATTTGATTATTATGATATATTTTACATACATATCTAAATTTTATTCCATGCTAATCAAATAATCTCTTTATATATGTGTTTAATTTTTTATATTTATAAATCTAAATATGAATAAAATAAAATGAAAAGGTAATAATACTTTTTTAAATATTATATTCACATTTATAGTATTTTTTTTTTATAAGGATATATACAATATTTTTGTTTTAGATTTAAAAACACATACTCCCAAATATATTAATAAGTTTCAATTTTAATAAATTTATTTGAATAATTGTCTATATCATATATAAATTTATAATTAGATATTTAGTTGAATTTTTTAATGTGATCTTGATAAAAAATGAACGAGCAGGTGGTTCTTAAACCCTTAGATATAATAATTTATTATTATTATTATTATATATATATATATATAGATATAATTAATTTATTTCGTATTATATTTATATTTGATATAATAAGTTAGATGTATTTAATTTTATTTAATATTAAATTATGATAATTAATTTAAATGTAAATAAAGTGTTTCATATTTTTTTATTATATTGAATATTTAAAAAAAATATAAGAAAGAAGGTTAATCATTTTATATTTATGAAGTATTGGAATCTTCATCTTTATTAAAAATATAATTTTAGATTAATGAAATTATTATTTTTATTTATAATTTTTTATTTTATAGAAAAATTTGAGTAATTTTATGAATAACATTATCTTAGTTTAAATTGTATTAATTGATTATAACTTTTGTTTTTTTCTATCTAAGTTTAAATTTTTAATAAAGCAATAGTATGTTGTGTTTTGGTTTCAAAAATCTAGACATTTTACATAAAGTTTCCATTGAAGCCTAAATATTGCTACTTGAATTTTCTATTAAATATACCTTCCATTTTGAATTTTCTATTAAATATACCTTCCATATTGTTAAAGACTCTACCCTATTTTTTGTTCCTTATCTCTAATTACTTATTATTTAATAATTTAATAGGTTTTTATTAAATTATATACATTTGTAAGCGGTTTCCTACACTAAGTTACTAGTTGGTTTTTTATGCTTGAATACTTCGAATTGTATAAAAGAGTCAATTTTAAAGTTGTTAGATACTTTCACTTGTAATGTTTATTATTTTTTGTATTGATTGTGAAGTTTTTAGATACTTTCACTTGTAATGTTTATTCTTTTTTGTATTGATTGATTACAACTTTTGCACTTTTCTATCTAGGTTTAAGTTCTTAATAAAATAATAATAACATATTGTGTTTTGGTTGAAAATCTAGACATTTCAGATAAAGTTTCCATTGAGAGTTGAATATTGCTATTTGAATTTTCTATTATATATACTTTCCATATTGTTAAAAGAGAACTTGCTTTGTCCCATTGTCAAACTATTGCTTTATTATTGTGACGTAAGGTAGAATAGACTCTACCCTAGTTTTTGTTCCTTATCTCTAATTACCTATTATTTAATAATTTAATGGGGTTTTGTTAAATTATATACATATGTATGTGAAGTTAGATACTTTCACTTGTAATGTTATTCTTTTTTTTTTAAGATATATCAAAGTTAAGTAGATCTTCTCCATTTTCAAATGGAATTACCTAGAAGTAGGATTTTATTTATACTTTATAAAGTCTTTAATTAATTTATAAAATGAATTCTTAGTCTAGGGTTTTAAGTTTCATCAATGTGTTTAGCTTCTTGTATGACACTTATTCAATTGATCAATCAAAAAATGTCGTTTTCCTAAAGTTGCATTTTGGTTTGGTTACATTCTTTTGTTATTAATAGTTGCAAATTATTATTATACAAAAAACTAGAAGCATGGCCTGCTGCAATTTCAACTTGTTGCGGAAAATTTTGGTGTTAAGCTTTTAACATAAAAGAAGACCGATTCTATAAGGGAGTTTCACGATTGCAAAAAAACAAAAAATATTTATCTATTATCTAAGATATCTAAAAAAAGTTAATTTGCTATCAACATCTCATTATAATTGCAAACATTTATAGAATCTTGTAATAGTTCATTTTCTTATCATTCTCATATCACTTCATAGACTTGTAGAATATTCGGCAATATATATCCATTAAAGATTCTATAGTCTGAAACAAATATTGACAATAATAAAGCATCATAGAGAAGACATTCAAAATACCAGAACAAAGAGATGTTGGACATTTTGAGCCATTAGTATGTAAAATGAGGATTTACAATTCTTCTAATTTTTTTGGAAAACAAAGTTGATAAGGATCGCATGTCTGAGAATATAAATGGTGAAAGGTGTTTTGAAACACTTTGCAAATTACAAAATAACAAATACAATGCAACTTGTCTGCGACATATTGTGTCACAAACATTTTGCAATGCAATGATTCATAATGATGCTTTTGCAATTAGATGCATTGAACAATACATTAATGATGATGTGATCAAGAAAGTTCCAAAAATAACAAAGTGACAAGGTTAAATGATGCAATTGCAATTGAACAATACATTAATGATGATGTGATCAAGAAAGTTCCAAAAATAACAAAGTGACAAGGTTAAACGATACAATTGCAATTGCCATATAAAGAGAGTAATATTGAAGGTGGCCTATTACCTTTTTACATAAAAGCAAGAACCCCCCCCCACTGACCTCAAAGTTCCTTCCCCTAGCACCTTATATGGTTTCATCAGATCCTTATTCTCCACTATGAAGCCCCACCCTTCATTTATGAGTCACCTCGCCATTGTGTTACAAATCTTGAAATGGAAATCATATCATGCCTATGGGGAAAATATTCCCTATGTAAGGCTTGTGTGATGGCATAGTGGGGTATACATATCCAATGAATGGAACTATTATGGCCCACACATTTGTTGAATGTCTAGTGGGTCTATTGGGAATGTTATTTAATATCTACAAGAGGTAGTTAATTGTCTATTGAATAAACCAAATATTTCTCAGTTTTTCTAGTTCAATGAATTTCCTTCTATATAAATTCAATTTTAGTTTGAATGTTTCAACACCACTTTGACAAATGTATGTTATATCCAATCTTTTGAAAAATGTTTCTATATCTTTATCCATTTTTATCTAACTAAAAGGTACATGTGGATGGAAATGCAGATGAATCCAGACAATAATTTTGACTTTGTAATTGTAACTGGTGAAGAACGTTCTACCCTTGGCATAGTTAGGTGTCAATCAGATGCTACATTTGCAGAAATCCGTCAAGAAATTGTGCTTGATAATATCATTGGATATCCTTTTGAGTTTACCAACAATCAAGGATATACTTTAAATGCAACACAAGAGAAAAGATGGAAAGCTACAAAAACACCTATAGGCATCAAGAGGAAACTAGACACATCGGATATTGAAGCGTTGCAATCAAATGTAATGGAAAGAACACCAAATGTTGAAATCATCAAAGAGAACGTGGAGGAACCTATGCATAAACAAGCAAGAATTGAAGTTGAGTGTGATTCGATAGAACAAAACATAGGTGTTGATTCTACTATATTGGCATCTTGGGAACAAAAAGTGAATGGTTTAATGGAAGAGTTTGTTGAGGAGAAGGTTACTCTTAAAGTATATTCAGAAAATGGAACATCTAAAATAAAGATACGTTGTGAAAGTTGTGGTATTGATTATGGAACAGGGGAAATATCTTTGGCAGCACGGACACTTCGCAACTTCAAAAACAATCACATGAAAACAAGGGCCCATCAACGTAACATTTCAAGGGTGGGAAGTAGTGAAACTCCTTCATGTAACATAGAAAGGAAAACATCAATGGTTGGAGATCGACTTGAGATTGATAAAGCCATCAAAATACTAGATTATTTCAACAAGACACAAGATCCAAATTTGTTCAAAGTGGTGGAAGCAACACTTGCAGGATACGAGGACAAGAGAAAAGTAAAAGTGGAATGTACATGGTGCAATAAATGGTTTTATTTAGTACCAGCAAGTGGTAATATTGTTAGTTCTCTAAATTAACATATGAAATCAAACAAGCACATTCTACTACAAATGAGGCTTCACATAATACAATTGGGTTGAGGACTGGCATAGTTGGGAGACCCAAGAAGCCTACCAATGATAAGTCCCAATAGAGTTTGACTAGGTTCTTGGTCCCATCATCAACACCACTATCACATAGGGGTTCTACAAGTGCAAATCCTTCTACTTCAGGTATGTTAATTTCACAAGCTTATTTAATTTGAATATGACATTGAACATAATTTTATTTGTTATCTTCAAATTTATTTGCTTTTATTGTATTATTGTAGATCATTTATCTCCCTTGATACTACAATGTTGGGGGTATTGGTATCCATATATTGATAGAAATGGGGAGAGATTGAACACAAAAATCCTAATGGATGATCAAAGTGGTGGGAAATTATGGGCCCTAGAGAAGCATACCAAGAGGATGCTATGTTATCATGGTACATAATTTCGTATTGATGGTACATATAGGCATATTAATTGTCAGAGGGCTTTTGAAATAGGGATACCTTTTGAATCATTGACATGCAAGTTTTGTAAGTTGATTCCAAACTGTGATGACTTTAGGATGCGTTTATATCATGAATCAAGGAGCCCCATTAAAAGACATGGGCAAGATACAGGGAAAGGGAGAATATTAGACTTTTTGACTTAAACTGAGCTCAGAAATGTTGCAAGGGTTACAAATACTAGCTATAGATCAACAATGAGGGCTCTTTGGTGGGAGAGGACAAAGGTTGCTATACTCTCTATTAGAATAAGGTCCCTAAAGGACAAGTTGTTTGAATCTACAGAAAGGAAAGATGTATTTAGGTTTTGCAAGGATGTGTGTGAGGCACATAGACAAGGAAAATTATAAGGTAAAGATGCCATTTGGGAATTTTTCAAAGATATCTTTCACAACCTGACACGTCCAAAAGCAGGGAGAAGGTATGGTGCATCCACTAAATCCATTTATGAGATGATTAAGTTATGGGGGGGTCCTAGATTGCATAGCTTCATTAGCTTGAATTTAGATGGTCCTTCAATATCTACAACATTAAGGCAAGTGAGAAAATCACTGTCATATATCCCAGGGGAGCATGAGTACATTTTCGAGGCACTTGGAAAGGTTTATGCTTCTTATAAATCCAAACATGGTATAGAGGGTCCGATTCCTGTATTCCTTGCTGAAGATGAGACCGTTGTGAAAAAATATGTTAGGTGGGTAGCAAAAAGTGATACTTTGGTTGTTTTTTGTGGTAATAAAGAAAATCATCAATGCCAATCACATTTCTTAGTGACGGTGGGCGAGGGAGCGGCAGGCTATGATGTTATTACAAACACTTTTAAGAACAGTGTAATTGGTCATTATGCACGTGTCATTATTGCAAACCCTTTACATGAAAAGCTTCCCCGTTTGGTTGTGGTTGTTCATCCAACATGCAATAGGTTCGATGCAAATTTTGTTGCCAAGCAATGGGAAAAAATAGAAGTTATGTGGAGGAAACACGTGGAAAATTGTTTGGGACCTATTATTGGTCATTCATCTAATGGGGATAGTAGAAGAAGACAACTTATGTTGAAGGCTTATTCTTCAACAACAGGTATTCGATATCAAATCCCTTGGGAAGGGTGGAGGCTATCTGGGTTGCATGATGGTGGAAACATAACAGGACTACATGACCAGGATTACATACACAACGGGAAAAAGCTAATCAACCCTTTGTTTAGTGGCCGACGAGATTTGATCCTTGGAGAAGAGTTGGTAAGTTTTAATCATGTTAGAATGGTTTATAACACTTTTAAAGTGGATGATCACAAGCTTAAAATTGAAGATATAGAGAGGATGGATCGACAAAATTGGGGTTCAGCGCAACGCATTGCTTCAAGGCATGTTCAAAGGTGTTTAAAAGAGATGAGAAGTACGAGTGGTAGGGCAGAGAGAACACTAGGTACAAAGATTTATCTAATGATTGTTGTTGACTACATTGACATTTTTATGTCTCATAGTTTGACTCTTTGAGAAAGAGTGCGAAATGCTTCAAGAGTTCAAGATTTCTTTTTGTTATGGTTATGTTGGGTACAGAAACAATCTCATGTTAATGCCAACATAAATTTCATTAGTAGAGAGGCATATCAGGATGTGAAAATTTCGTGCCACTTTGTAGTTTTATTGATGAGATTGTTTCGAGACCACTACTCTAACTTGCCATGTGTATTGCACTTGACTGGGTCAGATGTGTGTGAGAACTTCTTTAGCAAAGTTGGTGGGATGGTTGGATCAGAGAGGGCCTATGATTTCACTGACTTGCTTCATGTTGTTGGAACTCTTAATAGAGTTGCCGAAGAAGAATCAAATCCACAAGGGCTTCACTTTAATAAATCTCATAAAAAACAAGAAAGCATCTGGAATAAATTGCACCAACAAACAACAGAGAATCATGATGTATTATCGCATTATGGTCCAATATCTACAGATGATAAAATTATAGAAGCTCTGAAAGTAGGATTGAATGATGCGCAAAACCTTTTATCAAGACTTGGCATGCAACCAGAAGGACACACACAATCTTCTTGGTGGTGTAAACCATGGACAGAGGATCAAAACTATCCAACATTCCAAGTAGTGGATGATTCTCCACCGAATAACTCCAACTCAATATTCCAATCTTCATCTTCATCCATACTCAATGTTAGTGAATCGCAAACAATGGAAAGTGAGTGGAGGCATGAGTTGGATGAAATTTTAGGTACCATTGATGATAATGTGAACACAACTACCAAACCAGTGGTAGAGCTTGATGGTAAGGATATGTTCAAATCTTGTTTGGTTAGTCAGTTGAATGGAAATCCAACATTATCCAAAGATAGGTTGACTAGAGTGAGAAATGGGGTCTACTTTAGGCGAGATGAAAGGGCTTCAAAAAAGGGTGTTTCAATCGGCTTTGGAATTGGATCGGACTGCGGGGTGTTTTTTGAGAGCAACTCAATACCTATAGTTGAACGTACCACAAGAAAAGGTGTTTCTAGAAGTACCAAAGAAGGTGTTTCTTGTGGAACTTGGTAAATTGGAAGGGTTCAAAGAATAAGAATGAAGGATGGAAATAGGGTGTTTGATTACCATAATGACATTGATCTTTTGGATAGGCCAGAAGGTGTTGAGCTTCAATTTTGTTGGTACAATAAAATAAAAGGGCAACGCTTGTACAAGTATGATTTGACAAATCATATTTTTGTACAACTTGAATCTGTTGTAGCAATGGCCAACTTATCATACAACAATAGGAATGACACATACAAATTAGAAGAAAGAGATTACAAAGTTTTTTCTGATTTTGTCAGAAACCTCAACAAGGTTAATTTAAAGTTTATTGTAATTTATTTTTCCTTATTCATTCCCATTTAATAGATAATTTATAAATAATTATTGGTTGTATTTTTGTTGATTTCATGTAGCAATGCCATCTTGATTTTATATTTTTTGGCCTCAGGTGCAGTGAACCCTTCGAATGGTGAATTTTGGGATAAACCAACCTAATTTTTTCCACCTACTTTTTTGTGTAAGTTTCTTTGACCATTCATCTTTTGTAGTTGTATTTCAGCTTTCAAGATAGATATTGTGCTAGTGTAACCATCCATCTTATGATTTTAAATCGGATTTCAATACAGATTTGGATTTCACATGATGATTTGATTATTATAGGTACATGGGTTGATGCAAATTCATGTGTCATTCATGATGTCAACCTCATGTCAACGAGATTTAAAAATCTAGGCTAAAGGTGTTGGAAGGTTTTCAATCAAGCAAATTGACATTTTGGAAGTTGGATAACTTGCTTTCCTCTATACTAGTGGTCATTTAGAGCTGATGTCAAGATCATTTGATCAAATACTTTATATTTACATGTTTTCAAAATTCAAGGCAATTCCGTCTTTAAACTTTTAGTAGTTTTTTAGTACTAGAAATGGAGAAGGTGACTCTTTTGAGTACAATTTATATCATACATAGCATCATATCTATAAGATAAATTAATACTCTTGATTTAACAATGATTTTGACTTATCATATCTTCCGTTTTGCTTAGTGAAAATATATGTGAATGTTTATAATTCATTTAAACTTTATGGATTTATGTGTCAATTAATTTTTTTCATCCTTTCTTCTTCCAGCAAAGACTTGAATTTATTTGTAAAGATCTCGGAGCAAATTCTACAATGTATTTGGATTTTTAAAATTTCGATAATATTGCAACTATTACTATTAACTCTGCTCTATGTTTTATTTTTGTGGGTTACTCTTTTTGTTGCTTGGCGAATTTATTTAGATATGAGGTATGATTCTTGGAATAACATGCATTACAATATTAGAATTTTGTGGCACTGAGATAACCATGGTGGTAGTATTTTTTTATTTTTTTTATGTAGAATGTTATTGATGTGATATCCAAAAGGTCAATGTTACCACTTATGAACATGTATGCAAGATTTTACGCTTTCTTTGTAATTGAGGTTGAGTTTTCTAGTGTTAAAAGTGAGTAAAGCTTGTAACATTATACCTTTTGTTGTTCTATATGAGGCCAATTTCCAAAGTGTGCTGCTTTTCTAGATATAAGTCACGTTGTAGCCTATGCAACTATTCAGTATGTTTGAGTGTGCTGTTGGTTCCTTGTCAACTCCAAAGTTAAGAGATGTAGCTAATCGAGAATTCTGGAGTTGAACAATTATATTTGTAATTTTTGTAGGCATTCTAGTAAAAGATCTAACTCTTCATTTTTTAGGTTGGGATTTAGGTGGGTATTGAGATTCAATCAGACCTTGTTCCACGATAAGAAAGATAAGTGAGATCAATCGTTCTTGGATCACTGGAACCAAGAAAAGTTAGATCAATCTTTCTTGACTAATAATTTCTTTCAACTTTTTGTATTCTTCTTTAACATTTTCACATTTCCAGTTAAGAATAGTTATTAGATTGAGTTATATTTGGCACATTCATAATTGAAATTTCAATTCTTATATGTAAGGCATCCTTCTTAATATTGTATTGGAACTGACATGAACATAGGTGAAAATCTAAATCCTTGTTTACATACATTATATGTTATTATTACCATGAAATGGTATCATATAAGTTTCACCATCTGTGTATCTTTATATCTATTGCATGATTGAAACTTAACAATGGATATTTTTTCCTCTCCCATAAAGATAAAAAGAATTAGATATATTAACCCACGAAAAGGTAACTAAATGTTGCTAATTCCCTTGATTGCAAGAATAAATGTAGAGGAAGTAGAGGTAATTCATTGAATCTTGTGAATGACCCAAATCTAATATGCACATGATCATATGGTGTTATTGGAAAGTAAGAGGAAATTTTCTATGTTCATTTGGGTTCAAACATCAATGATGTTGGTTTTGATAGGAAGGTAGGGAAGTCCATCCACGAAAGGGTTTCAATTTTGTATTTTTATGGAGTTTATTTTATTAAGCTTATAGAAAACATAAGCTCTCTAAGGCTATATTTGTATTTACATGATATAAAATTGGTAGATTGGTAGGTTGTGGTTTGAAACATCTGTAATTCTCATCTTTTATAAGCATTGCATTGACTATTGGACTATCCATCTTTTACTTTCTTTGTTACATTGATCTCTTAACGAGTTTCCTTTTACTCATTTTACCTTCCCCATTACTATTTCATTGGGTCTTCCACTATCCAATGCTACAAATTGATCAGTCACCCCTACAATCTTAGTGGGATGATTGTTAGCATTATACTACTACTTTCTTTAGCATCTTGTTTGGTTATACTAAGATGCATTAGGGATCCTGTTTGTTACACCTTGATAATATGATATAAAGGGGGTATTAAAAATGGGTTGATAAAAATGGATACCTACAATATCTGGTGAAAATAGTGGTTTTCTTAATTGGAAAGGTATATTGGGAGGGGGGTTCAACAATACAATTTTAGGAGGAATTTTCCAATATTTGGTGAAATTAGGGATATTCTTTAATATCCTGCGAACGATGGTGCTATGTAACAAGTTCACTGAGTGAACCCCCCGTGGGACATATATGAACAAACGAATGGTGTGACAAAGGGTGCTCCACTCTCCCCCATTGTAACCAACATTTACATGGATAAATTTGAAGAAAAGATATAATCACGTCTCCAATGAAACCTGAGCAATGGAAAAGATATGTGCACGACACACAGTTCGTATGGTTGGACAATTATTAAAGACTAAAATACTTTTTGGATCTCATGAATAGCCAATCAGATGACACACAATTTACAATGGAGGTGGAAGGAAATAGAAAACTTCCCTTTTTGGTTGTCCTTCTCACCAAGAATATTCATGGAGCATTATCACACCAAGTATCCTAAAAAAGGACACTCACGGATATGTACATTCAGGTTGACTCTCATCATCACCCAACTTAGAACATAGGTGTCATAAACAAATTAGCGATTAGAGAAAAATGGATCTCAAATTTATCTCATTTAGATCAAGAAATTACCATTCGGTAAATGTTTTAAAGATAAATGGCTATAAAAAAAAAAAATTGAAAGAACATTAAAAAATCTCAAGAAGGAAGATAGATTAAAGAGAAATATGACAACATTAAAAGACAATTAGTTTACCCTACATCTAAGGAACCACAAACATAATAGCAAACATCTTATGTAAGAAATGAATTAGGGTTTTTTTCTCTCTGAAAAACACTGTAATGTCCACAAATTTTGATTATTAACCATTTGAGAAAAATAATTAAATTTTGTGTTGGTTGTGGAGCCAGATCTTCTAGTCCCATAGATGATATTGTCTCTACCGTGTACCCTAGCGTTATATGATATGAAAAAGGACTGTACACTTATTCCCCAACCTTGGGGTTTGGGGGCAGTGCCCTCGAAAAATGGGGGTTTGGGAGCGAAGCCCCCGAGGAAAATTTTTGGGGCTGTTTTCACCAACAGTTTACGAGCCCATGGTTTTGGGTAACCCGTGGTATTTTCCCATTGTGTTTTCCCTATAAAAGAAATACATTGTAATACGGCTAGGCATGATGTATTAGGTATTATGCATTTTAAAGATCTATAAGATCGTGAAGAGAGACTGTGAGATAGTGAAGAGGAAGTGCAACGGATGTGCTGCAGGTTGTATCCCTTCATTTACTAGATGGTATAATAATAAGGACTTGCAATTTCAGTGTGGACGTAGCCCATCTTGGGTGAACCACGATATTTTGGTGTCTCTCTTGTAATGTGTCTGTATGATTATATTTTAATTTTTGTTTATTGTTATTGCTCTGCAATCCTGTTTTTCTAACATTTTGGATATCATGGCCTATTGTCATTTTACAAATTTAAATTCAAATACTAGAAGGGGTGGCATGGATCACAATTTTTGTAATAAAATGGCCAAATATTCATAAATGAGGTGGTAATGGTCCAAGTCAGCCAAGGAGGGAACATAGGAGGATAAAGTAGGCTCATAACGATGTTGTAACACCCAAAAATCAAGGAGGTCATTCACAAATTTGAATTCTAAGGAAGACTAACTCCCAAGAAGTTTCATGAAGAGGCATCTAGCTAAAAATAGCAAGTGAAGGTGCACTTGTGGAGGTTTAACTCCCAAAAGGAATCTTGTGAATAGTTATAACAAGAATCAAGTGCTATGACAGCTTATGAAAGCCTATGACATGTTGCGGGTACTAAATTTATCCAAGGAGGGTGCTAGAGGAAAGAGTGGGCCCACATGATAGTGTAACTTCCCCAAAATCAACATAAGTCTCTCTATTTAGAATTGATAAGGAAGATGAAGGTATTATTTAGTCAAATAAAATTAGAAAGCAAGTAAATGAGTTTGAAGGTATCATTCTCTAATGAAAATATTATTTATTAATATTTTACGAGAGAATTCTAGAATGAGGGGGGAAGGGCTCAATGGAGTCTATAAAAATGATGTAGGCCTCTTGGGAAAGGGATTTTTGACATTTTGATTTTTGAATACGAGTGCTCTTGTGTCTTTTCAAGGTTGGGAGATGTTCCCCTTGCAATTGTGAACTGGTTTTGGTGGTGAAAGATCCCACCCTAGCTAGTAGAAAGGCAGAGATCACCGTGATCTCTTGATGGAGATTCATTGTAGATGATTATTGAGAGGAGAAGTCACCTTCATATTTCTATATAGAGTTTATTATATATTTTCATGTCCATTTTCAGTATCTGATTCTAATTCATGTTGGTGTGTTTGAGTTCTAGTTAGTAACAGTGTGGATTAGTGGTGTTTCCAGGAGTGTAGTGTTTGTGGTGGTTTTTGCTTGAGGAGGGCGCACCTGTGGCTATCCAAATATAGTGAAGACAGATATAATGAATGTATATCACTCATATTTGATGGAGGTGCCACTTTAGGTGTCGTATATCCATTATGGGGTCGAAATGTTTCTTGTGGAGGGTGCAACAGTGGAAGGAAATCACCCATTTGGAGCAGTAACTCACCCTCTTTCCTCTGTGGTTATGTAGAAACCATATCTACTCTTTTTGTAGCATATATTTCTCTGTATTTCATGCTTATTTAGAATCCATTTATGTACTCTTTTATAATTCTCCATTCATAATAAAAATCATGGTGTTTTCCCCATATGTTGGCCAATATGCAAGCACTAGGTAATCTATGAGTAGATTTGTTAAATTGTGGTTGTTTAAAATTGACGTATTGGAATTAAAATTACATAAGATCCCCTTATATTTGATATTAATCCATTTGGATCAATTCATATGTGTTTGGAATCATTTGGTTTAGTTTGGGAGTTCTATAACTGTGGGCATTCATAATCTTGTGCTAGCGTTAAGTGGGTCGAAATTAATCTTCTAGTTCTATCATTTATGAGTGTTTATGGGTCATGAAACATGTTCCATTACTTCGGTAGTGTTGTTTTCAGTAGTAAGAGATTTTTATTTCACTCAAAAAGGTTATCCTATGCCTGATTTATTATCATTTTACCAGTTGATTAATCCGTACATTTATGCTTGTGCACCCTAGTTAGAAATGTCAGTGTAGTCTTGAGTTTTAATGTTAAAAGATTCCATAATGTTATTTTATGTCTATTAATGCTTATATTAGATGTTTTTGGGTCCCTCAGAAGCTATTTGGATCAAATTTGAGTGAGATGAGGGCTATTTGGGAAGAGTTGGAAACCCAGTGTTCTATGTGGTCAGATTTGAACTAGTGCTTGTAATTTCAAATCCAATGATTCTTTGTGGTTGCATTGGGGTTAATAGCTCTAATTTTGGATCACGATTATTACAATGGTATATCATATTTGATTGGGAACCTTATAGTGGTTTGAACGTATACATTTAGGTCGCACCATATTATTCATATTTTGGTAAACATAATAAAGCCATTGATTGGATAAATTTGGGGATCAATTTACTCTCTATTGGAAAGTTGGAGTTAATGTGCCTAGATTTTTAATTTGGTACATTAAAAACACTATAAGAGGATTGTTGGACTAGGAAAAAGACTGTACGGATCTAAGAAAAAACAAAGGGGTTTATTCAATACCATGTGACTATTTGTTAGGAACCCGTGTCAACCCTTCTCTTTACTTTGTTAGTATATTGTTGTTGGACGCATATGCTTTGTAAGTCATCCCGTAGTATTATATGTTCCATGGTATTGATCCATAGTTTGTATTAGCCCATAGTATTATGTATTCCATGGTATTGATCCATAGTATTAGACGCATATGCTTTGTAGTTCGTCTCGCAGTATTATATGTTCCATGGTATTGATCGATAGTATTGGCGCATAGACTTAGTATATAAGTACGCATTGAGGCTAATGAAGTATCCATGAGTTATTTGTATTGAGCTTGTTCAAAGGAGGTTTCCCCCTCGAAGTGGCCCGGGATTAATAAATATATTCTATGTTCTGCTATATCATTCATTTTCATCATTTAATTGTTGCAGGTTCCTCACATCTAGTATCAGAGCACTTTCTTGGGCTCGTTGGGTGGAATTTCTGCCAAATTTTTTTTCTTGCATCTGTATTTGTAACTTTTAATTGCAGGTTTGGATCCAAGAATATTCCTGATCCTCTTAACTATGGAAGTACTTGGGAATATCCCTAAAACTCATTTTGAGGAGTACCACAAGAACCCCGAAGTAGCTGGCCCATTGAGAGGACCTTCCAGCGACAAGGGAAATGACCCCTACTTGATCGACCAGTTCTCGCCCGTGAGGTAAACCAAGAGCTGTTGTTTGTGGCAAAGCAGTTATCAGTTTTACCTAAGCCATGGAGTGAGGGGTACTGCCCCAATACGCAAGTCGTTAGACAACATTGGTGGTCGATTGAATCCACTGAACCTTTAGGAAGTCGTGCATACCAAAGGTCCATACCTATGGCCAGCTGATAAATCGCAGATTACATTTGTCCAGAGCAGTTGCATATCAATTCTGATTCGTTCCCATTTCAGATCCATTCTAGAAAAACAAGTAAAGAAAATTCTATTTTTTTCATATCTTCTTTGATTTTTAACTCTATTTCCCTTGAAAATTCACTGACACACCTACAATCCCCTTCTGCATATTTCATTCCTAAGTAACTTATCCCAAATTCCACTTCCCGAAGCCAAAAATCCCACATTTGTCTACTTTTAGGGTTTGCCATAACTTCTTCGATATTCACCCAATCTCCTTCAAATTTTGCCACAGTGTTCATTTCCTATTTTTGCTTCTGTGTCCCTTTTTGACCTATTTTCCCATTCTTTCACCTCGCTTCTGAAATCCCCATTTTCTACCTCCCTGTCCATTAGAAAGTGTCCAAAACCTAGTCAAACCCCAATTACCCATAGGAGTTTTTCCCAAATCCAAATTTTCCTTTACTAAAGAAGTTTTTATTTTTGTTTTTTCTACCCATTAAAAAAAAAAACAAAAACTCCTGGTTATGGTTGCCACCTGCGTAGGAGAAAAAATCACGGACGACGAACTTGTAGAACTCAAAACCAAACTACAAGATCTGGATGAAAATTTTCTCAGCCTCCATCTTCAGCATTCAGCCATGAATAATAAATGACAGCCATAATATTCTACAGACATTGGGTTCGCTTCTTCCAACAATTTTCGTGGGCCAAAGCTTGATTTTCCTCACTTCAATGGTAATGATCCAACAGGATGGACATACTGGGAAGAACAATATTTCAGTCTACATAATACTTTTGATGTCAGCAAAGTTCCACTTGCATCCTTTCATTTGGAACATGAAGCCCTTCAATGGTACCGTTGGTACATCAAGGCTCATGACGAGCCAAAATGGACATATTTTTGCCAACTCCTTTTGCAATGATTTGGTGCTAGTGATTTTGATGACTTCACAAGAGCACTCACTAAAATTCACCAAATTGGCACTATGAGAGAGTATTAGATAGAATTTGAGAAACTAGCCAATCACACAGAAGGATTGTCTAATGAATTCTACAGGAATTGTTTTATCAGTGGTCTCAAGTATGCAATCCAATCAGAGGTTAAAATGTTCTGTCCCAACACAATGATGGAATTCCTGGGATTGACTAATTTTGTGGAGGACAAGATCACAGCCCAAAAATTCTCCAAATCCACTTTTGTTCCATTCATAAATATGCTTTTCCAACGACCTCCCATCACGCCACCTCCTCAACCAACTCCTATCAAGCATTTGTCTGAAGCAGAGATGCAGGCACATAGATAAAAAAGGCTTTGTTATAATTGTGATGCGAAATTCACTCGGGGCCATAGGTGTGTTGAGCAAAATATATATCTCTTGGATGTGGATTCTCCGCTTGCCTTTGAACTTGGTGAAGAAGATCCAAATACAATAGATGATCCAGTCGACATTCAACAACCACCTGGTGACCCTCTGTCTCAGGACAACCACCCAGAGATATCTCTCCATGCTTCAGCTGGAGTCACCACCCCACAAACAATGTGGGTCAGGGGTTACTTCAAGAAGCTCCCTCTTACAATACTCTTTGATTTTGGTAGCACTGATAACTTCATTGACCCTTGAATCTCCAAACATGCTGATTGGTTTGTCCATCCTTGCTCCAACTTTGAAGTCATGATTGCCAATGGGGGCACCTTACCTTGCAAGGGGAAGTGTCACAATGTGCGTATCTCTATGGGATATTATAAACTGCTCTCTGACATATTTTCCTTGGCCTTAGGCGGATGTGATGTAGTTTTGGGCGCTCAATGGTTACGCACACTTGGCCCCATCTTATGGGATTTTGCTGAACTTTGGATGCAGTTTTCAGTCAATGGGAAAAAAAACACATTGGCGGGCTTACAACCAGGTTCTCTTTGCATCATTAGTTCACATCGCATGGAAAAGGTCCTTAAAAGGAAGTCACATGGTGTCATTGCTCAACTCCATTCCATTCAGATACACTCATCAACGGTCTCCACTACTCCTTTGGATCTACAACAAATTTTGGATCGATATGCAAGTGTCTTTGTTGAACCAGTGGGATTTCCACCTTCAAGATCCCTTTTCAGTAAGAATTTAGTCGCCTCTACATATGAGAAGGAAATGATGGATATTTTTCATGCAGTATAGAAGTGGCGGACATACCTATTAGGGAATTATTTCTGCATCAAGACTAATCACCAAAGTCCGAAATATTTCTTGGAACAATGGGTCTCCTCCCCATCGCAACAAAAATGGGTTAACGAACTCATGGGTTATGACTATGAGATCACTTACAAGAAGGGTAAGGACAACCTGGTGGCAGATTCTCTTTCTCGCACATTTGATGACCAAGTTTCTCTTTCAACTATTTCTATGTCTGTTCAAATTGGTTTCAATTTGTTCAATAGGGCTATGTTAATGAATCCTCATTATCTAAAATCATCCAAAGGTTGGCCAACAACCCTTCTATTGTACCGCATTAATCTTGGGACGGTACTTCCCTGAGATACAAGGTTCATCTAGTGCTTCCCCAGAGCACAAATCTTCAACAAGTTGTCTTCTATGAACTCCATGCTTATCCATCGGCAGGGCACTCTAGGTTCCTTAAAACGTATGAGCAGGCACAACATAACTTCCTTTGGCTGGGAATAAAAATGACAATTTAATAGATGGTGGCAGAATGTGATACTTTCCAGCTCAACAAGGGTGAAACGACACTCCTTCCGGGATTGCTCGAACCATTTCCCACCCCTACGCGAATTTGGATAGATATTTCTATGGATTTGATTGAAGGGATACCTAAATCTGTAGGGAATACAATGATTTTGGTTGTGGTTGATCGCCTCTCCAAATATAGTCATTTTTGTACCCTTAGGCATCCCTATACAGCCTCCTCAGTCACACAAATTTTCCTAGACCAGATCTTCCTTCTTCATGGAATCCATTCTTCCATTGTCTTGGATTGCGATGCGACTTTCACCCGTCATTTTTGGACATAACTATTTCGCTACACTGGCACCAAACTGGATATGAGTTTAGGGTGTCACCCACAAATAGATGGTAAGACTGAAATTACCAATAAATGTTTGGAAACTTATCTTTGTTGCTTCACCTCCAAACAACAACATCAATGGCAAAAGTGGCTCCCTCTCGCTGAATGGTGGTACAATACGTCCTACCACACTGCATCTAAAATGACTCCATATGAAGTATTCTATGGTCAGAAACCCCTAGTTCTTCTTACATACACCCCCAGTAGTTCACCAGTTCAAGAAGTTAACACGGTTCTTCGAAACCACGATCAGATTCTTCTCATTTTCTAGGACAATATTCAACAAGCTGATCAACACCGTTCTAAGCGCACTTTTCAAGAGGGTGATATGGTTTTTCTTCATATACTCCCTTATAAGCAATCCTCCCTAAAAATCAAAGGGCATCAGAAGCTCCCTCCAAAGTTCTATGGGCCCTATAAGGTTCTTTAGAAGATTGGGTTTGTTCCTTATAAATTGGAAATTCCTCGTTCTTCCTACATTCATCCAGTATTTCATGTCTCTTGTATGAAGAAAGTTCTTGGCACCAACATCATAGGACAAACTATTTTACCAGAACTGGATAATGAAGGATCCGTCCTTTTGGAGCAGGAGGCCATCCTCAATAGGCGCACTCGTCAACTTCTCTTTCGATCTATCACATAGGTGTTAATTCAATGGAACAGAATGCAACCAGAGGATGGTACATGGGAACCACTCCTTTAGATTGAACATCAATTTCCACATCTAAAGCTTTGAGGAAAAATATTTTTCTAAGGGGTAGGGGAAGTTAGGAACTCGTGTCAACCCTTCTCTTTACTTTGCTAGTATATTGTTGTTGGACTCATATTGATGTAGGAGCATCAGGACCTAGGAAGATTAGTCGAATTTGATCGACATAGAGGAGACCAACAAGAGGGAGCGCCGATGACCACTCGTGCGGAAGTGAAGATTCAATATCGAAGTCAATAAGTCAAGTAGGGTGTTGTCGAGGTGCGTAGACAAGAGAAAAGAAGTCAAGAGTTGACATGTTCAAGGTCGACAGACGACAAGTTGAAGCGGAGTCGCCAGAGGTCGACATATTGTCGAACCACAACACTGACACTTTTAGGCGAAGGCCAAGCAAGGAGAAAGGGGTGAACTGGCAGTCGCATGAGTGGAGTAACACCGAAAGGTATGTCGAAGGGTGATGGAAGAAAGTATGGTCGAGGTCAAAGAGAGGACCGACTACTGTAGCAGTGTCAGGAGGACGTGCATAAGTCAAGGAGAGTACTTGGCAGTCGTTCGGGGTTTCTAAGGAAGTTATGAGCAGTTATGGAAGGTGGTTGAAGACATGACAAGTGTCGCCACAGGTGGAGGTTGTACAACACGGTAGATAAGCTGACAATTGTAGGTCTGCACGATCGTAGAAGGTCGGAGGATAGGGGAAGCGTGTCTCTAGAAGAGCATCGATAGAGTAGAAGGCAAAGGACTTGGATCGGTTGGAGGGGTAGATTTGCTCAGTAGAGAGAGTTCAGTCACTCCGGAAGAAGATTGGTAGATTGGATAGGAGAGTCACAGATCTACAGAGCACAGAAAGATCGATCCATAGCTCAGAGTTCTGCAGTGAACCAGGAGAGGGTGAAGATCGACACACTGGGAGAGCACATAGTTACTTCTATACATTGTAATAGGCTGAGGCCGACAATAGGTAGATTGTTTACATTCCTTCCATTTTTGTATTGTAACCGTATCCGATTGAAGTAATAGAAGCTAGCTTCTGGCATCCTGTTTACATCATTTTTGTGTGAACGCATGTGTTGTGTGAAACCATTAAGCAAGAACCTTTATCTAAGGTGACTTGCATCAGTTGGTATCAGAGCCGGAAGTGGATCCGTGGAGTGGAAAGAACTGGTGGAATTCAGAGCCAAACTTGCTAGAGAAGAAGTGATACTGACCTGACTTGCATCAGTTTGTATCAGAGCCCGGAAGTGAGTCCAGTTGAGTAGTGAATCTGTTGAGCAGAAGAGACTGCAAGTGTGCTTACAAATCCAGTGATAGTTGGGTAGAGTTGTGCACAACCTATAAATTCTGGTTGCGATTGGAGGAGTGGGAGTTTTAGCAAAGGTTGAAAATGCCTCACAGAGGCGTTACTGTCTGAGGAGTTGGACGAAGAGCACGTGGTGCAGCAGTCACAGTTGATTGTGAGATGTTCTATGAGTGCATTCAAACAATGTGAACTTTGAAAAATGAATTCGCATCGATCAAGGAAATCCAAAGGCGTGGATGCATTCCTGATGCATTAGACCAAAGCGATGAGGAGGTCAAAGAGGGGTGTTGAAATATTGTAACTTCTAAGAATATTATATTTGTATTATTCCATAGATGTTTCATTCCTCCAATGGGACTTTATTATGTATCCGGAGATGTTTATTCCTCCGATAGATTATGGTAACTAGGGTTAATAGATCTCCCATGTGGGAGTCGGCCCTACGTTAATTTATTAGGGGTTATTAGACTCTCTTAGGAGAGGTCGTCCCCATAGGGTAAAAAGTCAGTCAGGAAACAAGTATAAGTAGAGGAGGTTGTTCCTCACTTATCTCACTCTTCCATCACTCAGAAAGTAGTGCACAAGTGAGAGAGAGGTCTGCATAGGAGGTAGAGAAGGAGCTCTAGTCTTGGATTACATCTTGTATTTGGTTGATCATCTTTATTGAGGAAAGCTTTGCTAGGTTTTCTACCCCATGAGGGTTTCCTAGGGTAAAATCTCTATCTATCTTGTGATTGTGTTTCTTTCAGTGATCTTGCTAGTCAAATTAGTATAAAATTAACATGGTATCAGAGCTAGCTTGAATAGGACATCTTTCACAAGGTGAAAATGTCTCTCTCTCTCTCCTCCGATGAAAAATTAGGGTTTCTGCAAAAGTTGGTATTTTTGGATTTTGATTGCATGGCTGGATAGCCCTCCTCAAAATCAAAGTTTTGAGCCCTGGATCAAGGTTTTTGGTTGGGTAGAACTCCTGGAAAGTCAAACCCTAGTTTGACCAAAAGTGCAAAATACCAAAAAACCAGAAAAGCTACACACCTGTACACCAGTAAAGAGAAGACCAGAAAACTAGAAATTCTGTTACAGATCCGGAAGGTGAAAAGTTGAAGTTTCCAGAAGCAGAACAAACTAGAACTTCCAAGCACATCTCCTGGTAAGTGATATTCTATCTCTTGAGAAACTTCAATCTCCTTGACCCCTGAAGAAGATGGCTCCAAGCACTAAGCTTGAAGACAAGCTAGAGGGTATAGAAAATTTGCGGGCATGGAAATATAGAATTGGCCTCATTCTTGAAGAGAATGATCTTGTCCAATATATTAAAGATGAGATTACAGAACCTAAAGAAGATGAAGCCAAAGAGAAACATAGGAAGGACTTGATTAGGGAAAAGAGAATCATTGTTGATTCTATCAAGGACCAATTGATTCCCCAAGTGGCATCCAAGAAGACTCCAAAGGAAATGTATGATGCCCTAGGCAGAATGTATGAAGGAAAGAACATCAATAGGAAGATGAACCTGAGAGCTCAATTAAAGAGCACCAAGATGAATCAAGGAGAATCCATTCAAGAGTATTTCTCAAGGGTTTCCCAGTTCAAGGAACAACTAGATTCCATTGGAGATACTCTTGATGATGATGAACTATTCATGACTGGTCTCACTAGACCATGGGAGTCATTTATCCAAACCATGTGTGCCAGAAAAGAAAGCATGAAGTTTGATGTGGTATGGGAAGATTGCATCCAAGAAGAAGCTAGGGTTGCTAACAGAGAATCCTTGCTCAAAGAAGGTGACCAAGCATTGGCCACTCACACCAAGAGAATAAGTAATAAATGCTACTTCAAGAAGGATAGTCACAAGGAGTCTCAACCTCCACAAATATTTCAAAAGAAAAGAGGAACTACTCATGGAAATAAGTTTTCCACATTCCAATGCTTCAATTTCCATAAAATAGGAGATCTTGCTAGGGATTTTCCCTCAAAGGGAAAGAAGAAGGGATTCCACCATAAAAGACATCAAGCACACCTAGGAGAATATGAAAGTGAAGAAGAAGAAGAAGAAGAAGAAAGTCCCTTCTTCAAAAGAAGATCTAGAAGAAATGAAGAATAAGATGTAGAAGAGTATGTTCTATTCTCTGCACTCTCTGGATCTATAACAACTGGAGAAGATACATGGCTTATTGATAGTGGTGCTTCAAAGCACATGAATGGACAAAAGAAAACTCTTTCAAAACTGGAAGAGAAGACCTCCCCACAAAAGGTGTCATTAGGAGATGACTATCAATGTCCCATCAAGGGAATTGGTGAAGCAAGCTACAAGCTTGATTCTGGAACACCATTGAAGATGAAAGAGATATTATATGTCCCAGGATTGAAGAAGAACTTACTTTCTATCTCAGCACTAGATAAGAAAGGGTATAGGGTTGCATTCATAGATGGACAAGTACTCATGTGGTCCAAAGGAAAATCAATTGAGGATGCAATTGTTATTGGTGAAGAGGAAGGAGGTCTATACAAACTCAGGGGACATACAGAAGCTGCCCTTGTTCATGAAGCCACTAACCCTAGTGAACTATGGCATAGGAGGCTTGCTCATATTAACTACAAAGCACTACCTCATGTGAGTAAGGTTGTCATAGGACTACCAGATTTGAAGATTGATCATGATGGCACATGCAAAGGATGTGCAAAAGGAAAGAATATCAAGAACCCATTTCCAAAGAATGAAACAAAGAATAAGAGTATTTTGGAATTGATTCATTCAGATGTATGTGGACCAATTCCTTCCACATCCTTGAGTGGATATGAATACTACCTTACATTTATTGATGACTACTCTAGGAAGACTTGGATATACTTTATAAAAGGGTACGATAGATTTTGGTATCTATTATCGTGGAAATAATGACTTCAGATTGTATGGCTTCATAGATGTTGATTGGGCAGGAAGTGTATCAGACAGGAAGAGTACATCAGGTGGATGTTATTGTCTGGGATCTGCCATGATCTCATGGTTTAGTAGAAAGTAGTCAAGTGTGGCTCTCAATACATCTAAAGTAGAATATATAGCTGCCTGTTCTGCTAGTTGCAAAGCGGTATGGCTTCAGAAGTTATTATCCGGATTGTTTGACTTAGAGATGGACCCCACTGTGATTCTATGTGACAACCAGAGTTGTATCAAGATGACAGAGAATCCAGTGTTCCATGATAAGTCAAAGCACATAGAGATCTGATATTTCTATATATGGGATATGGTGAGAAAGGAGCTATCAAGATCGAGTATGTAGGAATTGATGAACAAGTTGCTGATGTGTTGGCCAAACCTCTGTCTCAAGTAAAGTTTGAGTATTTCCGAGACAAGCTTGGTGTAGTTCAGAAGGACCCTCCTCGAAAGGGGGAGTGATATGGTCGATGATAATATTTGGGTACTGGTATCAATGTGGATACCTGTATTGATGATTAGATTGCCTATATTGATGGTAAGGTCAATGTTAAGGATACCTGTATACTTGTATTGGTGTGGATACTTGTATTTATTGATGTATACTTGTATTGGTGTGGATACTTGTATTTGATGATGTATACTGGTATTGGTGTGGATACTTATATTTGATGATGTATACTGGTATTGGTGTGGATACTTGTATTTGATGATGTATACTTGTATTGGTGTGGATACTTGTATTTGTTGATGTATACTTGTATTGGTATGGATACTTGTATTGATGATATTAAGGCTACCTGTTCTAACGATAAGGTTGATGATGAGGTTGCCTGTTCTGACGATGAGGTCAGTATATGGTACCTAGTTGTACCTAGTTGATATGATAGGACTGTATCATCCATAAATGCCTAGTTCAAAATGTATTTGATGGGGATTGAATCATCCCGGAACCACTAGTTCAAAATGTACGTGATGGGGATTGCATCATCCCAGAACCACTAGTTCAAAATGTATGTGATGGGGATTGCATCATCCTGGAACCACTAGTTCAAAATGTACGTAATGGGGATTGCATCATCCCGGAACCACTAGTTCAAAATGTACGTGATGGGGATTGCATCATCCCGGAACCACTAGTTCAAAATGTGCGTGAGGGGATTGTATCCTCCCTAGACTTCGGTCCCTGAATTGATCCGTAGATAGATGTATCTGAGAAGTGGTTCCTAGTGGACGAGAGGGAGACTTCGGTCCCTGAATTGATCCATAGACAGATGTCTCCGAGAAGTGGTACCTAGTGGATGAGAGGGGATTGTATCATCCCCGGACTTCGGTCCTTGAATTGATCTGTAGACAGATGTCTCCGGGAAGTGGTCCCTAGTGGAAGAGAGGGGATTGTATCGTCCCCGGACTTCGGTCCCTAAATTGATCTATAGACATATGTTTTCAAAAAATGGTCCTTAGACTTTGTCTAGGTTGACAAGTGGACTGTATCGTCCCTAGACATGTTATGGTGTCTTAAATGGATCATGTGTTGTGAAGGTAACAATGCTACTGATCATGATGGTCTATATGACGATGCTGCTGATCGTGATGGTCTAGATGACGATGCTACTGATCATGATGGTCTAGATGACGATGCTACTGATCGTGATGGTCTGGATCACGATGCTGCTGATCGTGATGATCTAGATGATGATGCTGATGATCGTGTGATGACGATGCTGATGATCGTGTGATGACGATGCTGATGATTGTGTGATGACGATGTTGATGATCATGTGATGATGATGCTGATGATCGTGTGATGACGATGTTGATGATCGTGTGATGATGATGTCGATGATCGTGTGATGACAATGCTGATGATCATGAGGATCGAGATGATGATGTTGCTGTAGTTGTTCGAGTGCTGTAGAATATGAAGACTCAGTACTAAAGATGTTGACGTTCCAGTAACTGCTTGTGTTACTAATGATGTTGAGAAAGCTTCCAATGATTTATAGATGTATCATGTATGATGTAGTCGATGAATCCTTCCTCCTGCAGATGTTGTTATAATATCCTTCTCGTTAAGGGGGAGTGTTGAAATATTGTAACTTCTAAGAATATTATATTTGTATTATTCCGGAGATGTTTCATTCCTCTTATGGGACTTTATTATGTATTTGGAGATGCTTATTCCTCCGATAGATTATGGTAACTAGGGTTATTAGATCTCCCATGTGGGGGTCGGCCCTGAGTTAATTTATTAGGGGTTATTAGACTCTCTTAGGAGAGGTCGGCCCCATAGGGTAAAAAGTTAGTCGGGAAACAAGTATAAGTAGAGGAGGTTGTTCCTCACTTATCTCACTCTTCCGTCACTCGGAAAGTAGCGCACAAGTGAGAGAGAGGTCTTCATAGGAGGTAGAGAAGGAGCTCTAGTCTTGGATTACATCTTGTATTTGGTTGATCATCTTTATTGAGGAAAGATTTGCTGGGTTTCTACCCCATGAGGGTTTCCCAGGGTAAAATCTCTGTCTATCTTGTGATTGTGTTTCTTTCAGTGACCTTGCTAGTCAAATTAGTATAAACTTAACAAGGGGGAAGCATGGGAAGCTGCAGGAGAAGAACGAGAAGAAAAATTGATCAAACTTCTATTAGAGATGAGAGGTCGGAGAAGGATAGATATACGCACCTACTCAGGAAGTCTAGATCCAGAAGACTTGATCGATTGGTTTAGAGAAATGGAGAAATACTTCAACATAGAGTAGATCGAGGATCCTAAATGGGTTAAGACTGCATGTCTGAGGTTGAAGGGTCACGCCTCATTATGGTGGGACAATGTGTAGGAGGATAGAGTCAAGAAAGGCAAGGAGAAAATCAAGTCTTCGTACAGGATGGTCGCCAAGCTGAAAGGAAAGTTGTTGCCGGACGTTTATGTGATTTCCCTGTTTAGGAAGTTGCAAAACTTTCGACAAAAAGAGATGACCATGAAGGAGTACATGGAAGAGTTCTATCGAATTTCTATTTGGTCAAGACAAACCAACGAAGATGAAGAAGCTGTCGCGCGATATGTGAATGGTTTCAAATATGCCATTCAATACGAGTTCAGTATGTCAAGATTCAGAGTGGTCAGTGAAGCCTACTAGTTAGATATGAAGGCAGAAGAGAAACTGTCGAGGAAATCCACATCGACCAGGGGAAGTATGACTAGTCAGGGTGTGAAGACTGTTTCCACGTAAGGCCAAACTAGCGAAACTAGAAAAGAAGTTGTTGAAGACAACTGATGTGCGGAAGGTACATCAACTAGAGAGAAAACACAAGAAAATAGACGCGATTGTCAAGAGACATGCGGTCGAGGTGAGTATGGTCGAAGTGGTCCATCCAATAGAAAGGGAGCTCACAGTCCAACTGTGGTTTGTTACAAGTGTCGAGGAGTTAGACATAAGGCATATCAGTTACCAAAGAACCTACATGCTGCAGAGGAGTCAAAACCCATATGTCGAAGGGATGAGCAAGTCGACAAGAGGGCAGAGTCAATATCTGAAAGTAGTGAGGATGATAAGAAGAAAAGTTGGAACTTGATGGTCAGAAGAACATTGGTTTAGGAAGACTAACGCTATGAGAAAGAGCCGACACAACGAAAGGATATCTCTCGAAATAGAGTGTGAATCGGCAAGTGGCGCTGCAAGACCATAGTTGACGGTGGCAGTATAGAGAATCTTGTGTCGACGGAGGTCATCGACGCAGCAGGGTTTAAATGTCGGGAGCACCCACACCCCTACAAGATCTCATGGTTGCAGAAAGGACATCATGTCAAGGTAACCAAACAATGCCTGATAAACTTCAATCTTGGGAAGCTTGTAGACAGCGTATTGTGCGACATAATCCCCATGGATGCATGTCATCTGTTGTTAGGAAGACCATGGAAATATGATCGGAATATGATCTATGATGTTCGAGCCAGCACAGTCGCAGTGTGGAAGACTGACATGCGAAGGACTCTGAAGCCAAAGAAGGACGAACGAGACGACTACAAGCAGGGTGAGAGCAACTTTTGGGAGAAGCGAGTGCTCATGTGCTCAACTAAGGAATTCCTTGCCGAGGAGGAAAATAAGTCGGGATGTTTCTCCATCATTTCGAAAAGGGCATGTGTCGAAAGGTCGATAATGGAGAAGATTCTGGTTGAAGTCGAAAGGATGCTCGACGCGTTTCAGAGCATAGTAGTTGATGAAGAACCAACGGGATTGCCACCGACAAGAAGCATATCCCATCAGATCGACTTGATCCCAGGATCGAGTTTTCCAAATAAGGAACCGCATAGGATGAGTCCGGCAGAAGGTCAGGAACTCAATCAACAGGTCTAGGAGTTGTTGGACAGAGGGTTGATCAGAGAAAGTCTGAGCCTGTTTGTAGTACCAGCTGTACTAGCACCAAAGAAGGGTGGAGAATGGAGGATGTGTATAGACTCCAGAGCCATCAACAAGATCATGATCAAGTACCAGTTTCCATTGCTGAGGATGGACGACTTGATGGATAGCTTGAGTGGAGCGATGTACTTCACGAAAAATTGACCTTAAGAGCGGTTATCACCAGATTTAGGTTATAGAAGGACACGAATGGAAAACAACATTCAGGATGAAAGAAGGGTTGTTCGAGTGGTTGGTCATGCCATTTGGGTTGACTAATGGACCCAGTACATTCATGAGGTTGATGAATGAAGTACTGAAGCCATTTTTGGGAAAGTTTCTCGTAGTGTATCTAGATGACATCCTGATATTTAGTCAAACCAAGACAAAACACTTGGAGCACATTTGACGAGTATTGCAGAAGTTGTAGGAAGAGAAGCTCATGGTGAACCTGCAAAATTGTTTCTTCATGAAGGAAGAACTAGTATACTTGGGATTCCTAATATCGAGTAAAGGGTTGGTGATGGACCCAGAGAAGGTGAAGGAAATATTGGATTGGTTGGAACCAACAAGTATGACTAGAGTAAGGAGTTTCCATGGACATGCCAGTTTCTATAGGAAGTTCAGCAGGGTATTCAGTTGGATTTGTGCACCTTTGATAGAGTGCATGAGAAAAGGGGAGTTCAAGTGGACGGAAGCTGCCCAGAAGGATTTTGACAAGTTGAAGGAAAAGGTCACTAACATCCCGGTGTTAGCTCTCCCATACTTTGACAAAGTTTTCCAAGTCGATTGCGATGTGAGTGGAATGGAAATTGGAGCAATGTTGAGCCAGGAGAGCCGACCAATTGCATTCTTCAGTGAAAAGTTGGATGATGCAAAGCAGAAATATTTGGTCCATGACCAGGAATTCTGTGCTATTGTCCAATCATTGAAGAAGAGGAGGCATGGTTTGTTTCCCAAAGAATTTTTGTTATACAAAGATCACCAAGAACTGAGGTATTTGAATACTCAGTCGAAGTTGAATCAGCGGCATGTGAAGTGGGTCGAATTCCTGCAAGGATATACCTTCATGTTGCGACATAAGTTCGGCAAGTCGAAAAAGGTTCCCGACGCGATGAGTCAAAGAGTCGCATTACTGAACACAACGAAAGTTCAGGCGAAAGGAATAGAGTCGATGAAGATAGAGTATGTGACCGACAAGGATTTTATGAAAGCTTGCGAGGCTTGTCATGAACCATGGAGTGTTGACAAAAATCCATACTTGGATTATTTCATCTAAGAGGGATAGCTATTCAAGAGACAACAATTGTGTATTCCCAGAGGATCCGTAAGAGAGACCATAATCAAAGAATTGCATAGTGGAAGATTAGCAGGTCATTTTGGCATCGACAAGACCAAAGCATTGGTCAAATAAAAGTATTATTGGCCAAGAATGATGACAAATGCCAGAAAGTGGGTTCAACAGTGTCGAATTTGCCAGTTGGCGAAAAGAAGAAGTTAGAACACAGGGTTGTATATACCGTTTCCGATACCAAATACCCCATGGGAGCACCTGAGCATGGATTTTGTGTTAGGATTTCCAAAGATGCAGCAAGGTAATGACTCAATCTTTGTTGTAGTCGACAGATTTTTGACGATGGCACACCTTATTCCGTGTTGGAAGACAAGTGACGCCGCGAGCATTGTTTTACTATTATTCAAGGAGGTAGTCAGATTGCATGGGTTGCCGAAGAGTATCACATAGGACAGAGATACCAAGTTTATGGGACATTTATGGAGAACCCTATGGAAGAAACTGGACACGAGGTTGTAGTTTAGCTCGGCATATCATCCGCAAACAGACGGACAGACCAAGGTGGTGAGTAGAAGTTTGGGAAATCTTCTAAGGTGTTTGACGGCCGACAAACCCAAGCAGTGGGAAAATTTGTTGGCGCAAGCATAGTTCGCATACAACAATTCTATGAATCGTACGACAGGTTTGAGCCCATTCCAGATTTTTGAACGATGAAACCCACAAGGAGTGGTGGAATTGGTCAAGATGCCGATACAAATTAGGAAAAGCATGGATGCGGAATCGTTCACAGGGCACATGAAAGAAGTTCATGAAGATGTGCGAAAGCAAATAGGAAAGATTAATGTGGCATACAAGTTGAGAGCCGATAGGAAAAAGAGGTTACAATCGTTCAATGAGGGAGACTTAGTCTACGCACATTTGCGGAAGGAGAGATTTCCGAAAGGAACATATAACAAGCTGAAGCTAAAAAATATTGGACCATGTAAGATCTTGAAGAAGATTTTGGACAACGCTTATGTGTTGGATCTGCCGAAGGACTTGAGCATTTCACCAATGTTCAATGTCTCATATATGTACAAGTTTGAAGAAGGTTCAAGCAGTGGTAGCACAGAAGTGTCAAACATCGATCAGACAACACAGATTCCAGATCGACACAAAGAGGAAATCGCAGAAGTAATAGAGGAACGTGAAGTCGGGCGTACATGCAGTTCGCAAAGGAAAGAATACTTGGTGTGATGGAAAGATGGTGAGTTGCAGGAAGTGACATGGATTTCTGAAGAAGAGTTCAGGAAACTGATAGAGAAGTCGAGTTCTTTTTCACCTGGGGATTCTGATGTAGGAGCATCAGGACCTAGGTCGATCAGTCGGAGTTGATCGACATAGAGGAGACCGACAAGAGGGAGTGCTAATGACCACTAGTGCGGAAGTGAAGATTTGCTATCAAATTCAATAAGTCGAGCAGGATGATTTCAAGGTGCATCGATAGGAGAAAAGAAGTCGAGAGTCGACATGTTCAAGGTTGACAGACGACAAGTTGAAGTGGCAATACCAAAGGTGGAAATGTTGTCGAATCGTGACACCGACAGGTTTAGGCAAAGACCAAGCGAGGGGGAAGGGGTGGAATGGCAGTCGTATAAGTGGAGTAATGCCGACAGATATGTCAAAGGGTGATGGAAGACAATATGGTCGAGGTCAGAGACAGGACTGACTACTGTAGCAGTGTGAGGAGGACGCGCAAAAGTCAAGGAGAGTACTTGGCACTCGTTTGAGGTTGCTAAGGAAGCTATGAGAAGTTATGGAAGGTGGTTGAAGACATGATAAGTGTTTCCACAGGTGGAGTTTGTGCAGAATGGTAGAGGCACTAACAACTGCATGTCTACAGGATCGTAGAAGGTCAGCGGGAAGGGGAAGCGTGTCTCGGGAAGAGCAGTGGTAGAGTAGAAGGCGGAGGACTTGGATCGGTTGGAGGGGTAGAGTTGCTTATCAGGGAGAGTTCAGTAAATCTAGAAGAAGATTGGTAGATTGGATAGGAGAGTCACACATCTACAGAGCACAGAACAATTGAGCCATAGCTCATAGTTTCGCAGTGAACCAGGAGAGGGTGAAGATCAACACACTAGGAGAGCACATAGTCACTTCTGTACATTGTAATAGGCTGAGGCCGACAATGGTTAGATTGTTTACATTCCTTGCATTTTCCCCTTGTAACTGTATTTGATTGAAGTAATAGAAGCCAACTTCTGGCATCCTGTTTACATCATGTTTCTGTGAATGCGTGTGTTGTGTGTGTTAGCACAGTAAATTTTGACACAAGAATGGTGTACTACAAAGAAAAGTAATTCCCAATATTTTCTAAAATGTAGTAAAAAAACACCTAATTCATGAAAACACAATGATCCAAGGCCTTGGGCATTTTCCCAAGGCCTCTTGAAACTATTTTCCAACACTTTGTTATTTTTAGGATTTTCTCCAAAATCTATTTTGGAACCCCATTTTGGCAGATCCATAACTTTCACCTCAAGAATGATTAGGGAAAACTAAGACCGTGAATAGATAAACATTCCTTCTTTCTTCTTCTTTTGGGCATATTTGGTACTGTAACAAAGGGAAATGACATGGCATAAGTATGAACATGAAGGGAAAAGACATGTGGTAAGCATGGAAAGCAAGTATGGAGGAGAAAAATAAAGGACATGACATGGAAATGGAAAAATGACAAATAGAGGACAAGCAATTGACATGGAAACCATGAGATGGTGACAAGGACATTGATGACATGACAGACGACATGGAGCATTTGATGATAAGGCATTTTGGAGAGCTGCGGGAATCTTAGTGCTCTTGTGGGCATCTAAGCAAATGCCTTTGCAGGCATTTGAAAGACCTTGTTGCCGACATTATTGAACCACCTACGGGCATGTTGACAAGGAGCTGTGGGCATAAATAATGGCCTTGCGGGAATATTTAAAATGGCAGTTGTGGGAATTTTTTAAGAGCCATGCGAGAATCTTGGATGGCCCCATTGCGGGCATTAGTTGGAAGGTATTATTGGCCCATTGCGGGCATCTCTATGAGGGTGTGCAGGAATTTTATTAAAGTCTTGCGGGAATTTTTAAATAGCCCATTGTGGGAATTTTCAGAGTGACCATGAAGAGCCTCGGATGTGGGTGTCAACATGACTCATGGGGCCATCTGCAGGTCACGAGGAGGGCCCGTGTGGAAGGATCCTCATCCCAGGCACCCATAATTTTGGCACGCGCACCCCTGCCCTCACACCTGCTTGCCCAATCTTGTTGGCATGGGATAGATCCGCAGGAAGTGCGGAAGCCGATAGGTGTAGAAGCGTCATTACACGAAAGAAGGACCAATCACGGCGTTCGCGGAAGCACAAGAATTGTTAGATTAGTTAAGTCGGTCATGTGGACTGTTTGGTAATCAAATAGAAGCATATAAATAGGGTGGGATTGTAAGCCTAAGGACATTGTAGTTTTGGATGATTAATCCTATCTTTCAGGTATATTTTGTATCCGCAACATGGTGTATTGATAGTTTCTACGAGGTTCATTCCGCAAGGTTCGTGAATGAATGAAGATGTTCGGTTATGGTGTAATCTCTGTCTTTACTCTTATGCAATGATGCGATGATGAATGTGAAATATATTATGTGGATGTTTTATGTTGATTGATGCAAATATGTTGTAAGTGTAAGAAGTAATGCTAATCTAAATAAGTATGTCGAATATGTTATTCTGAATGTTTGTTGAAATCTGTGAATAACTTAAAGTGTGAATGATAAGTTAATAGAATGCTACGAATGTTATAATCTCTTGTTGTTGCAAGGGTAATGTGTGTGGAAAGCATATCCTCAACTTCACTATGGAAACTTGGTTCCAGAAGCCCCCTTATCCATCTCGGGTGAGACTGCACTTGCTCCACAAGTGTTGCTGGAAAGGATTACACCTTTCTGGGCCCGTGTACAATTGATTTTGGGTAGATAGTTTGTTGGAAACAGTGCGAAGTGAACCCTTGTTGATAGATGCTGTGTCAACAAATGGTTCCGTTTCTGGGACCTTAAGGAAGAAAAGAAGAGGATATGCTATGGCATCCGACAAAACCAGAGATCCAAGAGTGGTTCTATAAGAAGGCAGAGGAATTCGCAGAAAGTGAGAAGCGATATCCCAAACAGACAGCGACTAGTTGGTTAGAAAGATACGTCTACTTAGATATCCATGAAATATTCTTCTATGAATTCCCAGTGTTGCTGCATGCATGGCTAGAAAAGCTGACGTTCTGAAAGAATCATTGCCAGAAGACTGAACCTGACTGCTGGACCCCAGAGTTGGTTTGACAGCTAAAGCAAGTCAATCACAAGGTATCACGAGCTGTTGATTTTTTGGTAGACAGTATCCTCGAAGGGTACGTGACTGAGTTTGCAGTAGATACTATCAAGTCGTACAGTGACACTGAAAGGAACTTCTTCAGGGGGCCAAGAGGAAGGTTTCTATCATCGTTAAAACTATGGATCAAGATGCTTGTCTGCAAAAAAGGAATATTGAGGATGTCTTCCGACGAGTAGAAAAATCGGTGTGTGGAGGTTGAAGGTATCGCGTAAATCCAGATCGGACAGAAAGATGTGGGGTAGATGGACATGACCAGCGAAGAATTTGATGAAGAGTGTGATACCTTGAGAAGTGGAGCGATATTCCGGTGTCCTGAGAAGAAGAGGAGGACTGAGAGAGAGTCTCCTGAGAGGACCAGAACAGAGAACTGCAAAACAGGACCAAAAGGAAGGAAACGACCTTATTGCGAAGGAGACGATGACCAGGCTACCCCAAAAGCATAAGGAGGACAGATTGTAAGTTACAATGTACCTTCAACCCCACACACTACTTCGAATTTTATAGGAAGAAACCCAAACTATTCGCGAAGTTACCCTACGTGCAGTGGTAAGAGTAATGCTTCAGTAAACAACAATAGTAGCAGCGTTAGGATGGTAGATGAGGCAAAAATTCCTATCTTCTAGGGGAATAGGACTGAGGATCCTGAACAGTATTGGTTCTTATGCGAAGTAGTCTGGACCGTGAAGCAAGTCCAGGATGATGCTATCAAGATGGGGCAGCTAGCGATGACCCTTAGGGGTTGGGCGTTAGACTGGTGCATGAAGTTTGTGAAGGTTCCAGTGGGAACAACAGCTAAAACATTGGCGCAGGTCAGAACGACGATGATTGACGAGTTTAAAAAACCAGAATGTGAGTCACAATATGTTATGAGCTTAAGGAGATTAATCAATTCCCGAATGAGTCAGTGGGGGAATTCGATCAATGGTACAAGGCACTAATAGAAAAAGTGAGTTTCCTCATAAATGAGTTGCAACACAAAGAATGGTTCATCACGGGACTAGTACCACATATTCGAAGATCACTGATGCAACAAAAAGTTGCATCACAGGGGGAAGCATTAGAAATTGCAATGAAGCTAGAGGCTTCACCAATCGACGAAGCAGGGATAGGAATGGACAGGGTCCAAGCATAGTTGGCCAACTTAACACTTCAATTAGAGGATATCAAGAAGGGAAAGGAAACCCACAAAGACATATGGTGCACTAGATGCAGAGGTGAGGGGCACCATAAGGACAATTGCCCCGAATTCTGTGAATATTTGCAGTCGGGGGCACCAAACCCCCTTCGTCAAGGAGGCATGCCATGGTGTCCTATCTATTAGACTAGAGGGAATCGACCGAAGGAATGTGTATATTTGCAAAAGATGATATCAAAGCCAACAAACTTATACTGCAAGTTCTGTCGATCGGTTGGCCATGATGAGAAGGACTACAGGGCCTATGACCTGCTGCAAGATCGAACAGCCGACGCATACTTTATGAAGGGACAAGAGCCGTCGGTGGTGCAACGACAATCGTAGTATAGTCAGCCGCAGTTTAACCAACCATGGAAATACGACCAGGGGCAATATGGGGAACCACAGTATCCACCACTGCCATATGGACAGCCGCAGTATGGGAAGCAACAGTATCTACAACCGTAGTACGTGAAACCACAGTATCAACAATATGGACCACAACGCGAAGGTTTTAGGGGAGGATTCCGCTGAGGCCGAGGTGCCGGTATGAGATGTGGAGGATTTGTTGGATGGGGAAGAGTTCCAATCATCTTTTACAACTGGGGGCAGTAGGGGCACTACCAGAGAGATTGTCCAAACCCAGCACCGCAATGTACATACTACAGTGTTGTAGATCATAGTATAGAAGACTTCCCTCAGCTTATTACGAAATGGAAAATAAAGCATCCACCCGAGAACCAGAACCAAAATAATCTGAATGCGCCACCTGCTGTATAGATGATTTCGCCATAAGCTGGAGGTAACCATGTAATGGTCGGGATAGTGACAGGCGACGATCGTCACCTGTCACAACAGAAGCAGGACACCTTTGATGTAGAGGCAGAAAGGGACATCTTTTTGAAGGCACAAAATGCAATGAGGAAAAGGAGGCAGCTACCTCTTGAGGAAGAAATGTATGACATGCCACCGACGTTCGACTCGACGAAGTCACGAAGGAAGGAAAACACTCTTAAAGCCTTCTTGGGAAGTTGCATGGACTTGGAAAAAGACCCATATGCACTGGAAGAAATAGTTAGTCTACTACAACGATGGAGAGGTGCATGACTGGAACAAAGAGTTAATTGTATACATAAAAGAAAGATAGGCAGGGAGATGTGGATGTCGGCACAGATCGGAGAATTTGACGTCGACTCAATAATTCTAGATTTGGGTTTGGATGTGAATATCCTAACTAAACAAACATGGGATACAGTGGGGAAGACACAGATGACTTGGTCACCAGGACAGCTGCGACTGGTGAACCAGAGCAAGGTCACCCTACTCGATTGGGTATGTCAACTTCTAGTTTAAATTGAAGGGCTCAAAACGTATGCTGACTTCGATGTCATCGAAATTGTGGATAACACTAGTCCCTATCCGGTATTGCTGGGGATAGACTGGGCCATGGAGAATCAAGCGATTATCAACTTTAAGAAAAGGATAATGTCATTCGAGAATCAACAAATGAGAGTCATCGCACCACTCGATCATGTGGAAGGGTTGCGCTATACGAAGCCAGCCAGAGATGAGTTTGAGGAAGGGTGGGACAATTTGTATAACATTTATGAAGATTATGTTAATCCCACTACAGATGGAGAATTAGGATGGCGCAACACTAGTTTAGCATCCTCAGATTCAGACGAGGCCCTTGAGAATTGGCAGAACTGGTTGCATGAACTATCATTTAGAAGATGCGCATAGGTAACGCAGTCCCTGCGAAGGGTAGCCACGAAGGAATACGCATTACCTAGATATGAGGGATTTCCCAGCTTGGGAAAGTTTCTCACAGAATTTGAGGAAAAAGTGGCAGAACTGCAACGTCTACTGGCCCTGGAGGAAGCCTTAGAGGCTACTCCTACGTGATGGTGGGAAGCACATAAACCAAACATCACAACTTGGCCACTATGTCGACGCCTCATGAAGGTTAGGTTCAGCGAAGCTGCAGAGTATGAACAACTGAAATATGATGGAAGAAGCGACTCGAAGGAGCATCTGAACACCTTCCAACACCAATGGGAATCAAAATCAAGACAGGAGTGGGTACATGCATTCGTACACACATTAGATGAGGTACCGCGGAACTGGTATGTCGTAGCAGAATTACGACGTGGGGGGAATTCTTGGGAGCATCTTACCATTAGCTTCAGCCAATCATTGTTGTTCTCGTTCTCATACAAGAATCCCTTGATCCACACCGCGCTATAGGAAATCCGTGAAAAAATATTTGAAGTAGCACTGACTGGAAAACCGATGGAACACCAATGGACTGCGACACTAGAAATATTGATGGAGTGTTACAACATCACCAGAGAGCCCGAAGACGACGATGACCCCAGGGCTACATATGTACCAGAATCAGAGGGTAGTCGCAGTGTTGTGGCACCAACTATACCGGCAGACAAATTTCAGCAACCATTGAATATCAAGAAGGTGAACATTAGGCTAGAGGAAAACCCAAAGTTCGCAAGCATTTTTGACTACTGGGACAAGTCGACCATTGCAAATATGACTGACCTACTGCATGAGTTTCAAGATTTGTTTCCAACGAAATTCTCAAAGATGAAGGGAATTTATGGAGACTTAGTGGAAATGAAGATCCCCCTAAAACGTGATGCGAAGCCAGTTAAGCAACAGCCGTATCAATTGAACCCGAGATACAAGGAACACGTGCAAGCCGAAATCGAAAGAATGTTGGAGGCAGGAATTATAGAACTAGTGGATGAATTAGAATGGATCATTCCAATGGTTGTCCAGGACAAGAAAACTAGTGAAGTAAGAATATGTGTCAACCTAAGGAAACTGAATGATGCATGCCTACATGACCCGTTCTTGACCCCATTTACGGATGAGGTGCTCGAAGGAGTAGGAGGTTAGGAGATATATTCCTTTACAGATGGATTTTTGAGATATCACCAGATCAATATTGCGAAAGAAGATCGACACAAGACTACATTCGTCATAGAGTGGGGATGCTTCCAGTACATGGGGATGCCATTTGTGTTACAGAGAAAACTTCTTATGGCTTGGGGCAGACCACAACAGACAACCGACTTCCAGAAAATAACTCAATTCTCAAAGCAATGCTATATAAATGACAATGCTAAGATAATGGAGAATATAACCAACCTTGAACCGGACGTTCGATGTAGATCCCCGTTGAAGCTTTCAATTTATTCACTTGAACCTGCAAATTAGTCTTGACAACCAATACACAACAAGTGCACATAATATATGAAAGAGATTAACATCATCAATAGCAATGGTCCATGATATCATAAGTAAATTCAACCCAATGTAATATAAACAACATTCACAACATTAATGGACAAGAATATGAGTATTTCCATTAATGAATAACAAGAAGTACAATGTGATATGACCTCTTGCTGGCAACCAAATCTAAACCAAGAACGGGGTCTCTCCACTTGTGCCTCCACCACTTCAATCCTCCATGTAATGGAAAACTCAAAATAGGATAGGAGTTTGGTAGGTGAACATAAGGAATTCACAACAACAAGGACCAATGAGTGTAGACTCAAGTCACGGCAAAAATCCACTAGAGTTCTCTTGCTCTCTCTTTCTCCTCCGTTCCATATGTCATAAGATCTCAATAAATAACCTTCCAAGGGTAAGTGAAAGGACACATCGAGGCGTTTCAGGAAAAATGGAGGGCCAAAGGTCACCCTAAGACCACTTTTTGGGAGTAAAAAGTAAATTTCTAGTGACTTTTACTATTTTACTTGGCACCCACAGGATATAGTGGAACAACTCATATGTACGCTGGCTAAAGTGGAACAGCTAGCGTACAGGAAGAAAAATAGGGAAAAAGTGTTTTTGAAGGACATAAAGTGCATCTGAGTCAGTGAAATGGATCCTGAAGGCCAAAGAGCATTGATGCTCACAAGGTGGAAAATTACGTTGTAACAATTTGGATTAAAGAATGCTCCTGCAATCTTTTCCAGAATAGTGGTAGCGACATTGAAAGATTATATTCATAAGTTTCTCGCCATCTACATGGATGATTGGACGGTATATGGGATAGTCAAGGATCATGTCGCAAACTTAAGACTCATGTTAGAATGCTGTCGACAACACCAAAATTCCCTGAAACCCAAGAAGTGTATCTTCTGTGCTCCGTTCGGCATCCTATTGGGACACATTGTCTACAGAGAAGGAATGTTGGTAGATCCAGCGAATATTGGCATCATTGTCGACCTCCCACCACCAACGATGGCCAAGCAACTATGAGCAACATTGGGACACACAGGTTACTACAGGAAATTCATTCAAGGATATGCAGCCATCACCGCACCCATGGAGAAGTTACTGAAGAAGGATGCTAAGTTTGAATGGACTAAGGAATGTCAGAAAATCCTAGACATACTGAAAGAGAAAATGGTCACAGCACCAATCCTCACATTTCCGGATTGGACAAAATAATTTCACGTACACGTTGATGCATCATCAGTCGCACTTGGTGTTATCTTGGCCCAACCAGGGACTAGCGACATTGACCACCCGATAGCCTTCTCAAGTAGAAAAATTTCCACTATGGAGAAGAACTACAAGACCGCCGAGCGGGAAGGGTTGGCGATTGTCTATGCCTTGCAGAAATTCTGGCATTACCTCCTAGGGGGCCACTTCAAGATGTTCACAGATCATTCCGCTAAAATACTTGGTGAACAAGCCTGTGTCTGGGGGGGAAGATCTATCGCTGGTTATTGTTGTTTCAGGAGTTTGACTTTGAGATTATCGTAAATCCAGGACGATTGAACATAGGACATGATCATCTCTCACGAATAGAGTCAGGGGAAGAACCAAGGTGCATCGATGAAGGATTGGCAAACGCTCAGGTTTTTAGGATTGGCATGGTTGATAACCACTACAAACAAATCATTCAATTTTTAGCAACAAGGGAGGCACCGGTCGAGTTCACTACCGGGCTGGTGCAAGGTAATGATACCCAATTATGACACGTTAGTTGCAATGACATTCTGGAAAAACATAAATATTATCATTAAAATGAATTATTAGAGGTACCTACAATTTTTTTTTGGATTAGGTGTAAACAGATGAAACGTAGAAATATGGACGATCTTCCAGAATATATAACTTTTATTTATGGAAAAGTGGTATAACCACCCCAAAATGTCATTATTCGAAGATTGGTATGTTATTTGTTTTCTCAAACATAATGCACATGTTTTTGTTGAGCCACCCGTTTGCTATGTAAATTTTCAATTTACAAGAAAAAAAATATGTAGAGGCGTAGGCAACAAAAGAATCTTGTGCAGGGCTATTTTTCCAAAATTTTAAAAGTCAATTTCATATTTTTTTTTAAATTACCGAAGTCAGTGAAGCCCTAAAACGACATGGTCAAGTGTTGAGCCACCATATCATGGTCTAAAACTAATCAAAATACTTTTTTTTTTTAGGTTGTAGGTATTTTCGTTCTCTTGTGTGGGTTCTCTTCCATTTTCGAAATAGGTAAGCCAATTATAAGTTATAGACCAAATAAACGACCTGTTTTTTTACAAATTTGATATGAGTGCAGTTAAAAATGAATTAAAAATAGAAAACAACATATCTATTCAAAAATTATATATTTAGAATCTACACACAGAGCTCGACAAGCATGTGCAATTTCATCTACAGTGCACTCGTGGAGCTTATGTGGAACTAGTTGTGAAAAACCGAAAGTTACAACATTTGATGTTTTCTACCATAAATCAGGCATAAATAAGATCGATCCTCAAGGTGAAATCCGAAGCTAATTCCAAGCCTATAAGGGCACCAAAAACAATTTGAATTCAGACACACATGCGCACAAATGCGCCCACACGCAAACATGCACACGCGTGACGGATAGTGCACACGTGTTGATAATAGCGCGCATGCGTCCGTGCACGTACGCATTATTGTATGCCTTTGTATGGTTTATTTAATTTCCTTTGTCAAGGGGATACATGAAGTTGATGAAGATGTGATGATGAAGAAGATGACGATGATGGAGATGTTGATGAGGAAGGGGGAGATGACAATGATGTTGAATATGTTGATGATGATGATGATGATGATGATGATGATGAGATGATGGTGATGGTGATGATGATGAATATTTTGATGATGGTGACAATGGTCATGAAGATGACGATGAGGATGATGAGGATGATGATGATGATGATGATGGTGATGAGGATTATGGTGATGAGGATGATGATCATGATGGTGATGAAGATGATGATGATGATGATGAATATGATGATCATCATCATCATCATATTCATCATCAGCATCTTCATCATCATCATATAATCATCATCATCATCACCATCACCATCATCATCAACATCTTCATCATCATTGTCATCTCCTCCTTCCTCATCAACATCTCCACCATCGTCATCTTCTTCATCATCACCATCTTCTTCATCATCATCATCATCACCTTCATCCCCATCATCATCATCATCAACATCTTCATCTCGATCATCATCATCTTCTTCATCCTCATCACCATCATCATCATCATCTTCATCATCATCATCATCATCATCATCATCGTCATCATCAACACCATCATCATCATCGTCCTTCTTCCTCATCATCATCAACATCTAGGTCATCATCTTCATCGTCAATGTTATCATCATCATCATTATCATCTTCATCATCACCATTGATGGTGATGATGACGAAGATGATGATGATGATGTTGATGATGAGTACGATGATCATCAACATCATCATCATCTTCATCATCGTACTCATATTCATCATTATCCACCACCACCACCACCACCATCATCATCATCATCATCATCATCTTCGTCATCACCCTCTTCCTCATCATCATCATCAACAACATCTTCGTCGTCATCATCATCATCATCAATGATGATGACAATACGAAGATGATGATGAGGATGATGAAGAAGATGGCAATGACGAGTATGAGGAGGATGATGAAGACACTGATCATTGTGACGATGATCATATGATGATGATCATGATGGTTAGGATGTTGAAGATGGAGATGATGATGACTAATGAAGATGATGATGACGAATATGATGATTTTGATGATGATGATCATATTCATTATCGTCATATTGATCATTGTACTCATATTCATCATCATCCACCACCACCAACATCATCATCATCATCATCCTCATCCTCACAATGATGATGATGATGATGATCATCATGTTGTTGATGATGATGATGAGGATGATTTGTTGCATATTCATCATCATCTTCATCATCAACATCATCATCATCATCATCATCTACATTAGTCATCATCGTCATCTTCATCATCATCATTCTCATCATCATTATCATCATCATCATCATCGTCGTCATCATCATCCTCATGCTCGTCCTCACAATGATGATGATGACGATGATGATGAAGATGATGATGATGATGATGATGTGGATCATGTTGTGGATGATGATGAAGATGCTGATGATGTGTTGCATATTTGCCATCATCTTCATCATCATCATCATCATCATCTCCATCATTCATCATCATCATCATCATCATCTCCATTATTCATCATCATCATCATCATCATCAACATCATCATCATCACCATCTTCATCATCATCTTGATCTTCATCATGATCTTCATCATCATCATCATCATCATCATCATCATCATGACGAAGATGATGATGATGATGATGATGAAGATCATTACGAAGATGATGATGAAGATCATTATGAAGAAGATGATGATGATGATGATGATGACGATGATGAAGATGGTGATGATGATGATGATGATGATGATGATGATGACTAATGGAGATGATGACGATGTTGATGATGAAGATGATGACGAATATGCAGCACATCATCCTCATCATCATGATCATCTTCATCATCATCAACACCGTGATGATGATGATGATGATGAAGATGATGGCGATGACGAGTATGATGAGGATGATGAAGATGACGATTATGATGATGAAGATAATGATCATCGCGACCATGATCATATGATGATGATGATGATGGTGAGGATGATGACTAATGCAGATGATGATGATGAATATGATGATTTTGATGATGATGATCATATTCGTCATCATCATCATCATCTTCATCATCGTACTCATATTCATCATCATCCACCACCATCATCATCATCATCATCCTCGTCCTCACAATGATGATGATGATGAAGATGATGACGATGAAGATGATGATCATGTTGTTGATGATGATGAAGATGATGATGATGAGGATGATGTGCTGCATATTCGTCATCATATTCATCATCAACATCAACATCACCACCATCATCATCATCATCATCTCCATTAGTCATCATCATCATCATCATCTTCATCATGATCGTCGTCACCATCATCATCATCATCATCATCATCATCATCATCATCTTCATCATCATCATCCGCATGCTCGTCCTCATAATGATGATGATGATGACGATGATGAAGATGATGATGATGATCATGCTGTGGATCATGTTGTGGATGATGATGAAGATGATGATGATGTGCTACATACTCATCATCATCTTTATCATCAACATCATCATCATCTCCATTAGTCATCATCATCATTATCATCACCATCTTCATCGTCATCACCATCATCATCATCATCGTCATGAGCTTCATGATGATCTTCATCATCATCATCATCATCATAACGAAGATGATGACGATGACGATGACGATGGTGATGATGATGATGATGATGATGACTAATGGAGATGATGATGATGATGACGAATATGCAGTACATCATCCTCATCATCATGACCATCTTCATCATCATCAACACCATGATGATGGTGATGATGATGATGAAGAAGATGGCGATGACGAGGATGATGAAGATGACGATTATGATGATGAGGACAATGATCATTGTGACCATGATCATATGATGATGATGATGATGGTTGTTGATGTATATGTAACTTCGGAATGTATTTCATCTGTTTATTATATATATATTTATTGTACCCTTATAAGAGATGTGTTATTCCTCTATAAGGAAGTGTCGTCATGTGGATTGACAAGTGTCGCAAGTGTGTGTACTTGCCGATGGGTTATTAGACCACCTTATGGGGTTGGCCCTAATTAATATATATAATATAATGTGGATGTACTCAAGTAGACAAGTCGGCCCCAGTAGGTCACTGGGCAAAAAGGTGAGTATAAATAGAGATAGGAGATCTCTATTTTACTCACTCGGAAAAGTATCTATCTCTCTCTCTGAAAAGTGGCGCACTAGTGAGGAGGAGGAGGATCATCTGCTAGGAGACTATCTCTGTATTATTTGGTTGTATTTTTGGTTGAGCCATTGCTCTCTCTATCTCTGAGGAAGTTGTGGGGTTTTTCACCTTAGGGTTTTCCCCACGGAAACTCTGTGTCTCTTGTCTCTATGCTTTTGATTCTTGTGATGCTTGTGATGCTTGTCATATTATGATTGTCATGCATTGATATACTATAGATGTTATTCTCTCAGCAAAGATCCTATAGTATTGTGATTTAATACTAAAAATTTAACATGGTATCAGAGCTTAACTAAGAAGAAGACATTTTGCAGTGACGGAAGCTTGTATTCCTTGTTTATTGGGTTTCTCTCCACAGATTTTTTAAATTCAGTATAGTAGATTGGATCTACTCATCAAGGCGCATCTTTCTGTCCAATCAGATTTCAGTTCCGAGCATTTTCAGTTTTGGCCCTAAAAATTAGGGTTTCCACAAAAATAGGAATTTCTGGAAACGGAAGGTACAGCTGGAAGCTCCTTGCAAAAATCGAAGGTTTGAGCTTTGGATCGAGATTTTTGGCTGTGTAGATCTCCGGGAAACTCAAACCCTAATTCAGGGCTCTCCCCAGTGAACCCGGGAGGACAAAAAGGCAATTCTGAAGGGCAAGACTTTGCTGATCTCAAATTCTGAATGAACTAGGCTGATCATCTCTCCAAGGCGCATCTTTCTATCCTTTCGGAATTTTGAAATTCACATTTTGAATTTTTAGGGTTTCTCTGACAAACCCTAATCCGGGACCAGATCCAGTTTTCAGCACTTCAAGTGGTAAGTTCTAAATCTTTTCTATTTCCATTTGAAGTACTCTTAAAGATGTCTCTTCACACCAAGCTTGAGGATAAGCTTGAAGGGGCTGATAACTTCCGAGCCTGGAAGTATAGGATTGGGCTAATCCTGGAAGAGAATGAGTTGGACTCATATGTGAAAGAAGACATCCCTATCCCAGAGGATGAAGAGGCCAAGGCATTGCACAAGAAGAACTTGGTCAAGGCAAAGAGAATCATTGCTGATTCTATCAAAGACCATCTTATTCCCCATGTGTCTTCTCTCAAGACACCCAAAGAGATGTTTGAATCTTTGACCAAGCTATTTGAAGGAAAGAACATAAATCGGAAGATGACCCTGCGGAACCAATTGAAAGCAGTGAAGTTTCAGAATGGAGAAACCATTCAATCTTACTTTTCAAGGGTCTCTCAGATCAAGGAACAATTAGAAGCAGTAGATGAAATGGTGGAGAATGGTGAGGTGGTGATGACTACTCTAAATGGCCTACCCAGGTCATGGGATTCCTTTATTCAAGGAATTTGTGCAAGGAAGAAGTTGATCTCCTTCAGTAGACTTCGGGAAGAATGCTCTCAAGAAGAAGCTAGACTTATAGCTCGTGAGGAAAAGATGGGAGGAGAAGATCAAGCTCTTGCAGCTCACACCAAAAGAAGCAAAATCAAGAAGGATCCCTCTCGCCTCAATAGGTCCCATCAAAAGAAGAACAGGAAAGACCTAAGATGTTTCACATGCAATGAGAAGGGTCACTTTGCTTCAGATTGTCCTAAGAACAAAAGGGATAATAACAAAATTCCTAGTAAGAAGAAGAAGGGCAGCAAAAGAAGGTTTCATGCTCATGCTGCTGAAGATGATGAACCCCCAAAGAAGAAGGCTAAGGCAGAAAGTAGTAGTGATGATGATTCATCAAGTGAAGAAGAGTATGTTCTGATCTCTGCACTCACTGGTACCATCTCCCATGGTTGTAATGATTGGTTGATTGATAGTGGGGCTTCCAAACACATGACTGGGTTCAAGGAATCTTTTGTGAACCTTTCTGAACATGAATCACCCCATAAGGTGAAACTTGGGGATGATTATCAATACCCAATCAAAGGAAGTGGTGAAGCCTCTTACAACCTAGATTCTGGAAAATCTCTGAAGATGAAGGAAGTCCTCTATGTACCTGGGCTCAAGAAAAACTTACTCTCCATCTCTGCTTTAGATGCAAAAGGTATGAGGGTTGCATTTGTTGATGGCCAAGTTCTAATGTGGCCAAAGGGAAAGACTATTGATGATGCAGTAGTGATTGGAGAGCAAGAGGGAGGCTTGTATAAATTAAAGGGTCAACCTGAACATGCCATGGTACATGAATCCATGGAGCCCAGTGAAATTTGGCATAGGAGACTTGCTCACATGCACTATAGAGCACTTCCAATTGAAAGCAAGGCTGTAGAAGGTCTTCCTGAAATCAATACCAAGCATGAAGGTGTTTGCAAAGGATGTGCAAAAGGTAAGAACATTAAGAAGGCTTTCCCAAACAGTGAAAGCAAGGCAAAAGACATCCTGGAAATCATCCACTCAGATGTATGTGGCCCCATGTCATCCAGTTCCCTAAGTGGGTATGTTTACTATGTATCATTTATTGATGACTTCTCCAGGAAGACTTGGGTATACTTCTTGAAGGGCAAAGATGAGGTGTTTGATAAATTCAAGGAATTCAAAACCTTGATGGAGAATCAAACTGATAAGAAAATCAAGACATTCAGATCTGACAATGGTGGAGAATTCACCTCAAATGACTTCAAGAAGCTTTGCAGTGATTCCGGGATTAAGAGGGAGTTGACTGCTCCTTATAATCCTCAACAGAATGGAGTTGCAGAAAGGAAGAACAGAACTATCATGGAAGCAGCAAGGGCAATGTTGCATGACCAGGATCTTCCTATGCATCTATGGGCAGAAGCAGCTAGAACAGCTGTATATGTGCAGAATAGAACACCCCACAAGATTTTGGACAACAAGACACCAGAAGAAGTCTTTTCTGGTAAGAAACCTGAAGTCAGCCACCTCAGAATATTTGGTTGTCCAGTATACACTCATGTCCCAAAGGAGAAGAGGACTAAACTAGATCCTTCAGGAAAGAAGGGCATCTTTGTGGGTTATAGTGAAAGCTCGAAGGCTTACAGAATATATTTTCCAGGGTTCAAGAAGATTGATGTCAGCAGGGATGTAACATTTGATGAGAATTCAGCATTCATCAAATCAAGAAAGGCACCTACCGAAGTTTATGAAGAACCTAAGGAAACAAGATTTCAGGACACTACCATGACTGAAGCAGTTCCAGAAACTGCTCGTGAGTTTGAAGATCCACAAGAACCTGTATATCCACCCCGTGAGGATAACTCTCACAAAAGGAAACCTGTATGGGCTAGAGAGCTCATTCATGATGCAGAAAGATTTGGCATTCCAGAAGAAGAACACAGAGCAAAGAAGAGAACCAGATCACACACCAGTTATGTTGCTTTACTCTGTGACATCATGAACAAGGAGCCTTCCAGTTATGAAGAGGTAGCAGAAAAGAAAGAATGGAAGGATGCTATGGTTGAGGAATATCAATCAATTATGAAGAATGATGTTTGGGATGTTGTCCCAAGACCTAAATAGAAGTCTGTTGTGACTTCCAAGTGGATCTACAAAATCAAGCATGCTGCAGATGGCATTGTGGAAAAAATATAAAGCAAGATTCGTAGCTCGTGGTTTCTCTCAGAAGGAAGGAATAGACTATGAAGAAACCTTTGCACCTGTAGCCAGATATACTTCCATCAGAACAATACTTGCCCTGGCTGCAGCAATGAAATGGAAGATACACCAGATGGATGTCAAGACTGCTTTCCTGAACAGTGTAGTAGAAGAGGAAGTATATGTGGAACAACCACTCGGCTTTGAAATACATGATAGGGAATCTTATGTATGCAGATTAAAGAAAGCCTTGTATGGCTTGAAGCAAGCCCCCAGAACCTGGTATGGTAGGATGGATAGTTTCCTATCTAGTTTGGGCTTTACCAAGAGTAAAGTAGATTCCAACCTTTACTACAAGGTTGAGGAAGGGAATCCTGTGATTCTACTACTATATGTGGATGACCTATTTGTAACAGGAGATGACAGAATGATTGCAGATACCAAGAGGAAGCTTGCAGCTGAATTCGATATGAAAGATTTGGGAATGATGCACTATTTCCTAGGTATGGAGGTGTGGCAGAATGCAGGTGGGATCTTCCTTGGTCAAGGGAAGTACACAGTAGATATCCTGAAGAGATTTGGGATGATGGATTGCAAAGCCATGGCCACACCTATGGCATCGAATCTGAAGCTTCTTTGTGATGCTTCATCTGAGCCAGTTGATGTTTCTATGTATCGTCAGATTATTGGGTCCTTGATGTACCTGACGAACACGAGACCAGATATTTGCTTTGATGTGATCACATTGAGCCAGTTCCTGACGGATCCGAGGAGTGTTGACCTGGTTGCTGTAAAGCATGTTCTGAGGTACCTGAAGGGTACAGTGGATTATGGGCTCAGATATGAGGCGAATCAAAAGTTTAACCTGCAGGGTTAAGTTGATTCAGATTGGGCTGGCAGTGCTGCAGATAGGAAGAGCACATATGGGTGTTGCTTCAGTATGGGATCAGGTGTGATCTCTTGGTTTAGCAGGAAATAATCCTGCGTAGCACTGAGTACAGCTGAGGCAGAGTATGTTGCAGCCTGTTCAGCTAGTTGTGAGGCAGTATGGCTACGGAAGCTACTGTCTGAGTTATTTGATCTCCCATTGGAAGCTACTGGTATCTTCTGTGATAACCAGAGTTGTGTGAAGCTGTCCGAGAACCCAATGTTTCATGACAGGTCGAAACACATAGAGATCAAATACCACTATATCAGGGATATGGTGCAGAGAGGAGCTGTGAAGCTCCTGTATGTTGCGACGGACGAGCAGATTGCAGATGTGCTGACGAAGCCACTAGCCAGGGTGAAGTTCGAGTACTTCAGAGAGAGGCTTGGCGTTATTCAGATCGAGGACACTTCGAGGAAGAAGTGATGGACACATTTGCTGAAGCCATTCCAAGCATGTTGGAAGGAGGATCCTTCACATGGCTGTGGATGTAAGCGCTGGATGATGAACATCAGGATGATGTTCTAGTTTCTGCTGGATATGATCAGTTGGATCATTTTATATGTATGTACGCATCATGTTGGATGCTGGATATGATCAGTTGGATCATTTTATGTATGTATGTACGCATCATGTTGGATGCTGGATATGATCAGTTGGATCATGTGTATGTATTTTATATGCATCACGTTGGATGCTTGGACCATGTATCTGTATATGTATTAGGTGGATACATTGTATGATCAGTTGGATCATGTATGATGATATGTATCAGGTAGATACTTGGCATGCAGCAGGATGTTGCATTGATGATCAGGAGGATCATGTATGATGATATGTATCAGGTAGATACTTGGTATGCAGCAGGATGTTGCATTGATGATCAGGAGGATCATGTATGATGATATGTATCAGGTAGATACTTGGTATGTAGCAGGATGTTGCATTTATGATCAGGAGGATCATGTATGATGATATGTATCAGGTAGATACTTGGTATGCAGCAGGATGTTGCATTGATGATCAGGATGATCGTAGATGACGAGCTTCAGGATGTTGCTCCAGATGACATGCAGCAGGATGTTGCAGTGATGATCAGGATGATCATAGATGATGAGCTTCAGGATGTTGCTCCAGATGACATGCAGCAGGATGTTGCAGTGATGATCAGGATGATCATAGATGACGAGCTTCAGGATGTTGCTCCAGATGACATGCAGCAGGATGTTGCAGTGATGATCAGGATGATCATAGATGACGAGCTTCAGGATGCTGCTCCAGATGACATGCAGCAGGACATTGCAGTGATGATGATCAGGATGATCATGGATACATCAGGATGATGTATGGTGAGTATCAGGTTGATACTCTGTGGCCGTGGATCAGGTTGTGCAGATGAGCATGTAATTCGTTGCCCTGGGAGATTTGCAGATGGTCTTGCGAGGTTTTGCCTATGGCATGTAATTCGTTGCCCTGGGACATCTGGCAAATGCTCTTTCGAGGTTTTGCTCTGGGAGGACATGTAATTCGTTGCCCTGGGAGATCTGCAGATAGTCTTGCGAGGTTTTGCCTATGGCATGTAATTCGTTGCCCTGGGATATCTGGCAGATGCTCTTGTGAGGTTTTGTCCTATGGCATGTAATTCATTTCCCTGGGAGATCCGATAGGTTGGGCTGTGTGCCCGTAATCAGTCCTGGGATGCTCTTGCGAGGTTTTGCCATGACCACATGTAATTCGTTGCCCCGGGAGATCCTATAGGTAGAGCTGTGTGCTCGTAACAGCCTGGGATGCTCTTGCGAGGTTTTGTGGTGAGGTCACATGTAATTTGTTGCCCTGGGAGATCCTATAGGTAGAGCTGTGTGCTCGTAACAGCCTGGGATGCTCTTGCGAGGTTTTGTGACGCATGTAAAAGTCCTGAGGATTCCACAGTATGGCCAGTGATGACGAAGACCTGCAGGTGGTGGGCCTACATCCAGTATGAAAAAGGACTGGCTCTGTAGAACTTCCTATGACGAGTAGAGATATATATTGGATGAGATAGCAGCAGCAGTGACGATGATGATGACGATGATCCAGAGAAGAAGACTTGTCTAGCAGATCTGTGTCGAGAAATACCTTCCTAGTTAAGAGGGAGTGTTGATGTATATGTAACTTCGGAATGTATTTCATTTGTGTATTATATATATATTTATTGTACCCTTATAAGAGATGTGTTATTCCTCTATAAGGAAGTGTCGTCATGTGGATTGACAAGTGTCGCAAGTGTGTGTACTTGCCGATGGGTTATTAGACCACATTATGGGGTCGGCCCTAATTAATATATATAATATAATGTGTATGTACTCAAGTAGACAAGTCGGCCCCAGTAGGTCACTGGGCAAAAAGGTGAGTATAAATAGAGATAGGAGATCTCTATTTTACTCACTCAGAAAAGTATCTATCTCTCTCTCTGAAAAGTGGCGCACTAGTGAGGAGGAGGAGGATCATCTGCTAGGAGACTATCTCTGTATTATTTGGTTGTATTTTTGGTTGAGCCATTGCTCTCTCTATCTCTAAGGAAGTTGTGGGGTTTTTCACCTTAGGGTTTTCCCCACGGAAACTCTATGTCTCTTGTCTCTATGCTTTTGATTCTTGTGATGCTTGTGATGCTTGTCATATTATGATTGTCATGCATTGATATACTATAGATGTTATTCTCTCAGCAAAGATCCTATAGTATTGTGATTTAATACTAAAAATTTAACAATGGTGAGGATGATGAAGATGGTGATGATGATGACTAATGAAGATGATGATGACAAATATTATGATTTTGATGATGATGATCATATTTTTCATCATCATCGTACTCATATTCATCATCCACCACCACCACCACCATCATCATCATCATCATATCATCATCATCCTTGTCCCCATAATGATGATGATGATGAAGATGATGATGATCATCATGCTGTTGATGATGATCATCATGTTGTTGATGATGATGAGGATGATGTGCTGCATATTCGTCATCATATTCATCATTAACATCAACATCATCATCATCATCATCTCCATCAGTCATCATCATCATCATCATAATCTCCATTAGTCATCATCATCATCATCATCATCTTCATCATCATCGTCCTCATCATCATCATCATCATCTGCATGCTCATCCTCACAATTATGATGATGACACAATGATGAATATGATGATGATGATCATGTTGTGGATCATGTGCTACATATTCATCATTTTCTTCATCATAAACATCATCATCATCATAATCATCATAATCATCATCTCCATTAGTCATCATCATCATCATCATCATCATCTTCATCGTCATCATCACCATCATCATCATCATCATGATCTTCATCATCATCATCATCATCATCATCATGACGAAGATGATGATGATGATGATGATGATGATGATGACGATGAAGATGGTGATGATGATGATGATGATGATGACTAATGGATATGATGATTATGTTGATGATGAAGATGATGACGAATATGCAACACATCATCCTCATCATCATGATCATCTTCATCATCGTCTTCATCATCATCAACACCATGATGATGATGATGATGATGATGAAGAAGATGGCGATGACGAGTATGATGAGGATGATGAAGATGACAATTATGATGATGAAGACAATGATCATCATTACCATGATCATATGATGATGATGATGATGATGGTGAGGATGATGAAGATGGCGATGATGATGACTAATGAAGATGATGATGACGAATATGATGATTTTGATGATGATCATCATATTCGTCATCATCATCATCATCTTCATCATCGTACTCATATTCATCATCATCCACCACCACCACCACCACCATCATCATCATCATCATCATCGTCCTCACAATGATGATGATGATGATGATGATGATGATGATGAAGATGATGATCATCATCATCTTGTTGATGATGATGATGAGGATGATGTGTTGGATATTCGTCATCATCTTCATCATCAACATCATCATCATCATCATCTCCATTAGTCATCATCATCATCACCATCTTCATCATCATCATCATCGTCATCATGATCTTCATCATCATCATCATGACGAAGATGATGATGATGATGGTAAGGATGATGGTGATGACGAGTATGATGAGGATGATGAAGATGCCTATTATGATGACAAAGACAGTGATTATCGTGACCATGATCACATGATGATGATGATGAGGATGAGGATGATGAATATGGTGATGATGATGACTAATGAATATGAGTATGATGATGAATATGATGATTTTGCTAATGATGATGATTATCATATTTGTCATCAACATCATCATCTTCATCATCGTACTCATATTCATCATCATCCACCACCACCACCACCACCATCATCATCATCATCATCATATGATCATCATCTTCATCATCCTCATCATCATCTACGTCCTCACAATGATGATGATGATGACGAGGAGGAAGTTGATGATGATGATCATGCTAATGATTATGATGAAGATGATGATGATGTGCTACATATTCCTCACCATCTTCATCATCATCATCATCATCATCTACAAATTAGTCATCATCATCATCATACTCATATTCATCATCGTCATCATATCATCACGACGAAGATGATGATGATGATGATGATGACGAATATGATGATGGTGATGATGGTGACTATGGTGACTAGTGATGATGACAAATATGATGATGGTGATGATGAATATGATGATGATGGTGATGATGGTTACTAATGAAGATGATGATGATGAATATGATGATTTTGATGATGATCATATTCGTCATCATCATCATCTTCATCATCATACTCATATTCATCATCATCCACCATCGTCGTCATCATCATCATCATCATCATCATCCTTGTCCTCACAATGATGATGATGATGATGATGATGATGATGATGATGAAGTTGATGATGATGAAGATGACGATGATGATGAGGATGATGATGAGGATGATGTGTTGCATATTCGTCATCATGTTCATCATCTCCATTAGTCATCATCATCTCCATTAGTCATCATCATCATCATCTCCATTAGTCACCATCATCATCATCATCACCATCTTGATCGTCATCATCATCATCATCATTATCATCACTTTATACAACATTAATATATCTACTATGTATGTTATTATTCTTGATGTAATGCATATGTTTCTAATTCAAAATTAAATCAATGTTTTCAAATCAAAATACACATTTGTAAATATACCCCTAAAGCCCTAAACACCTAGAAGCACTTAAATGTACTTAGGGATTATGGGTTAGAAGAGGTCCTAAAGGACTTTATGGGGGAGGGGATCTTTATGGGGAGGGGCCCTAGGCATAACCTGACACATTTATATATGTTGGGCAATAAATACAGTGAATGTTACCCACCAAAAATTACAATGTTTAGTAGGGATGCGCACGTGCCTCTAGCGCCCACACGCATCTGGTGCATGCGTGTCCCTGTTGAACATAAAATTTAGAAAATCACCCGCGTTCTTTCTCCCACATTTTTTTCCTCATTCATCGCGTTCTCTTCACTGGTTTCAAGCACAGTCCGACAAGCATTTACATGGTAGATTTAATTCATACACAATTTGGTGCTTCCTTCACCATTTGGATAAAATACACAACATTTGGGGCTCTATTTGGATCTTTGTATTGAATACACACCTATTGGGCTCTATTTGGATCAATTGAGTGAATACACAACAATTGGACTCTATTTGGCACCTTGGATTGAATTCTCATGCTACTTGGACACACATGAAGCCTTCTTACATATAGTGGACACATCAAAAGAGCATTTGACATTTGAAGCAAAGAGCAATCATAATCCTTGAGGTATGGTGATAATTTTATCTTGTTAAATGTAATTTAGTCTTCATCCACTTGTTTGAATGGCATCTATTTTGGTTTTTCCTCATGAATTGTATGATATATCTATTTTAGTCTTTTTAATCTTCAACATAGACAATAAAAACATCTTACCAAAAAAAAACTACAACATGCACCAAGCAATGCTTTCAACCTTTCATGAAGATAATAAAAACAATTACTTGCATCACCACCAATAACATTTCATAATCACATTCCTCCATCTAGTAGACAAACATTTGTTGAATTCCTCATGGTTTCACTACAACAACTCACACAAAAACCTAAACAATTGAAAAATCTTAGTCTTTTGGGGCTATTTTCCCTCATCCATACCATGAAAATGAAGTGAGTATGAGATTTTAAGATTCTATGAAAACATTCTCACTAGATGTTGTTGTACATAATCAATTGCTACATCGAGATTTAATAATCTTGCACATCGAGTTTTAATATCTTGTTTGTTGTTCATTCTTGCAGGGGTGATATTTTTGTTTTTCCAAAAAATGCATTGAATATGGGCAACAGATGTAATAATAAAAGAAATTCTAGAAGGACGTGGCTGCCCCCTAAAAAGGCCCATGAGATAAGAGAAAATGCGAGGTTGTACATGCAAAACCATAGAAATCAAAATGTTAGTTCCTTAGATCCATCAACAAGCAATGACAAAGTGGTTGAAGTCAATCAAATCTTTCCTGATGTCGAGTATGAAGAGATGGATGTTGAACAAGTTCTTAACTGGAAACCTCCCCAAGAAGAACACACTCATGGTGAACACACTCCCTTGCAGGACCAATTTGTGAACGAAAGGCCACAACAAACCCTTGACGAGACTCGTACTTCCTTGTCGACTCCCTTGCCTCGACTATCAACCGGAGGACGAAGAACTCCTAGATGTATTCATGTGGATGAAAGTTCATTTTTAGGACTTGAAGGTAAGATTCCCAAATGCACTATTGATTTCCATTGTAGCAAGATAATCAAATATTTTTTTGAATCCAAAACCGATGCAGCAAAATGCCAATTGTCTCTTGCTTTGTTAAAATCACATTGTCTAGCTCATGTTAGGAGAATTTTGGGCATAAAGGTAGTTAGAAGTTCAGAGGCCAACAATCATGTTGTTAGAAATCTACAATCTACATTTAATTTGATTGGAAAAACTTCTCGTACAAAATATTTTAATGCGGCCCGTCGTGTACTGTCAGAATCGATTGTAGACAAATCCACATAGCAACGTCGCCTACTATCACACACATGTAAAATATTTAAAGTAGATAGAAAGACTCTTCAAAATTATTCTGCCATTAGAGAAAACTTGACACCCCAGGCCAAAAAGATTGTTGGGTCTTTGTTGGTAGGTTACCTCGTTCAAACATGAAGCTCATTGATGCTATTAAAGAACTAGTGCAAAAGTTTTGGCATGATAACACTAGACCGTCATCGAATCAAAGAGATGTTCTAAAGTTGAGAAAATGTGTTAGGGGGGGTGAACCCCATGTCAATAACTTCCTTGAAATGACACAAACAAAACTCTATGAGAGGTTCAAGAATGAGCACACACAATTGAACTTGGGCCAAAGGTCCTTTGAAAAATGCAAACCCTGGTATGTTAGAATTTGCATTGATCGCAATACATGTTGTAGATACCATGTAGAATTTGATTACTATTATGATACATATAGACATTTATTTTGTGGTTTGCATACTAACATTGTGCAGGATTTCCCATCGTTACAACCACCGAATGCATCCAGAGAATTTATACATAGCATAATGTGTCTATTGAGTCAAACCCAGTCGACAGGGGTTCCCATCATTGTAGAGACCAACCCACTGCGATCTCCCCAAGCACCACCCAGACAAGTTTTACCCTATCCAGCAACACCTGCAGAGTGGATGAGGTCTCACCCGAGGCGATCAAGGGAGAGTGGACGGAACCATGTTTCTGCCGAATGAAGGAGAAAGATTGCAGCACTACTTACTTAACTTAATTATCGCAACATTCAAAATAGATCTATGCATTCAAGATTAACATCATTCGTATCCATGTCATTATTCAACAGAAACATTCATCACGATAAGTATAACATTAAAGTATTAACTACAATAAGAAATCATCGCAACATGCATTAACATAAAAGGTACACAGGGAATTTCACTGAACAGTTCCGTCATGTCATATTACTTCAGAAACACCCTGATACAACATCTCCACAAAACAAAATCTTAGCAATATCACTTGATCTCACATACAGACTCAAGGATGCGCATAAATAACTTTCGAAGATCGTGCTCAGCTCAGCTCCCTAAAGTTATCCAACACATATGACTCTTTGACTATAAATAGGCTTCTGCCTTTACAATGCTTGTCCACTTACTAACAACTTCCTAACCGACTCTTGGACAAATGACCCAAAATCTAACTAACGCAGTCCAAATGACCCAAAAACCCATCTACTGTGGTATAATTAACTCAAAATTACATCTCATATGGTCCAATGACCCAAAAACCCGCATTCTGCGGTACAATCAACTCAAAAATACATAAAATAATCTATCCTTCTGCCTTCCGTGACCTCTTCTAACGTGTTGCAGCATTGGTGATGCTGCGATTCTTCATTACCAAACCGCCTGCCAATAGCCCCCGAACACAATCTTGTGGCTCACCCTCGAGCCACATCAACTGGACGTGGTGTATTCTGTGGTATTCACATTGAAATCCTTGTATTGGTGCGCGACTGTCATCACCATTTCCTTGGATTCTATAGCCGCCACCTGACTTTCAAGCACATCTCCTACAGATGGATGTGTAGTGAGCTTCGCCATCACCTGTTGACGAACCTTCTGTACTGCCTGAAGCGCGTCACCAGCCTTGGTCATGAACTATCCCCTAACATCCTGAAACTGCTCCAACTTCGTAGCACGCTTCTTCTGTCGCTCATCAGCCTTGGTAATGCGTTGTTGCAATTCCTTTAAGTCCTAAGACTTGGCGACCTATTCCATGGGTAGCATCGTGTGCATGGCTACCTTGAGTTTCACCAACAGACCTTCTGTGTCCTGTCGATACTTGATCAACTGGTCAACCTGCTCGTCCTGGATAATTTGGCTCCAGAACTATAGGGTATCAGCTGTGAGCTTCGTCGCGGCCTTTTCCAGCTCCTCCATCTGAGTGGCAACTTCCTCAATCGCCCTTTTTCTATCGTCGACTTCAACTTGAGGCGTACCAAGATTCACCTGAGCCTTCAACTCTTGATTCTCCTGCCTCAACTGGACAAGGGTAGCCCCTAGTCGTTGCACCCGTTGGAGCACATCCACCTCATTAGTGGGCTCCAGCACATGCTGATAGGCTTCTGTGATGGCCCAGTCGACCCGTACACTGTCATCCCAAATACTAGCCTTCTCGGCGATGAGGCGGTCCTACTCTTTCTTCAATTCTTCAATCTCGCGAGCCTTCTCAACTCGCTCCTTCCGGATATCTTCCTCGAGCTCGTCCATAGCTTATCATGCTGAAGCATCCCTACCATTCAATTCTTCAATGGCACGCTTTGCGTCGGCCTTGCTCGCCTGCAATCGTACGCACATGCCACTAATCTCCCGTAGTCGGTCTGTCGTCTCTTGGTTGGTAGCTGCCTGGATAGTGGTCAACTCTTCCGCTGGAAATGCGTTAACATTAAGGGACACCTTCTTCAACTACTGCAGCAAGGTGTTCACAGCCTCATCTTCAGCCACAATCGCAATTGGGGGAATCTCCACATTTCGGACCCGTGGCTCGGTGCTGATTGTGTTAACTTGTGGTGCTACTACCTCTTCCATTTCCCTATGCCAAACCATGTCACACAACGAATCCATAGGAGCAGTGAGCACATGGAAGCCTTCGTCTATCGCCCTTGTCATCTTCTGAGCCGCTGTAGTGGACGCATCACCGATTGCTTTTATGAGTCGACCCAAGCTTGCTTCGATCGACAAGGGAAACTTGTTGATTGTCGCCGGATCCTGGTTCCCTTTTGTTTTGTTGTCCTCCAAGGTGTGGTCACTGTCGTCATCCATCGATGCTTTAATGGACTCTTGATCGAAATCATGATGACTGTGCGGGTCCTACACCGATGTACGATCCTTTGGACCATTCGTTGGCTCTCCAACCTCAATCTTGTCCAACGCCACAAGTTCGCGCCATTCCGGTGGCCAATCATTCACAATGGCATCCAGTGCTTCCGTCGTTACCTTGTAAGGGGTCAGCAACCACTTCTGATCGCGGTCACACCTTGCCTGCACATAAACAGCATGCGGTCGAACTGCAAACTCCATGATCAGCTTAAAATTTGTCGCAGTGTCTTCGGATATTCATGGTACCTTTGTCACTGCATTGCAAACCATCTCTGAATAGAGCCATAATACAAATTGGCAATCCCGGAGTCGCTCTGGCTCCCGTACATAACATAAGTTCTGATAGCGTGCACCCCGCTGCTCTTTTGCAGCCGCAATGTCCATGCCCTGATACACATCGGGCTCCTTCCAAGCCACAAATGCAATCAAAAGTAGCAGCCATCTATATGTAAACGAGCCCTTAACGGCCTGAACTGCCGCAACATCCTCCACCAATTGAGTCAATAGAAACAAGGACGAGTTCATTTGGATGCCCTCCGCACATTGTACTGCACATGCAACAATCCCTGAGTTGCACTGGTTAGGACGGCCACCCCTGACCACCTTGCAGGATAAAATATTGGTGCCGGTGAGTACCACCTTATCATTGATACTACCGGTGCGATACCCACGGCCATCCATTTCCAAGCCATATTTATTTACCAGCTGACCCGCCCGCTTTTTGTCATTCGCTTTCCCTTGCAAATACTGCGACAGATCAACTCCATCTTTAGGTAGTCTGGTAATGGACGAAATCAGATCAACAGTGACTGGAATTTCTCTATCCAGCCATAAGGAACCACCATGGAAGAACGCAAGCAGCTGCTTCACACACTCGTTAACTTTCGCCATCCACCCAAAATGTGACATGTTAATGAGCCCTAACAAGCTAGCCTGTTCCAATCCACGTGCCCAGTCCTATGCAATCGGCATCGCGGTAAGTCGTGACCTAGGCACATCTAGAGCCGATTCAACATCTGGGTAGGCCACCATATCATGATCGTCATATTGTAGGCGCATCAATGCCGACACAATATCAACCGAGCACTCCATTTTTACAAGGAGCGCTGGCATCTTCACGCCAGACTTCTGCTTCGGGTTCAGCTTGCGCGGGGTTGCATCCGTCTGACTGGGAGGGATATACCTAGGGATGTCAATAGCTGATAGTCCCTCCCATGGGGCAGATTCATCAACGCTGCAACTGGACTGCCCTACCTACACCTGAGCTTCTCCTACAACCCCGGTAGATGATCTAAGTTTCCTCTTGCTTTGTGGGGACTCAGAATGCTAACCCCCTCGACGCTTCTTGGCGATTACTAACGTCTCCACTGGCATGTTTGCGAGTTCTGCCTCAATATTGACGTCTCTTGAAGATGCAACTTCTTCCTCAATGGAAATCCCGATGAAAGGAGACGCAACCTCACTACTAATCTTGACCGTTTCTAGCTCTCGTGGCATACCTTACCCAGTGCTCTCAGCTGATAGCTTCTTCATCCTAACGACACTCTGCAAGTTCAACTAAACCTTTCCCCTCACACAACTGCACTCACCAAGCTATAACAATACTCTTCAGCTCTGCACAGGCACTTAACAACTGAAGGCTCGGTGCCTTTCGACCAGCTTCTACCTGTTTTTATAGTGTCTAGCCGAAGCCTCCATAATCATCACTAAATCCTGCATTAATTCAACTGAAATACTGTATTAATGATGCAAATCAGTCATCAATCATGTCAGCCGATTAACCGGATCCGCCATTAATGCCCATCATTTGAAAAAGCTTCGTTAATTAACTGTTTTAACTTTTGGCATTTATTATTGATTTGACCCGGTCGCAACCCTTCCACTTGTCAAAGACCACTCCTAACTTGCGACACAAGCCTCCCTGCTTCCGCATTCTGTTCCTGTTGGTGCACCACCCTGCCACCGATGAATCTACAGTTCTTTTTTTTCCCTGATACGACTCAGGCATCGCGTTGTTCCAAGCCCAGCCGATAGGGGTTCAAGCTGCTACCATTAATCAACTTATGGAGCATCGCTCCATCCAACTACTCCAACTGTACCGCTCCTCCTGCATTTATGCTACTAATGCGATATGGACCAAGCCAATGCATCTGCAATTTTCTTGGATGTTTCATAAACTTGCTGTCATACAATAGCACCAAGTCACCCTATTGAAACTGTTTTTTCTTAATGTGGCGATCATGCCAAGCCTTTTGGCAATCCTTCTCCACACCCTGATGGAAACCGGCGATAAAGCGATCTTCCTCCAACTGCACTAACTACGCTAGATGTTCCTCCAATGCTGCTGCAGAATCCATTCCTGTCATTGCTGCTACGCGCAGACTTGGAACAATGTACTCCATTGGCATGATTGCTTCTTGTCCATACACCAACTTAAATGGCGTCTGACCTGTTAACCTTTTACATGTGGTGCGATAGGCCCACAATACTGCTGGGATTTTGAGATCCCAGTCATCGCGGTTCACATTGCACACCTTTGTCAGCGCATGTTCCAATATCTTGTTGAAAGCTTCCATCGTACCATTTTCCTACGGATGATATGGTGTACTCTTCTTATGCCGAATCTGCAGCTCCTTCGTCAGTGCGCCGATGGTGTGATTGAGGAAGTGACTACCTTGATCGCTCAGAAATATCTTGGGGCAGCCAAAACGAGTGATAATGTTATCAAACAAGAACTACGCAGCCGTGGCCACAGAACAATCAACAACTGGTGCAACTTCCACCCATCTTGTCAAGTAATCTGTCGCTGTGATGATATATCTAGCACCAGTGCGCTTACCCGGTGGATTGATGGGTCCCACAAAATCTATTGCCCATTTGTCAAATGACTGCAGTGTTAACTGAGGCATCAATGACATCTCGTCCCTCCTGGATGGCTTCCCAGTTCTCTGATAGACATCGTAGGACCGCACATAGTTGGTTGCATCATTATGGAGCATGGGCCACCAAAGCCCTGCCTGAAGCACCTTCCTGGAAGTCGCCAGACCACCGTAGTGGCCTCCAGCTACTGCTCCATGTGCTTCTGTCAATATCTACGCTTGCTCGTGTGGCAAGACACACCGTCGTAATATCTCGTCGACACCCATCTTGTATAACTCTCCTGTGATGAGCTGGAAGTCGGCAGCTTTAACCACCAACTGCTTCTTCTGACTAGTGGTGAGCTCTTCTGGTGTGATACCTATTTCCAGAAATTGGATGATTTCTTTGAAATAGCTATCAGCTACTTCAACCCTAAATAGCTGTGCATCTGGCAACCTGTCTTCAATGTTAGTTGGCTCCTCTCCTATTTCAATCCGCAAGAGATGATCAGGGCCAGAATTCAACCATCCTGGTTTCACAATTACTTCAAAACCGAAGATCTGAAAGAGAAGTAACCAGCGACATATCTTCCCCCCAACACAGGATTATTGACCAGGTACTTCAAGGCAGAATGGTCTATGAACATCTTAAAATGTTTTCCCAAAAAGTAGTGTCGAAACTTCTGTAGCGCAAAGACCATCGCCAATCCTTCCCACTCAATAGTGGTGTAGTTCCTTTCTGCAGATGATAGCTTTCGACTGGCGAAAGCAATATGGTGATCAACATCCCCCTTTCCTAGTTGCGCTAGCACCACACCGAGTGCAATTGACTATGCATCAACATGGACATGGAATTCTTTACTCCAGTCTGGGAATACTAGTATCGGTGTCGAAGCCATCTTAGCCTTGAGCTGCTCAAAACTATCTTGACATTTAGGGCTACATTGAAAGACATCTTTCTTCAATAACTTCTCCATAGGGGCAGTGATTGCTGCATATCCCCTGATGAACATACGATATACTCGGTATGCCCCAATGTCTCCCTCAGCTATTTCACAATGGTCGGTGGTGTCAAACTCAAAATGAGCGCAATCTTTGTTGGATTGACTAACAACCCCTGCTTGCACACAATGTGACCCAGCAATATCCCAAACGGGGCACAAAAAATGCACTTCTTCAAATTCAGTGATATCTGGTGTTGTTGACAGCATTCCAGCATCAACCGCAGATTGGCCAGATGATCGTGGATTAAACCATAGACTATCCAATCATACATGTGTACCTATAAGAACTTCTGGATGAAATCCTTGAATGAAGCAAGAACAAACCGCGAAAATATTGCAGGTGCATTCTTCAACCCAAATGACATTATAGTATACTGAAAATATGCCCATTTTGTCACAAAATTCATCTTGTGGCGGTCTTCCTTGGCAATACGGATCTGATGATAGTCTGAGAACCCATCCGTGAATGAATACATCTCCTCGCCACCTACCGCCTCAAGCACTTCATCAGTAAATGAGGTCGGAAAGGGGTCATGTAAGCAGGCATCATTCAACTTCTATAGATCAACACAGATGCAGACCTTGCCACTCTTCTTGTCCTGCACTACCATAGGACTGATCCATTCTGACTCTTCGACCAGTTCAATGATACCAGCATCCAACATGCGATCAAGTTTTCCTTGACCTTCTCCTTATGTCATGGATTGAGCCGATAAGGTCACTTGCTGATTGGTTTCGCATCTGGTTTCAAGGGAATCTTCATCTGTCCTAGATCACCCAAAATACCTTTCATTTCAGAGAACTTCGTAGGAAAAAGGTATTGAAACTCATGTAACAACTCAGTGACCTTTCCCATCATCTCATCATCCCAATAATCTCCAACATTCACGAACTTGGGAGTGGCCTCCGTCCCAATATTGATCTTGCGAAGCTTCAAGGGATGACTGAACGGATCACTTGGTGCACCAGGTGGTAGCACATCGCAACTTCCTTCAGACTCTGGAATGTTGACATTACGCGGATAATCACCATATTTGGGCCCACGAGTGATATTGTAACATTCCATAATGGATAGCATCTGGCTGTGTGTATGAGGATCTGCTGGGTACGCCACAGGAACAACCTTTAGAACCACATCGCGAATGATCTGTAGAGTGTTATGGACATCTGAGTTGGGATCAACAAAACTGAATGTATGAGTAAAACAGATGGTCAACTCCAACCAAGTAGTGATTTCTCCCCATAATTCAGCTGCCGTATACCATGACCGTGGAATTTCATCCATAGTATGGATAAATGCATGGACCTACTCATCTCTTGGTCGTGATGCCCATAATGTTTGACACTCCATCAAATGGCCTCCAAGATCGTTTCGACCATCGTATTTTCCTACGTGGTAGACCTCGGTATCGCCGAAGTGTACCATCATCAATCTCTTGCATTTCGACCATCCATCAATTGATACCTTGTGTGTCACCCACCAGCGCGCTGGAGCAGCCTTCAGTGCTTCGTCCAATGCCAGCAATCATTGTGGTTCTGAAACTCTTTCCTTGAACTCCATTAGAAAGGCAGACAATCCAGGAAGTCCTTCATAGATTGGTAGTGTGACCGTTTCAGTAGCGACACGTCATAGTGACTGCATGATCAATCCAAACTTATAGAGTGACACCTCATGAAAGCGGTTCTTCCAATGTTCTAGCATGCCATCAAAGTTAGAAGATGCAGAGCTGTCACTTCGCCATCCAAGCTCACCATTGTCAGTCGGATGGATGTAATCTTCTGAAATATTGAATGCATGGTCCCATCCGCTGGGATCTTCGTCTTTCACTAGTTCAAGGTATCTGCGGCCTTCAGCCGAATCCAACGGTGCAATAACTCTGAGATCATGATTTTCAAAAGTCATCATCCATTGCTTGAAGTTGCTTACCGTGCCACTGTCATTAGCCCATCCGATCCCCAACAACGTGAGATAAGAACTTCCTCCTTCAACAACCTTGATGACATCGAAGTCAGCATAGGTCTTCATGCCCTCAATTTCCACCACCAACCAGGGGACTCTCCCAATCGGCATTAATTTAGCGTGATTAGCTAACCGGAGCTGTACAGGAGACCAACTCAATGGGGGGCTCCCCATTTTCTGCCATGCCTGCTTGGTTAAGATGTTGACATCCAAACCAAGATCCAAAATAACTAAGTTGACATCGTAATCTCCAATTTGAATATTCATCTGCATCTCCTTACCAGTCTTCCTCCGTTGTAAGGAATTCACAGCGGATTCCTGGCGTCCCCTTGGCAATCACTGCAACAACCCCTCAATCTTGGCAAGCGCAGCAGAATCCCTCAACAACAAACAGCTTTCTAGGAATTTCTGCAAAGTTCCAGACTGTGCCAATGGACCAGCGTTGGATGTGTCATCGAAGATAGGGGGCATGTCACAGACAATAGCCTTGCCTTCATCCAACGCCCGTCGTGCCTGGTGGAATGTATCGCGCTCTAAATTAATGTCAAATGACACCTTCTTCTGCCCAGCCAACCGGATCAACGGATGTGAGGTGTCATCTCCTGTTTCTGCACCTCCCTAAGTGATCACTGCAACTGCTGCACCATGTGGCCTGGACTCTACTGATATTGTTGAAACATTCACACCCTAATTCTGGTTTAGCAGTGGATTCCCTAGCTGGTTCATATTTGGATTAGCATTCTAAATTGGTCACTGGTTCTGGTTCTGGACTGGTTGCTGCACTGCATTTTGTACTGGCTGTTGTGCCGGGTTCTAATTCTGCAACTGTGGGACATTCCCTGCCTGCCATCATGCAATCAGCTGTGGGAAGTTCTCCACTGTATGGTCTGTAACAAAGCAAAATGTACACTACGTCTGTAGCATTGGGAAATCACACTAGTAATGTCCCCATATCGCACAGTGATAGAACTGCACCGGTCCGTGACTTCCTTGTCCTCCTTCGCGACCAAATCCTCCACCACATCCACCTCGGAATCCTCCACGGAATCCACTCTGCTGTTGGTATTGTTGTTGATTATACTGTTGCTGCATCGGAGCTGGTTGCATGTCTTTCCCTTACTATGCATACTGCAGTTGTTGAACATACTATCGTTGTTGTGGAACCATTTTCATCGGAGCATATTGCACAAACTGCTGCTGCAGTAAAAACTGCACCTGCGGTTGAGGTAGTGGCTGGGCTAACTACGGCTACAGTGGCGGTTGTTGTACGGCATGCTGGTCATCCTTTACATAGAACGCATCGTACGTCCTCTCATGAAGCAACCCATATGCTCGGCAATCTTTGTCATCATGTCCCACTGATTGACAGAAAGTGCAATACAGATTCATCGACTTGGTGACCATCTTTTGCATATATGGACATTCTTCATAACGATGCCCAAATACTTGGCAAACGTGACAATATGGCATGCCAACACCATTTAAAGGGTTTGGTGCTCCTGAAACCAAATAGTTGCGGAAGTCAGGGCAATTGTCCTTCGTATGCCCTTCCCCTCGACATCGTGTGCACCATACCTCTTCACGTTGCTCCTTGCCCTTCTTCATATCTTGTAGCTGTATGGTCAAGTTGGCCAACTGTGTCTGTATCTGCGACATCCCAGCTGCATTTTCTCCAATTGGCGACGCCTCCAACCGTATTGCAATCTCCAGAGCTTTACTGGGCGTCGAGATGTTTTGTTGCATCAAAGCTAGCTGAATGTGTGGTAGCAGTGCCGCGATAAACCATTCTTTATGTTGGACAGTGCTGATGTCGAAACTAACCCTTGCCATCAACATCTTGAACCGCTAATCAAAATCCCACACCTTCTCATTGGGATGCTTCTTAATTTCTTTCAATTATGTGATATATTGTGCTTCAAACTTGGGATTTTTGAATTCTGCAATCAACCCATCCATGATCTCATCTATTATTTTTGCCGGTGTTCCTGTAGGGAATAAAACAAATTTCATAAACCAATCTAAGGTGCGACCTCGCAGAGTCGTCGCCAACTGTCCTTTCTTGGCATCATCATTAGTGATATGTTTTATGGTCCAGACCACTTCACACAAAAACCAATACTGCTCTGGGTTATCTGTCCCACTCCCATGGAACAACGGTAACTTATCATCATCGCCCTCCATCTTGGGCTTCCTTTCTGTAGGTAATGAACTACTAGCAATCACGTTTTGTTGACCCGGTGGGGTCGAAGTGGTGTTTCTCACTGGTTGATAGATAGTGAGCAGAGCAATGGGTACGTTGCTGCTGGGGTTAGGTCCTACCTCTATCCTGGGCATAGCCTGTGCGTCCTTGTCCGGGTTGTGAGGTTGCTTCATACCATGTGGTCTTCCTTCGCGAACTTGCGGTTTGATCGTAGCAGGACCTTCTCCTATCCTTTGCCCCTTTTCTTGTCGAAACCTCGCTCCTCCTCTTGTAAGAACACTTTCTTCCTCGGCTTCACTCACAGTCTCGTTCTGACCCGCACCCATCTACCCCTGATCATTCCATGCACCGTCCCCCTAATATTGCGATACCCATGGCCTCTACCCACCAGGTTCCTTACTGATCTATATGCATCTTCAATATACCCTTTTCACAAATAAGCATCTTAATGGACAGTTGGAGCGACAACAAAAAACCTTCCTCGGGGTTCATGGAAGAAGTATCTTTCGGCTTCACTATAAGATTTATGTGTATCAACCATGAATTCAGTGATATACCCATATAAGATGCTATCAAGCCACACTTCGACGGCTCGTGATGCCTTATTGTGAACCTCCTACAGTTCTTGGATCAACTCTGGGGTCCAGGTCGTTGGCTCACCACCTTGGAAGTTCTTCTTTTGAAAGGTAAACTTCGCCAACCACTCGAACAATAGGACCAAGAATTCACAGAAGAACCATTCATGCAAACGGTTGTGAATATATCTATCTACCTACTGATCTACTGTCAGTCGAGTGTTTCATCTTTCTTCTTCAGCGAATTCCTATAGGCTCCGATCAAACCATTCCTGGACCTCGGGTTTCGTCGGGTGCCACAACATATCCTCCTTTCACTTCGCACACGGTCCCAGAAATGGAACCATTTGTTGAATCAAACTCAGTCGACAGGGGTTCCCATCACTGTCGACACCAACCCACCGTGATCTCCCTGAGCATCGACCCAGACATGTTTTACCCTGTCCAGCAACACCTACAGAGCAGATGAGGTCTCACCCGAGGTGACTATGGGAGAGTGGAGGGAACCATGTTTCCACCGAATGAAGGAGGATGATTGTGGCACTACTTACTTAACTTAATTATCGCAACATTCAAAACAGATCTATGCATTCAAGATTAACATCATTCGTATCCATAGCATTATTCAACAAAAACATTCATCGTGACAAGTATAACATTAAAGTGTTAACTGCAGTAAGAAATCATCACAACATGCATTAACATAAAAGGTACATAGGGAATTTCACCAAACGGTTCCGTCATGTCATATTACTTCAGAAAAACCCTGATACAACATCTCCGCAAAACCAAATCTCAGCAATATCACTTGATCTCACATACAGACTCAAGGATGCGCATAAACAACATCCAAAGATCGTGCTCAGCTCAGCTCCCTAAAGTTATCCAACGCATATCACTCTTTGATTATAAATAGGCTTCCTCCTTTACAATGCTTGTCCACTTACTAACAACTTTCTCACTGACTCTTGGACAAATGACCCAAAATCTAACTGATGCGGTCCAAATGACCCAAAAACCTGCCTACTGTGGTATAATTAACTCAAAATTACATCTCATTGTTGGTTGGATTAATTGTCTAATTAATTAAACAGCTGAAACTCCCAAACATAAATTATCAACCCAAGGAAGTCTTGTATTTCAAAGCTATCATGCAAGATCTATGCAAGCACAATTTCTACCTGACACTATTTATCTATTGGTATGAAATCGAACTATTTGTAAACTAGATCACACCTTCTTGAAAATAAATCAAACTCAAAACCTATTCATAAATCCACAGTGTAAATCTAATCACACTTCAAACAAAATCAATTCTTATGAAGCAAAATCTAATTGCATGAATCTAAAAGAAATGCTATGTTGGCCAACGATCTATGAAAAGAAATTAACATGAAAACAACTATGACAAATCTAATGAATGAAAGAATACAACTATCATAAATCCAAAGAAATGAGAGCATGAACTAAATAGTAAGCAAATCTACATAATAACACACTGCAATCAACACTACCAACATCTGCTCAAGGAAGAGGGCCCTTCCTCCACTGAGCAGAGCTAGAACTCCACAATGAAAGTCTAGATTATGAAATTTCCAGCATGTATTATTAGAATGAAATTGTACATCAGAGTTCTGGATCAAATCCTACAGCATAACATTGCTTTCTCTCTTCCTCCTCAAATACATCAGAATGATTACATATTTATACATAAAATGATCTCAGGAGAATGAGAAACCGAACCCCAACTTGTGATCTGTAATAGCTGGAACATGGCTGTAACTGCTAATAACTTTGAACTGGTCGCAACAGTAAATCTAAGAATTACATGTTAAGAGAACCAGCTATATAGCTCAAACCGTAGCTTTGTTTGGCGATTTCCTAGTGGGTCAGGTAAATGAGGTCGTTGCGCACAAAACCCATGTCCCGTATTTTCGAGATTCGTTTCCAGCTGCTCGCAAATCGAGACGCGAATCACTGTGTTCTTATCTGACACGCACTTTTGGTTGAGGTCGTTTGATCATGAGTTGGAGGCTGCCATGTTGGACTTGGGCACGAATTGAAATCACAAATCCACATAATTAATCATAAGCTGAAACCATGTTGTGAAATATCCATGTGGACGTGTGCTAGCATGCCAACTTTGGAGGCTTCAACCATGGCTGCTACAGCTGCTAATATGAACAATCACTCCATAAACCATCATTAGTAAAATTATGCATAAGAGTCTTCAATTCATCAAAAATAAAGGAAAATAATCATGATTAACCATTAAAGCATCAATAAGATTAATATGGCATTTCTCGAGCAGTTACAACAAATGGATGGAAAATGGAATGATAAATGGGTGATAGTAGGAAGAAGATGAATGAAATAAGTAATGAAAATAGGGACAAATCCGTGACCCAACATCTCCCCCAAACTGAACTTGTTGCATGTCCTCATGCAACCCAAAACTTGTGTAGCATCCAAACTAGAAGACTCATTCAACTGTTGCTTTCATTTTACCATGCATAGTGACCATAGGTAGAAGAGTTGCAGCCGAAAAATTGGCAATTTTAATCAGTGGAGTAACAGCTGCTGAAAATGGGAAAATCTGGCGGAGCAACAACTGTAGATAGGACAAATATGGCGGAGTCACAGTTGTGAGAATTGGCGGGAATGGCCAAAAGTGGCGGAGTCACAGTTGTGCGAAAAAGACGGAATGGGCGAAAAATAGCGGAGTCATGGCTGTAAAAATTGGCGGAAATGGCCAAAAAGTGGCGGAGTCACAGCTGTGTGAAATAGGCGAAATGTGTGAAAAATAGTGGAGTCACAGTTGTGGAAATTGGCAGAAATGGCCAAAAGTGGTGGAGTCACAGCTATGCGAAAAAGGCGAAAATGGTCAAAAGTGGAGGAGTCACAACTGCAAAATTTGGCGGAAAGTTTAGTGAAGAATTTAGCAGAGTCCCATCCATTTAGCGAAGAATTTGGTGGAGTCACAGCTACCGAAATAGAGAAATGGACAAAATTGGCGGAGTCACAGCTGATGTTCCAGCAAACTTCTTGAACTAATATCTCCCAAAATACAAACTGGGTTTTGCTGAAATTTTTCAAGCAAGTTTCTACAAGTCCAATGCATCTCCACACCAAAAATCAGAGATACCCACATCACGGATTTCGAGAAAAATGCAAATTGGCTGTAGGTGATGATGGTCATTTTTCCGCAATTCGTGAAGTATTTTTACCTGAAAATTGGTGAGTATCTTCCTCTTAACATAATGCTTCTACTCCCCAAAGCTCAAATTCATCTGATGCACGAATATTGAGATATAGGAAAAATGGCTGTAGGTGATGATGGCCATTTTCTCGAAAACCGTGCACTAGATTGCACTGAAACTTACCAGGTTTGTTCATCTTGATATTATGCACTTCCTGTCCAAATTTTATGAAAATCCACTGCATGGTTTGGAAGATATGCTCAATTCAAATTCTACATTTTATATAAAGGACAATATGCATGAGAAAGTGAATAAATTATCACAAAAGATTTCCTGCCCTCTGAAAATATGATTACATTTGAGATCAAATGAAGTGTACAACAACCTCTATCTCCCCCAAACTCATTCCATAGCATGTCCTCATGTTGCACTATGAAATTGAACTTAAACAGGATCTCAAAAGAAATGCACAAGAAGTCAATCATCGTTGAGTGCTTTTTAAATCTGCATATCACTGCTTGGAATCATGGGTGGCAGTAATTTTTGGACTAATGAAAGATCTCGTTTTATTCCAACTGATTTCCCAAGTCTCATGAACTTTGTCCATCAAATTTTCATACTACTGGAAAAGATAAACATTATCATGCATTCTTGCAGATCTTATGAGCACAAAGACTGTAATAACATATCCCAACAATCATGAAGAAAACATCCTGACAGCAGCAACAGTTGTCCCTTGAATACTCCATTATAGATATCAAATGCTATGTCATGGATTGCACCTTGAATAAATATTTCAAAACCCTATTTTGGTGGATGTTAAGTGCAAAAACAGTCAAGATAAATGAAGCAGTAAGCAACAATGATGATCCATGCAATAATGAACTAGAAATTTAATTAATATATGACTATACCATTGTTGGTGCACAAAAATCCTTCTCCCCCATATAGTACATTGAATGTTCAGTAACGAATATATCATAGAGTGCACAATAATCCTTCTCCCCCAAACTGAATGCAAAGCATGTCCTCATGCATCATTTCATGATAATAGAGTTGGAGCATAATGTATGATTCAATTTGCAACCAAAGAAGATTTGTAGTGCCACATGCATAAAAATTCCCAAATCTGGAAACAACAACCTTCAAGAAAAATGCCATGTTCTGGTGTATGTTTGAGCGAAAAGGAAACCATGAGCTCCATGATGATCCATATGTGGGGCTTAGAGTAATTTCAGCTTAATATTTGTTCACAATAGCTTCAAAGATATGTGCCAGTGAACCATGCAAACAAATCAAAGAAATTATACCTACATTTCCACCTTGTTTGTATGTGAGTAGGTTCTTATGTAAGACTGGCTTCTACAGGCTTCTACAACAACTTGTTCTACTGTAGGTTCTTGTGGCCAGCCTATCATATTCTCCAATAATTTTCTTAGCACGTGTATCAGTTGCTTTATTTCTTCTCATTGTTGGTTTTTATGTGGCAGCAGAGCATCTTTTCTTACCAACTTCCTTCTTCCATTAATTTGTAGGCTCATGCATGTGTAGAGTGGAATGATTCTTGGGTTGTTCTTTCTTGTGGATCAACAACAACATATCTTTTCTACCCGCTGTTGGTTCTTGTGTGGCAGCAGCAAGGCATCTTTTCATACTTGGATGTTGGGAAGGACTTAGATGATGCGAAGGACTTGACTTGGATGTGCATGAAGTGGAATGGAGAGGGTTTCAAAATTGAATGGGAAAGAATAGGGAATGGATGTACAAAAGATGGTATGATTATGGCAGGTAATGAAGAATGTATAGAAATTGGAAATATAAATGAAGAATGCATAGTGGTTTTCATGACATTTTCGTAAATCTTTAATAAATAAAAAACTCATGCTATTTTACCTCAAGTGTTACCTCAATGGAATCTTTGATTGGCCTGGATGGAATGATGCTAGAGAAATGTAGGTCGATCTGATGCTAAGAGATGTGGTTGAGAGTTGAAACAAGTGAGGAATGAATCTAATCTTTTTTATGAATGAGGAAATGTAATGGCTGCATGCAAGGATAGGACCCCTGCTCCTCTTTATTCATGAAATTAACTGCTGAAATAAACTAAACCAAAATTAAGGAAAATTTGAACTCCAATCCTGTTGTAAATGCTACAAGGCTACTGCAAAATGTTAGAAGTCTTCATCTTCATCCCACCTAATGGTACAAACCTATCCACATGAATAAATTTTGTTGAAGTCGAATGTGAAAAAGTCTCATTGGATTACCAACCACTGATGACTGTTGTTAACCAATGCGAGGCTTTCCACCAATAATGATATTGGGAGCCAAGGTACCTTTGATGCATCCTTTCAGATGTGAATAAATGTGTTGTTGTCGAACCCCCTGCAGGATCTAACAGTCAGGAGGCATTGGTGTATCCTCACCACTGTTAACGAGAAAGTTTGTCATTGAGGCATACAAACTTCATGGCATCAATAAATCTCTTATCTTGAACTCAGAAAATGTGTTGATGTAGATGAGTCAAGATTGTTGGAAGGAAGGCCTTAAGGAATCCCCCATCAATCCAACATGAGCATAGGACAAATTATTTGAAGAACTAGATATGAAAGATTTTCTCCAACAAGTAGGCTTTATTGGTAAAATGAAAAGGATAGGAGGTAACTTAGCGTGTAAGAGAGCTGAGAGACATTATTCGTGGGTTAGGTGTGAGTGGAGTGGATAGTATGGGAGTGATGAAATGGAGCAGAAATTCGTGGAAGTGATGGAATGGTGGAGGAAAGAAGGAAATGTATGGGCGGTCATAGTGTTGGTGAATGAGGATGATGGGAAAAAGGTCTTTTTGGGAGGCTTCCTTAGTAGCAATTCATGTAGTAATGGAACTTGACTTATAGAACATTGGTCTTCATATGATTTGCACATCAATCTCTCCATTTTTTTTTTTATGTGCTCAATCCATTTGCAAATTGATAAAAAGTCTTCAAGAATCACTCCTGCATGCATTGACCTTCTTCTTCCGAGGACCTGCAAAAACATAGCACTTGCCTGCAATAAAACATGAGAAGATGGAAGAAGAGAGATGATTGGTCTCTCTTAACCCAAATATTATGAAAAATACAACAAGCAATTACTTATGAAACAAATCCAAAGAAAAATGAACAAAGCAAAACACATTTTATACCTGCGGGAGAGCGATGGCCATCTAGACTCGCCAACAGTATTCTGATCATAACTTCTTCGTTCCTGGTCCAATTTGAGTGATTCAAAATGAAAATGAAAGTGAATTTATAGGTCTATGTCCCTTAGAAATAGGTTTTTAAAATTCTATGTAATGATATCTGAAATTGCTCAGTAACAGCCTGCATGACAAGGTGTTTTTCGAATTCTGGACTAGACCAATAGTCACGGTTTTAGGCATAACTTTTTCGTTTGATAACGGATTGGTGTGATTCTAATTGGAGGTGAACGTGGATTCATATATGTACCCCCAATAGAAATAGGTTTTTAATATAATAAGAATTGATTGGTCAAATATTCCAATGAACAACTGAGAAAGCAGAGTTTTATGAGTGCAGATTTATGACAGTCAGTTAGTATTTTGGTCATAAAATTTGCATACGATATCGGAATTGAGTGATTCAAATTGTGTTATAAACTAGATTCATAGGGGAATATAAAAAAGAAACAGTTTTGCAAGATATATCCAATAAGGCATCCAAAAAGGGACTATCCCAGCTCTGTTCCTCAGCTACCTGCTAGACACCCTATTAGTATTTTGACCATAAATGTTTCGTTTGGTGCCCAATCTCAAAAATTCAAATTGGTTTTGAAACTAGATTCAAAGGGATACTTAGGATTTAAATAGGTTTTAAAAATAATCCCATTTGATATCCCAAAAATGGACTGTCCCGACTGTGTTTCAGTAAAAATTTCAAGTCAAAATGCCACAAAAATCCAATAAATGAAATTTGACTCCCAAAAAGTGACCGGAATAGGTATGAATGTTTTTAATGATGTGAATTTAAATAGAACACACACACATACCAAAAATTTCAAGCATTGAGCACCTAGATTGACTTATATAGTGTGTTAAAGCTGCAGCTGCAACTCTTAAAAAATGATATAATGTTGAAATAAAGTCTATGTATTTTTATGTTTGTGTTATATAGAAATAAAAACTAAACACATACCATGATGATCGCATAAGTTTCAAGATTGAAGGGTTCCATAATTGTTTGGCTCATTTTCCCATGGAGTCTTCATTCACCAATGCTTCCTTCCTCTTACCCACTTCCTGAAAAAGAGAGATTGGTAATATGGGTGGCTCTTACTGCACCATGTTTCCAAGAGTTCTTATTCAAAACAAAATGATATTATCTATGCATCCTAGATCTAAGTAAAAAAAACTCGAATTTTATTCATTTACAATGTCCTACACTACTTGGAAATAACAAAGTCTTCTCAAGTGTAGGAGAAATTCCAATGGAGCCACTTTCGAAGAAATGACTCAAGTATTCTCATACTCCCAACAGAAAAATATAACTTTATGAATGCTAGGATATGAGAGGTCAACTTCCCTTGAAATGATGGTGCCAAGAATTGGTGAAGCAAGGAATGATATTGCAGATTGATAACAGATTGAAACCAAGCTTCAATATAGTCTTTGTTCCCTTGATTTCTCATGGCTGTTACACCATGAATCTCCTTAGTAAACTGATCTTCCTGATTGCATAAGAGATTCGAATCTAATGATGTGAAGGATGCTTTTGGATCCAATGTCCGTTCATCAGATTTGTTGATCTTGTTAACTTCTTGATGATCATAAGAAATTTCACTTCCAAGTCTTGGATTTAAAACATGTTCAGGCCTCGTATGAATTTGCTGCAATAGTGCAGAGTCTTTTTGCAGCAGTGTAGATGAGGTGGAACATGAGGGAAATGTAGGAAAATTTTGCGGTTCAACACTGTAAGCATACTGTACTGCTTTATTATGGTTAGGGTGGAAGGTGGATTGGACAGGAAATTGTGTTGGATGCCAAGGAGTTTGATGGGAAGATAAATGTGGCTGATGTAGATGATTGGTTTGTGAGGATGATCTTGAAGGACCAAGTTGTGTTGCCGCATGAGGGAGAGTGGCCATGTGATCATAAGATAGGCCATTCCAACCTTGTGGATAAGTTAGGTAAGAGTTAAATTGAGGCTGCAACAGCTACCATGGTGGAAGAGTATTCAATGATTGGGTATGAGAGTAAGCAAATAGAGGGATAGAGTTTTGAACCATACATGTAGGCCACGGTTGACATGACTGTTGCAACGAGTTGGCTGCAACTCCCAGATCTCTTTGATATGTTTCTTTCATCCTTGGTAAGGAGGGACAACAATCTGTGGAATGATTCAAGTCACATATGCCACAAATTGTGAGACTATCCAAGGACAATCTATTGCAAGATGTTTCTTTTGGAACTGAGGGCAAACTATTTCTTCAAATTCCTCATGCTTTTCCTTAACCTACAAAACACCCAATTGTGAATTTAGTGAACCATTGATATCAGCATTAGAATTTTCAAATAAATTATTGATTTCAGCTCTCATAACTCTTGTTCTTGCAACAGATTTCAAAGATTGAAAATAAGGATTACGAGAATTCTTACCAGTCTTGAAGTTTCCTCTTGAATACCTTCTACATAACTCACAAATATCATCATATGCTAACTGAAATACATCACCTATTCCATCATATTTAATATTTCTAAAGATTCATCTTGGATTCCTTTAAGTAGGAGTGTTTTTAAGGTCTCTTTCCCCAGTTACCTTTGTTTTGATCATTGAAGGTTGTATTGAAAGCGTTCAACCTATTCCTCCAAATTCTCTTCTTCCGCTTGTGTCATTCCGAAGATATCTTCATTGACCCTGTAATAATCTTGGTACCTTTTCAAAAATACATGTTTCATGTCTTCCCAAGTTTGTATACAATTCCCACCGAGGCTCATGAACCATCAGAGGGTTGTTCCTTTTAGAGTAAGGGGAAACAAATTCAACTTTTGATCATTAGAACAATAACCATATCCTCTACAAAGTACTTCAAGTTGAAACAAAAATACATCATGGTCTTCATTTTCCAAACCGTGAAATTTTGGTAGAGAATGTGGGGGAATGCTTTTCGTTGGTGCCACTCCTCCTGAATCTCTGATGGGAAATTCGAAGGTAACAACTTCTACATATTTCTTACCTTTCATCTCTTCATTAGATTATTCGTGTGCTATATAGAGGCTCCTCCTTCGAATGTTCCTGTCAACTTGTTAGTATAATGGGTGGTGCTTACAACACCACTAAGGGGAATGATAAGATCTACGATCAAAAAATTAAAAATGAAATAAAACTAAATGCAAAGAAAGAAAAAGAAAAAAAAACACACTCAAAGCAAATTCAATAAATTGAAAAACAACCACGCATCCTACATGCTCTACTTTGACAATGCATCTACAAAACAATGTCAGATGTACTTTTGCACTATTGATAATTTCCTCGGCAACGGCGCCAAAATGTTGGTTGGATTAATTGTCTAATTAATTAAACAATTGAAACTCCCAAACATAAATTATGAACCTGAGGAAGTCTTTTATTTCAAAGCTATCGTGCAAGATCTATGCAAGCACAATTTCTACCTGACACTGTTTATCTATTGGTATGAAATCGAACTATTTGTAAACTAGATCACACCTTCTTGAAAATAAATCAAACTCAAAACCTATTCATAAATCCACAGTGTAAATCTAATCACACTTCAAACAAAATCAATTCTTATAAAGCAAAATCTAATTGCATGAATCTAAAAGAAATGCTATGTTGGCCAACGATCTATGAAAATAAATTAACACGAAAACAACTATGATAAATCCAATGAATGAAAGCATACAACTATCATAAATCCAATGAAATGAGAGCATGAACTAAATAGTAAGCAAATCTACATAATAACACACTACAATCAACACTACCAGCATCTGCTTAGGGAAGAGGGCCCTTCCTCGACTGAGCAGAGCTGGAACTCCACAATGAAAGTCTAGATTCTGAAACTGCCAGCATGTATTATCAGAATGAAATTGTTACATCAGAGTTCTGGATCAAATCCTACAGCATAACATTGCTTTCTCTATTCCTCCTCAAATACATTAGAATGATTACATATTTATACATAAAATGATCTCAGGAGAATGAGAAACCGAACCCCAACTTGTGATCTGTAATAGTTGGAACATGGTCATAACTGCTAATAACTTTGAAACCGGCTGCAACAGTAAATCTGAGAATTACATGTTAAGAGAACCAGTTGTATAGCTCAAACCGTAGCTTTGTTTGGCAATGTCCTCATAGATCAGGTAAATGAGGTCGTTGTGCACAAAACCCATGTTCCGGAGTTTTGAGATTCATCGCTAGCTGGCCGAAAATTGAGACGCGAATCACTATGTTCTTATCTGACACGCGGTTTTGGTTGAGGTCGTTTGATCATGAGCTGGAGGCTGCCATGTTGGATTTGGGCACGAATTGAAATCACAAATCCACATAATTATCATAAGCTGAAACCATGTTGTGAAATATCCATGCGGACGTGTGCTAGCATGCCAACTTTGGAGGCTTGAACCATGGATGCTACAGCTGCTAATATGAACAATCACTCCATAAACCATCATCAGTAAAATTATGCATAAGAGTCTTCATTTCATCAAAAATAAAGGAAAATAATCATGATTAACCATTAAAGCATCAATAAGATTAATATGGCATTTCTCGAGCAGTTACGGCAAATGGATGGAAAATGGAATGATAAATGGGTGATAATAGGAAGAAGATGAATGAAATAAGTAATGAAAATAGGGACAAATCCATGACCCAACACTCATATGGTCCAATGACCCAAAAACCCACATTCTGCAGTACAATCAACTCAAAAATACATAAAATAATCTATCCTTCTGCCTTCCGTGACCTCTTCTGATGTGTCGTAGCATTGGTGATGCTGTGATTCTTCCTTACCAAACCACCTACCAATAGTGTCCAAGACCTGAAGGACAAAAATATTATAAAAGATCATGTTTATATGGGACGTGTTCCAGTTGCAGTAGATTTGCATTATTGAGCCCCTGCATCCACGTAACCGTGGAGCACGAATTTGGGAATATGTTAGTAGAAATGCACAGCTTCTAGTACATAACATATCAAGTAGATAGTTCAGAGGAAAGCAAAAAAATTGCATTGGTGAAGTCACAGGTAATCTAAGTTTCCATACTTTCATACTGTACATGTTGAATTTGTACATATATATTCAGATTGAAAATGTCACGTTGTATTAGTGCCCTTGGTTTGTGGCACCAGGTACAAATTTGCAAATTCATGAAGGAATTCTACCAAATGACCTAGTATTATGTACAGCACGTCCATTTAGCACGATGGCAGGATGAACAGTACAGACAGTGCAGGGACACCTTTCCCAAGGGCACAATATTGTCGGTTGTGGACTTTGCGGAAAACTACACCCTACAGCCACAGAATGAGATTCAAAGTCAATACTACCATTCAGACCAAGTTAGCATAATGGTCGATATCACGTATAGGCACGTGCCAGAGAGTAGCAACGACATGAGGATAATATTGAAAGAGACCAACTTCTACATGAGTGACGACAAGTGCCACGACCTGCATTATGTGCAGCATTGCTTCAAAATTTTCTATGATCAACTGAAGGAGAGAGGTATACAGATGGATCAGCATTGGATATGGTCAGATGGTTGTGCAGGCCAGTTCAAAAATGCACGTGTTTTCCAGTGGTTGAATATTTTGCACAAGACTTTTGATGTGCTGCATGTATGGAACTATTTTGAGACCAATCATGGAAAGGGAGAGCACGACGGGGATGGAGCATGTCTTAAATATGCCCTACGAAGGGAGGAGATGAGGTGCATGGGAGGCCCTCATATTTAGAATGTTGAATCCACAATTTGATGGTGCAAAGAAAAAATGTCAGATCGAACCATGGAGTAACACATACCAACAGGTAGAGGGCATGTTGTTAGAAATTTCTGGAATGTAGTCGATATAGATCGATCACATTCTTATAGTTGTAGTACTATGCAAGGCACTCATGGATTTCATTCGGTTTGAAGCTCAAACAACCCCTTATTTGAAATATGGACACGAAAACTTGCTTGCTTTTGTGGGTCTTGCAGCAGTTGTGAGTGGGATGAGTGTGAATCAATGGATTGGGTTGATGAATGGGATCATGTATCACTTGCAGTGGACCCACATGCAGTTGTTGAAACAATCCAATTAGAGGAACGTTGGTCCTCTATTTCGAATGAATATGATCATATATCTAATCTTGTACAACTAGGTAAACATTTCTGCATGCATATCCCGGTTACCTCCTTGTTTTTGTAATTATCCAAGTTATCAAACCACTACTTGTTGGAATATGACCTTAAAATGCATTTTTGCAGGACACATTTATGCAGTTGTCACCCCGACAGACAGTGCAATTGGGACGAATTATTGGTTGGGACGATGCATCCAGGGGAAGCAAACCCTCCTCGCACCATTAACGCATAGTGAAGGAATTACCTTTCCGACTGGCTCGATGGTTGTTCAGTGAGAATATCTTATAGTAGATGGAAAGGGACCAAAGAGGAATGGCTACACATACACGAATTATAGACCAAGGTCGTGGGTGTATCACCTTATGCACTTGATCGTTGGTACAAACATCCAACTACAGACAATGTCAATGAAGTCATCAAACAAGGTATGCTACTTACTACCTCATGCAGAGCATGAGAGGTTGTTTGAGACAATAAAAAACCAAGAGGATCCAGAAGGCCTAATTGACTAAGGTACATAGTATAGCCATGTGATGGTTTATTCATGCATGATTAATGTTATTCATGTTAGATAGTTTATTTGATATCGTTATCTTATATCGTTTATTTGATGTTTGAATTATGATTAAATTATGATTTATAGCCATGTGACTATTTATCATACATGATTAACCCTAAAAGCACTAATATAACCCTACAAACATAATCTAGCCCTAGAAATCCTAGAAATCTAAACTAACCCTAGAAACACTAATCTAACCCTCAGAAACTAATCTAGAATCCTAGAAACCTAATCTATCCCTATTGACCTAATCTAGCCCTAGAATCCATGAACCACCACACGTACCCTCAATGCTTGAGTTTTTGGAGGTCGACCTCCCACCCCACATGTGCTCTTCAAATTTTTTTGTTCCCTTGGTTTTGATGCCCACCCAAACTTCATCATCATCATCATCATCAACATCATCATCATCTTCATCATCATCATCATCAACATCATCATCATCATCATCATCTTCATCATCATCATCATCTTCTTCGTCATCATCATCATCATTGTCATCACCCTCACCATCATCATCAACATCTTCATCATCATCACTATCTTCATCATCATTGTCATCTCTAGGTTCCTCATCAACATCTCCATCATCATCATCCTCATCACAATCGCCATCATCATCAATGTCTTCATCATCATCACCATCATCATCATCATCATCAGCATCTTCATCATCATTGTCATCTCTAGGTTCCTCATCAACATCTCCATTATCATCATCTTCTTCATCATCATCATCATCATCTTCATCACCATCACCATCATCATCAACGTCTTCATCATCATCATCATTTTCATCATCATGGTCATCTCTAGGTCCCTCATCACCATCTCCATCATCATCACCATCTTCATCATCATCATCATCATCATCATCATCTTCATCACCATCGCCATCACCATCAACACCTTCATCATCATCACCATATTCATCATCATCACCATCTTCATCATCATTGTCATCTGTAGGTCCCTCATCACCATCTCCATCACCATCACCATATTCATCATCATCATCATCTTCATCACCATCGCCATCATCATCATCATCTCCATCATCATCACCATATTCATCATCATCATCCTCTTCATCATCACGGTCATCTCTAGGTCCATCATCAACATATCCATCATCATCGTCTTCATCACCATCACCATCATCATCAACGTCACCATCTTCATCACCATCACCATATTCATCATCATCACCACAAGTGCCCGGTGGGTGATTTTGCAAATTTGACCACAATGTGCAAAAATTGGACACTCCCTCACTGAGCAAAACCCTAGTTTCCAAGATGGACCTACAAGGTGACACCCAGCCAATGGGATTGAAGGAGAGGGGCACCCCTAGCACTATCCCAACGTCCTGAATCCAACGGAGTCAACGGTTCGTCGATCAAAGCCACAGTCGTCATTCTATGGATCGTTCTGTCTCGCATCCAAAAGGCCTTTGGGTACACCTGCTGGACACTTGCCGGGAGCATAGAACTCTAGCCGTGCAACAAAACTGGGTTCTGGGGAGACATGCAGGTGTGTCCAGGGAGATTCCAGCTGGGAACGCTAGCCACAAGTGGCCGGTGGACGATTTTGCAAATCTGACCCCAAAGTGCAAAAATTGCACACTCCCTCACTGAGAAAAACCCTAGTTCCCAATATGGACCTACAAGGTGACACCCGGGCCATGGGACCGGAGCAGAGGGGCACCCCTAGAACTATCCCTATGTCCTAAATCCAACGGAGTCGACAGTTAGTTGATCGGAGCCACGGTCGTCATTCTATGGCTCATTCTGTCTCGCATGCAAAAGGCCTTCAGGGACACTTGCTGGATACCTGCCGGGGGCATAGAACTCCAAATATGCAACAAAACCGGGTTCCGGGGATACATGGAGGTGTGTCCAGGGAGGTTCCGGCTGGGAATGCTAGCCACAAGTTCCGAGTGGATGATTTTGCAAATTTGACCCCAATGTGCAAAAATTACACAGTCCCTCACTGAGCTTGGATTTTCTTTTTCCCCAACACGGAACTTTTCTTTCCTGATCTTTTCAATATGTTCCTTGGGGGTCTCCATAAATGTCACCAAACACAATCCACAGTATCCTTTATCACCAAACACAATTCTTCTTTCTTGGAAACTGTTCGAGAGGCATCCAATTCTTCTATGCATCTCAAAACAAAAAACTGATATTAGTGCTCGTTGCATTCTTAAATTCAACTTATTTCCATCATTGATTTCAAAAGATGACAAGAATGTTGTCTTATTGTGAGGATAACAAGAGAAAACTCCAAAAAAATCAGGACAGTCCATCCTAGGATAATAGGATGGCCTTTAGGTCAAACTGTGGCATGAACTAGCTCACACATCTCTCCTAAAGAGAGTGCTTTCATCCCTCCTAAAGAGAGTGATTTCAGTGCTGAATGGTACATACTATAGCTAACTCATCAGAAATCCATTCTCTAAATGAAGAGATAGAGAACATAGATCCATTAAACACAACCTCGCATCTAAGGTTATAAATTCATTAAATACAACATCACATTTAAGTTTCCATTAAGTACAAAATGCATCAACTCTGATATAGTGCCATGTTCCTCCGAAATGAAGAGGACCAAGAAAGTCAACATCACCTAGTAGGGAAGATTTTATCTCTTAAGTTTTCTCTAAGGGATATGATGCCAAGTGTCCTATATAAGTTCCCAACATTCCTGGAAACACTTCTAGGTCTATAAAATGTGGTGATAGTATCATGCCCATGTAATGAGGGCATGCAACACATATGAATATTTTTTGAAAATCACTCCTTGGAGGGAAAATCTTGGTAAATCAATTCATATGGGAAGAGCCTCAGACAATAAAATATTCTAAAAGACCATAGTGTCCAAAGGAGATTCACCCATGTGGATTCTGTGAGGCATGTTATCGACCTTATTTGAGGCAGAAATTACTATTATGGCAACAAAAGAGTCGCTCAGTTGAGACTTGGATGGAGCTTCATTAAGAGAATCTTCTATAATATGAACCCTCCAAATTATTATAGCAGAGTGCCCATATTTTCATACACTATGTTTTGAATATTAATACAGGGTATACATTTCCTTACTACAAGAAATTAAGGCATGAAGCTTAGTGCACTTTTAGGCCATACAAATGTCCCTATTCTAGCTCTGATGCAAGCTAGTTGGAGATATACCCTTTCTGGTGGCTCATTTGAGAGATGATCATAAATTTTACATGCATGGTGGTTTCACCTTCGACCATCAAAATGTGACATCAAATTCAATTGAGGTTTAGAACGCTGCTTGGATGTTCTTTTGTCTACACTGTGAAGATTTTTTATTGGACATGGCCCCTATATATATAGATTTTCTGATTTTCATGGGAGATGATAATGAACTAGAAAAAATATAACTACTGGCTTGAGCTTGAAGTCTTTTTTGGACCTGGGGTTCAAAAGTAGATACAAACTTCTGCAAGGTTGATGTTCCTACCATTACAATCTATTATCGTGTCTGCAAGTTGAATGCTACTACAATGGTTCATGCATGGGATAATTTTCTTGGAACTTGGATCCACTCTAATTCCTTCTTATTTTATTCCTTCTTTGAGACCCACTCCAAAGTGATGTTTTTATCTTGCGAATTTGCTAAAAGAGCTTGAGGAAGGTGCAAAGATCATCCTTTATGATGATTTCAAATTTGCTTCAAAAGGAGACCTAGAAATTGGGCTATTGAAACTTAAGTGAAAGTAAGAAATATGAATGGCCTATCCAAATAGTATGTGAGTTGAAGAGACTACTCCAAAGTTGGCATTCATCACTTCTATCATTCGAATTAGAAGATATGAAAGTATGGATCACATATGGTCATAGGTGGCAGAGATTTTGTAGGCAGGGCACCTAGCAGCAAGGGAAACCTACATCTTAGCATATCGGTACCAGATCCTTATTTCCAGAAAGAATATCCTTAATTCTAGTATCAAATATCAATCGTAGGTTTCGAGAAACAACTCAGATGAAAGGATAACACTTTCAACCATCAGATCTAGTATTTTAAGACATCGAACTCAACAGTCAAGGGATATACCCTCATCATTTCTAGAAATCATGGACTATTTTCATCAGTCAAGGATATGATTCGATTTCAAGGATTTTGACCTAAAATGTAGGGTTTTGCTTAGCAAGTCCATATCTCTATTCCTCAATGTAATAATCTATAGATAGTATATGGTGAGTCTTTCACATATTTGTATAATTAAAGTATAATCAGATCTGAACTTGTTTTTTGGGATATGAGATTTGAACATAAATTTATTCTCTAGCCATAAAAGAAAGATGAAATGAGAGAGTGGGCAGATGGAAGTTGAGTGATAGGATTTTGGAGTAGGTCTTAGAATGGGATTGATAGAGCTTCATAATTGTGTAAGGAGCAGCATTCGTTCCATCTCCAATCACTTCCACAACATGACCTTTTTTTATCAGTGCTTGAACCAAGTAAAGTTTTTCTGTAGGTGAGGATATTCCCATTACCTGCAAGCAAACAAAATCGAGCCTCGCCCCATTGGAATTTTCTTTTACCAGAAGTTCTTCTAGGCATACTTTTTTCGATGTCTATTTTTTATGGCGTTGGGGGAGAGAATTGGTACACATACATAAATCCTGTCCATAATTTTCCTCCTCTATTCTTCTGTGTAGCTGTGAAAAACCCTTCCTTAAATGGTAGTTGGCTCTTCTGTAGGCTATCATATATGGATTATGCCACATTCAAGAGCTATAGCTTTTGTTGTGTAAATGTTATCACCAGTCACCATGCAAACCTATAAAAATGAATTAATAATAAAAGCACAAAATTTAATAAGGTTTATCAAGTCAAATAACCAATCCAAAACATTATAACCAAGCATGTTTCTTGAAACTCATACATTAAAGGAAGTTGAGAACATAAATTGAGATAATAATGAGTAATTGCATTTCAAGTGACAAAATCCATATAATTTTCTGCAAACCATCTTCTAAACCTTTAAGGGGAAAACTATAAATCCATACATCTGGTGATTTTAGTTAACATGACTCATTTTTAATTTGCAACATATTATTTGCTTGTTGAATACAACTAAAACATGCCAATTTATACAATGTAATATACAATTGCCACACAACAACTCTTCCAAGAACACTACTACATCAAAGCACACATGATAGCACGTTTTACTATTACCTTCACACCAGCAATTTGACATACATTCACAGCTCTCTTACATTAGGTCTACATGGATCCTGCACAATTAAACATCTATGTTAAGTTGTACATAGACAAAGGTGAAAGGAATAAGAAACGGACAATTCATGGGTAGGGAGATATGCTTAATAGTCGCAAAAAGTAATTGACAAAACGATAACGCAGGCTATCCTTAACATTCAAAAGGAATTCTTTTGAAACAAGTTTATGAGGATGGAATATTATTGTAAATTGAATATAAATTTTGAACTTATAATTGCTACATATTTCACTGAAAATTCCGTTGGACAAGTAAATAAACTCACAGACAAAACATAAGTTTCTATGGAAAAACTACCTACTGCTACATTTTCCTGTTAATATAGCTTCAGTATATATACAATATATATGGGCAGGAAATAGTTATTTCCACTCATAGTTTTCAGGTCATATACAAGTCTGATATAATGTACATGTTGCAGGTGTTCCATATCCAAGTAAAAGATTTGAAATACTGTAGGCTATTCTTCATCGAATGAATCATTCCCTTACAAATCGATACTTGTAGTCACTTGCTTCAAATACACATGGGTTTGTGGATGCTGATCTAACTGCTCTTGTAATGAGGCATCCATGCCTGCTCTTCGGAGATATATAAGCATGCGTAATCCTATTAATCCTAATGAAATTTATCATTGCAAACAACATGATCCTCTTGAAAATGGACATCTTAGTATGAACGATATAAGAAATACTTATGGCTCACAAAATTCCATTGCTCCTTCAGATTCTATGCAATATGTATCTAGTCTTCTTTCAGACATGAGTATTTGTTCTGATAATACATAGAAATAGTTAGGGGATCACACTCCCATTACCAATGCATATGGATATGGAAGGGATAAATCATCAGAAGCTATTTGCACCATATTAAAAGAGTCTCCATTTCTGAAAGTGACAATAGATGACTTTGAAGTAGCAAAGATGAAAGTGAGGCCAAGCGCCCTGTGGGAGGTAATTTATTATTCTAGATTGGGAGTTACTCTCTATTTGCATGATTTGGACTTTGAATGATAATATTTTGGATAGTTTGGTTCATGCGGCATCCCTTTCTTCATTCTGTAGTAATTAAAAACAAATCACCTATTCACTCTGACTTCACGCTTTGAAATTTTACGGGCATCATGCTATTAAATTGTTCATTCAAATTGAATGTTAAATCATGGGTTATAAATATGAAAGAGGGGCATGGTAAAGCCCAGTAAGGTATATGTGTGCTCCTAAATGTCATAACAATACAAAGTTGCAGATTCTAGTTGTCTGCTTCAAAATGTGAGATGACTTCTGATTATTCTTCTTGTTTTTATTAAATGTTTTGTCACATTTATAAGACAAATACTAATAATACCCTTTGTTTTAAAATCCATTTCTTTCCTAAAAATTATTTACAGGATCAACTAATTAAATATTTTTTATTACTATTGAAAAAAAGGAGAATTTCTTAACAGTTCATCATCTTGTAAGTTGAAAAACAGTCTGTTAGCTATGTAAGTTTCTTGTGTGCATATAAAAAAGCAAGAAAGGTGGAAGACATGATCCATGGTATTAACTGAGTTGCTCTTTCAAGTAGCTATTACTGATCCCCTATATTAGTTATTGAATCATTTCTGTTTCTAACTAAATTATCATTGTCTTATGTTAGGTTATGTTGGAAATTCCCAAGGTATGCTGGAGTGATATTGGGGGACAAGATGAAGTGAAACAACAAATAAAGGAAGCTATGGAGTGGCCACAGAAGCATCTGCATGCTTTTCTACATATTGGGACCCATCCACCCAGAGGAGTATTGATGTTTGGTCCACCAGGTTGTAGTAAAACTCTAATGGCTCATGTTGTAGCTTCAGAAGAAGGTCTCAATTTCCTATCTGTGAAGGGCCCTGAGATTTTTAGCAAACGGGTTGGTGAATCAGAAAAAAAATATATGGTCTTTATTTGCAAAAGCAATAGCAAGAACTCCATCAATTATTTTTTTCGATGAGATAGATGGTCTAGCTGTAGCACGAGAACATCACAATGGTGCAATATCTGTAGGAGATAGGGTTATGAGCTAGCTACTTGTAGAAATGGATGGTAAGTGTAGAACATATTGTAAATTTTTGATATCTAGGCCAAAGGTCACTAGTATACTATTGAAACCATCTCTTGGAACTCATACATTCTACCACCCCTATCCTAGATGCAGAGATATATACAACTCTGCGAGATAGAGATGCAGAAGCAAAAGGGATACTATAGGATATGATATGGGCAGACTGTGGAGAAAATTTTGAAACCAGTTGTTATTATAACCATCCTCGTCTTAATCCAGGTGTAACCTGAAGGGATATGTCACTCAAACACACAATGAACTCATATATGAAGCATCAAACAATACTATGAAATACCAAAAACTTCAACACACTAATACTCTGTTCTCAGTATTTTATTCATTGATACGAACTACAATTCCAAGCTAATATCATTTCAACGACTTGATCCTGTAGCATCCCTTTTGCTTCCGCATTAGATATATAGTAGCAAGCATCATGAAAGGCATGGGGACGAGACTGCTTGGCATGCGTCATGGTTCACCCATGTCTACCTTTGCTCTTGCCAATGCTGTGAGTTAGTGTTTTAATTAGTCCTTTTGTTTTTTAGATTTCCTATGGGTCCCAAGCTGCTCATGGACCCTTGGAGGTTTTCCAGAAGTTTCCAAGAAGTTTCCAAGTTTCCTAGAGTTTCCGGTATCGACGGTATTGGCACATGGGAATTTTAGGAGTTTCGTGCAACATAGCTACTTGTACACCCATATTATCCTATTTCAATTATCTTAATGTACTTGTTTTAAATTTCATTTCATCTAATCTAGGGGGATTTTGTACCCACTATTTTATATGGACATCTCATGAATGGTGCATAATCTCTAGTGTTTTCGACATAGTTTGGTCCTTAGTGGGCATCACTACAAATTCATTTCATTAGCTTATGTATTTCATGGAAGGTTAGTAGTCAAATTTGCTTGAAACTCACATGGAACGATGCAACTTCCATGGACCTTATTACAATAAGTGCTACCATGAAAAGGGAAAACCATTTTTTGAATTTACTAAATATTCCAGCAAAAACACTTGTAATCCACAACAATATAACAAGAACATCATCTATAGACCTTATAATATCTAGCATACTTCATTTTTACTGGTTATCTATCCAACTTCCAATGCCATGAATTTTTTATATCCATTTTCTACATAAGCTTCATTTGAATCCCATGATAATGGGGGGAGTGTCCACTAGAAACATTGGGACATTTCTAAACTCCAACACAGTTCATATCTAGATAGTTCAACACAATTATGGCTAGCTTGAAAATCTAAATACTCAAATATTACTACTTTTTCACTGGACTTGAGGAATGATTAGTGTTTCCATGTCTTAGTATGCTATACTCTAAATGTATTTGATCATTCAACACAAATTTAAAGACAAGCATCACCAAAAAAATTCTTGAAACATATGGCAGAAATTAGACAGAGAAGATAGGAGCAATTGTCATATATGCATCCTTCAATGCCCCATATACGCCCCATAAACCATGATTTGCAAGACTCAAACATGGTATTTCAGAGTACAGAAAGCAACATTGGGAAATATGCATAGAAATTAAATCTAACGTCATAGCAATAGTAGGTCAAATAATCCAAATTCTCAAAAGTCACGGGTTAGAGACAATCTAAGTTCTTAACCAAAGTGCCAAAACCAATTACTGGGAAAGGCGACCTATCAGCCTTTATGAACAAACTTCAATAGTAAACAATATGAATGCTAGAAGGTTGCATGCAAAAACCATGATTGTGAAATAGATACATCTAAAATAAAAGTTGGGTATCTACCCATCCAACCATATGAGTGACTAACTAAAAGCGCTTTATCTTTGCCCCCTTTTTTAATGTTCCTAGATATAAAGTACTACCTAGTTTATGCTTCCATTGCAACATCAAAAAGCTAACTAATTCCCTTACCTTCATTATGATGATTTCACAATTTAGTTTTACCTAAATATTCATGTCTCTATCCTTCTCTTTCTTGAACTAGTTTCCTAGTTGTTTATGGCTTGATTCCTAAATATTAGATCTTTTCTTGTTGATGATAGCTTAGATATGAGAACTATTTTTGCACTCCCACTTTTTGCTTCATACATTTTTGAGTCCTACCGATAAGGACTAGGGTAGTCTTACATTTGAAAAATTGAAACCATTGAAGAAGTTTAAGAGCATACTTAGGTTGGGAAACAAGTGAAAGACCAAGCTGAATGGAATCCATCTTAGCAACTGTTAAGATTTAATATGATAAGACAGAAAATATTAGCATTGCATTTCATTTCACAACAATAGCATATACAGGATCACTGAAAGAACAACAAGCACATCATAACCACAAGAGACACAGATTTATATTGGAAAACCCTCATGGGGTAGAAAACCCAGCAAAGCTTCCTCAATATAGATGACCATCAAATACAAAGATGTAAACCGTAGACATGATCTCCTTCTCCTCCATAGAACATCTCTCCCTCACCTATGCATTATTCACAAGTGAGTGTAATGTGTGTTAAATGAGGAACACACCTCCTCTATTTATACACAACTCCGACTTGACTTTTACATTAACTAGGTCGGCCCCAACTTTAACCACTGGGTTAAACAACCCATTACAACTGACTTTGGGCCGACCCCACTATGGAAGTCTAATAACCCAAGTTACCACATTACGACGGAGGAATAAACATATCCGGATATACAATAAGGTCTTCACGGAGGAATGAAACATCTACAAAATAATAAAATACAAATATAATATTCTTAGAAGTTACAATATTTCAACACTCCCCCTTAATGAGAAGGATATTATAACAACATCTGCAAGAGCAAGGAGTCATGAACTACATCATACATGATACATCTATAGATCATTGGAAGCTTTCTCAACATCATCAGTAACTCAACTAGTTACTGGAATATCTTCAATATCCTCAATACTAGAACATCAACATCTTTAGTACTGAGTCTTCATCTTCTGCAACACTCGAACAGCTACAGTAGCATCATCTGGATCACTCAATCAACATCCTCATCATCTGGATCAACCGATCAACATCATCACAGCATCAACTGGATCCTCTCAATCAACAACATCACATCATCAACTGGATCCTTTCGATCAACACCATCATCTGGATCATCTCAATCTACAACATCTGGATCATCTCAATTTACAGCATCTGGATCATCTCGATCTACAACATCTAGATCACCTCAATCTACAGCATATGGATCATCTCGATCTATAGAATCCAGATCATATCGATCTACAGCATCGTCATAGCAGCATACTATGCAATAAACAAGATCCTATTACGGGGTGATCAATCCCTCTCACTTTAGGACATAGGTCCATGGATGATACAATCCAGATCAAATTCCAAGATGATCAATCCTTATCAATTTTAGAAGAGTCTCATGTCTATGGATGATGCAATCCAGATCTACTTCCAGGATGATCAATCGTTATCAATTTTAGACAAGTCTCATGTCTATGGACGATGCAATCTAGATCTACTTCCAGGATGATCAATCCTTATCAATTTTTGGACAAGTCTCATGTCTATGGACGATGCAATCCAGATCTACTTCTAGGATGATCAATCCTTATCAATTTTAGACAAGTCTCATGTCTATGGACGATGCAATCGAAATCTACTTCTAGGATGATCAATCCTTATCACTTTAGGACATGAGTCCAAGTACAATGCAATCCTATCACGTACATTTTGAACCAAATGTCCAGGGATGATGTAGTCCTATCATCAATTCTCAGAGACAGATGTATACGGATCAATTCTGGGACTGAAGTATGGGGATGATACAATCCCCACATTCTCGGAGACATCTGTCTACGGATCAATTCTGGGACTGTCATCCGGGGATGATACAATCCCCACATGCTCGGAGATATCTGTCTACGGATCAATTCTGGGACCGTCGTCTGGAGATGATACAATCCCCACATTCTTAGAGACATCTGTCTATGGATCAATTCTGGGACCAAAGTCCAGGGATGATACAATCCCCACATTCTCAGAGACATCTGTCTATGGATTAATTATGGGACTGAATTCTGGGGATGATACAATCCCCTCTCATCCACTAGGGACCACATTCTCGGAGACATCTATCTACGGATCAATTCTGGGACCGAAGTTCAGGGATGATACAATCCCCTCTCTTCCACGAGGGACCACATTCTCAGAGACATCTATCTACGAATCAATTGTGGGACCGAAGTTCGGGGATGATACAATCCCTCTTGTCCACTAGGGACCACATTCTCAGCACAGGTAACCTCATCATCGAACTTACCATTGGAACATGTAACCTAATCATCAATATATGTATCCTCATCATCAATACAAGTATCTTCGTCATCGATACAAGTATCCTCGTCATTGATACAACATCCTCATCATCGATAAAGTATCCTCATCATCGATACATGTATCCACAACGTTACCAATATCCAAATATGATCATCGACCACATCACCCCCCCTTTCGAGGAGGGTCCTTCTAAATGACACCAAGCTTGTCTCATAAATACTCAAACTCTACTCGAGACAGAGGTTTGGTCAATACATCAATAACTTGTTCGTCAATGCTCACATACTCGAGCTTGATAGCTCCTTTCTGCACCATATCCCATAGATATAGATATCGGATCTCGATGTGCTTTGACTTATCAAGGAACAATGGATTCTCTATCATCTTGATACAACTCTGGTTGTCACACAGGATAACAGTGGGGTCCATCTCTAAGTCAAACAATCCTGATAACAACTTCCAAAGCCACACCACTTCACAACTAGCAGAGCAAGAATCTATATATTCCTCTTCAGCTATACTCAGAGTCACACTAGACTACTTCCTGCTAAACCATGAGATCATGACAGATACCAGACAATAACATCCTCCCAATGTGTTATTCCTGTCTGATACACTTCCTGCCCAATCAACATCTGTGTAGCCATACAATCTGAAGTCATGATCTCCAAGATAACATAGACCAAAGTCTATCATACCCTTTAGGTACCTCATCACATGCTTTGCAGCTATCAGGTGAACATGCCTAGGTTCCACTAGATACTGTCTCACGGTATTTCATAGCAAAGCATATATCCAGCCTTGTATTCGTCAGATACATCAATGACCCAATAATTTGTTTGTATAGAGTCACATCCACTAACTATGATGAGTCATCCACTAATAGCTTCAACTTGGAATCGATGGGAGTGGTCATGGTTGTACATTCCAACATATCAAATATTTTCAGGATTTCCACAAAATACTTTCCCTAGTTGAGAAAGATTCCTTATGAGCCTTGCCATACTTCCATACCTAGGAAGTAATGCATCAATCCGAGATCTTTCTTCTCAAATTCTATAGCTAGCTTCTTCTTGCTTTCCATGATTTGTTTCACATTCCCTATCAGAAAGAGATCATCCACATACAGTAATTGTAGTGATAGTTTCATCATCCATAACCTTAAGGTAAAGGTTAGGATCAGCTTTACTTTGGTAAATCCCAAGCTTGTCAAGAAGCTATCAATTCTTCCTTTGTGACTGAACATCATTCACACTCTGCATTGAGTGATCTTCTGCATATCTCTCTGTGCCATCTCTCATCAGATGGGTCTACTGATATGTGCCTCAAGATCATTCGAAATATATGGTGAGTTCCTTCTTGAATGTCATTTGTATATAGATACCATCTTCAACCTTGTAGCAAAGGTTGAAATCCGCATCACCCATGGTGATCATTAAGCTCATCAAATGACTATCGATCCTGGGTACCCGTACAAAGCTTTCTTCAATTGAATCCTGGGAGTTTTCTTGATTCACACTTATTCTTCAATTACACCATTAAGAGAATGTTATTATCTAGCCACTTGGAGCAAACATCTCGTCATGATTCTATTTCTCTTTCTAAGATAATCTTCTAGCCACAAGACTTCTACAGTATGCTTGATTTGTAAGTCTTGTTGTTGAACATCCATCACTTGTTCGGTGTTCATCATTCTTCATGATCTTTCCTACAAATCAAAGTTACTTACATGATTAGTAATACTTCATAATCATTAAATCATGTTGACATGATAACCTATTATGCATACAGATATGCTTCACACAGTTATGCAACTATCTTGAACAATACTTTGGCACAACACTTTTCCATATCCTGTATGCATATAGTGGCTATCTAGATGCCTTCCATCTCTACCAGAACATACTATCAAGAGCGTGCACAACTCTCAGCATGTTAGCAAAGAGGTTTCATTCTAGATAAACAACAATGGAAATTTTGTCCAACTTACCCATCATATGTGTATTAGTAGTATATTGTTCAATGCCATATGAATGCTTACACTCAGCATGATATATTCTAGGAATGCATACAACTACTACGAGCAATATCATTTACTATTCATAGATTCAAGAAGTAATTCAAATGATAACTTAAACACTTATCTTTTATGTTTGTGTGGTTGCCTCCCACTTGATCTCTATTTTGAACTTCTATCCATCCTGGACCACTATGCATGCTTAAGCGTGAACTAGTGTCATCATCATGATCTCATACATAATCATACATTCATTAGTATAGTCTTAATACTATCAAAACATTATGATTCTAAATAATCTTAAGTATGTATGGTCATGATCATTTCATACATAGGTACACTTACCTAAGATCCTAACAAAGTAGGATTCTAACTTGATATAGGAAAACATACCTGGATTATCAAGCTTGGTTATGTCTTAACATACCCAAAAAATATATTCTTTGTTCTCTTCAATGATTTAGAGACCTTGTGCTAGAAATTGCATATCTCATAGGTTAAGCATAGTAGAACAAGGTCATACATACCTCGTAACTATATCTTCTATGTGGTCAAAGACTATGGATGATCATTGTCCCTATGTCATCATGGTCATAGAACTTGATTTGTCTTTCTTGATGTACATGTATCTTGTTAGCAGACAGCATCATCCTCATACAACACCACAAGTGCATTAGTACAATCATAAGTGTCATAACCTTAATCAATGAATGCCTTCTATCATTCACATGCATTCATTATCAAACAATCATAATTGTACTAATCTCAATAACATGAAGACAAACATAAACTTAACCATGAACAGATTTCAACACATACCTGCATCTCCTCAAGTCATACCTGTTAGGATTGCTTGTAACCCAATCCACTTTGATTTGCTGAAACTGGATCTAGAGCTGGATTAGGGTTTATTAGAGAAACCCTAAAAATTCAAAATTTGAATTTCAAAATCCTGAATGGATGGAAGGATGTGCCCTGATGAGCTAATCAAGCTAGCATACTTCAATTTTTGAAATCTCCAAAATTTGACCCCTCAAAATTGCCTTTGAAACTTCTGGATCTTCTGGACAAGATCCCGAACTAGGGTTTGGTGAATACCACCCTTCTTCCCAATCAAAAGGTTCGATCCAAAGCTCTAAAATTCGATTTTTCTGAGGAGCTTCCAGCTGTGGTCACATACTTCAAAAATTCCAACTTTTGCAGAATCCCTAATTTTCCACCTTTCCAATCAAAATCCTGAACTACGGTTTGATCAAGCCCAGCCTTCTGACCAACCAAAAATTTTGATCTTGGTCTCTAAATTTCTATTTTGATGAGGAGCATTCATCCGTGGACTCCGATTCCAAAACTTTGAACTTTCTTCGAATCCCTAAATTTCCGCAGCAGTGATAAGCCAAGAATGAAGGTGCTCAGAAAACAATTCTGTTTTGACAGAAATATGCACCTGATTGTTTCTAGTGCATATCTGAAATTACAAATTCACAGGGTCTAAAATCATAGCCTATGGTAGCCTGACCTATCATCTTTCCAACCCCATAGGTCTGATCTCAATTGGATTTTCTTAGAGAGATTTATGCTAAGTGTCGCAACATGACTTGTTTATGGGATAAAACAGGAGAGCGAACGTGTACGGTGTGCCACGTGTCACTGGTTCCACTTCGGCCTCTGAAAAACTTACCTGAGAAACTACAGTCTATTCTATACCTGTCACATGTTATGAAATCTCATTTGGATCTTCCTATCCCAAGTTGTGACCTTTTTTCCTAGGTCACTTGTTTATGACTGAGATCTGGACGAGGCAGAAACCCTAACTTGTACTGATCATAAATCACAAAGTACAACGAATTAGATGTTTTCCTTTGGACACAAGGTATAGGGGGATGTTATATACGACTTGTAAATGTTTTAGATCCTGAAAATTTTCCAAAATGGATTTATAGCGAAAGTTCCACGATGACCAGGTTTTGCGGTACAAAACCCTAACCTTCAAATTGTCGCAAGTGCCATACATTGCCTTCCTTCATGTAAGCTCTGATACCATGTTAAGATTTAATATGCTAAGACAGAAAATATCAGCATTTCATTTCATTTCACAACAATAGCATGTACAGGATCATTGAAAGAACAATAAGCACAGCATAACCACAAGAGACACAGATTTATCCTGGGAAACCCTCATGGGGTAGAAAACCCAGCAAAGCTTCCTCAATATAGATGACCAGCAAATATAAAGATGTAAACCCTAGACATGAACTCCTTATCCTCCATAACAGATCTCTCCCTCACCTATGTGTTATTCACAAGTGAGTGTAATGTGTTTTAAATGAGGAACACACCTCCTCTATTTATACACAACTTCGACTTGACTTTTACACTAACTAGGTTGGCCCCAACTTTAACCACTGGGTTAAACACCCCATTACAACTGACTCTGGGTTGACCCCACTAGGGAATTCTAATAATGCAAGTTACCATATTCCTATGGAGGAATAAACACCTCCGGATACACAATAAGGTCTTCACGAAGGAATGAAACATCTCCGGAATAATAAACTACAAATATAATATTCTTAGAAGTTACAATATTTCAACAACAACTAGGGAAAATTTGTTTGTGTAGTCAATACAATCAACTAAGATGGGGTTTAAAGTTTTCCACACTTTTGTCTACTAAGAAATTTTTTATTGAGACCCACCTGCAAGAAAAAATATTACAACCTCGATTCACATATTCTTCCCACTTCGGTAGACCATTTGATATTTTTATAAGACTAAGGGTCGTTAGTTAATGTGTTGGGCTATAAGCTCTGAACCAATTGGAAAGAATTGAGAGAAACTCCCATAGGGATCAGTTGAATGACTAGTTGGGTTACTAGTAACTCCAATGCTTTTCTAGACCCATTTCAAAAGTGGAGCAACTAGAGTTGTGACAATTGGTTGAACTAGAAGAGAAGGAGGAGTTGGAGGCTCATCGAATTTCAAACGTCATGGTTGAAATTCGACGGTATGACACCCATCCACATCTATTGAGATATTTAGGGGAGTTGTTGGGTCTTTTCATATTGAGGAACAAGAAGAGGAAAGAGAAATGGAAGCAAGACCATGAAGCATGAATCCGAAGCGCTGTGTAGTGGGTCTTAAATACCCAAAAATGTGGCGGATTGGGTGTTAGCGTTGTCACTCTAAATAGCGGTAGATTTTGGTGTTTAGATGCATTTCTATTAAGAAATTTAGGATATAATTGAATGCAATCTCTATGTATAAAGGCCAACGTGTCTCTATGCAACAGGGAGAGAAAGGATGTGCTTAGAGGATCCATACATTGTGGGCATTAATCATTGGTTAGAAGCCATGGGTTTGGGCCTGTGTCCCAATTTAGATTAGTGAGAGAGAGAACTGGGAGAGACTTTTCTATATTAGTGTTTTTTTTAGAGTTAATAAGAGAAAAAGGTCTTTGAGCTACTATTATCAATGATAATTTCTTTGAATCTTAGCCCTGACTAACTCATGAACAGGGTACCCTGTATGTATCCAGCTCCCAGCTGTATTTTACTGTATGGGTTTTGTTTGCAGGCTTTTAAGGTATGGAACCACTACCTTTTTTTTCTTTCATACCCGTGTTTGAAGAATGCAGTTTCAAATCTGTGCCTGTAGCAGCCAGGGTCAACACCCATTTGAAGTCAGTTCCATATTTTTGTACTGAACAGTCTGAGTGACTGCATCATTGGCACTATTGAACTTTTACTAACCAGCATAGATCCATCTAAAACCCCAATCTATCAAGCACTAAGAAGGATCCAATTTCTTGAGGTGTAATTTTTTTATCCCTCTTGGTGCTTGACAAATCTTGGTTTAAGATGGATCTATGCTGGTTTTTCTTTTTTTATTTTATCGGCCGAAATAGATTTTTTTAGTTACTTTTTATGTGGTTTTATTTTTTATTTTATGAGCTGAATTAAATTTTTTAATTAATTTTTATTTTTGGTACATATCAATAGATCTATGTTACGTGAAAACATATCCCCCATACTGGGTTGTAGAGCACTCTCGGTGCAACAATTTTTCCATCAATAGGATTGAGCAAAGGAAATATTATTATTTCTTAGATTTAGGGTCTGAATATCAAAACATGATCATCGCAGGTACATGGTTCAATAAATAGAGACTGCATGAAGATGGAACTAGAGACCTCTACCTCTTGAAGTGCAGAACAAAATCTTTATAACTATGCCAAAGCCTTCTCATTACATTGGACTTAAAACGTGTCAAGCAAAAAATGCAGATACTTAGTTAGAGTCCTCAAAGGTGACAACTTACCTTCCAAATTAGACCTGCAGCTTGCAGATTCAATCCACTTTTGGTTGATGAGTTGTGAAACTGAAAACCTATATCACAATCAAGTAGCAAGTGTTCCGAACCATTGGAGCCACCACATTCAAATGCAGGGTCACAATTGTATTTAAATTAAAATATGAACAATCCATCGATTTATAAAACCACATATGCATACAAAATCTTCGAAGTTGAACCCTTTAGTGTGCCCACCATGAAGGAGTGTGTCACTAAATGTTAGAGAAGCCCGTCAGCCGGGGGCAGGTACTGGGTTTGATTGTTAGCCTGACCACTTTTCAAAATAATGTTAGAGCTAAGATTGGCTAAGAATATTTATAGAAAGTGTGGGTTGATAGGGGGTGGGGATGTTAGAGATAGAAATCCACGCTTAAATTCAGATTGAAAGGTGGCTTAAATATTTTTGATTTTTAGAAATTTTCCAAGGCCAACAGATTTCGTCATGAAAACAATCCTATAGCATAGACTTTAGAGAAAATAAAAGAGGTTTGGGGATCTATATTTAGTAGCACATCAATGACAAAGAAGGATGATGCCTCAAGTGGTATTCTCATATTTTGAAATTGTTGTTGCAAACCTGTACTTTTGCAGAGGATAAATTTTGATATTCATGTTTACAAAGGCCTTTTGAGGATCCTCGTGCAGAACAATCTAAGGAGTTTTTTGACTTCATATCAACATCATATGTGGACAAACAAGCTATAAATAGAAGAAAGGTATCTACGGGAAAATCACTGTACCAGAATGTAGATTTATGGGATTCATTTTAGGGCCAGTGGGGAGAAAGAGTATAGATAATTTATAGGCTTCACATGGATAAAAAACTGTAACATGATAAACCCTTGTTAAGTCTTTTTTGAATCCTCCTTTCCCACTTGCCAAACAAGTCAGGACACAATTTGATAGAAGAGACTCCTACTTACTACATTATTCTTCAACTCATATTGGTTGTGAGGGGACTTTCTCTTCCACATTTGTCAGTGAGATGTGGGAATCATGTAAGAAATCTCCCTCTCAGTCTGGCATAAAACTATCTCGGAGCAGGAGTAAACTTTGATCCTTCTTTTCCAAACTGATTAGGAGCAGGGGTAAATTCTCCTCCTCCTTTTCCAATTGTATGAGGAGCAGGAGTAACATCTCCTCCTTTCCCAATCCTACACTAACAAGCAGGATTACAATCTTCATATTTTCTTCCCACCAACGCATGTGCATGTGCAGGAGTAACATCTCCATTAGTTTCAACCAATTTGTGTGCAGGAGGGAAATATTCATACCTTCCAATCAATCTATTTGCAGGTGTAGAAGCACCCTCATTTTCAATCAATTTATGAAAATGAGTGACATGAGAGTAATCAGAATGTACCTTGACTAACGAAGTTGCTTGAAATATCTGAACTGCAATAGTTGTTCTTCCCCGAGGTGAACCAATTGCTGTCAAATTAGCCTTCATCTCTTCAGCTCTTCTTTGGCAGCTTGGATTTGAGGCACACATCTTGAATTAGAAAGGCTATCATCCACCTGTTCTTGGCGTCTCCAGTTTAAATCCCCCTCTGAAAAAATTTCAGCAGCCCCATCTTCACTTTGTTCTTGGTGCTTCCGACCTAGAACTTCACCTGAAATTTTAGTTGAAACACCCTTTCTTAGCCCATAACTACCAACCGGGTTTTTCACCATAGTTCGAGTGTCCATTTCACAATTTTTCTTCAGCCCATTATGGCATGGAGTTGTTCTGAGACTCCCAGATCTGCGTGTTTTCCTCTCCCCTAAACTCTTCGCCATCAGACAACTTGGAGAATTCTTCCTGCCACCTAAATCCTAAGACCCTTATCCTTTGATTCCTTCAAAAAAATTCCCTCGGGCCCTGAGCCCTTCAAACCAAATTCTCCTTTGTTGATGCGCCATGGTGATCCTCCAATGTTTGCAATACTTTTGTTTAAGCGCCCACTAGTTGGTCGCTAGGGGTTTTCCCTTTGTCATTTTTTTATTCATCTTTTATTTAAAATGTAATGCGAATGGGTATTAAAAAAATGGGGGGAAAATGCTTAATGGAAATTTAAAGGTTTTATTTTTAAATAACCACAAAATATTAAAGGAGGGGATATCAAAAGGGAAAGGTCATAAAGGGAGTTTTAATAGGCCCTTTTTATTATCACAATGTGGATTTTAATAATAGAAAATGTATTTGAATGTATAGGGAGGAGATGTTAAAAAAAACATTCATTTTTCCTTTGGGTAATAGCTTTGGGAAAGGGGTTTTAAATGAGAAAATTGGTAAGCATAGGACTTGGGAAAAATAAAAAGGAGGGGCTTAGGCTAACCTAGAAGAAGAGATGTTTTTAGGGGTCTTTTCAAATTTTCAAACATAAAAGGATATTAGATTTTTTTTGAAAAGAGGTCCGTATGGAGAATATTTAAAACTTTGTGGATATAGGCATAGAAAAAAAAATGACGAAGCATGTGACCAAGAAATTAATCAGAGGATGCAAAACTTATGAATTTTAATGGACAAGATGCAATATATTTTTACTTGTCAAAACTTTGACTTACTGTCAAAAGGGTCAAACAAACTTGGAATTTGGAAAACAAAATATCGAGATGATCGGATCAACGAGTTGAACACAATGGTATAGACCCCATGACATGATGAAGCATTTGGTGAGAAACAACCATTTGCAAAAAGATGACACTGAATGGAATATGACGATGCACATGATGTGACTTAGTAAGTCTACCGAAGGGGTCATATGATAACAAAAATTGCAAAATAAGATATGGACGTGACAAGCACATCAAATTGGACATGGTGGAACAAACAAAATGATCTTGCAAAAATGTTTAATAGGTTCTCCTTTGGCATCATGTTCCGACAACTTCGAAACCATGTTGATGTTGACCATCAACATTTAAAAGGTGTCTCTAAATCCATTTGAGATGTTAAAATTTAGTAAATTGTATGAATTCATTGTAAAAATTGTAATTTTCCATTGTTGGGGTGACATAACAAAAAATGACTAACATAAACGACTAATTCATATTCTTAGTCTTTCTTAGCTATTCATATTTGTATTGGTGTGACTAAATTAGTCATTTATGTTAGTCATTTTTATTTTAGTCACTTGTTATCTAGTCATATATTTTATCTCGTGACTAAATTAGTCCTTTATCTTAGTCATTTTTAGTTTTCTGACTTAAAATTACTCAATTTTGGTCATTTATGCCTTGAAAAAGGTGTGGTGACTAACATTTTTAGTTGCCTAGTCACTTATCTCACATTTTGTACTAGTGGAAGTTTGATAACGATTTATCATTTTTCTCAGTTCTTTCAAGGAGTAGTGTTTCCAAGTGTGCAGACATCATAACATAATATGTGGACAGTGGCGCAGAACGCCACATGACAGGAACACGAGCTATGAGCCTGCAGTTGACAGATATTGATAGAGTTAAACTTGCAGAGGATGGTTTGATGTCAACCATGTAGTAGAAGGAGTTGGAAGTGTTAGATTTTAGCTTGAGTCTGGGAGTTATCTGGAGGTGGACGAACATGGATTGATCATAAATAATTTTAGGGGCTAAATTTAGTGGTTTATTTTCTTATAAGGAAAGGTTTTTTTAGCTAAAATATATTTGTCCAATATTTATTAGATAAAAAAAAATCCAAAACAAATAACTTCCGATATATTAATGAGGAAAATAAAAAACTATTTTTTCCCTAGCAAAATCTCCCTCCAATCTATCTTTCACCCCCAATTTCTAGAAAAATTCTAGTGAAATCATTCCTTCTCCCCTAATTTTCAGTAATGGAGGCTCCCATTGGTTATTTAGCCCTCCATTTTCCCCATAATTTAGGCATATAGTTGCATTCTCCCATATTTTTAGTCAATTTAATGTTGATACCTTCTTTGAGCCCTCGATTTCCAGTATTGGAGAGAAAATTAGGGGCAATTTTCTCCTATATAAAGGCCATAGTGATTCATGGTTCACCCACATTGGATTGCACTTGTAGGGTGAAGGTTCTGGTTTATGAAATTTCACTTTTCATTCTTAGTTTTCTTTACATTTTAATCTTCATGCAACATCTCCATTGCCAACATCTCGGATATTGAAGGGGCACATGAGACATGCAATTTATCATAGAATACAAACTCTCATCATGCTTTTTATCCAATAATTAACGCGGTATTCTGTTTATCATTCTTTTTATGCTTTTTAGTTGCAACTACAATATATTATTATACTGTAAATATTCCTTTTATCATGCTTTTTATAATGGATTCTTTTTTAGTCTTGTTGAATTCTAGGGCACTATTGATTCTTAGGGCTCATTCAGTGTTGTTAGGGTTTTAATATATCATAGGAGTATTGGTTTTGTGAAAGTGTTATACAACTCATAAGATATGATTTATTTTATTCCTTGTCATGTTTAAACCATCGACTGACATTTACGCATTGTCACTGGCTACTACTCTTAATGGAGAGATGCCACATTGTTTTTATATATTCAAACTAAGTTTGACCCAGTTGTTTAGAATGTGCTTTTATTAGGATCTTTCTCTGCAATTATTTTGGATCGAAGGCATTCATGAGAGTGTGTATGTTTATATTTTTTGTTTGTTATTGTTAATTTTTGGGACGTTTGTAATATAAATGAATGCACACTAATTATAATGGTGGGGCTAGAGTGGAGTGGTCATTATTTTGGCACTATCTTCCTATAGAGTTGTCCAAAGCGTTCTGGTAAATTCTTTTATTTGTATTGAGAAGTTCGTGACTGGTAAAAAAATTTATTCGTATTTTCAAGTTTGATAATTTTATATATAACCTGAACTTGTTGGGTTTGGTATTTTCTTTACAGTATTTTGTTTTTTGTAAGGGTCATTCAAAAGTGAAATATTTTTCGATGATTTGTTTTGATGTGTAATTGCTATCATCATCTAGAAATGGATCTAGTTACGTATGATGAATATATGATTTAGTTGGAACATGATACTTCATTTACATCATGATTATATATAATATGTACATGGCATGTTTGACCTAGGATGTATACATTTTTCTATTTGATATCTTGTCTTTTGCATTGAATGAGGGTGCTAAAACAATTTTACCACATTTTGCATGCTTTCAAAATTTTCAAGGACATGGATACATATAACACCTTAGTTTATCTAAGAAAAAAATTTCTTTAACAAATTAGTTCTAATGATATGCATGATGATGCATTATTGTGCTTTCTATTCCTATTAGTGTATGTTCTTATTTCTAATAACCATTGCAAGTTTCTAACTAACTCTAAAAATTCTAAATCAAATGACATAATTCAAAGTTTGATTGTTAACAAAAGAAAGGAAAACGTGGTATTTGTATCTATAAATAGATAAGTAGTTTTTTTTTTCTTAAAAGGTATATTAAAAATGGGATATTTGGAAACTAAGCTAATTGGGAATTCGTACACTATATTAAGGTTGTGGGTCTTGATTGTTGGAATATTAAATATTTCTATCTATGTCATTTAAATACATTGGTAGCATTAATTAATCATTTATGATTAATTCCTATGTATTAGACTAGATAATTGCCATTTGAGCCATTGTGTTGACCACAAGGAAACTTTGGGGGGACCACAAGACTTCAAAGTGTGGACCACAAGCTTCCTAGACCACTTGGGCACATTTCTAAAAGATTTTGGATAAGATTCTGGTGGAAAAGGCGCCTTGCTGAGTTTTACTGTTTTTTACTGCTTTTTACCTATGGAGGGAAACATAGTCAACTAGGGAAACTTGTTTTGGGACCACACATCCTCTATGATGTTTCTTCTTTCCATTTTTTGGATTTGGAATTTTTTTTCATCACACATCAGCTACAGGTCACTAATTCAAAAATTCGTGAGCGTTTGGAGTGACTTGGGAAACACACTTGCCACCTAGGGGGGATTTGCACAATTTTTGTAAGTCTGATTTTATGAGGATCCAAATGGCATATTTATCCATTCGAATCTTTGTTTTAATTTTATATAACAACATCCTATTACTTTCCAAAGGCTGGATAGTGTATTGTATTCATGAGAGTTAATACAGTTTGTAACTATTGTGAGTAATTTTCTATGTCTTTGATTAGTTGTGTGAGATATTTGTGAGAGTGTGTAATTTATTGAGAAGATGTTAGTGTGAAATTAATTTCATATGGTATCATAGCTATCAATATTTTCCTTTCTCCTTATATTGTCTTGCAGGATCCAACCAATCTCAAGGAAGGAGCAATAATTCATCCACGGGGTGCATTCTATCATCAAGAAGGCGCAGCAAGCAAGCTTTGGGCACACCCAATTCATTCCAAAATTAATTTCAGAGCTTCCATGGATCTATCACATCATATCATGCTCACTCCATTCAATTATTTTTACTGGAAGGCACAAATGGAGATCATACTGAGGAGCAAAGCGCTCTACAGGGTGACTATGGCAACTGAAGCTGAGCCAACCTTAGTTTTTGAGAAATCTAAGTGGCATAATCGAAGAGATGAAGCTTCTGGGATGTTGTGTCTCACTAAATCTAGGGAAATTCTATTCCATCTCGATGGTCTTACCTCTCCCAATGAATTTTGGATGAAACTTCAAGAATTGTTCGGAAAGACCAATGAATTAAGAGGCCACCAATTGGATAATGAACTAGTTTCATCGAGTCCACAGAATTTCGATAATATATAGGATTTCTTCTCCAAATTCAAATCACTTGTGCTGCAGATGAAGAAATGTGGTATTGACAAAAAATATGAGCAATTATTTTTGGCCATTCTCTCGAAACTTGGCCCTGACTACTCAAACTTTGTCTTGACCTTCCATTCCACAAGGAAGGCAATTAAAACTTGGAAGAGCTTGACACTTTCAGAATTCATGAGTCTTTGACACAAGAACAAGAAAAATTGGTCTTGATGGGATCCATTAAAAATCCATCCAAATATCATTCTCTGAATGTTGGAGATTCAAAGGGTTCGAAAGGGAAGAAGAAGGGCAATTTCAAGAAACCCACCGGTGAGAGGAAACACAAGCAAAAAGTTAATGAAGACTCCTCGAATTCCAAGAGGAATCCAAATAAGAAAAATGAGAGGACAAATTGCAATTATTGCAGCAAGGGCTTTCATCCTGAAATCTCTTGCAGGAAGAAGACCATTGACCAAATGGCTCAACTCCTGGAGAAAGCCAACATTCATCTTCCAGAGAGCACAAGGAGGAAGGATGGAGGACAAAATTCTGATGACAAGGAGAGAGTACATCTACTGATGGAAAGCACATCCAAGCCTACCTCATTTATTATTGATTCTAGAGATTCAAGACACTTGATGTCTACAAGTAAATTTTTTACCTCACTTCACTCTTCCAGTGGTCCAAATATTGCATTGGGTGACAATTCTGAAACATCTAGCAAAGGAAAAGGTAGCATAGATGTCGAGTTTGGATCATTCAATAATGTCTTGTATGTTCCTAGACTTGCTGCAAACCTATTGTCAGTCTATCATATGACCCATAAAATACTTCCTTGTTAGGATATTCTCATCATGTTGTCATGTCGTCATGCAGTCATGCATATCATGCAGGTATGCATATCATGCATTTTGCATGCATCCCAGTCATCAGTGAGGTGTCCTCCAACACCTAGTCCCCGGGTTGCTAGCCCTGGGAGCTTCTTTCCACTCATTGTTAGCCCTCCTAGTCAGTGATGCACCCACCTTTCACCTACAACATGTCAAAGGCGCCCTTCTTCACCTACCACTCAGTTACACTTCAGTTAGTTGAGTTATTTGTGGATCTCTCCTTGATTTGAGGATTGATTGAATTGTTAACTAATAGAAACACTCCGTTGGACCCCCAGTGAGACTAGACTTCCTATTTTGACTCCAGTCAGCTCCCCATGCACCCTCCACTGAGCCTCCTTCACTACATTAGTGCTTCCATGTGCCAGTTACCCCTGCCACACTCAGCTAGACTCAGTTTGACACCTGGTTGACCATTAATTGTGCATTGATGACTCCACTGATTTGATGATGAGGACTCCTAGTGGAGCCAAGATATTCAATGCAGCATATTCGAATGACCTCCTTCGTTAATTCGAATTATTCAGTCATTGTGACTGCACATTGTATTGTGTTCTACTTCTGAGTTCAATAGAGCACTGCTGCAATTCTCTTGCATAGTTTACACATATTATTCTTTATGCATTTGTTGTAATTGATTTAATTGTTCAATTAGATCTGTTGTGCTTCAATTTCACATGGTATCAGAGCCATGGAAGGGACAAGACTTATTTTCTATAGGGATTATTCATGAAGATTGAGTGAATTTGCTCACAAAAATATTGCAGCATTGGCATGCATTCTCTCATGTGCATTCGCTCTTGGTCATGCAGTACCGAAAATTCTCTTCCAGTCCACACCAGAAGCCGAGAGTTTTCCACATAATTATTGGATTCGAATCATTGGATCTTCAAGCTTGCTTGATTGTCTTATGCCATGTGTGAAGCAACTTGAAAAGAGTGGATTGTTCGACCTTATGGTTCTTGTTTTCTTGTGATTTGAAGGTTATTCTTCTCTTCCTATTGTACTCTCTCTCCTTGAAAGATGTACACTTCTTCATCAAATCTCCTCACTCCTTTCAACTATTTTCAGTGGAAATCTGATATGGAGATATTGCTATGCTCTAAAGGTTTCTACAGAGTTACCATGGGCCTAGAAGTCGAAGCTACATCAGCAGTAGAGAAGGAAAAATATTTCAATAAGTTTCATGAAGCTTATGGTTTCCTTTGCCTCAACATCTCTAAGGATCTTCTTTTCCATCTCAGTGGATTGACTACTCCAAAATAGGTATGGGAGAATATTGCCACACTCTTTGGCAAGCAGGATGATATGAGATCTTATCATCTAGAGAATGAGTTGATTTCCCTCAATCACTAGTACAAAATGAGAGATAAGTGACCAAAAAACCAACCAAAATCCACATATAAATGACCATTTTTGAGTTGGTGACCACTGGTAGCAAATTAGTGGCCATATATCACACGACCAAAAATGTGGTCATATTTAGCTTGGTCATTTATAGCTTATCTTGTGGTCATATATTTGGTCGTATATTTGGTCATTAATTTGGTAATATATTTGGTCATTAATGGTCATGTGATAAATGACCGCTAATTTGCTACCAGCGATCGCCAACTCAAAAGTGGTAATTTATATGCATATTTTGGTCATTTTTTTGGTCACTTATCTCTCATCTTGTAATGGTGGTCGTTTATATGCAAATTTTGGTCATTTTTTTAGTCATTTGTCTCTTTTTAGTGGTTTTAGAATATAAATAGGGCACGGTGGAATCGAACCACCAACCTCTTGCCTATAAGGCAAGTGCTCTACCATTGAGCTAGCACCCTTAAATAGAACACAGGAGCTTAAAAGATGAGCATTTTTTGCGTGTTGTGGACAGCTTCTTGCACCTGTATCATGGACCATGAAAAATACCTCATGTTAGTTTAAAATAGAATAAAATTATAATTATAATAAAAACACCGCATTACTTTCCCAATATCTGTCACACCTTTCATACTGTGTTTGGTAGCAAAGAATAAAATAATCATTGTTTGTCAATTCTTATATCCACATACTGACTTTCCCAGAGCCATTGTCATTTACAACAGGCTAAAAAATCCCTACTAAACAAATGTGAGACCCTTCGATAGGAAAATATTTTGAGAATTTTCATTGGGCGCATCCAAAAAAAGACTGATAAAAAATGTATACAGGTATCAATGTAGAACAAATATTTGGCATTTTGGAGAATTAGAGAAACAAAAAAGGGAGGTGAGTTTGTGGCTTTACAATTGCCACCACTGTAAGAGTTTATAGTGCAAATATGTAGCAGTTCCCAAGGAGGTACTGTAGTGCAAGCTTGAGCAGCAATATCAGCAATGTTGTGAAGCCAAAAGGAGCATGCATATGGGGCATCCTCAATTCCCTTCAGGGAGTCTCATAGAGAGGATTTAGAGGTCAGGGGGGGAGGAATCCTTCTTCCGGTGTTTGCAGTAAAACAAAAAACTCTGGGGAAGGGGTGTCTTGTTTGAATGCATGATCTATTATGTGATTTAAACACTTTCTTGAGCTCATGATGCAATTAAATCATGCCAAACACTATGTGCAGATAATAAGTAGCCTAACACTTATTGGAAAATTATTTGGCATTTTTCTAAAATAAAATAATAATAATAAAAAATGTGTGAAACCTGAGCTAAAGTAACTGAAGGCTGTAGATAAAAGGCGAGATCTCTGTTTCCCTATGAGAGGTTTTGTATAGTTATTTCACTAGAGGAATTTTAAACAATGACCTACACTTCATGCTTGAAATTGGGTTATATTTAAGATATTGGTCCCAAAACCATAATAATATTTAACTCCACTATAAATCAAATTGCCTTTCCCTCATATAAGATATTCAATACCATACTTAGAACAATAGGGAATATGATGGGATCTTCTTTCAGGATGGGAGAGACCACAGTAGACAAGAAAAATATAGCAACATATGCCAAAAAGGTTAGGTGACTTGAATAAACAAATCTTATGTATATTGCATTTTAACCACTCTCTTGTAATGTGTGGGCTGGTGCGGCTTAAATAGAAAGCGCACTGCAGAAGATGAAAAATAGTGACCACTCAATCAAATTATCTAGAAGGGATCATATATACAGACTTAACTCCACCCCGATGACCCTCATTTAGTTGTACCACAATGACATGATTCCATCAGGTCACCATCATACTCACAATAATAATAAGAATAGAGTCAATAGACTGGCTTCTAGCAATCACAATTTATATCATAGATTAGGCAAAATTGAAGAAGTAAAAGACGTATTTGAAATCAAAAATCAAATTCTTCCTTGTATAGAACAAATAGTTTACAATATTTGTAATCTTAACTTGGGTGGTTTCTTGCAAGATATCGATAGCAATTGCTTGATATCTCTCTCTCTTCAAGCAACGAGACTTTGAAACAAAATTGTTGATGAATTATAGCAATTTTGTATTCCATATACTTGTGTGTGTGGAGAGGTTATGTTTATATCCAATGAAAAAATGAATCTAAATGATGGAAGAAAGAGAGACTATATAACTTGGCTTGTGATAAAGCACTTAATACATTCTTTGAAATCATCTAGATAAAATCACTCCAAACATGTAAGTTCAGAGAATAAAATATGAATCTTACAAAAAGCTAGACAAAAATGTTGTCTCTGTAGCTTGGAAAAGGAAGAAAGGGCCTTGAATATCTTCATTATGGTTTCCTATCATATTGTTTTGCATAGAGGATAAGCCCTAGAATGGTATCAGATCTTTCAGATTAAAAAAAAACATATTTTTTTATCAAGAAAGCACACTTTCCAATCAAATAATTTGATCCTCTCCATTTCAAGCTTATGTGGAAACACCCACAAAGCTAAATGCCATCTATAGCACAGATCATGAACTAAACTGCTAAACTTTGTAGTACCTATGCACCAAGACAAGAAGGAGATAAAGATAAGTTCAAATGAGGTACTGCATAAAACTATGGATGTAACAAAAAATTGAGATGCAAATATCATTACCAAGCAGACTAGATGCAAAGATATCTATTCCACACACATAATACTTTCCTAAATAATTATATAGCTTGATTGATACATAGATAGATATTTAACAAAGAATGATCATACTTACCAATATAGTCCATAGGATGAGCATCTAACAACCACAAAGTGTCTGATGTGGTATAAATTCTAGAGGTGATCTCGATGTTGACTGCAAACCAAAGGCAATCATCCTACTCAAAGCCTCAGCCATGTACAAAGTAACTTGATGTTATTAAATGACAAGTTAGAAGTTTCAGCAAACAAGATAAAATAGAAAAAAAATGAGGTTGGTCGATTCAGCAATTAAGAATATGAACCCACGAACTCGCAATTTCCTACCCTAGCAAAAGTCACTGACAAATTAAACTAACCGAAATACAAAATATTAGTAACAATAGGCAAAAAATCCGAAAATGTCATTTCTTCTTCAATTGTCCCAAATATTTGTACAGTTTAAAAATATCAAGTAATGGCTTTTTCTGTACAATTATTTTTATCAGCAAGAAACAAGAATTACAGAGTTCTTTGTAGCCATGTTAAGTTACAGACAGCTCACCTAATGTTGATCCTTGGTATATGGAAGAAGTATTTCTGAGAGTGATTTAAGCAATACCAAGTCCAGACACAAACTCTTATGGTCTGATAATGGGAGAATCTGAACCCAGAAATCAAGAGCTAAAGAGGAACACAAAATCTCAGGTGGAAAGCAATTATCCAAATGATTTGAAGAACATTTGCAGGAACTTGTCAGCATTACAGATCCCTAGATACTTGGATATAACATTGACTTAGATGTAAGTTTATTTCCAAGTAATTTTTTGGCCACCTCAAATCTTTCTAAAAGCATCTACAAAAATTTAAATATATCAATAACCTAAATATTAATAAAAAAAAGAAGAATTTTTTCCATGACTCTTAATCAAGTTAAAATAATAAGCTTTTTCCCTTGAGAAGGAAGATAAGAAGCTTGCCTTATATATATCTTTGCATTCATTAGCTTCTTTGTGGGACTGATTAGCAGTGCCCTCATAATCCAGAGACAAATCTATGGTTACTCCTGGAATCCAAGGTTAAAAAGGATTAATAATATAACTAAATACCTGGACAACAAAACTTACATACAATTAATATAAAAGAAATAATAAAATCCCTAGTGATAAGCAGCATGTGAGGTGTTTTTAAGCCAACAGGATATGGTGTTCCTTCAAGAGCTTAAGTCTGTCGGCTTTGAATTAAAGTTTAAGATGTCATAAGAATTCCTACTGGAATGGTCCATTTTGGGCTATGGATCATGAGCAAGGGGGAGGAGGTGTAGTTCTGGCTATCTCTCACTCTCTTCAGAGATTTGCAAGGGATCATGCGTTAGAACTTAATAATAGCTGCATAAAATATATTTAGTGACAAGCCTATTGGCTTGTATCACTGTGACAATCCTGACATTCATAATCTGAAGCTCCTCCTTTGTTTTAGCATTTAAGTACCTGACCAATACTAGAGCTTTCTAAAGCTTATCCTCCCTGAGAATGGGTTTCACAGCTGCATTGACTTTAACACCTTGCTTCCCGTGATGCAACAACAGGATTAGTGTGAACAATTTATCATTGGTACAGTTATGTTCTCTAGTAACATACCTTGAACCTTAGGATTATAAGATTAAAATAATGTATTTATAGACCCTATAACTAAAATAGAATTTTGAGTACTAAGACTGAATTCAACCAGTCAGAATTTGTGAAAAATGCTTGGGTTTGTTGAATGTTACATGCTCTCATATTAGAAAATACCTATAGTAGTAGACAATGTTATTCAAGAACCCCTATTTGATATTCATAGGTCAAGGCATGTTTCTTTATTATTTCAATTCATAGAACTCTTTTCATGCATAAATGACATTTGCAGTTTGTTGAACCAACATTTCCTGACAATGGAAGTAACATGTCAGTCCAAAGCAAACACACAAACCACACTCTATAGATGAATTATAATATAATGCAATTGCATCTCTCATTTAAATAGTTCTACAAAATTTAATTTCCTGATGATTCAAAAATGACTCGATGCACAGCTCATCTAAGGTCAAGAACCATCTTGTAAATGTTTCAATCCGATCTATACAAAACTCTATTTAAAAGGTAATTTGGATTCTCTTTTCAGATGAAGGATAAGTTTGTATAGAGAAAAAATAATGTCTTCTCCACTTATGTTTTCTCAAAATAGAGACAAGCTTGAGATACTTGTAGAAAAACAATAAATAAAGGCCATGGTCCCACAATTAAATCCATATATATGACAAATGAAATTTGGAGAAGAATCAGTGCCCTCACATAGTCTACAAAATTTTTACAACATAGCCAAGCAATCAATCAAGGGGTATCTATTATGCCAAAATTTCCAGGGACTTTCCACTCAGCCTCATCCTTTATCCCATGCTATTAGTATGGGGCAGACCATAGTGGAAACCTGTTGGATAGCTTCAAACTCTGTTTCCTTGGACTTTCACCAGTGAACCAAGAACCTGGTGACATTATCATGTTTTTATGTCTACATGCAAATTCCACATGGATATTTTGACTAATGTCCTACAACCTTTCTTATGCTTTTAAAGAATCTGATCTGCAAAGTGCTTCAGTCATTAGTTATAGATTCAATTACACATATCCCCACTTCATCTACACATATTGAGTCTCCAAATAATGAATTTGGTTTAGCTTTTGCAGAGATGAATTTGGTGCCAATATGTTTTCATAAACTTTTGATTGAAATTGCAGTGTATTAAGAAACTATTTTGAACGCAACCTAGTAGTACTAGTAGGGAGCAGCATTAACAATAGAACTAAAGGGTGTGATAACTCATTTCACTCCCCTTTGACCAGTTCTCTTTCAAGGATATGGATATATATTATTTTTGAAGGAAGGAGAGAACAAGGCATTAATTGATCAAGTTACCCGTAAATTCGAGTTCTGAAACCCATAGATTTATGTACATTTTCAGATGGATGGAATGATGGGAATGGATACAAAATGTACACTGATAAAAAGCCTGAACCTACATGACCAAAGCTATCCCTATTACAGTTCCTATCAGAAGTAAATGGCACCAAAATAGGCAACCCAGTGCCCACGAGGTTAGTTGCAATTTCGACTGGAAATACATGGTCATATACTTTCTACTTTGCAATTTAATGTCCTTGGTATACAGACAACTAGAGATTTGGAAATGTGAAACCAACCCTCGTGATGCCTTGCAGAAGCAAAGATTTACATGGTTTTCCCCTCCAACCCATAGTTGCCAAACTGTGCAGCATAAAGCAAGACTTTGAAGATACAGAAGTGCCTTTTATCCTCATCCTTACCTTTCACAATCCTAGCTTACCAGCTTCACTACATTAGTTTACATTTCCATTGGTGTATAGATTGATACAGCTAGGATCAAACCATATACATACGGGCAGCTAGGAGTGGTATTTCCCATCGCGATGAAGCTACCTACAAGGGTAACAACCAGAAGTAGGAGTTGTCTTAGAGAAATAAAGCATAGGTATACCTGTTGTAACAGGTGGGCTAACAGAATACTTGTACAACTACTCGACTAGCTGCTGTATGACTCACATGGAATCAAGGTAAGCGTAATCAGTGGAGCATTAACACGTGAGAAATATTCCTTTCACAATCCTTGCTTACCAGCTTCATTACATAATACAAGAAATAACAAACCAATACCATATATGACACCTTGAAGGACTTACAATATAGAAAGAGGTGCTATCACAGCTATAGTAACCTTGGCAAGCATAGAGCCAAGTCAACTCTATCACCAAGGAAACCACTAGAGCAGATGAACCCCATTTAGATTGAACACCCACCCGATAAGACCCAATTTAAGGGAAACTTATGATGAAACATTTTTGGCATTTAAAAACTTTAGCAATGAAGCTAAATGAACCAGATATCGTAGATATCCATCAAATGTGCTTAAAAAAACCTTTTTATTAAAGAAATTAACCTTCAAACATACACACAAAGGGGGATTGAAGCCAACCACAACTGTTTGTAATGAAAAAAGAAAAAGTACAAATATTGCAATTAGATATTATGCCCTTTGCTGGAAGAATATTATAAGTACAACAGAGATTAGAATTCTTGTGCGTCAAGATCAGGCTTTGATGGGTACAACGCAGTAGTTTACAGAGTGATCACTGCCTGTGCAAGATTCAGATAACAAGGGTTTTGTACATAATTTACAGCCTTTAGCACCACATAATGGAGGAATATCTCACCAAATCATTGATTAAATCATGTTTCTTCGACTAGATTGCCCAGGTCAACTAGGGTATCGCTCTCCCTATAATCCATGCTTTTGTTTGAATGTGAGAGGGTTTTATCCATTAGATTCAAAAACTTGCATGGAAGAGACTGTCTCGGGAGACACAAAATCATAGGTTGCAAGCAGATTATAGTTTGTTGAAGAGCATATCGCACAAGTGAAATGCAGAAAACTTAAATATGAATCTTCAAATGGCATGGGAATTACACCATGTGCATGAAGTGTTTGTTGCACCGGATCTAAGGAAATTTGCTGAGAAAATGCTACACTTAGCAGATTACTGAGATCATGGACTGAAGGGTTTAAAGAAAGATTGAATTCAACATGATCACTGCAACTGAAATGAAATCTAAGGAGGAGATCGCGGGGAAGAGATTGATTACTACACCAGATCTACACCAATATTCTTTAAAGCTTGAAAACACTGCATATTAAGTTAAACCTACAACTCTTCACAAAAATCTAGATTTGTAGATAAAGATCATAGACAGATAAATTAAATGTTGGTACCAGTGCTGCTAAATATTGATCTGGAGCCTATCAAACAACAACTGGATATGGAACCACTGAGATGCTTTCTTCCTCTGTAACTGCTCTACTTGGTCAACCTAAAAACCCTAGATCCCATAAAAACGAACCATTAATCGTAAGACAAAATAACCTCATACAAATGTAGAAAAGAATGAATGCGAAGCATGGAAACTGCACTTACAGGTTGTATAGATAACTGAGAGAGTGCTTGGAAGGGTCCAATTGAGTCAACCAGGAAGACAGTATAGCACCAGCTTGCTCACATAGAGCTTTTTAGTGTTGCTTAAGTAATCCATGAAGATGTGTGAGATCGTCATTGGTAGTTGAAAACCCTTGGACCTGTGCTAGCATGACATCCATCGAATCGATTTTCCCTTTTGTCTTTTGGCTCCAATGGATTTTCTTTTGGTTGGATGTCTTTCATCCTCGGCTCCCCGCAGGGTTATCAAAACCAGATCCCTCACTTACTTTTGATGATATTGGGGAATAATATTTTCTCTATTTGGTAGTTAAAATACCCAGTAACAACTTTATTTTATTTATATATACACAATTTTGGTGGTTCATAAAAGATATTTTAACAAAATTATATTTTTATTTTTAAATGGGTTTCTTTAATGATTTAATTTTGAAATAAAAATAAATAAAAAATTGTATTTATGTTTTGTTTTCTCTATTTCGTAGTTAAAATACTCAGTAACAACTTTATTTTATTTATATATACACAATTTTGGTGGTTCATAAAAGATATTTTAACAAAATTATATTTTCATTTTTAAATGGGTTTCTTTAATGATTTAATTCTAAATTAAAATAAATAAAAATTGTATTTATGTGTTACTTTATTTTATATAAATATGTAATAGTAACTTGTATTAAAAGTGGGTGGAAATCTTTACAATATTTTTAAAAACAAATTATAATTTTATAGAATTATATTGTATACAAAATATTCATAAATTTTTTATAACTATAGTGTACGATTGGGGTGGAGTAAGAGTAATTAGGCATATTGTCACTAGGATGATTAGTGCTTTAACATAGAGGATTGTGCTTCACATTTTTTAGTATTGTTAAATAAATATTTTGTCTTATGGTATGTAAGATCACTTATTATGTATTTTTAAGGTTATATTTATAATGGTATTTATTAAAGGCTTAGATCTTGGGTCTCTATGTTAATACAAGCTTGATCTTTCCAATAAACACGTAATATCATATCTTACAAAGTGAATAATTGATATTGTTGTAAAATTAACATTGCTTGTATTTGTTAGATTGGTTTAATAAAAAATTCTCTCTTTGTCATGGAAGTCTATATAACCAAGCTTACATCTAATTAGTTTAAAGAAGGAAAAATAAGTTCTTTATTTTCCATAGAACCAAGCTTACCTTTACTTATTCTAATAGAGAAAAAATAAGTGCTTCTTGTATATATAGATATTTTTCCTTCCATGATATTTCATGTATAACAGTTTTTTTAACGAAGAATATTCATGAAAAGAAACTATAGGTTCAATTAGAAATGGATTTAAAAGCAATAAAATGCTTATTGCAATCTGTAAATATGTTCTTTCTATGTGGTTTAGTGCTCATATGGAAATTTTTATAGTATGTGGCATTCCTAGAAAAGAACTCAAACCTTATGCCATGTGCCCCTTGGATCCATTGAAGCTGAAACTAACAAAACACCCAAGCGTAGCGCTCAAAATTTCCGTGCTTAGTTCCTGCATATGCCTATACTTACCAAACAATAGATATTATAGTATATTAATATATATTTTTTTTAACAATAACAGAGGAAGAATTATATTTATAAAGCTGTGCATAGCTATTCATTACAGACTTGCAAACAGAGTTTTTAACAGTGCTGTGATATCAGGACCAACTAACACTACTATAACTATCTGCATTACATTATAATCTCTGAGCTTGGTCTTCCTGAAATTGTCCAGCATAGAGCTGGAATAAACCTTAACAAACTGACTACAGAGGAGTATACAAAAATGCATTAAGCAAAAGGAACAAAATTTTTGAAACTTGGGCTGTGCTAGCCTTTCTTCCTTATCTTGACAGATGAAGCGTCCACCATCACCTGGTTTATTTCCTGATTAACCGTTGGATTTTCGTGCACCCAGCTTCCCTGCGTCGCTCTGAAGAATACGGCCATGTCTTCCTGCATTCTATCGACTTTCCCCATTAATTCAAGAATATTTCATTCCAGATCATCAATTCTGGAATCCTGGCAGGATAACTGAGAGCAAACGTGCGTTATGACCGACGCCATTTCAGCATTCTGGTTCACGCTGGAGCAGACCGCATCATATGTTCTCCGCATTGCAAACTTAATGTCAATCAAGGTTCTGCTTAAGGCGGCTATGGCCGCCCTAATTGACGGCATTGTATCCCAATTATCCGCCTGCGAGAGACGAGGAGCATAAGGAACAAGCTCCCCGAGGGAGAGACGGCTCAGAGTTTCGGGGAGATGGGGAGGAAGAGCCATCGCGGAGGGAGGAATAGGGAGGGCGGATGGGGGAGTTAAGGAAGCCCCGTGGGAGCTGACACCGGGGGAGAGAACGAGGAGACAGGTGGTGGGTCGGACGGGGAGGCAGATGGAGGAGCGTGTGAGTGGGTACGCAGAGGACGAGTTCAAATAATAGTTTAAAAAGAGGGGAAGTCCATAGTTTAGCAAAGGGAGTGGATGGTCCCTTGAGGCTAAGACCCTAACCAAACTCCCCGTCAAAAAATCAAGGGGCCAAGACATTGGTGTGTTAGGGGATAAAATGAAATCCCAAGACTCCTTTATGATCCTTTGTTTGCCCAATTGTGAGCGTGGTTCCTTGATTTGCCGCTAAATCCGCCACCCTGTTGTTCTCTCGGAGGATATGAAAGAAGGAGGCCTTTGAGAATAATGTATTGGTCTTAATTCTTTGCATGTATCTATCTGCTTTTGAGCCTGGCGAGGCATATCCTCTTCACATGATTTGGATGACGTGCCTGGAGTCTCCGTAGATTTTTAGATTGGCTATGCTGTAGTTGGAGGCCATTTCAAATGAGAGGATGAGAGCTAACCATTCTGCCTCATTATTAGTTTTCCTGCCTAATCCCCAAGCAAAATCTGCGATTTTATTTCCGCCGGGATCGAAAAGAATCCCACCCGCACCTGCCACCCCGATAGTATATTAATATATTAACTATATATGTATATATATATATATATATATATATATTATCATATTATATATTTACTATAAATTGGTATTTTTTTGTAGGGAAGGGACCCAAGGGGAATTTAGAACTTTATGAACTCAAGTGCAAAGGAAACCATGATGAATGGATGCATATGGAGCATTAATGAAGGTTGTGAAATTGACAATTTTTTAGTGAACATGACGCAAAATACATGAACTTACTGAAAATTTAATACACTATCTGGAGGGTCAAACAACAACGGTTTTATATTTTACTAAATTTTAACAATGGAAAATTACAATTCTAACAATGAATTTGCATAATTTACTAAATTTTAACACTGCAGATGGATTTAGAGACCCTTAAATTGTAATTTTCTATTGTGGTATGACTAAGTAAAATGTAATGTCACAATTTTTGGACGGAAAAGATGATGGCAAGGGCCATCCTCTCTTCGTACGGGTAACGGAGGGGTGGTCCAGACAAGGTCTGACTGATGTAATAAATGACATGCTCCTAGCGAGCAACGTCTTCTTAACTAGGACCCCTGACACAGCGTGGTCGGATGTTGAGACATAAAGGATGAAGTCCTAAGAGAAATCTGGAGGGGAAATCAAAGGGGCTTGTGTGAGATATTTTTTAATGGCTTCGAATGAAGCTTGCGCCTAGTCATCCCAAACAAATGGGATGTGGGTACGAAGCAAACGTAAGAAACCATGAACTGTGGTGGCATAATCAGGAACGAATCGGCGGAGGAAATTAGATTTCCCTTGTAAACTCTGGAGTCGCCAGAGCGTGCGTGGTGCGGGAAGGTCTAGAATGGCTTGAACTTGTGGAAACAATGAAACCTAACAACCGGCCTTCCAGAATGCAAAAGATGCACTTGTGGGGGTTCAAGCGGATCTTATACTTGCGACAATGCAGAAAAACTTGCCGGAGGTCATTGAGATGGTCAGATCGTTTCTTGGAACGTGCTGTAAGATCGTCAAGATAGACTAACAGGATATGGACCAAGTCATGGAAACAATAGGTCATGGCCCGTTGGAAGGTGGCACCAACATTTTTTAGGCCGAAAGGCATGACATGATTGGAAAAGGTGCCCCATGGGGTGGTAAAGGCAGTCTTGTATTGATCTTCTTTGCGGATCTGAATCTGGTTGTATCTTGAGAAACCATCCATGAAGGATAGGACCTCATGGCCCGCACACGCATCGATGAGTTGGTCAATGAATGGTGTGGGGAAGTTGTCTTTGGGACATGCTCAGTTTAAATTGCGGAAGTCAGTACATACTCGGATGGTGCCTTGTTTCTTGTTAACAAGGACAAGGTTAGAAACCCAAGTGGTATATGCCATAGGATAAATGAATCGTATTGTGCGAAGTTTCTCAATCTCTGCTTTAATGACAGGGAGCTTCGATGGGTGAATGGGGTGTTGTTTCTGGCGAACGGGGGGTACATATGGCCATGTGTCAATGTGGTGCTCTATGATAGCGGGGTCAAGACCAGGCATTTTGTTATAGGACTAGGCAAAGACATCACGGAACTCTTGGAAAAACTTTTGGTACTCTCTGATCTTGTACTCAGTGCAAGAGGCTCCCAAAGAAATAATTTCAGGGGTACTGCCTGGGGCAGAGATATCAATATGGACTGTGGGTGAGATATTGGCCATGTTACCTTCCTCGAAGGCATATAGGGTGGGAATGGTTAAACCAGTCAACTTTGGTGGGGAGGAAATCCTTGGATTCAACCGAAAACTGGGTGGCTGTGGTGGGGGAGGACTTGTCTGGGAGGAAATAGGAACAATGGTGCATATCGTCCCAGGTGTAATCAGGTGCAGTCAGAGCCTCGAGGATCTCCTCATTGTTGTGGAAACTTTGGGTCATCAAATCGGTTGACGAGGGAGCGCTAGTAGAAGAGATCATATAAATGGTATTAATCTCTTCGGTTGGTGGGGATGCTGGGGGTTGGATCTCTTCAATGGTAGGGGGAGCTGTCTCGAGGTCCAAGTTATTCATCTCGTAGAGAGATGCTCGGTAATCAGGGAGATAGGGACAGTGATGTGAGTAATGGCCGTAAATACCGCATATTGCACAAGGGTGGTTGGTACATAGTGATTTATCATGAGGCTTAGGGGTAGGGTCGAGTTGGACAGCCGGGATGTTGGGGTCGTCGTCAAGCATTTGCATGTGCTCTTGTAATGCGGGTAAGTGTGGACATTGATGGGTGGCATGGCCCAACTCATCACACAATGAGCATTTGGGGGGACCACGAAACGCGAGGGGGTTTTAACCGTTTTGGGCAGGGATAAGGCAGTGTAACGCCGTGGGCCTCTGCCCCCAGTGTCCTTGATAAGAGGGGATGAATTGGTGGATGACGAAGGAGTAGTGACACCAGGGGGTCGTTGACTAGTATTGGTGATGGGTTGCACCGGTTGTAGGATGACATTCGGTGTCGGAGGGAAATGGGAGGCATGATGTACCACACAGGTAGTCCTAAAGTTAACCTGGGGAGGCTAATAGTAGCCATAACTGGGGTGCTTACTACTCCCGAAGGGTGGAATAGGAAGGGGATCGTGTGGATGGGTGTAACACCAACATGACTAGGTACCAATGGTGGTTGGGGTAGCAAGGGCGGTTGATTGTTAGGTGTTGATGTATTGTGAGAAAGGGTACATAAGTCAGATATTTCGGTCGCTGGTGACGGGGGTGGAATGGAGGGGAATGTTGAGGTCATCGACATATCTGAGTAAACTCTGGTTCCCACTGAGGAAACCAACGAGGTAGATGCACCACCAACAGGTTGCTCAACCATGGGGAGAACATTTTTGGGTGCAGCGGGGGCATTGGGATTGTAATAGGTGAGTTGATAAACCTTGACCACGCATCCATCATGGGGGAACATCATGGTATGAAAAACGGATGAGGCAACCGTATGCATGGCGTACATGTAACTGCGGCCAAGTAAGAGGTTATAATCAAGTTGGGCATTGATGACCTCTATGTCAATGAGCACTGTTTTACCAGCCAACTGGATGGGGACATTAGCTAAGAGACCTTGGGATTGAGCCGAACGGCTGTCGTAGGCTCGCAATGCAGTAGTGGACTACTGGAGAGTAGGGGATCCCAACTTCTGCCAAATGAATGTGGACATAACGCATGTAGAGGCACCCTCATCGATGATGCACTGATGGATGACAAGATTCCGAATGGATACAAAAACTTGGAATGCTGATGTGGAAGGCAGGCGTGGTTTGGATTGGTCCAAATCAAAGGCCATCATTCGTGAATCGGTTGGGTCAATAGCACCAATGGCTGAGAGCAAAGTCTTGCGCTGTGTAGGACAATTTTTTAAGACCTCTAATGCAGACATGGCTACGGGGGACTGGGCTAAGTCATCTACAATGTTGTAATTAGATGCAGCGCGAGCATTGGGGTTATTGTTGATGCAGCGAAGTGGGAAGCGAGGGGCTTTGGAGGCTCCATCTAGTGGAGCCAGAGGTATGCGTAACAACTGATCAGTGGGAAGAGTGTTCGTTTTTTTGTCGGTGGGAGGGGCTTCAGGGGTGGAGCCATATTGGTTCAGATGGGTTTGAAGGTTGACATCGGCGGAGGACATCATTAACAAGTGATGGGTACCTGAGTCTAACATGGGTTGATCAAGAGCTACATAAGTGATTTGTTGTTATGGTGGCGCATTTCCTTGAGGGGGAGCCAATGGTTTAGTGTTCACTACGCCTTGGGTTGGTAAAGGGTTTTGCAACACCAAGGGTTGAGCCTGAGGTGGTGGGGGGTTGGGTGGTGCCTCAGAAGCCGCGTACCCTTGGTGGTGGGAATCATCAGTCCATAGTTTTCGATCCCGCTCCAAATGTGGGCAAGCGTGCATGTAATGGACATAGACCCCACAAATAGAACAAGGATGGTTTGTTCGCAAATTAGGATTTTTGGCTTGCTTGGGCGGCCGGTTGGGGTTTTGGTTGGCAGGTGCCGCGTTATTATTATTCGGGGGATTGGGGGGTTGGCCGCCTTAGTCTGGAGGGGGGTTGTTTCCACGGTTACGTCCTTTGTCATGGTTTTGCTGGCCCTATTGGCATTGGTTATTTTGGTTGGGCTGCGAGTTTTGTTACGCATACACTTTCCCTTGGGTGGCAAGTGGGTTCTAGGGTTGTGCAAGTGCGGGAGTAGGCTGCGGTGGATAATAGGTGGGTGGAGGCGGTGCAGGGGTTGAACCTTGTGGGGGTTGCTGATACGTTTGTGTAACGGGTTGTGGGTTTGCCGCAGGTGCTTCCCGGGGCGGATAATAAGCAGGGGGGCCTTGAGAGGGCACAGGAGCTTGCGCGGCCTGCAGGTGATAATATGGTTGAGGTGCAACCGCGGGGACATAAGCAGGGGATGCATGGCCAAAGCACTGAGGTGGACATGAGGGTCCGTGGGAATGGTGACTATGTGGCATGGGAGCATACGAATTGGTTGCTCCAGAGTGGGAGGTAGCCCACGAACGTTCAGGTCTAGTGTTAGGGCATGCTATGGAAAAGGGTTGGTTATGTGAGGCAATACGACCAATGATGCCATAGGCAGCATGGGATGCCCCCGACGCATCATGTCGGGAGGAATCGCCACGGGGGGCGTAAGGTATGATGGTATAGAGGTAACCAAACTGGGTGTATATAAGGTCAAATTGTTGGGCTTTGAGGATGGCCTCTTCTTCGGACTGGGGTTGTTCAGATGCCACATCCTTGGCAATGACAAGAAGGAGAGATTTTAGAAACCAATCTAAGAAGATACAATCATCTAACTTGATTTTGTAGAGGATTCGGCGTCGACGCCACTCATGAATGTGATCAGTGATGTGGGTGGTCGTATTCTGTCTGCAAGACAGTAGGATCTCAACTCCTGCATCATAGCGGACAGGTAACTAAAAGAACTGCAGGAAGGTCGAGGCGAGGGAAGTAAAAGTGGCATGGGTCCCATGGGGCTACTCAATGTACCATTTGGCTGCAGAGCCAGTGAGGGTGCATTGTAACAGATGGAGTCGAACAGAGTCATCCACGATGGAGTTGGAGGAACACCATAGGTGGAAGGACATAATATGATTATGGGGGTCTTCACCCGCCTTACCCTCAAACTTAGGGATGTCTGATGGGAGCTTGGTGGGCATGTGAGGCCACACAGGGTCATGTCTGATGGGATCATTAGTTAGTCTGGCCAGGTCAGGAAGGTTGAGACTAGCCATGAATGGAAAACTAGTAGAAGGATGTGACATGCTAGTGGTCGTGGTCATGTTGGGGCCAATGCCCCCAAGTGTAGGGGTTGGATTCAGGTTGGGGGTGTTGCCCCCAGGCGGAGGAATGAAAGTAGTATGTGAAGGTCCTGTGGCGCCAAGTGTAGTGTGAGTCACCGATGGAGGTGGGTTAGGGGTACTAGCCAATGGAATAGGCACAATTACCAGAGTGGTGGTTGTGGGCCCCATCGAGGGCATACCCAAAGCAGGTGTGGTGGCTAGGGTTGTTGTGGATGCTCCACCAATGGTCCCGACAAAGAAAGGATTGGAAGTCATGCCAGCCATGGGGCTGGTTGGTGCAGTATAAGTGGGGTTTTCTGACTCCGCGTTAGAATCAGATGTGAAATAAGGGGCGTCCAGATCAGGGGACGGAGCTCTATGGTGCCGACGAATGGGGTCGAGTGATGAAGCTCTAGGTATATGACGAGTGGTGTCAAGTGATGAAGCTCTACGTCTATGACGGGTGATATCAAGTGAACCGTGCTACGGGGGCTCACCCCGGAGGCACCGAGAATGTCTCGGGGACTCAATGGTGACAAATGGTGTCAAGTATCTGAAGGTTGTGTTGAGTGAAAAACAGCTCAAAAACCCTAATGCAGTCGAGTGTGCAAAAGGAGAGCGCAAAAAAAAATGGCACTCAGGCCAACAACCAGCTCAAAACACTCACTATAACAGCTATGGTACAATAAGTGGAGCGTCAACAAAAATGGTCAAAATACCAACAAGCAGCAGGTTTCCTAAAAAATAAAAATAGTGGACTCGCTAGACCAAGGGGAGGTAAGGGAGCATGCAAACACCTAGCTAAATAGTATTCTAACTCAACCAGACATATCCTCTGCAAGGTGATGAAATCCAAGTCAGAAAATATGGATAGTAGAGCTAAGTGGCTAAAGGTATCCCCCTACCAGGAGGGACACCGGGTAGACAATCCTAGAAGAAAGGCAACTAAGATACCCCGTTCATGACACGTTCGGTTGGGTGAATCTGCAGTTTGGTTCTATCACCGTTGTACTCCCATAAGGGTGGTACAACAAGAACTATGAAAGGTATCCTTCGGTTACTGAATGGAGTGCGGTATTCCACTCAGACTTCCGGAACCATTATGGCTACTTCAACCCTCCTAAGGGAGAGGCCTTCCCGATAAATTGGCTTTAAACCATGTCAAAAAATACAAGGGGATTTTGGTTCCTTAATGGACAACAACTATGTCTCAAGTGTAAGTGACCGAGGCGTGTTATTTGGATGCCTATCCCCCCTGTCCTACCTAACTACGATATTCTTATGTGTTCCCCAAGTGGGGTTAGAATGTTGATTGTGTTAAGTAGTATTTTAAGGCTCACTTGAATTAGGTGACAGAGTGTGTGCGTGTGAGATAATGAACCCAAGTAAAAGTGCCATGGGGTGGGCAACTTTCTAACTAATAATGCAGAAATTAAACTTGTAATACAAAATTTTCTCTTTTCAATTAAAATGATTAAACATAAAAAATTCTGTAAATGGAATAGAAATCAAATTGCAGAAAAAGGATGTAGGTAAGTATGGCTGCAGATGGAACATGTGGCTATGTAGGTGCAGAAAATATTGCAGCAAAGTTTTGGGTTCAAACAGGGTAAAAAAGTACAGAAAACAGATCGCGGGTCTGTGCTGAAACTGCGCAGTCGGATCGTGGGAAACAGGTTGGAAGCCATGAGGAGATCGCAGGAAAAAGGCTGACAGTCGCGGGGAGATCGCAGGAAACAGGCTAACAGCCGAGGGGAGATCGCAATAAATAGGCTAACAGCCATGGGGAGATCACAGGAAATAGGCTAACAGCCACGGGGAGATCGCAGGAAATAGGATAACAGCTGCAGGGAGATCGCAGGAATCAGGCTGAACGCCATGGTCAGATCACAGGTAATAGGCTGAAAGCCATGGTCAGAAGCAGGAAACATGATGAAAGCCGTGGAGAGATCGTGGGTAACAGACTGAAAGCCACAGTCGGATCGGAGGAAGTAGACTGAAATCCACGGTCGGATCGCAGCTATGGGGAAAAAATATGCGATTTACGGCAGTAAACCCACTACCGAAAGGGACAGCCGAAAGGGGAAAACAAAAAAATATTTGCAGAAAATAAAACTTTTAAAAACTATAACCAGAAATTCAAAGGAACACAAGTGGAGTCGCCAAAATTGTAGGTAGGGTTTTCACCCTAGCTTGTACAAATGGGCACCTACTAAGGAAAAGGGATTCCTTAGTAGCAGTTCAATAAACAGTAAAATATGACAGTAAACAATATCGAATTTAACCTAGCACGAACATTAACAGAAATGGAAAAATAATAACAGCATAATGGAAAATCTTCTTTTTGTATTAATTTTACCTCAAGTGTTGAGGTTGGTGAATCTCTTGCAGTATCCCAGGAGGGCTACTTCCAAGCTCCAATGGGTTCCTTCTCCTTCTCCAAAGTGTTTGGATGATGGGCCAAAGGGGCACTCAAATGGAAAAGAATAGCTCAAATGGTAAGCTAGGGTTTCAAGAGTGATTTTGGCAGAGTGAGGGTAGGAATGATTGTGGATATGAAATGGGGAGCCTCCATCACCTATTTATAGGTTTTTAGTGGTGGAGTGTTGACCCATGGTTTTGGGCACTATATGGTTTAGGTCAACTATATAGGGTTTTTGCTTCCTTTTTTCCCTCTTTTTCCTCTTTTTTGTATTTTTTATTCCCTTTTATTTGATTTTTGGGAATTTATGGCCCTTTTTAGAGGGTTTTTGCTATTTTGGAGGAAATTTAAGTTATTTTGGGGAAAAAAGTGGGTTTTTTGGCCTTTTGGAGGCTTTTTAAGGTTTTGGAGGAAAATATGGTAGGAAATATAGACAAATGAGTCATGTAATGAGGGAGATGAGGTAGTGAGCACTTTTTGGGTGTTAACAGAGGTCACTACGTAGGAAGAGCCACTGCGCAAAAAAAATTAAGAGCAAGACTATGGTGGCCTACACTCCACAAGGATTTAAAGGAGCAATGTCATAGTTGCGATGTATGCCAAAGAACAGGGAAACCATTTCATAGAGATGAGATTTCATTGAGGCCACAACTGACATTGCAAGCCTTTGATAAATCAACTATTGATTTTGTGGGACCTATCAACCCACCAGGGAAGCGAACTAGTTGAATATATATAATTACAGCTACAGACTATCTAACTAGATGGAAAGAGGCAGAACTAGTAAAGGACTACAACGTAGTTACAACCGCACAATTCATTTTTGAAAACATGTTAACAATGTTTGGATGTCCAAAGATCCTAATGAGCGATCAGGGAATCCACTTCTTGAATAGAACTATTGAATCCTTGACTGAGGAATTTCATATTTACCATTAGAAGAGCACACCATATCATCCACAAGCCAATGGCACTGTTGAAGCCTTTAACAAAGTGTTAGAAAATGAGTTGACTAAGGTATGTAATAAAAACATGGATGACTGGGATCTGCGAATACCAGTTGTGTTATGGTCATATAGGACAACTTGCAAGACATTAACAATCCATACACCCTTCAGGTTAGCGTATGGACAAGAAGTTGTGATGCCAATGGAATACATAATACCAAGTTTGAGAATTCCAGCTTCCATAGGAATGGAAGATGATGAGACGATGGAAGAAAGGATACTATACTTGGTTGGGTTAGAAGAAGATTGCTTCATTGCAGTATTTCACCAACAAGTGCAGAAAGACATAGAAAAACCATGGCATGATTTCCAAATCAAGTATAAATCCTTTCAGGTAGGAGATCTTGTTCTCCTCTATGACAGTAAATTCATGAAGTTTCCATAAAAATTTAAGACGCTAGGGCCATATGTTTTCAAGTATGTTACTAATGGTGGCACAGTTCATCTTGCCACATTAGTGGGAGAAAACCTACCAGGTCTTATTAATGAAAGTAGACTAAAACCCTACAGGGATAGTCCTACTTCGCCAGACCCTCATTGATCAGAAGCGGAGAAAATTTTAAGTGTCAAGTACAGTTGCAATTGGACACTAAAATTTGCACAGAGTCTGTACACAATTTTGTTGAAACGCGAAGTTGAATGAAACATGGATGTGGAGTGCACATTGGAAGCTGTGATGTGAAGTGCACATTGGAAGTTGTGATGCGAAGTGCACATCAGAAGGTTTGACGCAAAGTACACATAATAGGCGCATATACGAAGTTAAAAATGAAGGAGCACAAGTGTGCAGGTGAACTTGGCAAAAATGTTTTGTCTAGGCCATGAGCACAGTTCGAAGGAACTAGCCGCGAAAATGTCGGTCCGAAAAATAGCCGTTATATAGTATTTTTTCCAATAGTCACTTTCGCATTTAACGCAAATTTAGCCATTTCTAATGCATTCAATGAAGGAAAGGACCAAAATACTCAACTAATTTGGCCAACGGAGACAACATTTAATGTCTATCTACCCCTTTGTGGGCATGCCTCAAGGATAACTACACCTATAAATAGAGCCAATCCCAGACTCACGGGATTTACCGTAAGTTTTCATTTTTACCGCAAGAACAGTTTCAGTTTATACCAATGAGTGCACAAGCAATCTCAAAATCATATAGACCAATTCCCAAGTGAATATCTGAACAATCCACAGTCGAACAAGTTGTGAAGGACTTTAAATGCTCTGGATTGGAGGGGTTGATGAAAATGCCCGTTAAGAAATATGTTCCAGAAAGGGGTTATGGGTCAAGAAGCTCACCGTGCCACGTACCATCCATGCATTGAAAGGACAAGCAACCAATTACGGATCTAGATAAGACGAAGGAAGGAGCAATGCTGAGTCCTGGACCTCCACTACCACCAGGGGACAGGCCCATATACCTCACGTATGAGTATATTCCACCTAGAAGGCTTGACATGCCAGCAATTCACCTTTACAAGAATGCATAGTATGACATTCCTTTACCGCTGATTTCTATCCATGTGGCTATCCAAGAAAAGTTACTCGGAAAGATAGTGGGATGTAAGTTTCTTGACCATGATCTCTTAGAGGGGAAGGACCCTAAAGAGCCAAAATATCCTTAGTTCCAACCTAAACAGTATATGTGTCAAAGGGATGATGAGAAATCGGGACAACCTAACATCGTCGTGCAGGATTGGCTCAAGTTGTTCATTCCATTTGGTTTTTTGCATCTCCTGCACATACCCCATTTTGACTGAAGTCCCGAGTGTACTCTAGTGGTGTACACTTTGTTGTCGTGCATGCACCAGTGCTATCTGTGGCTCGACCGTAGGATCGATATCAATGTTGACCTAATCTATCGAATCACTCATCTCAGCAAGCGAGGTGATCATGTTCCAGCAGAGTTTGTGGGAAATTCGAATGACAAAGAGCTTGCCAAGCGAATGAAGGAAGAATATAGTCTAGTCAAGGGGAACTGGGGCTATGTCACAGATGGAATTGAGGAAACAACTACACAGTTCACCATCTAGTTACTCGCAGGAAATTGTTTTTGCAAGTGTAGACCGACGGAGGTGCCGGCCGTAGCAGTTCTCCTTGCTACGAAGGCCAAGGATGGACACCCATACAATTGGGAAGTCTATTTCCTGAATGAGTTCCTGGATTATGTTCGCGGAACTCAGGAGTGGCAATGCATTTTATTACACTTGGCTGCTTTACTAATTAATTTTGTAGGATGGAAGGAGCCATTGTACCAGAGAAACCTTCCAATGATAACGAGAGATTGTCGAGCGGCGAAGTATGCCAACATGTGGGAAACTACGCGGCCTGACAAACAAAGCGTAAACAATGAACAAATGCATAATTACTATGGGAAGTTGTGTAACGTGATACGGCACACTCCACACATTTCAAAGGATGTGACAACCATGTATCTCCAATTGTTTTTGTTTAAGGATGACTTTCACTTTATCTACATTCAACCAAGGGACGAGAAGGAGAATCCAGAATGGTTCCCAATGGATTACTAGCTGGATGCACAGAGGATTGATCTCGCCATGGAAGACTGGCCAACAGAGTGGTAGGTAGATGCACCACTATAAATCCATACAACATCAGAGGAAATCGAATCTAAGGATCCACCCAATGAAGAAGAGACGGGAAAATATGAGACACACAAAGATACTACTGAGGTACAAACAGGGGAAAAAAGAAAGGACCCTGAAAGTTCGACACTGGAAAAAAGACCCAAGAAGAAGCATAAGGCAACCAAGACTCTGCCAGATATGCAATTACCCGAAGAGGACTACGATTGCATTGCACTACACGTAAGTGAGTATCTAGAGGAGGCTCTCTCTATAAAAGACATAAAGAATGAAGAGGCTCAGGCGTAGCTGAACCAGAATCTCGTAGAGCTCAAGATTATGGTTGTGAAGATAGAACAAGTCCAGCAGGACTTGGTTCGAGATTCTGACTCTGAAGGAAAGACAGGTGGATCCATTCAAAGAAAGAGAATGCCCCCTGCCTTGACCATGAAACCCCACCTAGTCAGAATGTAGCCGATCAACATCATTTTCCCGAATGATGAGTTAACTGAGGTGCAAAGAGGTTGAAGCACCTCGACATTAACATTGGCATGAACCTCTTGAGGGGTTGCACAATATGCATCTGCAGGTTGTAGAAGAGATAAGAGATAGAGACGTAATATATTACAATCAGAACTTACATCTAGAAGAGAGATACAAAGATCTGACAAAGGTATGTGCGCAGAAAACTAGAGAACTAGCTAAAGAATAGGAGAAGCGAAGAAGGCTGGAAGAGACAGTTGCTATGGTATGTGCACAGATACCAAACTGTGAAGTGCAGCTAGAGTTAGAAGATACAATAGTTCATACTGGAAAGGTGGTAAGTGATCTTAAATCAGAGATGGAATATATGGAGATCGCCCACAAGGAAGAGGTTTCTAACCTCACAACTCAGAAGCCACCTAGTACCTCGCTGAGTATGGGAGAAGCAAGAGTCACGACACTAAGGGCTTCAGTAGACAATATCTCTACTGAAATAGAAAAATTGCAAGACTTGTTGGAAGAAGCTACTAAGGTATGCGATACGCTATAGGAGGATCCTTCCTTACAACAAATTTAGGAAGACTTATGTTATCCCTAAAGTTGAACCTAGACTACGGGGGTTCAAGCTTAAGGAAATATTGAATGGTAGGAATGGGACATCTACACAGTAATTATAAGTAATTCTAGTGGTAAATGAAGTTATGACTTAGGTTGGATAATCAGAAATAGAAGACAGGGATAATATAAAATTTCAATATCAAAACAAAAACAAAAAATGGCTGTGATCATAAACGTACAAATGTAAGAGCATCGAATTTCATTTTATAATTGGGGCATAGTTGTATACTAGTCAAGAGAATCGCAACATGAAATTGAGACCATGAATTGAAAAAATAATGATGGTATATACTTCATAGATTAAAATAAAAAAGGCTCAAAGATTATAGTTTACTTCAAAAACAGTCATTTCTAGAATATATTAACATAAGAAACTTCATGCATGCCTGTACAAGAAACTTCTAAGACTGAACTTCCATCATGTCGTTCAGGTTCCAACCTTGCCTCAGCCCTCTTGGCTGGAATACTACCTCAATTACATTCTAAATAATAATATTTATAAGAAAAATACATCCAACAGTCGCCACAAGAAAATATAAAATCTAGAATAATTTGCAATAAATCTGGGACTGCAGATTCGATCTTATACTTGAAAATATGGATTGATCTCTCTGTTGCCAAGTGTTATATAAAATACTCTTCCACCTATGATTTTCTACCTGGAAATGTTGAGTTAAATATGGATCTGGACAATAACCTCGGGCCTTAAATCTGGAAATAATATTTATTTCTTCTCTGATACTGGACAGCTACTTGAAGTGTATATCTAATCGTCTGCCTTCGGATATCCTTGATCGCTTCTCTTCATTCCCTTGTTAGGTGATTTTGATGCCCAAAAAAGTGGAAATAATCTCTAAGAAATGTGGATCTGATTGTTAGAGATGTGAATACTCTGCATGGGAGTCTTGAGTCTGTTCTTATTGACCACTAATTCTACTCCATTAGATATGGAAATGTTCGATTCATTCCAATTGCTCTTTAATAGATACCCTACCACCTGTGATCATCGAATGTTTCAAATTCTCTCTAGAAATTTAGATTTGATCTGGGGTTTGAAACTCGATTTTGGAAGTAATGCTCTGTTTACTAGTATTGTGACACCTGGTTGTTCTCCTTACCATAATTGAAATATAAACTTGGGAAAGCAACACAACTTCTTGCATTTGAAGTATCACGAGTGCTTATTGGCATCATTCGATAAGGTGCTTTTGGTTGGCTGCTCCTTTCCAAAAGTTGGGTTTGTAATTCTGTCATCAGAACCAATCTTTGATGTTGATTGAATTTGAGAAGCCCCAAGTGTTCAAACTCTCCCTGGAAAACAAGGATCTTGCAAAGACTAAAAATAAAACCACATCAAAGCTTATATGACATTGGGAGTTTTGTCAATCTGGTGATTCATATGTACCCTCTAGACAAATGGCGAAATCTCTCAAATCGTTCACGATTTGGTAACAGTAGTGAGCCCTGCGCTAATCTCTGCCTCTGAGCACATCTAGTGTTCTCTGTTTCAAAATGGTCTTCACACCCTTTCAAGAGTTAAATGCTACCTTCTAATTCATTTAAACAAACTCCTCTTTGTCAAAAATTTCACCTGAATACGTGCTCACAGGTGCTCCTAAAATATACACCCTGGAAAGTGCATCTCCAACCTTATCATCTATTGTATCAAATTTGGTCAACAAAATATTATCAATCAACCTGACATTAGCAAATAGGAAGGTCAGTCGGTTTCTGATTGAACTTTGTTAGCTGGTCCAGAACATCATTGCCAACAAATGCTTCACCAATGAAGAGTACCAAATCTAGACTGTTGATGTTGATGAATTTAGAGAGAATTCTCATCAAAGGCTCATTATCTTGCATTCGTCTAGCTATATCGGTCTCTCCAACCTTCAATGATTTTAACATCTTCTATTTTAAATTAAGTTGATGCTGAAGTATGCAGGAAAAGACACTTAGCCTCCTCAGTGTCGAGACTTATGATGTTTGTATGTCACCTGAGCTCAACCACTTGGCATTTGTATGAATGCGTTAACATTGCGTTGAAGCTTAGCTGTTGGTCTTGGGTATTGGACTTGCATGGAAAATCGATGTAGAAAACTGGTGGCACTTGGACGATTTCTCTTGCTCTTGGTGTGGACGTTTGACATAATCAATTACTTGGATCAATCATTTACATAATATGACATTTTGTACAATGTATTTGATGATGGAATGGGCAAATATTTTCAAAGGTGAAATGTTATTTTTAAACCAAGATGAAACACTCTGAATACAACTATTGACATTTTCAGATGTTCTATGCAAAGAACTTATGTGTTCAGGAGGAGATGATACATTCGGGTACGATCTACCTTGTTGATGGTCATTAGAGATTCTAGTATTTGCATTGTCCTTCACCAGCCTTATGTATAACATTAGAGGGAACTTTACTGAAGAATTAGAGCATGAAACCTAGCTAATTAGCTTGCCATCTTTGAACAACATAATAGTCTTTCTTTATATAATGTTGTCAGAATCTCAAATTTGCTAGAGCAGACCTAGTGACAACAACTTGCATCAATGGCAAGCAGAGTTGGAATCTGTGAATGCAGAAATGAAAACCTTGAATCCTAGAGAGAAAGTGCAGAAGTTCGCAGAGGTAAAGGACTTGACAAGAGAACTAAAAGTTTTGAGGGACAAGGAGGCTAATATTACAGGAAGGTTACAGCCAATGTAGGAAGAGGCACTTTCCCTCGCTAATGAAATGGAAGAAAAATTACAGGAAATCCGCACCACAAAGAAGACAGTAAAGGAGTATGCTCAGGAAGATGTCTCAGAGGACATGTTGGAAACTATTAAGGATTTAGAGCAGGAAACAAAGGAAGTAGTTGCAAGGCTAAGCGTAACTCTTCGGGACTTCAATGGAAAATTGAGTCCTCCATAGGGCATGCAATCAGAGCCAAGTGGATTAGAGATGATCCACAAGTAAGTGTTAGGGTTTTGTTGGGCATGGCCCAAGTTGGCACAGGTTTTGGTGAAGCAAAGTCCAAGTAAGTGCAGTAGAAAAGCGAAGTCCAAGAACGACGCAGTTTTGTTGATGTGTAGCGCCAGTGCAACAGTTATTTTTGGTAGCGAAGTACAAGCGAAGCAGGGTCCAACAATGACCTATTTTGGGTAAGCCACTTCAGACAATCCTGGGAGCAAGGTGAGGAGCGTTGCAGAATTGAAGGAAAGCAACCTGTCATCTTAGTACAAACAGTACTAAGACATCTAGAGCGGCAGAAACCTTTAGAATCAAAATGGTGAACCGATAGCGACAGATGAAGCAGAGCGACAGGAAGCGATGTGCCAGAACGTAGTCAGAGCCGCATAGTAAAAAATGCAGTTGTTAGAAGAGGCGTTAGAGCCAGAAGCAGCGTAGAAAGGCAACCGAAGACAAGTGAAGTAGCTGTCGACTACAACATGCTGGCTTAGCGGGCTAACCGTGCCACTTTTGGGGGATTCTTGGGTAGTATAGGGATTTTGGCCCACAATTATTGTAAAGACGTGACCTTCGGGAACAATCTATAAAGAAGGAAATTTTGTAAGGGAAGGGTTGCTCTTCATTGATTATTTGTTTGGTCTCTGTTTTGTAAGAACAAGAAGAGAGAAAGAGGCTTTGCAGCTGGGTGCGCAAAGACCCATTGTAGAGAGAAGATTCTACAGCTGAGTGCGCAGACTAGAACTGTTGACCCTTCCCATTAATATAACAATAGTTTCCATGGACATAGCACCCATCCTGGGGGTCAAGCACGCAAATACCTGTGTAGGGTGATTGAATGAATTTGATTGTGTATGCTTATGATTATGTTTACATTCATACTTATGTTTACATATGTTAGTTATTTTATATGTATTTTCACATGTATGGTGGATGAGGATAATATGTTAAGTACTGGACATGCATAACTAGTTGTGTAAGCGATTCTGAGCATGTTGAATGTATAAGTTATTTGGATAACACTAAATCTACGAAGTCTACAAAAGTGTGCGATTACGAAGTGAAGCACCATCCCGGAGGTATGTTGTTGTATTGAATTGAATAAATTGTGAAGTGCGTAGTCCCATATGTGCACAGTAATCTGAAAATATATGCGAAGTTGGGAGAAATCGGCCCGAGCCAGTCTCATAACTACGCATCACCTGATTACAGAAACCTGCTTCTATAATTTCCCATAACTTCACCTCGGCTGAGACCTTAGCCTATTCACAGGTTGTTGCCGAAAGGGCCAATGGATAAGTGGCGTTGTTGGCCCCATCATTGCACAGAACCTGGGTCAGTACAAGAAAGTTAAAGAATGAAGTAGCAAGCCAACATATGATAGTTCAGATTCAGATTCTGAAAGTGATAGTGATGAAGAGTGAATGCTAGATCCATATCCACAAGAACCTGAATATCTAGCAACTGACAGTGAAGATGAGAAAATGTTAGATCCAGATCCACAAGAACCTAATGATCTCGCAACTGATGATCCTTCTCTTCTGAGATAGGAAGCCACAACTCTTATATCTACCAGTGATCTTGTTGGAGATCCACTTGATCCAAGAACAACTAGATCTAATTTTCAGAATGTAAGGTTTCATCCTTCTCAGTTACCATGGACCTAATTTTTCAGTTACTGCCTCATAGTTTGGCTTGTAGGGGGGTGTTGGAATATTCTCACCATCATCATTTGTATTTGCATGCATTACATGCATTTGACATGCATGCATGCATAATACATGCATCCAATCATCAGTATGGTAGTCTCCCCAACAGTTGGAGCTTATTTTCAACCCCCTAGAGCCTTTTTTAGCCATCAATATCCCTCCTACCTACCTATTGTGCCTTGTTTTCATCATCTTGATTACAAATGCCCCTTACTACACACTATTGGATTCCAACAGTCAGTTCTTGCATTGATTTCCCAGTTCATGCATTTATTGCTCAGTGTAAATGCCTGTAGCTTCTAGTTGTCTATATCAGAGTGCCACTTGACTACTAAAAGTCCTCATGCACCCTCCTTGGAGTCTCCTTCCTTACATTTGTGCTCACATGACTCAGTTAGACTTAGTTAGACTCACATTGACTGACATTTGACTATTTGTGACTACTACCACTGATTGGGTGATGTCTCCAATGTTGTCCAAGCCACAAATTGAGGAGGATTCAAATCGCCTTTGGGGTAATCAAATTCATTCTATTGTACTCTCACATTTTTTCCAGCTTACAGTTGATGAACATGATTACAATAGTTTTCCACATTCTTTGAGTTTCATGTGTGAATATTGATTCAATTCTTCTTCTTCTTCTTCTCTGCAATTCTATGAGTAAATTTGTGAGGTTTTTTCAAGCTGAGTGATCTACACCTATAGAATATCACATCAACACATTATGAAGTTGTGCTCTTCCTAATCATGAATTTCTTTGTTATGTTTACAGACAACACAGTACTCCCTCTGTGTGTACTCCCCTTGTGTTCTTTCCAGTTTGAACCATTGTTCTTATTTGCAACCCGCTATCAGTACTTTTCTACTATCTATCATGTATGCATAGTTCATTGTTACTTATGTATGCTTCATGATATTTCTCACTGTCACTAATGCATGCTTCATGATATTTCTCCCCCTTTGACATAAATGACGAAGAGGTGCTTTCCATGTGCAATTTTAGGTTCTCTTTTCTTTGGTTTTGCACGTGTATTCATGCATCTATTTTCTTCGATTAATCCCCATGGATTCTATGAAATTCTAAGTCACCATAGATCATAGAGCCGAGAATACCTCACACAGAAAGAATGAGCAGAAAAGATGAATTATAGTGAAAATTACAGTAAAAATGAGCAGTACAATTATTCATGCATTGGAACTTAGATAGAAACAGAAATATGTGTTATATGATTCATTAAATAGTATAATCAATAGATATGTTACAATGGAGAGAATTCAAATATCCTAGGATAATTCGAGTCTGAGTCTGTCTAACATAGGAAAAATAACCATTGTATTGCTCCAGAGTCTCCAAGTTGAAATCAACTTAATCGAAACTTAGTTAATTGAAGACACAGTCAATTAACTAATCCAAAAGCCTGCATATTGGTGAGTTTTGCATGAAAAATTGGTGAAAAAGGGTGCATTAGATCACAATCAATGGTGATCGGAGCTCAAACCCCCCACTAGAGTTAGGAACTCAGGTGGAACTTAGTTGGACTGAACCAAATGACCCATTTAGCTCCTAGAATGTAGGGAACTGACTCTGGTGGTCCTAAAATGATGCATGCAGGGTGCATCAAGTGGCTAGAGGATCCTATATTTCATATGCATACCACTAGGGTGAAACAACATGTATAAATGCTAAGAAAATATAAATAATTCTAAGTACGAAAAGGATGGAGTATTTATTATCGTAACACGGCCCCTTAATCCATAATTGGATGTCCCGGGCCCTAGTTACTAAGACCAAAGGTCACCCATACAGTCAAATAATGATAAAAAATAATTATTCATGAAACTAGGGAAATGGGGAAAAACCTCATGGGAAAAATACCCCCCCTCAAACATGAATAGCAAGAAACTCAAACAACCTTCACACTAAGAAGAGAAGGAAAAAAATTTATGAGTGAAAATACTTTGTAAAAATGTAGGCAAACTTCTCCTATGTAGGATAGTAATGTCGGTGCTAGATCTGGATTTGGATCTAGATCTGCTCCTCTGATGTACCTCCCACTATGTCAAAGATGTATTTTCCAAAAACAAGTCTTTCAGAAACCATCTTTGCTACTGAAGTGAATGGCTCATTGTATTCCAAATCATCAACATTTGATTATCCTTTGTCAACCAACCGAGCTTTGTTCTTGGTTGTAGATCCATCATGGGAAGACCCTTTGAAGGATTGTGGATTAGACCCTGCTACCATGTATCACCTCTCTGAGAGAAGTGGATCTGTATGACATAGTGCAAGGTTTGCATCTCGATACTGAGATTTATTTCTTCTATTTTCATATGGATCCATAGCTATGTTCCCATTGGCTTCAAGGACTTTGTAATCCCATATTGGTATTGGCCATGGATTGGGAGAAGGTGTTGGATCTGGATCTACTTGAAATTCATACTCAACATCAAGATATGGTCCTCATATTCATAATTTGAAACTGGACCATTAGAAGGTATAGAGGATGGAAAAAAGTGAGAGAATTCATATGCCTTGGAGGCATGGTTTGCAACTCCTTTTTCTATTAGCTTCCCATATGAGATCTCTACAATATCAACTGTGTCAAGACCAAAAATAACTTTCTTCGGTGAACCTATGTGATTCATCTGATAAACAGATAACAAGTTTGCTGCTAAAGAAGGATATAAATTTAGTTACAATAGATCTATTGAACAAGAATATCAATCACAAAGATGTAAGACAATTTGGAGTAAAAACTGTGCAAGAGAGATGCATCAGTGCTCTATAAACTAGAATGGTAGAATTACAATACAATACTATCACAATGAGTGAGCAATTCGAATTAGCCAAGAAGGTCATTCGAATATACTGCATGGAATAGCTTGACTCCAACTAGGATTCCTCGTCCTCATCAGTGGTGGTCATCAATGCACAAGTAACTATCAGACAGGTGTCAAACTGAGTCAAAATGAGTGTAATAAGTGTAACTGATGGTAAATTCCACTAATGTAGTGAAGGAGGCTCAATGGATGGCGCATGAGGAGTTAACTGAACTTAGAACAGGTAGTCAAGTCTCACTGGAGGTCCATCGGAGTGGTAACAACAGTTAGGAGTCAGTCTATCCTCAAATCAAGGAAAATCAACTAGCTAACTGAAGTGAACTAGAGTGGCAAGTGAGAAAAGGTGCCCTTCTGTAGTGGAAGGTGAGAAATGGGCACATCCCTGGCTAGGAGGGCTGAAACAAAGTGGAAAGTGGCTCCTAGGTGATGGCAGATTGGGGACTAGGTGCTAGAGGTACCAAAACGATGACTGGGTAGCATGTGAATGTATGCAAAATGCATGCATGCATGCAAAATTACATACTGAATGGTGATATATCCTAACACCCCCCCCTCAAGCTATACTATGATGTAAAAAATAAAATGTAGGGCCCTAGTTATGTAAGTTTTAAACCTTAACAGTGAAGTACAAACTTATATTGATTCTTAAGCATTAACAGAAAATACACAATGGCACAAACATAACACAGAGATTTTCACCTGGAAACCCTTAACCGGGAAAAAACCAACAAAACTTAGAGCCGCACTGCTCCTTTTCATTATATGTTTATTCAAACATTTACAATACAATATATGGTATTCCGCAGCATCTAAAACCCTAATTCGTTTACCCGAAATTAGGTTACAACCCTAATCCCTTTTACCGGGATTAGATAGAGTACAATGGGTCGAAATCGCGAAAAAGCAAAAACAACCCAAAAATTTTTTGCGCTTTGTGTCGTTTCGGAACCTAACGGTCCGAAACGAAGGGGGTGGGCCCTTTCGGGCTACCCGCCCCTCTAACCCCCCCCTTCGGGCACGCCTGGCGCAGCCACCATGTGAAGAGATATAACATACCCAACAAGTTACTGAGACCAAAGGTCACCCCAATACAATAATCCAAAAATGCTGAAAATAAGCTAAGTGAGGAAAGAGGAAAAACCCAGTGGGAAGAAAGCCCCCCCTCAAGCTAAACATAAAATGGATCTAATCTGTCTCCACCATGATGGAACTCACCCCCAATAGTGAACGAAGGTAAGAGAACTTCTTCTCAGTGAAGCTCTTGCTGAAGATGTCTGCAATTTGCTCATCAGTAGGGCAATATTGCAGAATGATGGTACGATCATGCACCAACTCTCGAATGCAGTGCATATGAATCTCAATGTGCTTGGTCCTCTACCACTGAACTGGATCTGTTGAGATCTTAATAGCACTTTGATTGTCACAAAATATGGCAGTCGAAGTAGTGCTACAAAAATCAAACTTGGAAAGAATACCCTGCAACCAAACTACCTGAATGCAGGCATTGACTGCCCCTCAATACTCTGCCTCTGATGAAGAAAGTGCAATGGATGCATTCTTTTCTCTTGACCAGAAAATAGGGCCATGGCCAATCATGAAAACATATTCGGAAGTGGAATTTTGATCAATGCTATCACCTGCCCAATCTGAATCAGTAAAACCAATGAAATATAGCTCAGAATCTGCAGCATAATGTATGCCAAAGTGTCTCGTACCTTGCACATATTGCAAGATCCACTTTACTGCCCACCAATGAAGCTCATGTGGCTGCTGCATACACCTTGATACAACACTCATGACATAAGAAATATTAGGCCTTGAGTGTGTCCATTAGAGTAGTGAACCAATCAACTGTCAATACATAGTGCAATCTGCAAGCAGTGTGGAATTTCCCTCCTCAAGATTGATTCCTAAGAGGAATGGAAACAGAGAAGCCTTACATTCTGCCATATTAAACTTTAATAGTAGGTATGAAGCATACATTTTCTGAGATAATGTGATCCCATCAAAATTTTGAGCTATCTCCAAGCCCAAAAAGTGCTTCAGCAAGCCCAAATCGCTCATGTCAAAAGCTAGATTTAAGGCAGTTTTTAGCTTGTTTATTGCAGTAAGAGTGCTACTAGTAATGAGAAGATCATCAAAATAAAGAACTATCATCAGAAAATTACCTTTAACTTGCTGTAGGTACACATTTGGATCAGATTTTCATCTTTTGAAATTCTGAGAAAGAAGGAAGGAGTCCATCTTTGCATACCAAGCTCTTGGGGCCTGTTTCAATCTATACAAAGATTTCTTCAATCTGCAAACTAATGATGGATCTGATATGTATCCTTCCGGATGCCTCATATATACTTCTTCATTTATATCTCCATGTAGAAAACCACTCTTCACATCCATATGGTGCACTTCTCAGTGCTTGGATGCGGAAATAGCCAAAACTAGGCGGATGGAATCCATCTTTGCAACCAGTGCAAAAGTCTCGGTGTAGTCCACTTCTTGGACTTGGGAGAAACCTTTTTCCACTAGCCTAGATTTTTATTTGCTGATATATCCATCAGCAGCAACATTTGTGCGGTAGACCCATTTACATTGGACCAATTTTCTTCCAGGTGGAAGAGAAACTAGCTCCCATGTGTTGTTCTTTTGAAGAGAACTGTACTCTTCCTGCATGGCTTGTTGCCATATTGGATCTCGATGGGAATGATAGAATGACTTGGGATCTGAACCAATAATCAAATAGAATTTCTCAGATAAAAAAGGATCAGAGAAATATAGAGCTATACCTTCTCTTTGAAAGTCCGCTCTTGTTCTCCTTGGATCAGCAGGATTTCCAATATTTGGAGCAGCAGATTGTAAAGTGTTTTGTGCCCACTTCGGTAACTGAGGAGGATCATTATGGTCTGATTCCAAACCTGATATTTCATTGCCATTAAAGTATGATATAATATCAGATATATCAGATCCAATGCTTTCTTCATCTTCTCTTGAAACTTCTTCTTGTAGAGACTGCGGATTGGCAGTGTTTTCCTCAACTAGCTTCAAGTCTTGAAGCGGTTCTTCAAACTTCACACTTCACTCTATGAATATCTTTTTAGATCTGATATTCATGATTTTATGTGCTTTTGATTCTTCTCCATATCATATTAGGATGCATTCATTACTTTGTGGATCCAAATATTTTCTCTTTTCAGAAGGAATTCTAGCCCATGCAGTGGAGGAAAACACCCTCAAATTGGACACATCCAGTTTGTGACCAGTGAATGCTTCGAAAGGATTCATACCTTTCACGGATGCATTTGGAACTCGGTACTGAATATATTCTAATACATTAATGGCTTCATCCCAAAGATTTGCATCCAAACGTTTTGACTCAAGCATGCAGGTAGCCATCTCTTTCAGTGACCGATTCTTCCTTTCCGCTACACCATTCTGCTGGGGTGTGTAGGGAACTGTATGTTGGATCTGAATTTCGCTTTCGGCACAAAGTTGCAGAAACTCAGTATTGATATATTCTCCACCATTATCAGATCTAAGAGATTTGATCTTTCTCTTAGTGGCGATCTCAACAGAAGCCTTAAAATCCTTGAATTTTCCAAGCACTTCTGACTTGTTTTTGAGAAAAAATACCCAAGTAAAGTGGGAGAAGTCATCAATGAATGTCAAAACATACCTTGAACCATTCATGGACATATTTGGCAATAGACCACTGATATTGGAATGTATGAGACCCAAAATAGTAGAAGCTCTGCTAGCTTTGTCGCGGTCAAACTTGTGCTCGGGGTGCTTCCCAATGATTCAACCGGGGAAAATTCCCTTCGAGGAACGGAGCTGTGGACGACCATCAACCATGGATTTCTGTTGTAACAATAGGAAATACTTGTAACTAAGGTGTCCAAACCTTTCATGCCAAATCCTACTAACCTCGTTTCCATGAGTGAGGAGAGCAATGGGCTTTTCAAGCGGCACAAAGTGTGAAAATTTATAGTATTTTGCAGTATGATTTTCCTTTCGACTGCAATAAGTCTTCCACTTTCAATATAAGAAATTTCAACTTTGTTAGGGCTGAATGTAACTTGATTTGGTGCACCAGTATGTGTCATTTGATAAACAAAAAGAATATTCGAAGCCAAGGAAGGCACATAGAGAACATTCTGAAAACATCCATGCTCTAAATGGATAGTACCTTTACCCTTTGATGAAATTTTTGAGTCATCTCCCAAATGGATGGGGATGGAGATGTTTGGATCAAATGAAGAAAAAGAGTCAATATTTGCAGCTATATGATTCGAGGTACCGGAATCTATCAGTAGAGTGGTGGGTTTCGAAACAGTTGCCATGAGTGCTTGACCTCTTTCATGATCATCATTTATATCCTTCTTCCGTGCACCATCGGGAAGACATATGTTATTCTTTTCCAAAAGGAGGGCCATTTGATCTATTGTTTTCTTCATGCATGAACTTTCAAGATGAAAGCCACGGTTGCAATATGAACACTTAGATTTTTCTTTACCCTCTTTACCCTTTTGCTTGTTTCTTGAACCGGATGGTGCATCCGATGGTTTGCTTTTCTCTTTTTGCTTAGAAAGATCGAATTTGGGCTTCTCTTTCTTTTGCTTCCCTTTGCCATTCAAATTCTTGGATCCTCCAACAAAGAGCGTTGAATCTTTGGAGCTTATGGACCCCATTTGAATCAACTTATCATGCTCTTTGGTAACAGACTCAATGAAGGCATTCAAGGTAGGCATCTTCCAATTCGGGGTAGTTAGTCGACCAGAATTGAAAGTAGAGACAAATACCGAGAAATATTTACCAAGATTTGAAAGAATGGAGAGGATCAATTGCTTATCCTCTTCCACAACTCCATTGTTCTTCAATTGCAAAGCCAAGTGCTTGAATTTGGTGAAAAACTCATTAATGGTCTCGAAATTCTCAGGACTAAGACCAATCAATTCATTCTCTAATTGAAAAGCCCTAAGCTCGTCCTGCTTGCCAAAATTTTTGTCAAGTTGCTCCCATACTTCTTTTGGAGTGTTCAATCCGTTGAGATGGAAATGAATATCCTTGGAAATGGAAAGGCAAAGAAGACCATAAGCTTAATCAAGCTTATTGAAGTGTTTTTTTTTCTCAAGCAATGTGTTTGGCTCCAATTCGAGGCCCATGGTGACTCTATAGAACCCTTTTGAGCACAATATTATCTCCATGTCTCCTTTCCAAGGAAAATAATTGAAAGGGGTGACAATAGGATTTGAAGAAGAGTATTCCATCACTGATGGCGAGTGCAATAGATGGAGAAGAACCTGCAAATCACAATCAAAACAAGAACCGTAAGGTCGAACAATCCACCCTTTTAGAGTTGCATCACACCTGGGATTGGGGATCAAGAAAGCTTGAAGATCCAATGTATCAATTCTAAGAATTATGTGGGAAACTCAAGCTTTTGGAGTGGTTTTGGAGAGAAAATTTTAGCATTAGCGAAGGCAAGAGGAGTTTTGCATGCCAAAACTGCAGTATTTTTGAGCAAATTCACTCAAATCTTCATGTAGCACACCTGTAGAAGAGAGATCTTGTCCTTTCCATGGCTCTGATACCATGTAAATTTAGTCATAGTAGATCTATTGAACAAGAGTATCAATCAGAAAGATGTAAGACAATTTGGAGTAAAACCTGTGCAAGAGAGATGCATCAGTGCTCTATAATCCAGAATGGTAGAATTACAATACAATACTGTCACAATGAGTGAGAAATTCGAATTAGCCAAGAAGGTCATTCGAATATATTGCATGGAATAGCTTGAATCCAACTAGGAGTCCTCATCATCATCAGTGGTGGTCATCAATGCACAAGTAACTGTCAGCCAGGTGTGAAGCTGAGTCAAACTGAGTGTAATAAGTGTAATTGATGGTAAATGCCACTAATGTAGTGAAGGAGGCTCAGTGGAGGGTGCATGAGGATTTAACTGAACTCAGAACAGGTATTCAAGTCTCACTGGAGGTCCATTGGAGTGGTAACAATAGTTAGGAGTCAGTCTATACTCAAATCAAGGAAAAACAACTAGCTAACTAAATTGAACTGGTAAGTGACAAAAGGCGCCCTTCTGTAGTGGAAGGTGAGAAGTGGGCCCATCCCTGGATAGGAGGGCTAAAAAAGAGTCGAAAGTGGCACCGAGTGTTAGCAGACTAGGTACTAGGTGCTGGAGGTACCAAACTGATGACATGGAAACATGCAGATGCATGTAGAGTGCATGCAAAAGTACATACTGAATGATGAGATATCATAACAAAGGCATATATAGAAAAATTTTGAACTTTCCATGCTCTAGTTTTATTGTCCGCTTCCCTTTAGTAGATATCTTTGAATCATCTCCCATGTGAATACTAGGACCATCAATGAGATCTAAAGAAGAGAAAGAATTTATGGAGGAAACCATATGGTTGGAGGCTCCAGAATCTATGAGGAAGTCTTGTGATTGTGAGAATCCATCCTTCAGTGCATGGAATCTCTCATGATACTCACTCTCACCTCAAGAATCAAGCTCTCTTGCACCTTATGGTAGGGCAATGTTGTGTTGTTCAAGAATTTTGGTCAGTTGATCTATGTTCTTCTTCATGCATGAACTCTCTGGATGGTTTCCTCTCTTGCAATAGGAACCATTTCTCTTCTGAAGCATCTATTGTTTATCCTTCTTGGAGCTAGAGGATCCTTCTGATGGATTAGGCTTCTTCTTTTTCTTTGATTCAACTTTCTTCTTGTCTTTCCCTTTTTTCCTCCCTTTAGCATTCACACGTTTTTACTCTCGAGCCATAAGAGAATGATTTTTGGAGGCCTTGAGGGTTCCCATTTGAATAATATTTTCTTGTTCTAGGATGAGAGATTTATTGAATGCATCTAAGAATGGAATTTTTCAGTTGGGTATTGAAAATCTCATTGAATGGAAGGTCTTTTGTAGTCCTGCGGGTCACGAGGTTACCAGAGATACATTATACAATATAAACAAGCATGCACAGTGATACAGATACAACAGACAAGAGACTAATAGAGAGAGAGAAGCACAAGCCTTTATTACCAACAAGGGCAGAACGCTACATAGAACAGATCATAGTTAACCAATACACTGGCTCAACAGCCTATATATATATATATATATTTACATTCAGTTATATAACGGTATTGTCGGTGCAACCGACCGACATGGCCCGACTGGTTGACACATCTTGTCGACTTACATTGCAAGTGGTCAGGCAGAGAGCCTAGTCACAGGCCGACCTAGGCTCCTCCAACATCTCCCCCATGTCAAAATATTTCTTCTTCTTGAAGAAATGAGGAGATGTGAAATAACTGGACAAAATAGAGATGATTTTGAAAAATTGATAGATGTAGCTGGTACTGTTTTTTATGACTAGAACTAGTCACTGCTTGTTGTTGTGCACAGACCTTAACAATTGCTTCAGCCGAGACAGATAGATGGTGCTGAAATTCCTCCCAATGGCGTAGTGAGTTTTGGATGTCAATGGTAAGTGTTGTTAGGATCGATAAGTCAGTCATATTTTCCTATGTTGTCTTGCCCTACAGATGAATTAAGTCGGGACCAAATAGCCTAATTTTCTCATTGGTAGCTATAAGCAGGGTTTGAAGATGTGGTTGGAGTTGTTCCACTTTGAAGAGGTTGTTTCGGGCTTGGCTCAACCATTGTTCTTCATTCTTTTCTAATTTCTCCAATTTCTGATTTTCTATCACAATTTTATCTTCAATGGTTCTGCTCATGGTGTCGTTAACTACTCGGTGTTGCTGATGAATCTTATCAATCAAGTCGCGTGTCGCCTGCATTTCTATCAATACATTGCCATAGTGTCTGTACCAATTGCAGAGAACATCGATGACGGTAGCTGCTTGGTCATTGTAATGGCTGAGCTGATCATATGCTATGTTAAATGCTTCATATTGTGCAGACATAAGAGATGTTCTTACTGTGGCCTATTCCTGTAGGTCTCTGATGAGCTCCTCATGCAATGTCGACACGATAGTTTGGAACAATTGGAAAGCTTTATCAAGTGTGCTAGTTGTGTCGGAGCTCACTAGAAGAGTTACGACTTGTTACGCTAAGTCTTGACACTTAGCCAAAAATACATTTTGGTCCTCCTCTAACTAGTGAATGCAGTCTTCAGCTTCTAGTCATCAATGTCCTTTCTCTCGATTAATTTCATCATCCAGTAAGTCGAGCTCTTCTTGTGTTTCTTATTTTTGTTTGTATGTCGAGATGGGATCGAATTGGTCGATATGTATAGATAAATGACCCTATTGAGAGATATGACCCAGGTGTTGCTACTGATGCTGAAGGTCTTTATTATGGCACTGTTTGTCTTTACATTGCTTTTTCTTGGACTTCCCTTTAGATTTTGGAGTCTCTAATTATTGTTCTGAGTCTTTGTGTGTCTTGGATGCTTCGACTGGATGTGGTGCCTCTACTTGTGCTTCGGAAATGGTTTGTTTTGCTTGTACTGAGCTTCTTGGTACAACTGCTATATTTGTTGGGAGTGCTTTCTCAATAACTACTTGATTGTCCTGTTCTGCTGGTTTGATGGCTGGTTCAGTGGTTTAATGTGCTGTTGGTCCAGCTATTGCTTCCAAGATTTCTTGAACTAGTGCTTCTTGTTCTTGAATTACTTCATATGTTGTGGTGGTTCCGTCGGCAGGGGTAGGGAACGACACATTAATGACTGGTGTGTCTTCGACTTGGGGAAGAGGGGTGGGAAGGGAGCTTCCATATGGTTCTGGATTGACGACATGAGACAAGACTTCTGGTATCAATGGTTCGACTGAATCCAATATTTCTAGATCTGGGGATTGTTCTGGTGGATTGACGACAAGTCGGGGAGGTGAATGGTCTTACATCGACGGGTTCACTGAAAAAGGGATAAAATTTGAAGTTTCTTGGGAAATAATAGGACTATTGGGGTCAATATTACGTTGAAGGAGAGTATGACACATACCAATTGCTTGTGGTGTTGAAGTATCATGGGGGTTCAATAGATTGGTTGTATTAGCACCAGGAGGGGCAGAAACAGTCGATGGGCTACTGTCGATGAAGACAGGTTTCTTGGTCACTAGATCTGGCCAATGAGGGAATAGAGTGGGGAGTTTGCTTATGAACTGATTCAAATATTGTTCAATTTGAAATGTTTGATGAAGTGGAAGAGGAAGGGATTGTACAAGATTTGAAAACTGTGGTAATGCTAAAGGTACAAGTGGAGTACTTACAGTTGCAGAAAAAACAGTGTCCTCCATCAAAATGGCCGGAGACATTGGAGGTGAACTTACAGTCAAGTCAATAGAATCCTCAATCATAAGCTAAACTTTATTTTTGGGTTGTGGTTGGCTACGAGCTTTCTCAGCTTCCAAAAATCTCTTGAATTGCTCATCGACTGTTACTTTGTTCTTAGCTGCATCTTCCATAATTTTTGTTACAATGTCAAACAGTTCTATTTCCTCTTCCTCGGTCGATTCCTGTATGATCATTTTTCTTTTTCCCTTCCCATGTAATTGTACATTCATTGCTTGTCGAGCTTCTGATAACTTGTCGTCCATCTGTTGAATGTTTTCACTCGTCAAAGTGTATTCTGGGTTGTCAAAGTGATTTTCTTCATCTGATTGTTCAGCTGTATCCAGAGGGTCTTGATGAGGTGTAAGAGTAAGTTCTATAGGTTGTGGTGTGGTCGTAGGCTCAACTTCAAATGAAAATGTGTTCATATATAGACGGACTTCATACTCTTCCTCTTTTTCTGCATCTGATAGAGGTTCGACTATGGGAATACTGACATCTCGTGCCTGAGCAGGAATTATCAGTTTTGTATTGGATTTCCTACTAAGCTCATTGAAAATTTCGTCGACTAAAGGATAAAGTTGAGAGCTTCTGCGATGCCACCTAAGCCCTGCAGGTTCCAGACCGATGTGTGATCTAGCGCAAGTGGGATGTGCATCGATGGAGGCAGACTTCGACAAACATTCTGAGGTACTCTCCATCTGGTCAACATAATTTTTAGGTTTTGGAACCAAAGTTCTATCCAAATCCTCACTGTTGAAGGACCTGGTCGACTTCCTCTGAATGAAAAACACCGGAAGTTTTGCATTAACATAGGTCTTTCTTAAGCAAAGTATTTATTTCTTGATGGTCTGAGATGCGACATGGAAATCCAGATAATTAAAGATGGGTACCAGATGGTCGGTCTATCATATTGACACTTGAAGCATATCATTTGGATAATGGCAGCTAATTAGTCCTCCCATTTATATGTTTTTCCATTTGCTAGCATGTTCAACACTGCTTCTAGCATTTCAAATTTTAGGTCTGAACCGTGACCGGAAGTTGACAAAGCGGTCAAAACGATTTGGGAAGCTATCTTATAATTTTTATATTTCGTCTGACTTACTACTAACCCTCGAGAATTTTTTCCAGCTGGGTGCTCTGTAAATTCTTTAATTAGCTCTGGATTCTGTCGAACGAGTACCTCTGCACCTTTATTTGACAACCCTGTAATCTTGTAGATAAGCGCACCATTGATTTCGACCGAAGTATCAAAATAAAATTTCCCATTGTGATATCTGCTAACCATGAATTGGAAATTATTATCCTTAAGTTCACCAAATGGTTCAAGCAGAGGTGCTTGCATATACTGCAAGATTGTAGCAGCCCGCAGTCTTTGAGCTAGAATGTCTTTCCACGTTCTTCGGTAATGTGACTCCAGTACTTTAGCATTTCGAACTTGCTGCAAGCAGGTTTCCAATGGGGATTGGTCTTTCTCCATCTAACGGACTTTGGCTACAATTGAGCGAGTTGTTGTCTGAGCCCTCTTGGGCGCCATGGATTCTATGCAATTCTCAGAATCGCAGAGGTTTTTCGGTATTTATGAAGTCTAGTTCTCAAGTTCTCGGTAGAAGAGTATCCAGGAATCCTCGAGCTCAGGATTTAAAGAAGATGAACTTGGCACATGTGACTGTGAAGTATATGGTTGTATTAAAGACTGATTTGATGACGGAGTTAATTTTGATTGATAGGATATCCATGCCTCATCAAGTGTATGTCGATTCTGTTCATCTACTAGTAGGCCGTTCCGACAACTTTTTATTGCTACATTTATGTCGGGGGGTTGTTGTCTCCTATATTTTGTCTGATCATGTCAGCTATGGATAAGCTATCGGTTTTGAGGGATATGCTTATATGTTCTTCTTCGGCTGTCTCTATACTCATGGCATCTATCATGTCGACGTACATGCACCAATCTATCAGCTTTACTCATCCATTCCTTAGGCATTACGAATGTGTTATGAATTGTTGTTTATGATGATGACTTATAATGCTTCTCTCTTTCAGTTATTTGTAATCATTTTTTCTTTTCAAAATGCTCATGAATTATGCCGCTTTAGTCAGGCACCATTTACAAGTTTGTTGAAAACACTACCTTGTAATGTTTTCAGTTAGACTGAGCCGTTGGCATTTATCATTTCGACAATATACGGTACCATCCACTCCATGTGCAAATTCTTTGGTTTCATTTTTACTTGGCTATTATAAAGTAGTGCCAAGTCACCAACTGACAGATTATTTCATTTGATGTTTCTATCATGCCAAGCTTTATGTTGTTGTTTCTAGATTTGTTGGCGTTCTATTGCCGTCTGTCGACTTTCATCTAATTTCGACAGTTGTAATAGATGTTCTTGTCATGCATCCTCGACATCAATGTGTAGTACTGTTGCAATTGTCAGTGCTTGTCGTCGGCAATGCAGTGGAATGACTGTTGCTTTCCCATAGATAAGTGAAAAAGGTGTTTTGACCTGTCGTTCCTTTGTACGCTGTTTTGTATTCCCAAAGAACAACCAGTATTTTATCATCCCAGTCATCCTTCTCCATGTTGCACACTTTTGTTAGTCCTCTTGTGAGTGTTTTGTTAAACGATTCCACGGTGCCATTAGATTGAGGATGTTATCCTGTGCTTATTCTATGATCAATTGAAAATTATTTTCTCAATGCTTCAATTGTTTTGCAAACAAAATGCGTACCTTGGTCGCTTATCAAAGTTAGAGGCCATCTGAAACGTGTGATGATATTTTCATAAATTAACTTGGCATCAATTTCGCTAGAACATGTCTCGACTGGTTCTGATTCTTCCCATTCGGTGACGTATTCTATCGTAGTGATAAGATATCGTGCACATGTCTATCTGCCAATTACCTGAAATGGTCCAATAAAATCAATTGCCCATATTTTGAATGTTCAGCTTGGATTAATTGGAACCAGAGGCATCTCTATGCTAGGCAGTGGTTGTCCCATACATTGACATCTATCACATTTAGTTACAAATTCTCAACAGTCTTTATGAACTGTCGGCCACCAAAGTCCAGCTTGCAGAATCTTCCTTGTTGTTATGTCTACATGACAATGTCCTCCTACCGGTCCATAATGAGCTTCTGAGAGTATGCTCTTTCGCCCATGCTTAAGTGCACACTGGCGCAGTACATCGGCTAGGCCAAGTTTGTATAGGAACCTGTTGATCAAAGTGTAAGGTGCGGCTTTCATAGCAAGGATCCTCCTCTTTTTCTTAGTCATTCTTTCAAGAGCTCGCCCATCCTCGAGAAATTGTGCAATTTCTGCCAGTTCTGAAGGAACAACTTCAATTCGAAACAAATGTGCATCTGGTAAATCATCTTAAGTACATGTCGGATCCTCTCCAGTGTTGAATATCGATGGGTGTTCTGGCCTGACATTAGCCTTTCCTGGTTGGATAATTACCTCAAATTCAAATTCCTAAAATAGTAGAAGCCAACGACACAACCTTCCATGGTGAAATTTTTTATTGACTAGATATTTGAAAGCCTGATGATCTATGTAAAATACGAAGGGATTAGCCACTAAATAATGACGGTATTTCTATAGTGCAAATACCATACCTAACGCTTCTCTTTCTATAGTGAATAGTTTCTTTCGGCCTTGTTCAACTTCCGACTGTTGAAAGCATTACGATAATCCATTCCATCTTATCCGAGTTATGTTAAAATAGTGTCGACTGCTATTCTGGATGCATCACTATGAACGTGGAATTTCACCGACCATTTTGGGAAGCGAAGGATAGGTGCTTTGACCATTTTTCTCTTCAAAGTATTGAATGAAGTATCACATTCCTCCGTCCACCTGTATTCCTGATCTTCTTTTAACATCTCTTCGAGAGGATATGTCATATCGGAGTAATGTCTTATGAACTTTTTGTAGTACCCCGTATGAGCCAACAGGATTCGCACTTGATTCGGATTGACTGGAGGTTTTAGGTCGAGAATAATTTTTATTTTTCCATAATCGACCTTGATTTCTTCTTTGCATACTACATGGCCCAGCAATATACCAATAGGAGTCGCGAAAATGCACTTTTTAATGTTCAGCGATAACTGAATTTGCTGACAACGTTCCAACATCAATCGAAGCCATTTACAATGATCCCTTAACATTGTGTAGATTGTCCAGTCGTCGAAGTAGACAGCCATGGTTTTGTAGATATACTCCTTAAAATCCTTGATGATAATGTGGGAAAAGACCACTGGTGCATTCTTCAGACTGAAAGGCATGAATTTATACGCGAATGACACAAATTCGCACACAAATGTAGTCTTTTTCTGGTCTTCTATACCAATAGGTACTTGATTGTACCCAGAGAATCCATCTATGAAGGGATAACATCCATTCCCTGCAACTTCATTAATAATCTCATCTGCGAAATGAGTTGGAAAAGGGTCTGTAAGTGTTACCTTGTTCAGTTCGCGAAAGTCGACATAGATTCTCAGTCATGTCAAGTCATGCTTCTTCGGTTGAACAACCATCGGGCTCTCCCACTCTGATTAGTCGATAGGATATATGATTCCAGCTTTGAGCATACTATCGATCTCTTTCTTAACAATGTCTTTATACTTGTGAGCAAGCTTATAGGGTATTTTCTTGACTGTTCTGGCATTTGGTTTGATGTCAATTTTCATTTCACCCATTTCCTACACATTTCCTTTCAGGTCTTTGTAATCACGGGAAAATACGTCCTAAAATTCCTTGAGAAGGCTGGTGATTTCTGGAGTCTGTTCTTCTTTCCAGTAATCTCCAATTATTTCCATATTTGGTCGGTCATCATTTGAGATATCTACTTCTTTTGTTTTGATATTTGCATCCATCCACTCTGGAGCACGATCATCATTTATCGATCTTTTTCCTTCCTTTATTTGTGTGAATGTAGGCGGAAAGTCTTTCTCCAATAATCTTTTGGGCTCATCTTTCTCGACAATCTCCGTGTTAAGTATTGTTTTGACAGGCTTCAACATGTTGGGGTGATCTTATCTCCATTGAAAATGTTTCCTGACTGACTTCTCCATTTCCAAACTTATTCCTGTATAATGCTGGATTTATTTCGATGTTATGTTATGGAAGGCAGTGGTTCGGTGAACAGTTTGCTTCTTTTCAACAGGTGCTAACTTTTCTGTCAGCTGCATAAATTCTTTGATATGTCTCCTCGATTCAACCAACTGCTCCTCCTTTGGAGAAAACTGGAAATCATTGATGATTTTTTCTTTCAAGTCTTTGCATGAAAATGTTTCTCCTCTCACCTCTTCCATATTATACCATTTATTAGGTAGATCATCAAGTGTACTAGGGAAGAGGTGAGGCCATGCCCTTTCATATTTATAGCCTATTTTCCTCCATTCTTTTTCACATCGGTCGATATGGAATTCAGGATTTTGTCCATGTGTGAACATAGGGATGTCAACCTGGATTGTTAGCTTCTTTCCTCCAAATATTTCTACAAAGAATGTATACGCGCTGGTCCGGGTTTGAAGTCTCGACTGATGGGTATCCCACCATCTCGCAGCTTGACCAGTGAAAGTCTCTACCAGACTCTGTAGTCGGCCTTGCTCTCCGACACGTTTTGAGACTTGTTCGACATGTACTACTGGGGAGTCATGTTCTTTGTATCTCAATGTCGAATTACATGTCTATGAATTTTTGTCTGGTACAAGAGTCGGATATGCTCGAACCTTCTGCTCGAATATCTTTGGTGTAGATGATATTGAGAGACATTTCTTTATTTGCTTCTTCGATATGGATTCTATCGTCCAACATTCTGTTGCATGAAGATTGTAATTCTCTATCTTCCAGTCGTAAATATCTGCATCGGAAGTATATCTGATTGAAATAGGATCTCCAAGGTGAAGCTCTCCTTGAGAATTTGGTTCAATATGATCTTCGTTATTATCTATTTGATAGAGTTGTCGAATGTAATTATCTTCTTATGTAGGTTCTGACCATGGTTCTCCCTAAGATGGGAATATTGGTACAATAACCTTCTGACTATTCGTTTTAGCTTGATGCGACCTTTATCTAATGAAATCAAAGCTTTCATCATTTGCCCCCAAGGTCGACCGACCAAGTCTGGGAAAGAACTTGCATAATCTTTAGGATTAATGATTTCAAAATCAACTTTTGTTGTGATGCCTTTAATAGATGTTTCGACTCCCTTCCATACTTCGATTAGCTCAATGAGTCCTTGATCCGAGAGCTTCAGATAAATGCCTGATTCTTGCAACTATGGTCAACTAATTTGGTCCCAGGTATCACGAGTCATGATATTCACTTGGGAACCAAAGTCCAGTATGACTTGTCGTACATGGTAACCCGTTTATGTCGAGGTTGACAAGAGGGTCGACATCATTATTTTCTTTTTGGTTAAGTTGGAAATTTTTTTTGGTTTTTCTATTCATGACATGTTTATGCTTGAATTTATGCAACAGGTCAATCAACTTTCCTACAGCTTCATCATTTGAAATTACATTGAACAATTCATTCATTGCTTCTTGTCGGTTTTCTTCAGTGTCTTCATGGGATACCAATTCAGAAAATATTTCGGATGCATTTTTAAACATAGTTTTTTGTTTCACTGGATTTGGATAATCTTTTTTGGTTACTATTTTACTTATCTGTGGTCTATCTGGACCAATATGGGTACCTTGTCATGTAACAATTTGCAAATTTTTTGTACGAAGCACATCATATTTAGGTACACATGACAAGACATGAACATTCATTTTATTTTTTATTTTTTCAATCATGGTAGGGAAATCCTCTAAAAAGTGATCGCCTACCCCACATTTTGTACAAAACTTTAGATCGGTTCTTTTTTTGTATGGGAATTATGCATGCCGATGATATTCACTAAGACGAGTAAAACATAGACCAGGTCGATTGGGTCGGACACCACGACCACCACCGCCACAACCATGACCCTGGTATCCTCAATGCCTGTTATAGCCATCATATTGTCGATCATATATGCAGTCATTATATCTGGGGTATATGTCGTTTCTGTTCCGATTGTATCGGTCATTCTTCCATCATTTCTACCAAACCTATTGTTTACCGTGTTTTTGTCTTTATACTGCTTGATAGAGTTTGTCTGGCACACTACATGGTACTTTTGTCTATTCTTCAAATTCAGATGGCATTCGTCAATCGAATGGGTGTTGAATTCGCATATCTGGCACCATTTTGCTTTCTTGTTCTCTAGATTGTATGGGAAATCATTTGTGGAATGCAAGTCATATTCTTTACACAGATCGCAAAAGCATCTAGTTTGAATAAGTTTAACTTCTTGTCGTCGATCCTCTATTCGACAAGAGTCTTTAGTGTGTCTTGCAGTTTGACATGTAGTACACCATAATTCCGACCGTTTCAAATTCATTCTTCGAATTGCTTGCTCCATACTCTCAAGGCATTCATCGACATGTCTGTCAATGGAGACTAAAGGATATTCGTCATCCATTTCAATCTCTAGTACTGTCTTCAATGCATCTGCATAAGTACTGACATTCTATCAGCGTACATGTATTCTGATTTTACTTTTGAGATCGGCAATGAACCATTTGATTAGTAGCTTTTCTTTGATCTCATAGTCAATTTTGCTCAAAAGGTCTTTGAACCTCTTATCATATTCCTTGATAGTTTATGTCAGCTTTTGGACAGTTGTCTTCAGTCGTTCAGCTACTAGATATGTTGCATCTTCTGTCATGAAAAAGGCTAGGAAACTTTGCTTAATTTCCGCCTTAGTTGCATTTGGTGTTTTTGCAATGTATCCCATATACCATGTCAATGCTCTTTTTCTCAAAGAGCTAGCAAACTGGGCCAACTGTTGTTCTTCACGGGTGAGTTGGTTGGTCATCCATAGCGATTCACACATGGACCAGTGTCTTGTCGGATCTTCATCACCATCATAAAATGGAAGGTGTGCTATCGAGTGTGACATGTCTGCTGATGTATTGACTTGAGAATTAGATGGTGGAGTAGGTGGATTGTTACCGCATCTAAGACTTGGTGCTTCTTTGACTTCAACTAGATTCTTATCAGGACTGGGTTCTCTATCTTCAGAACCAGTGTCTCAAACATCCTCTGTTTTGCCGATTCTAGGGATTCTATCTTCTTCTACTACTTCTGTCAAAATCCAATCAAAGTTATGCTCAAATGGAACTTTGTTACTTCTCGGATTCTTCGAAGTACTCAGTGAGTCACTCAAATCTGGTATTGGAAGGGGGGGTGCTTCTTCATGTTCTGAGTACATTAGATGAAAACTTCTATTTGAAAACTCGAGTTGAAAACTTACCCAGTTTCCCTCTTCAGGTCGATGAATCAATAGTCTATTGACTTCATCGCCTTCTTCATTCTGACGACTCCAAATTCCCGACTGGCCAGCATGGAGACCAAGATTTTCTTCGATAGTTTCTTCCACTCGAACACTTTGTGTTAGCTGAAATGGAGAAGGGAGTGTTAACCTCTCGGGTATATGAACTCAGAGAGCACTACCACGCTGTATCCACAAGTCCTCATCCATCGGCGACATGTCTTCTTCGACGCCTTGATCATCATGGGCTAAACTTGACTCTGGAAGATTTCCTTCTGCATATGTCGCAATACCTGATCCTCGCTTCTTCCAGAGCACACTTGCCTGCTCCCTTAGCTCTTCGTGCCGTTGTCTCATTTTTTCTCTTTCAATTTTCTGGATATCCGGAGTGCTTTTGTGACTCATGGTTCTATATTTGTCGGATCTATCTCCACTACCGATCATGTCGCCTTGTCTTATGTCATTTTTCATCGATTTTGGTATCTCAGAACATGTTTCGCCACCCCCCCAATGCTGGTCCGAAGCTTTCTAGACCACTGGGGAAATACAGGACATCATTTGTTCAAAAATAATTCCCATTCACGCTCTTTCACAAATCTTTCCCACTGACGTTCTTTCTCCTCCCAATTAGAGTTTGGAAGGGGCGGGAGTGTCAACGATCATGTCTCAACAATATGGGCAACGCCTTTCTTGACACAAAATTTGAACAATAAAGTTGGTAGGGAACACAAAACGTTAGTAGCTAGCTTGGTGAAGAACATTTTTTTGACTTCGTCTATAGAGACACGCTCCTCAATTGTGTGCACTTCACAGAAGATGTCCGCAATATTTTTGCACCACTCCAACATATTTGCGCATCCTCCGTTGATCAACTTCGACAACAGCTTCCACACTACTTCATCGACTAGTTTTTTCATCCACTAGCTTCTTCAAGGTGGTCAGCATGGACTCTACAAATTTCTCATGGTTCTCTGAGAAGAATCTTTCCCTCACTTGAATAATTGTTAGCTTGTTCCGTCGTGCATAATTCTACAGGTAGTTCACGATTTTCTTCTCCCACCAATCCTTTATCTCCTACTCCGAAATCATATGCCATGTTGTTATTTCTGAATACATCACCCGGGAATAGAACCAGATATTGTAGTCTTGCAGGTCACAAGGTTACCAGAGATACATTATATAATATAAACAAGCATGCATAGTGATACGGATACAAGAGACAAGAGACTGATAGAGAGAGAGAGAAGCACAAGCCTTTATTACCAGTAAGAGCAGAACGCTACATAGAAAAGATCATAGTTAACCAGTACACTAGCTCAACAACATATATATATATATATATATATATATATATATATATATATATATATATATATATATATATATATATATGTTTACATTCAGTTATATAATGGTATTGTCAGCGCAATCGACCGACATGGCCTGACTGGTCAACACATCTTGTTGACTTACATTGCAAGTGGTCAAGCGGAGAGCCTGGTCGACAAGCCGACCTAGGCTCCTCCAATAAGGTATAAACAAAGATACAAAATTCAGGACCAAGCTTGCTTAGGATGGGTAGCACAAGTTGCTCATCCTTCTTCTCAATGCCACATTTTTGCACTGCATAACCATGAACTTGAATTTAGAAATTAATTGTTGAATGGTTTCGAAACTATTGGGTTGAAGAGAAATTAATTCATTCTCCAGAATGTGTCCTCTCAGTTCATCTTTCTTTCCAAAGAGAGCTTCAAGCTTCAACCAATCCTCTCTTGGTGTCTTCAATCCATCAATATGGAAGAGAAAATATTTGCAAATATGAATACACATGAACCCAAAAGCTTCATCTAATAGTTTTAGGTACTTGGAATTCTCAACATCTTGCTGAGGTTCGACCTCTTTTTCCATTGTGACCCTGTACATACTCTTTTTGCGCAATACCATCTACATATCAGCCTCCAATCAAGATAATTGAAGGGTGTCAAGATTCTAGGATACAAAGGAGCATTTGAATTCTCCATTGGAACTGCTGGAGTGAATACAAACTAAAAACTGTTGCTACACTTGCATTGAAAAACCTTCAAAATCCTGCAAAAAACTCTCAAATTTGGAGATAGACTACTACTGAGCACTACTTTAGGACAATAGGCACATTTTTCTGAATCCTTCACACCTAGATAGACCTCAAAGGATTTCCTCAATGAATTCAATGCAATGGCACCAAGATTTGTTGTGGAAATCCAGAGGCTTCTGTTGAACTACTGAAAGCAAATTCTCAACCTACACTCTTTGAGCTCTCATACCATGTGAAATTCTATGTCACAACAAATCATAGAGATGAGAATAACTCATAGAGAAAGAATGAGTAGAAAACATGAATTACAATGAAAATTATAGTAAAAATGAGCAGTACAATTATTCATGCATTGGAACTTAGATAGAAACAGAAAGATGTGTTATGATTCATTAAATAGTATAATAAATAGGTATGTTACAATGGAGAGAATCTGAATCTCCTAGGAGAATTCGAGTCTCAGTATTTCTAGCATAGGAAAAATCACTATTGTAGTCCTTCGTAGGCTCCAAAGTGAACTCAACTCAATAAAAAATCAGTTAATTGAATACACAGTCAATTAATTGATCCAAAAGGGTGCACTGGTGAGTTATGCATGCAAATCATGTGAAAAAGGGTGCATTAGATAACAATCAATGGTGGTCGGATCTCAAACCCCCCACTAGTTTAGGAACTGAGGTGAAACTCAGTTGGACAGAACCATATGACTCGGTTAACTCCTAGAATGTAGGGAAATCATTCTGGTGGTCCTTAAATAATTCATGTAGGGCGCATCAAGTACCTAGTGGATCATAGATTTCATATGCACACCACTAGGGGGAAAATAACATGTACAACTGCTAAGAAAATGTAAATAATGCTAAGTAGGACAATGATGGAGTATTAATTAACCTAGCAGCTTCGTGTTTTATTCCTATATTAAGAAGTAATATTCTTTTCTCACATTCTTGATTGAAATGTAATTGCAAACTTTTGCAGAGATTCCTTTGCAACTGCAACCTTTTATTTCATTTCTCCTTCTTTGGCCAAGATGCCTACTTCCACCTACTCATCATCGGAAATTCTAATCATTCAATAACTGCTTCCCTGATTTCCCCTTGTAGCTGTGGGAAAATTTTTGTGATGCTAAAGAATTATTCCTGTAATGGTTCAATCCTATTAGCATTAATTTTCTTTTGTTCATCCCAAATCCTACGTACTTCTTACTGCTGCTTTATGTACTCTCCCATTCTGTTCATTTTTTCAATAGATGGTAAGCAAGCTAAGCTATCATGCAGTCTTTGTTCTAGTTCTTCTGCAAGCTACAACCTTTGATCTACTTCTTTCAACTGATCGTCTGCGACCATATTTCCCCATATTTGAGCACTTTCTTCATGCAATTCTATACATTTCAATTCCAAGGTCCTGATATTCTCTATTGCAATATTTATTCTTTCTCACCTACTTTCACATTCTTCTATGAACTATGGAAGTGTTCCTGGTTGATGTCTTGCTAACAATTCTTCAACTTTAGCATGTATACCTTGAACGATTTCCCCTATATTTCAACACTTTTCTTCCTGGAGAAGTATCTTCGTCAATTTGGACTTTCTTGAAGCACATTGTATACTTCCTCCACTACCTTTGTATCTTCAAGTATTTTGTTGTGCTTCTTCCACTTCTTGTTTTGGATGATCACCTTTTGTGGCTTCCTCTTCTTCCTTCTTCAATTCACATGTCTTTTGCATAGTATTTTCTTTTACTATTTTCATCCTGGAACATTCTTCTTGTAGAACTTCCTTCTCATTTTGGATTTTGTACCATTCAGTTGTAAGAACTTCATGTCTCCATCTTATCTCCTATGCATTGGATGTATGTAGTGCATGTAGCTCATTTAAAGATACGTGTGATAAAAGCATTTCTACATGAGTTACAAATTCCTGCATCTCTTGAGTGGGAAGCATCAGAGCTACAAATGAAATTTCCAGGCTTTGATGCAACTTTTTTTCCTTTATCTGTGCGATAGAGTGTGTTTGTGAACCATTTGAATGTGCATTTGAATGTGCATTTGAGTATGAGTCCACATCATTTTTTCCTTTTCCCTTACTCATTAGTGTCAATTTCTTCATTGTGGCAAATGTTTCTTCAATCTTTAGCAGGATCTTCTCTTGTTGTGTTGCACGATCTTCAATTTCTCCCTTTGTATCCATATTCTCCATTGTTTCTTCAGTAGCATTTTTGACCTACGCGCCAATTTGTTCAATATCATCTACTGTTAGCATCTGAACAAGGTTGGGTTTGGACATTTTTTATTTCTTCCTTGATGACCCTTTAGGATGAGTCATTCCTATCCTTTTGTTAATTGGTGCATATCTCTATGTAGTTTCAAGAGGAACTTTTGCGCGGATGGTTTCCTCTTATATGGGTGTTGGAGTATTAGGTCGTTACTACTATGCATCCTCTTCTTATTATATTAATGGAACCCTCCAAATTGGATCCCACTCGTGGATGATTTACACAATTTCATCCTCAGAAAAATGAAAATAGTAGGTAGCCATTGCATGTCAGGATCCCTTTTGGCTTGTATGTAAGTACGATGCATTCCTATTTTGAAGTATGCAATTACCTTGTATGCTTCAACTATGTGAGGTTGGTGTATCTAGTAAAATGATTCTAATATCCTCACAACATAGATAAAATTTGATGTTGTTGTCTATATGTTTGTCCAGAATATTAGAAAACCACAAGTTTGTATACCTGGTTGTTAGGAATGGGCTCTATTTCTATCAAAGAATTGACTTCCTTTTGGTTCTTTCCATCCTACCATGGAAACACATATCAATAACGAAGTATAATGGAAGGGTGTACCTTTTTCTTTTGTTTCCTTGTAGTCCTCCAGAAGTTTGTTCAGCAAAAAAATTGACCAGTTCATCAACACTCCCTCCACAAATTGCTCCGTGGATGCAATGATTTTTATTGAGACATGGTCCTGGTGACCAAGGTATTTTTTAAGGATTATAAAAATTTACTTAAGTATAGTATTCTAGGAGATTATTGTGGAATGAAAAAAATATATATATAGATTGGTAGGCAAATATTAAATATGAAATATGCAATTTATTACTGAAACTTGTAAATTTTGGTGAATATTATGATAAAAACATATTTTATGTAAATATAGGCGATACTAGAGACTAAAATGTCCAAATAGCGAACTTATTTTTTGAAAAAAGGCCCAGAAATAAACAATTCGCAAAAATTTCCCCTTAAACATTTCCCTGCTGGCGAATCTTCCGAAATAGATTGTATGTCAGTAACTAGACAACAAATATCACAACATCGTCTTTTATCTACATGACTGAGTATCCTCTATTGTCCCATTGACTTCCATATTTTTCGGCCATCTTCTTTCCAAGGGATTTCTCTCGTCTCCTATACATAAGAAGGCCTATGTCTTCCCCTATGGTAGGTAGCCCTATGATCAAATCAATAATATTGGATTCAGTGGAGATAGGCCTAGTCATCCACAAGAACCCACCATGCACTTGTGATAAGAACATTTTCTCACACATTTTCACCTATGGGGACCTTCCAAAGTGAGGGATCTCCAACAAGTTAGTATTGTTGATTTCAATCGCCAATTTTCCCATGTATGGAGCTCTATTACAACTAGTACCTTAGGATGTGGGATGAACCTCCTATCCATGTACTTGTCCATAACCAATTCATGAAATTTCTTATCATCAGTGATATCATAATCTGCAAACCCAAATTTGTATAATTTCCCGAGTAGGTTTTCTTCAACTATCACATTTTCAGAATTCTTATGTGTCAGTATGTCTGATTCTTCTATAGTGGGAAAGTTAACAAACACCGCAGGAGGTTTTCTGGATGGAATGTATTCATGAGGGATCTTTACGGGATTTGATGAAGAGGCACCTGGTCTTGGTGTAAATTCTCCCTACACACTCATAGATGGATTCGTTGTCCTACATTTTCTTTTGGGTGCCATGGATTCCGAGCTTCAACCTTCACTCACAAATGTTCACTTTGTAGTTAATAATATCAGTAGATGTGGGGGGTCAAACTAGTGATATCTACAGCTTATAAGGATTTCGATGAATTTCCTATGTCATTAATGATTTCTATTCTTTGCATATTTTCCTGGATTTGTTTTTTTTTTTAAAGATGGAATGATTTTTATTGATTATGTCCAAATTGAATTAACCATATTCTACCACTAATTACTAGTGTCACCCCTTAATTCGTCTCCATTAGTGTCACCAATCCACTAGTCATTATTGCTCACCTTTTTTCACAGTTTGTTTTGTGCACAATCTTCTTTCTGTGACAGGTCCATCTATCTCTGGATTAATCTTGTATTGGAATGGAGATAGACTAGTCTCCCAATTTCTCCACATTTTCATTCAGTACAAACAACTTGGTCAGATTTTCAATTATTTCTTTATTAACTTCACATATAATCAAGCTATTACCTTTATCTATAGACTTTCTTATCCAAATCATTCTACATTGTTCGGTTTCTTAATTTGTAGAAGTATTCCTTCTTTTGTACAGAGTAGGCTGAGATTCCCCATTTGTCCTCCCTATTTTCTTCTTCCAACATTTATTGAGTTTCTTTGAATTTCCATAGTTCCAAGATTTGTGACCAATTTTATTGCACTTGTGACAAACTATATTGTGACAAAAGTTTCCAGTATGCCCATCCATGTTACACTTCCAACATACAACACTTCTTAGTAAGTACAGTCCTTTTAGTTGCAGAATATTCTTGTAATTTGTCCTTTTGATTTTCCTCTTGATTAGTTCCTTCATTTTATTGCTTGAGAGTTGGTTCTTCTTTCTTGATAATTCCAATCTTGTAACCTAAATTAGATTTTTTATATGATGACCTATGTTCGCTAAGAATCACATTTAAGACTTTTGTGATTTTGGCAAACATGTCATTTGTTCCTTAATTGTGTTTGCAGTCTTTGAAATTCTTGATCATTTTCCATTAATTGATTCTTCTTTTCATGATCATTTTTTTTTTCTTAGATCTCTTCTCTTTTAGAGAAATGATTTCAGGTTGTCTTGCTTGAATTTGAATTTGTTGTTCATTTATCACCATGTTGGCATCATCACGTTGTCTTTGGGACTTTTCGAGTTGATCTTTTAGTGACAAGATTTCTTTGTTTGACTTAGCAACTCTTTCTTCTATTTATTGTTTATTATATTACAATTATTTCTTCATAATGATGATCTCTTTGGATAACTTCTTATTCTCTACAGCTGATTTTTTAAGTTCACTTTCCAAAGTGTCAAGCTTAAGTTTCTCGATCTGACGGGTTTTATCCATCTCTTGTAATTAACTAGTAAAGTATGATGCCAACCTTTTTTACTCTTCTTCTTTCTTTTTCAGATTTTGAATAATATTGGTTGCAACCCTTTTGACCTCTTCTATAGTTTTTATCTGAGTGAAAATAACATACCTAGCTTCTGTGATAGAGAGATTTTCCATGCTGCCATTTCATGTAACCATGGTGCTTCTCCTTGAGAAGATATCTCCTTTCCATTCATATTTGCACAAGGACCTATATTATAGTTGTTAAACTGTTACTAAAGATACTCGCTATAATACCAATTGTTGTAAATCTTATTAATACTTAGACGGTGGTTGAATCGGTATTAAGCGTAGTTATGAACAATTTTCACTTTTACCAAATATAAATAGCACTTATATTATGCATTCATCATAAACAAAGTCATTCATCAACACATGTTCAATACACAGAACAAAAATATTTAAAGTGGAAACCCAAACAAGAGAAAACCACTAAATGCTTTCTTATATAATAAATATTACATTCATTAGAAGCACCACCTTCCAAGATTATCCAACACCAACTGGAAGGAGGCTCCAACCCCCTGGTTTATAGGATACGACATAAAGGAAGAACCAACTCCCTGATTTAGGTTCTGTCCTGGAGGAAGAACTGAATCCTTGTTCCTTGCCTCATCCTGTCGCCCCTGATATGATTGTAGAATATTCTTCTTTATTGTTCTACTAATCTACACACTCTTCAAATTTACTACAATACATTCCTTTGTGCGCACTTGCTAAATAATATGTCCATCACAACTGTTGTATTGAAACATCAGATAAATTCATACTTAACGTCACTGCATCAATATCACAGATTGGTTCTCATATTTCATAACCTTCTGCAATTTGTGTGTTGTTTCAACATACTATTTTGTTTTTGTGCATCTACAAACTCAATTGATATTGCACATCTCTTGTTGTGATGCTCTTTTCAACTTGTGCTCTAACTAAAAATAGGTGCACATTTTGGAGGTTATCATCCATATTTTTTGGCTTTTCTCTTGTTTCTAACCTCTACATATGGTTAGTTCCCACATTTAACCTTCCAGGTTCGACAATAATTTCAGATTCATATTCTTGAAACAATAAGAGCCATCTGTAGAGTATCCCCCCCAAAACTAGATTATTATCCAGGTATATCAAAGTAGAATGATCTGTAAAAATTTTAAATTGACACTCTAAAAAATAATGACTAAACTTATGCAATGCATAAACCATAGATAACCCTTCTGTTTCTATCGTAGTGTAGTTTCTTTATGCAGTGGATAATTTCCTACTAGAAAATTCAATGGGATGATCAATAGATCCCTATCCTGGTTGAGACAAAATTGCACCTAATGCAGTGGATGAAGCATAGACATGAACATGAAAATATTTCTACCATTCAGGGAGCACTAAAATAGTTGCAATCACCATCTTTTCTTTCAATGTGTCAAGGCTCTGCTTGCAGTCTTCATTCCATTGAAACATAGTACCCTTCTTCAACAACTTATCCATTGGTGTTGTGATCTGTGCATACCCTTTAATAAACTTCCTATAGTACCATGTATGGCCCAAATTGTTTCTCAATTGTTGAAATGATGTTGGTGGTGGAATATTAACTATAATGGTGATCTTCACAAGATCCACCAACAGACCCTGTCTGCAAACCATATGACCCAACAATATACAAGGAGCACAAAAAATACATTTCTTCAAATTTAAGGATATCTGATACTGCCTACAGTGATCCAACATCACCCTAAGGTTCTCAATATGGTTCTTCAGCAATCTGTAGATGGTCCAATCATCAAAGTATACCTCCAAAAATTTATTTATCAACTCCTTAAAGGATGCAACCACAACCTTGGAAAAAATAGCTAGTGCATTCTTGATATGAAAGGGCATCACTGTATACTGATAGAAAACCCATTTGGTCGCAAATGTGGTCTTGTGTCAATACTTCCTATCAATCTTAATTTGATGATACCCCGAAAATTCGTCGACCAATGAGTAAGCTTCCTAGCCACCCACATTCTCTAGTACTTCGTCTATAAAAGGTGTCAGGAATGGATCATGCAAGCAAGCATCATTTAGCTTCTTGAGATATACACAAATTCATATTTCACTATAATTTTTATCTTGGACGACCATTGGGCTAATTCATTCATACTCTTTGATAGGTTCAATAATTCCTACATCGAGCATTCTATCAAGCTCCGCTTTAACCTTTTCCTTATATTTTGGATTCAATTTGTATGGCCGCTATTTGATAGGTTTTACATCATGATTGAATGGGATTTTCATCTCTCCTAGATCACCAGCCATACCTTTCATATCTAAAAACTTTGTAGGAAATAGATCTTGATATTCACATAGTAGGTCAGTAAGCTTACCTATAGTCTCATCATCCTAGTAATCCCCAACATTAGCAATTTAGGATTTTAACTTGAACCAATATTTACCTTCTTTTATTTCAAGGGATGCAAGAATTTATCAAACTTGATCTCAAGGCCCTCTATATCTTGGCTTTCTTTTTTTTCTGGGATATGCACATCCATTAGATCATCATCCAGATCGCTAGTAATATTATAACATTCCATTGCTTGCTTGAGTGTCGCAATCCACTGTGGTAGATTAGATAGCTACATGCATATATATTCATAGATTGTGTCCTTAATTATCTATAAAGTTGCATCTATTGACAGGTTATCATCTTAATAACTGATTGTCTTCCTTAAATTGATATCCATGTCATCCTAATTTGATGTACCTTGTTGTAGTTCCAAATTTGTATACTGGCTTCGTGTTATAGTATCCAAGGTATGGATGAACATGTAGACCCACTCTTGTTTAGCTACATGTTCCCATTCGCTTGTACATAATTGCAAATGATTTATGGGACTAGTCAACCCATTATACTTTTCTTACTTGTAGTATATTCCTTCTCCAAATCTGACTTCTAGAATCTTTTTGCACTACGACCAACCTTATATTTTTTCCTTATGGGTATCCCACCATCTTATCGCAGTAGCTTTCAATGCTACATATAAAATAATATTCTTTTCTCTTCAGGCACCTTTACTTAAACATCAGAATTGAAAACATATAAATTATCCATCCCCTCGTAAGTAGGTAGATCACATATCTCTTTACCAAACCAACGAAGTGATATGGTAACACAAGCACACCTTCTTGTAGACACTTCATGTAGGATGTTCTTCCAATAGTCCAGTGCTTCCCTCGAGTCCGAGGAACATGAAATAACAATTATCCAACTCAAGGTACCATCCTCAGTTGGATTGACATAATCATCCATTCTTGATGTGACTTGATAGATATTGTCTAAGTATTCAGCATTGTATTCTTGTCGGGCAAGTTCGACATACCTTGGACTCTCCAAAGGATCCAAAGGTGCAACTCTTATATCGCCTCCTTCAAATATCATCAACCTTTTCTTCTGATTTATGATAGTCCATTTCTCAATTTCCCAAACAATGCCAAGCAATGTTGGATAGGGGTTGGTGTCATCTACTATTTCTATAACTTCGAAATCAGCATAGCTTCGCGGCCCATCTATGTCAACATGGACACCTTCCATTCTCCCAAAAGGTATAACTTTCTATTGATTAGCTAATTGTAACTAGACAAGTGACCATATCAACTTAGGTTTTCCCATAGCTTACCATGTTTGCTTAGTAATAACATTCACATATGACCCTAGATCAAAAATAATAAAATCCATGCCGAATTCCCCAATCTATGCACTAAGTCGCAGTTCCCTTCCTATTGTTATCCTCTTTTGCAAGTTATTTAAATATTTTTCCAGAGGAATTTCATTTTCGGATTCATCAATTAAAATCTGTAATTCCTTTAAAGAAGTTTCATCTTTTACTTAGTCTAGACAAATTTTTAGAAATCTCTTCAATGTACTTACCTTTCCTGAGCTTTACTTTGGAGTTGATCGGTCAAAGCAAACTGACATATCATATATAGGAACTTCATCGAAGGTTGTGGCTGTAGATGTTGAATTCCCTTTTTGACTTGTATTAAATTCCTTCCTTGCATCCACAAATGTAGTTTTTTTCCTTTTGAACATAAAATGGCATTGTTCACTGTGTGGCTGGTCTGATTCTAGGGGCACGTGGATCAATACATATTTCTGTATCATCTCCTATCGCAGCTCATCTTCTTGTGACAATAGCGATAGTCAACTTCTCTGGTGTCGGTTTGGATGAGATATTTTGGACAATATGGTTCTGGTTCTTATTTTGTTTTTTATTTCCCTTGGCTTGTCACTTTTCTATGGGTTACGAACAATCCTCAATAGTGTATTCCAATTCTCTATAGTATGTGCACGTTGAAGATGGATTTAGACAATCCCTGGAAAAATTTCCTGGCTAACCTCAATTGTAATAGATTATTTGACCTCTACCTCAACCAGGTCCTCCTCATCCTCATCCTCAGAATCCACCTCTTGGTTGATTAAATTGCACACGATTTCCTTCACCTTGCTCCTCATCATTCATTCTATAAGCATCTATTGTTTTTTCTATGAGTAACTGATATGATCAAGAGTCCTTCTCATCATGGCCAACTAATCGAAATAATTTATAAAACAATTTTTGTGGAGTACTTACAATTTTATGCAATAGGTATCTTTCTTCTGGTCGATATCCCTTGGTTTGACAGATCCTACACGAGAATCCAACTTCATGGTTCAACGAATTGGGAGCTCTAACAACAATATAATCCTAAAATGATGTGCATTGGTCTTTAGAATGAACCTCCTCCTTACATCAGGTAAACCAAACATATTCTCTTTTTTCCTTTCCTTTCTTGATGTCTTGAATTTATAATGACAGGTTCTCTAGGTGCCACTAGATTTGAGCCATACTTGCTCCCGTATCTCCAACAGGCATTGCTTCCAATTTCATATCCAAGTGAAGGGCATCAATCTGCTATACAATATTTCATGTTGCATCAAATTAACTCTAATATGTGGTAGTAATGAAACTATAAACTATTCCTTATGTTGAACATCAGTCATATCGAAGCTTGCATGGGTCATCAATGTCTTGAATCTCTGGTCAAAATCCCAAACAGATTCATTTTTCGATTGATTGATCTCTTTGAGTTTAGTAATACGATGTGATTCATATTTTGGTTTATTAAATTCATCTTTTAAGGCATCTCTAATTTTGTCCATAGTATTTTATGGTTGTTTGGTAGGTACCTTTGAAAATTTCATGAACCAATCCAAAGCGCGACCTCCAAAGGTCATAATCAATTGTGTTCTCTTTACATTATCATCCTGCACTTGCTTAATAGTCCAAACTACATCAAATTAAAATCATTGTTGTTTTGGGTCTTCTGACCCATTCCCATGAAATATGAGCAGTTTCATATCATCCCAAACCATTATATTTCTTGGACTTACTAGCTAATTTTGTATTATGGGGCCAACACTTATAACAGGGTTATTCATCAAAATATTATTTTGACTACCACTACTATTACCTGCGTGTATAAGCTGTGATGGACTAGTACTTCTTACCTCAGTTTCGAGAGATGAACAAGGGGTCATAGGTATGCCGCAATGTCTGGCCTGATCGGGTTGAACAAGATCATCCTCAGAAGTGGGTTGATATCCTTCCTCTTCATCTTCTTCTTTATCATAAGATTCTTCTTCAAGCTATGCTACCGATTCGTAGTCCCTTTCTTTAGTCACACTACAACCCTTTCCTTACGTTGCGGTTCTCCTTCTCTTTACCTGATTGAAATATTCTTCCACTCCACAGTAGACCACACTCTTCATATGTTTCGTCGTCTCCTTCCCTTTTCATATCATCTCACTTCTTACAAAATTCTCTTAGACCATCCCCCACCGACATCTTGAACCAACACGCACAAATAGCTTACTCATTAGGGTCCATCCTCATGACCCCTTTTTCACAAAGCATCATTTTAATTCACAGTTTCAAATATTTCAGGTACTTACCTCACGGTCCTTGGAAGAAATCCCTTTCAACAATGATGTAAGAATTTATGTTGTCTACAACAAACTTCATAATATGCCCCTTCTAATATACTAACTAACCAAAAATCAACAACGTGAGATATCTTAATATTAACACATTTAAGGGTTCAGATTGTTAGGAACCCATGTCTTTACTTTGTTAGTATATTGTTGTTGGACGAATATGCTTTGTAAGTCATCCTGTAGTATTTGTTGATCAATAGTTTGTGTTATTGTTGTTGGCACATATGCTTTGTAAGGCGCCCGTAGTATTGTTGATCCATAGTTTGTAGTGGCCCATGGTTTTGACCCATAGTATTGGCGCCTAGACTTAGTATATAAGTGTGTGTTGAGACCTATGAAGGCACCGTGAAGTTATTTGTATTGAGCTTGCTCATAGGAGGTTTCCCCCTCGAAGTGGCCTGTGATCAATATAAGAGTGATTCTGAGTTCTGTCATTTCTGCTATTTCACATATTCTTATTAATTAATTGTTGCAGGTGCTTCAGATCTGGTATCAGAGCACTTTCTTGGGCTCGCTGGGTGAAATTTCTGCCAAATTTTTTTTTGCATCTATTGCAGGTTCGGATTTGGGAATAATCCCTATCCGCTTAACTGTGGGAAGTACTTGGGCATAAGCTCTGAAACTCATTGTGAGGAGTACCACAGGAACCCCAAAGTAGCTGGCCCATTGAGAGGACCTGCCAGTGAAAAGGGCAACGACCCCTACCTGATTGACTAGTTCCCACCCGTGAGGTAAACCAATAGCTGTCGTTTGTGGCAAAGCGGTTATCAGTTTTACCTGAGCCGTGGAGTGAGGGGTACTGCCCCAATATGCAAGCCGTCAGACAGCATTGGTGGCCGAGTGAAACCCCTGAACTATTAGGAAGCCGCACATACCTGGGGTCCATATCTATTTTCAACTGAACTATTGTCGATCACTGCTACGCCGTTTCAGATCCAGCCGTTGCAGATTTATCTATTCCAGATCCCTTTTTTCATATCTCCCTTGTTTTCACTCTGTTTCCCTTGAAATTTTCGGGGAACCCCTGTCATCCCATTCTGCATATTTCATTCATGAGGACCCTATCCCCAATTCTCCTTCCCAAAGCCCGAAATACCACATTTGTCTATTTTTAGGGTTTCCATAACTTCCTCAGATTTCACCCAATCACCTTCAAATTTTACCATAGAGGTCCTTTCTAAACTCTGCTTCTTTGTCCCCCTCTACCAAATTTTCCCATTCTTTCACCCCACTTCTGAAATCCTCATTTTTGCTTCCCTGTCTATTCGATAGTGTCCAAAACCTAGTCAAACCCCAATTACCCTTCATATTTTTTCCCAAGTGTAGATTTTCCTTTACTGAAGTAGTTTCTGTTTTTGTTTTCCGACCCAGTCAACAAAAAAAAAATCTCCTGGTTATGGTTGTCACCCGTGCAGGAGCAAAAACCATGGAAGTCGCACTTGCAGCCATCCAAGCCAAACTCCAGGATCTGGATGAAAAAAATTTCGGCCTCCATCTTGAACATTCAGTTATGAACAACAAACGGCAGTCCGAGTCTTCATCAGACAATGGGTTCTCTTCTTCCAGCAATTTCCATGGTCCAAAGCTTGATTTTCCTCGCTTCAATGGTACTGATCCAACTGGATGGATCTATCGTGCAGAACAGTATTTCAGTCTGCATAATACTTTTGATGTCAACAAAGTTCCGCTTGCATCCTTTCATTTGGAACAGGAAGCTCTTCAATGGTACCGTTGGTACATCAAGGCTCATGAAGAGCCAAAATGGCCAGACTTTTTTCAGCTCCTTTTGCAACGATTTGGTCCTAGTGCTTTTGATGACTTCACAGGAGCCCTCACTAAACTTCGCCAAATTGGCACTATGAGAGAGTATCAAACCGAATTTGAGAAACTAGACAACCACACTAAAGGATTGTCTGATGACTTTTACGGGAGTTGTTTTATCAGTGGTCTAAAGGATGCCATCCGCTCTGAGGTCAAAATGTTCTATCCCAACACAATGATGGAAGCCCTAGGGTTGGCTAAGTTGGCAGAAGACAAGATTGCAACCCAACAATGATCCAAGCCCACTTTTGCTCCCTTCCGAAATATGGGTTCTCCACAACCACCTATACTGCCGGCTCCTCGACCAACTCCTATCAAGTGTTTGTCTGAAACAGAGATGCAACCACGCAGAGAAAAGGGGCTTTGCTATAATTGTGATGATAAATTCACTCGGGGACATAGATGTGTTTAGAAAAAGCTCTATCTCTTGGATGTGGATTCTCCCCCTGCCTCTGAAATTGGTGATGAAGATCCAGAAACAATGGATGCTCCAGTCGACATTCAGGAACCGCCTATTGACCCTCCGTCTCAGGCTGACCAGCCAGAGATATCTCTCCATGCTTTAGCTGGAATCACCACCCCCCAAACAATGCGGGTCAGGGGTTACTTCAAGAAGCTTTCTCTTACAATACTCATTGATTCTGGTAGCACTCATAATTTCATTAACCCTCGGATCGCCAAACAAGCTAATTGTTTTATCCATCCTTGCTCCAACTTTGAAGTCATGGTTGCCAATGGGGGCACCTTACCTTACAAAGGGAAGTGTCGAAATGTGCGTATCCCTATGGGAGATTATACCTTGTGCTCTGACATGTTTTCCTTGACCTTAGGCAGATGTGATGTGATTTTGGGCGCTCAATGGCTACGCACACTTGGCCCTATCTTATGGGATTTTGCTGAACTTTGGATGCAGTTTTCCCTCAATGGACAAAAACACACATTGACAGGATTACAACCAGGTTCTCTCAGCATCATCCGTTCACATCGCATGGAAAAACTCCTCGAGAAGAATTCACATGGTGTCATCGCTTAGATCCATTCCATTCAGATGCAACCATCAGCGGTCTCCACTACTCCTTTGGATCTACAACAAATTCTGGATCGATATACAGGTGTCTTTGTTGAACCAGTGGGATTGCCACCTTCCAGGCCAGAAGACCATCGTATTCATCTCCTTCCTGGCAGTGTTCCTCCCAACATCAGGCCCTATCGCTACCCATTTCACCAAAAAACGGAGATTGAAATGCTCGTTCAGGACTTATTGAAGCAAGGTATTATTCGCCCAAGCACTAGTTCCTTTTCTTCTCCAGTTATTCTTGTCCGCAAAAAAGATGGGTCATGGCACCTCTACATTGACTTCCGAGCACTTAATCACCTCACCATCAAGGATAAGTTTCCAATTCCTGTTGTTGATGAGCTTCTTGATGAGCTTCATGGGGCCCACTTTTTCTCCAAGTTGGATCTTCGTTCTGGGTATCATCAAATTCGGGTTCATGAGGATGATATCCCTAAAACAGCTTTCCGCACACATGATGGCCATTATGAGTTTTTGGTCATGCCCTTTGGCCTCACTAATGCTCCTTCCACATTCCAGGCCTTAATGAATAAAATATTTCGACCCTACTTGCGGAAATTCATTCTGGTATTCTTTGATGATATCCTCATCTACAGTAAAACGTGGGATGAACATCTCCAGCATCTGGATCTTGTCATGCAACTTTTCTCTGACCATCATCTCCATGCCAAGCAGTCTAAATGTGTTTTTGGACAGAAGGAAGTTGAGTATCTCGGGCACATTATCTCAGCACAAGGGGTTCGCATGGATCCTGCCAAAATCGATGCCATGAACAATTGGCCACATCCTCAGACACTCAAGAGCCTTCGTGGTTTTTGGGGGTTGACTGGCTACTACCGCAAGTTTTTCAAGGATTATGGGAAGATTGTAGCTCCATTAACTGCTCTATTGAAAAAGGATGCTTTTACATGGACACATGCTGCTCAGTGTGCATTTGACAAACTAAAACAAGCTATGTGTACTACACCTGTTCTACCTATGCCCAATTTTTCCAAGCCCTTCACTATTGAGAGTGATGCTTGCGGCAATGGACTTGGTGTTGTTCTCCTTCAAGATGAACACCCCATTGCGTTCACCAGCAAAGCCCTTTCAGGTAAGAATTTAGCTGCCTCTACCTATGAGAAGGAAATGATGGCTATTTTGCATGCAGTACAGAAGTGGCGACCATACCTATTAGGGAATCATTTCTGCATCAAGACGGATCACCAGAGTCTGAAATATTTCTTGGAACAGCATGTATCCTCCCCAGCATAATAGAAATGGGTTAGCAAACTCATGGGTTATGACTATGAGATCACTTACAAGAAGGGTAAAGACAATATTGTGGCAGATGCTCTTTCTCGCACATTTGATGCCTAAGGTTCTCTTTCAGCTATTTCTATGTCTGTTCCAAATTGGTTGCAATCTGTTCAATAGGGTTATGTCAGTGACTCTTCCTTATCTCAAATCATCCAATACTTGACCAACAACCCTTCTGCTGTACCACATTACTCTTGGGATGGTGCTTCTCTGAGATACAAGGGTCGTCTGGTGCTTCCCCAAAGCACAGATATTCAACAGGATGTCTTCTATGAACTCCATGCTTCTCCATTGGCAGGGCACTCTGGGTTCCTCAAAACGTATGAACGGACACGGCGTAACTTCTTTTGGCAGGGCATGAAAAGGACAATTCAACAGATGGTGGCCAAATGTGATACCTGCCAACACAATAAGGGTGAAACAACACTCCTTCTAGGATTGCTCGAACCCTTGCCCATACCTACATGGATTTGGACAGATATTTCTATGGATTTCATTGAAGGGCTCCCTAAATCTGGTGGGAAGACAGTGATTCTCGTTGTGGTTGATTGCCTCTCCAAATATAGTCATTTTTGTGCTCTCAGCCATCCCTATATAGCCTCCTCCGTCGCTCAAATTTTCCTGGACCAGATCTTTCGTCTTCATGGCATCCCTTCTTCCATTGTCTCGGATCGTGATGTGACTTTCACTAGTCATTTTTGGATAGAACTATTTCGCAACACTGGCACCAAACTGAAGATGAGCCCAGGGTATCACCTGCATATAGATGGTCAGACTGAAATTATCAATAAATGCTTGGAAACTTATCTTCGTTGCTTCACCTCTGAACAACAACATCAGTGGGAAAAGTGGCTCCCTCTCATTGAATGGTGGTACAATACCTCTTACCACACTGCCTCTAAAATGACCTCATATGAAGTAGTCTATGGTCAGGCACCTCCAGTTCTTCTTCCATACACCCCCAACAGTTCACCAGTTCAGGAAGTTGACATGGTCCCTCGAAACCGCGATCAAATTCTTCGCATTTTGCAAGACAATCTTCACATGGCAAGAAATCGCATGAAGCAACAAGCTGATCAACACCATTCCGAGCGCACTTTTCAAGTACGCGATATGGTTTTTCTTCGTCTCCAGCCGTACAAGCAATCCTCCCTGAAACTCAAAGGGCGTCATAAGCTCGCTCCAAAGTTCTATGGGCCATATTGGATTCTTCAGAAGATTGGGTCCGTTGCTTATAAATTGGAACTTCCTCCTTCTTCCCGCATTCATCCAGTCTTTCATGTCTCTTGTCTGAAGAAAGTTCTTGGCACCAACATCAGTGGACAAACGATTTTACCCGAACTGGATAATGAAGGATCCATCCTTTTGGAGCTGGAGGCCATCCTCAATCGTGCACTCGTTAGCTTCACTCTCACTCTATCACAGAGGTCTTAATTTAGTGGCACGACATGCAACCAAAGGATGCTACATGGGAACCACTCCTTCAGATTCAACAAAAATTTCCACATCTAAAGCTTTGAGGACAAAGCTTTTTTTAAGGGGGAGGGGATGTTAGGAACCCATGTCTTTACTTTGTTAGTATATTGTTGTTGGACACATATGCTTTGTAAGTCATCCCATAGCATTTGTTGATCAATAGTTTGTGTTATTGTTGTTGGCGCATATGCTTTGTAAGTCGCCCGTAGTATTGTTGATCCATAGTTTGCAGTGGACCATGGTTTTGACCCATAGTATTGGCGCCTAGACTTAGTATATAAGTGTGTGTTGAGACCTATGAAGGCACCGTGAAGTTATTTGTATTGAGCTTGCTCATAGGAGGTTTCCCCCTCGAAGTGACCTGTGATCAATATAAAAGTGATTCTGAGTTCTGTCATTTCTGCTATTTCGCATATTCTTATTAATTAATTGTTGCAGGTGCTTCACGCAGATTAGCTCAGGTGTGTTAAGATTTAATATGCTAAGACAGAAAATAGCAGCATTAAATTCCATTTCACAATAATAGCATATACAGGATCACTGAAGAAACAACAAGCACAGCATAAACACAAGAGACAGAGATTTATCTTGGGAAACCCTCATGGGGTAGAAAACCCAGCAAAGCTTCCTCAATATAGATGACCAGCAATATATAAAGATGAAACCCTGAGACATGATCTCCTCCTCCACAATAGTAGACCTCTCCTCCACAAGTGCGTTATCCTCAAGTGTGTGAGTGTATCAAATGAGGAACACACCTCCTCTATTTATACACTACTCTGATATGTATTTTACACAAGTACATGTAGGATCGTATTTAACCATTACGTTAAATACCCCATTATAACTGACTGGGCCGACCCCCACATGGTGGGTCTAATAACCCTAGTTACCACAACCAACTTGGAGGAATAAACATCTCCGGATTTATAGTATAATCACATCGGAGGTATGGAACATCTCCGGAATAAATAATATACAAATATAATATTCTTTGAAGTTACAATATTTCAACACTCCCCCTTAACGAGAAGGATATTATAACAGTATCTGCACGAGCAAGGAGTCATCAACATCAAACATGATACATCTATAAATCATTGGAAGCTTTCTCAACATCATCAGTAACTCAAGCAGTTACTGGAACATCTTCAATACTAGAACATCGATATCTTCAGTATTGAGTCTTTATCTTCTGTAGCACTTGAACAGCTACAACAATATCATCATCTGGATCCTCACGATTATCGTCATCACACGATCATCAGCATCGTCATCTCATGATCATTAGCATCATCATCACACGATCATCAGCATCGTCATCTCACGATCATCAGCATCGTCATCACACGATCATCAGCATCGTCATCTCACGATCATCAGCATCGTCATCAATACAGGTATCCATAACAATACAAGTATCCACATCATTAGTACAAGTATTCATGCCAATACAAGTATACATATCATCAATACAAGTATCCATACTGATACAAGTAACCATGTCATCAATACATGTATCCTATCGATACAGGTAACCACATCATCAATACAAGTAACCACATCATCAATACAAGTATCCTACTGATACAAGTAACTACATCATCAATACAAGTATCCTACCGATACAAGTAACCACATCATCAATACAAGTATCCATACCAATACAAGTAACTACATCATCAATACAAGTATCCTACCGATACAAGTAACCACATCATCAATACAAGTATCCATACCGATACAAGTAACCACATCATCAATACATGTATCCATACGGATACAATTAACTACATCATCAATACAAGTATCCTACCGATACAAGTAACCACATCATCAATACAGGTATCCATACCGATACAAGTAACCACATCATCATAAATAAAAAAATCACTTTCTTGAAGACCATTCGTCTACGGATCAATTCAGGGACCGCAGTCCCGGGATGATACAATCCCCACTTCTCGGAGACCATACGTCTACGGATCAATTCAGGGACCGCAGTCCGGGGATGATACAATCCCCACTTCTCGGATACCTCACGTTTACGGATCAATTCAGGGACCGCAATCCGGGGATGATACAATCCCCACTTCTCGGAGACCTCACGTCTACGGATCAATTCAGGGACCGCAGTCCGGGGATGATACAATCCCCACTTCTCGAAGACCTCACGTCTACGGATCAATTCAGGGACCGCAGTCCGGGGATGATACAATCCCCACTTCTCGGAGACCTCACGTCTACGGATCAATTCAGGGACCTAAGTCCGGGGATGATACAATCCCCACTTCTCGGAGACCTCACGTCTACGGATCAATTCAGGGACCTACGTCCGGGGATGATACAATCCCCACTTCTCGGAGACCTCACGTCTACGGATCAATTCAGGGACCTAAGTCCGGGGATAATACAATCCCCACTTCTCGGAGACCTCACGTCTACGGCTCTCTTTAGGACTGAAAGTCCAGGGATGATCCAATCCCCTCAACTGTCCACTAAGGACTTCATTCTCGGAGACCTCACGTCTACGGCTCTCTTTAGGACTGAAAGTCCAGGGATGATCCAATCCCCTCAACTGTCCACTAAGGAATTCATTCTCAGAGACCTCACGTCTACGGCTCTCTTTAGGACTGAAATTCCAGGGATGATCCAATCCCCTCAACTGTCCACTAAGGACTTCATTCTCGGATACCTCACGTCTACGACTCTCTTTAGGACTGAAAGTCCAGGGATGATCCAATCCCCTCAACTGTCCACTAACGACTTCATTCTCGGAGACCTCACGTCTACGGCTCTCTTTAGGACTGAAAGTCCAGGGATGATCCAATCCCCTCGACTGTCCACTAAGGACTTCATTCTCGGAGACCTCACGTCTACGGCTCTCTTTAGGACTGAAATTCCAGGGATGATCCAATCCCCTCAACTGTCCACTAAGGACTTCATTTTCGGAGACGATACGTCTACGGATCAATTCAGGGACCGAAGTCCAGGGATGATACAATCCCTACCTGTCCACTAAGGACTTCATTTTCGGAGACCATACGTCTACGGCTCACTTTAGAACATGTGTTCAAGGATGATACAATCCCCACATGTATTCTCATCAATACAAGTACAAGTATCCTCAACCATATCAATACATGTGTCATCAAAAGTATGTATTCTTACTAATACATCTAACATCAAAAGCATGTAAAAGTAAAACTAAGTATTCTAAGTATAAGAGTCCTAAATCTAAATAATTCTAAGTATCTAGGTGTAGAGAACATGTTACCTCATCATCGACCTTGTTGTTCGATGAGACAATCTCATCATCAGTGACTATACTACTCCCCCTTTCGAGGAGGGTCCTTTTGAGCTACACCAAGCTTATCTCGGAAGTATTCAAATTTCACTCGAGACAGAGGTTTGGTTAGTATGTTGGTAACTTGTTACAAATTCAAACTTTATAGTTCCTTTCCACGTCATATCTTGTTAGTTCCCTATGATCTTTGACTTATCATGGAACACTAGATTCTATGTCATCTTGATACAACTCTATTTATCACATAGGATCACAGTTGGTTCTATCTCTAAGTCAAACAATCCTGAAGTCAAACTTCTTCACAACTAGTAGAGCAAGCAGCCATATATTCCGCTTGTGCTGAGAGCCACACTAGACTGCTTCCAGCTAAACCACGATATCATGGCTAATCCCAGACAATAACATCCTCTTGATGTGTTCTTCCTATCTGATACACTTTCTTCCCAACCAGCATCTGATTAGCCATTTAAAGTCATGATCTCCAAGATAGCATAGATCAAAGTCTATCGTATCCTTTATGTACCTCATCACATGCTTTGCAACTATCGGGTGAACACATCTAGTTTCCACTAGATACTGACTCAAGGTGTTCACAACAAAGCATATATCTAACCTAGTATATGTTAGATACATCAATGACCCAATAATTTGACTGTACAGAGTTATATCCACTAACTCTAATGAGTCATCTCCTAACAGTTTCAAGTTGGAATCCATAAGAGTGGCCATTCCAACATATCAAGTCTTCTTTTAATATTTCTCAGCATACTTTCCTTGGTTGAGAAATATTCCTTCTGAGCCTTGCCATACTTCCAGACCTAGGAAGTAAAGCATCAATTTGAGATCTTTCATTTTCATTTCTGCATCCATCTTCTTCTTTCTTTTCATGATCTGTTTCTCATTCCCTATCAGAAATATATCATCTAAATACAATAATAGTATGATCCATCACCTTAAGGTAAAAGTTAGGAACAACTTTACTTTTGGTAAAGCCCAAGCTTATCAAGGACCTGTAAATTTTCCCTTTGAGATTGAACATCATTCACACTCTGCATTGAATGATCTTGTGCCATCTCTCATTAGATGGGTCTACTAAAATGAGCCTCAATATCATTCGGACTCTGTGGTGAGTTCCTTCTTGCATCCAAGTCATCTGTGTATGGAAACTATATTCAACCTTGTAGCAAAGATTGAGATCCACATCACTCATGGTGATCATTAAGCTCATCAATTGATTATTGATCCTAGGTACCCATACAGAACCTGATTCACACTTCTTCTTTAATTACACCATACTTGGAGCAAACATCTTGTCATGATTCTCTTCCCCTTTCTAAGAGAATCTTCTAGCCATGAGCCTTCTATATTTTGTTTGATTTGTAAATCTTCTTGTTTGAACATCCATCACTTGTACGGTGTCCATCATTCTTCATGACCTTTCCTACAAATCAAAATTAAGTACATGATTAGTAATACTTCATAATCATCAAATCATGATAACCTATTATGCATACAGATATCATTTACATAGTTATGCAACTGATTTGACCAATACTTTGGCACAACACTTTCCCATATCCTGTATGCATACAGTGGCTATCTAGATGCCTTCCATCTCTACCAGAACATACTATCGAGAGTGTGCACAGCTCTCGGCATGTCAGCAAAGAGGTTTCATTCTAGACAAGCAACAATGGAATGTTTGTCCAACTTACCAATCATATGCACATTAGTTGTATACTGTTCAATGCTCTATGAATGTTTACACTCAGCATTATATATTCTAGGAATACAAATATGCATACAACCTATTACAGGCAATATCATTACTATTTCAAATAACAACTCAAATACTTATCTTTTATGTTTGTGTGGTTGCCTCCCGCTTGATCTTTTGTATGTCTTTTGAACTTCTATTCATTCTGTACCACTGTGCATGCTCAAGAGTCATCCTCATGATCTCATACAAAAACATACACTCATTAGTATATTCTAAATGCTATCAAAATATTATAGTACTAAATAATCTTGAAAATGTATAGTCATGATTATTAGTATTCATAATTTCAAGGAAATCTTCTTTTACTCATGCATATTCTTGTTTGATCTAGTTAGTTAAATCATCAACCAAGATAAGAGACATAATATGCATAAACCCTTGATTACTAACTTTATGAATAAGCATAACCAATCATACCAAGTATACTTATATAAGGGATCCTAACACAAGGTAAGATTCTAACATGACATAGGAAAACATACCTGGATTAGTATACCTGCTTAGTTATGTACAACATACCTAAACAATCTCTTCAATGATTTAGAGATCCTGAGCTAAAACCTGCATGTATAGGTTAAGCATAATATAACAAAGTCATACATACCTCGTAAGTAGAACAAAGATTATGGATGAGTCTTTGTCTTCATGTGGAACTTGATTTGTCTTTCGTGATGTACCTGAATCTTGTTAGCAGACAACATCAACCTCACACAACACCATAATGCATTAGTACAATCATATAACCCTAATCAATGAATGTCTTCAATCATTCACATGCATTCATACTGTTACTAGGGTGATAAGATAAGTCTAACATTAATCAAGATTGTACTAACAAATAATATGAAGACAAACACATTATGAACTTAATCAAGAATCAGATTTCAAGACATACCTGAACCTTCTTAAGTCATACCTGTCGAGACTTCTTGTAGTCTTCTTATGTAGGGCCTTAGCCTCAACTCCCCCTGAAACTTGATTTGGAGCTTGATTAGGGTTTTCTAGAGAAACCCTAAGGATTCAATCTTTGACTTTCACACTTCTGAATGGATGAAATAATATGTCTTGCTGAGCTGATCAAACTGGCATACTTCAATTTTGGAATCTCCAAAATTTGACCCCTCAAAATTGCCTTCGAAACTTCTGGATCTTCTGGACAGGAACCCGAACTAGGGTATGATGAAGCCCACCCTTCTGTCCAATCAAAAGGTTCGATCCAAGGCTCTAAACTCTTATTTTTCTGAGGAGCTTCTAGCCGTGGTTACAGACTTCAAAAATTCCAACTTTTGCTGAAGCCCTAATTTTCCATCTTTCTGATCAAAATCCCGAACTAGGGTTTGATCAAGCCCGGTCTTCTACCCAACCAAAAAATTCGATCTTGGTCTCTAAGTTTCGATTTTCCTGAGTAGCATTCAGCTGTGGACTCTGATTCTAAAAATTCTAACTTTCTCCGAAACCCTAAATTCCGGAAGACATGAATAAAGGTGCTCCAAAAATAATTCTGTTTTGACAGAAATATGCACCTGATTGATTCTGCTATAAATCTAAAATTTTTGCTCCACAGGGTCTGAAACCTTTTTCCTGCAGTAGCCTGGCCTGTCATCTTTCCATCCTGACAGGTCTGACCTCAATTGGATTTTCTGAGAGAGAGTTATGCCAAGTGTCGCAACGTGACCTGTTTATGGGATAAAACAGGAGAGCGAACTTGTACGGCATGCCACGTGTCACTGTTTGAACTTCGGCCTCTGAAATTTTTTCCTGAGATAGCTAGACCTGTTATCTTTCCATCTTGACAGGTCTGACCTCAATTGGACTCTCTGAGAGAGAGTTATGCCAAGTGTCGCATCGTGACCTGTTTATGGGATAAAACAGGAGAGCGAACCTGTACGGAGTGCCACGTGTCACTGGTTCACCTTCGGCCTCTGAAAAAGTTTCCTGAGATAGTACATTCTATGTACTACCTGTCACGTTTTACGAAATTTCATTTGGAGCTTCCTATCCCAAGATATGACCTTTTTCCCAAGGTCACCTGATTTTGACTCAGATCTGGAAGAGGCAGAAACCCTATATTGTATAGATCATAAATCACAAAGTACAACAAATTAGAGGTTGTCCTTTGGACACAAGGTACCTGGAGATTTAGTCTTCGTCCTGTAACAATTTCAGATCCGAAAACTTCGCCAAAACGGATTTATAGCGAAAGTGCTACGATGACTGGTTTTTTCTATGTAAAACCCTAACCTTCAAATTGTCGTAAGTAAAGCAAGTGTCGTTAGTGCCATACCTTGTCTTCCTTCAGGTTAGCTCTGATACCATGTTAAGATTTAATATGCTAAGACAGAAAATAGCAGCATTAAATTCCATTTCACAATAATAGCATATACAGGATCACTGAAGAAACAACAAGCACAGCATAAACACAAGAGACAGAGATTTATCCTGGGAAACCCTCATGGGGTAGAAAACCCAGCAAAGCTTCCTCAATATAGATGACCAGCAATATACAAAGATGAAACCCTGAGACATGATCTCCTCCTCCACAATAGTAGACCTCTCCTCCACAAGTGCGCTATCCTCAAGTGTATGAGTGTATCAAATGAGGAACACACCTCCTCTATTTATACACTACTCTGATATGTATTTTACACAAGTACATGTAGGCTCGTATTTAACCATTACGTTAAATACCCCATTATAACTGACTGGGCCGACCCCCACATGGTGGGTCTAATAACCCTAGTTACCACAACCAACTTGGAGGAATAAACATCTCCGGATTTATAGTATAATCACATCGGAGGTATGGAACATCTCCGGAATAAATAATATACAAATATAATATTCTTTGAAGTTACAATATTTCAACAAGGTGTCCAAACTATAGGCTCACCCCTTGAAAGCACCTCTTTTGAAATGTGAATCTCGCCAACCATTCAGTCAATATAACATGAAACTCTCCAAATAACACTTCATCGATATATGTAAAAATATACTTATCTAACCATTTTCCTGCATCAATGCGTAGATATCTATTCTAGATTTCAGAAAAATATCTTAGCTTATTATCTACCCAATCCTAGATTTCAGGCTCAGTGGGATGCCACATACCCCTTCAACACAAATTCCAATCCCGACAATGGAACCATTTGTTGGCACAAATCTACTTCGACCAGGGTTCACTCAGTTAAACACCAACAAACCCCAAGACACCGTCCATTTTGGCATCACCTATGAAGTAGGTGAAGTCTCACCCAATGCATCTATGGGAATTCAATGAACCAAATTTATGCAGTAGTGAAGGGGTGCAACAGGAAACTAAAAACCATGACATTCCAGACTTCAACAGAGCACATTACTTAATAGTTCACATGATTGCATGTATATCATTTAACCAACTATGGCATATGTTTACTAACAAATCATTCATACATCCACATTGATCAACACTTATTCAACAATATTCAACATGTAACAAATACACTAAATATTATCATATCATTCATACACATTGAACACCAGATGTAACGTGGAATCCCACATGGGAGAAAACCACAGAAGCACTTTCTTTATTGATGAGTCACAGTCACAATAAACACTTCATGTTTTACAATGACCTACATATTTATCCTTCACTTTTACAGTGGATCTATGCACACAACCTACAGATCATGCAATTCTTTCCTCATAGTATACAATATCTTCAACATACATATCAAAATAGGGCTAACCAAAGACTGAATATAGACTAGCCAATGAACTAGTAACCTCAAAAATCCCAACCCATTACATATTTATAGGATGCACACAACCTGCCCCGCTCCTACTACCCCACTATTCAACTACTCCAATCATATATATATTCATAGATCAAGGTTGATGAGGACAATAGATAGACTAAAACGCCAATCAATATGATCAAAAAATTCATAACTGATAATGTTGGTGTATTATATTTATGCAGCCAAATCAACAGCAAATTATTGTCATGTTGTGAGGATTCTTAGTGTGCTTCTTCTTCTCCTACACTCATATTCTTTTGAGACGATAACCCTTTGGCATATATAAAGGGTAACTTATCCCATTTTCATCTCCATGTATGAATTGATTTGCACCATCCATTGAAGAATATAATATTTGTTTATTATTAATTGAGGTTATAATTTTTTTATTATTAATTAAGATAGGTGTTGATTAAGAGAAAACATAATTCTTCTCATTTACAATTAATGTTGAAATGTGGCGAACTATATAGTATAGGAGTTTAATATCATTAAATTGCAATTCATCAATATGTAATAAATCTTCTTACAACATTTATTTGTAACTCCTAATACAATTGCTAGTTGTGTCGAGAGGTGCTTTCTACATCCTGAGTGAGTGAGATGTGTCACATCTATAACGATGGCATGGCACATGTAGGGTCCAAAAAACAAAAATTATAAAACCAAGCACATGTAAGCTCCAAAAAAAATATATAAAACCAAGCACATGTAGATACAAGTTTAAATTGGCTACATTGTAATATATATATCAAATTTCATGCATATTGATTAAGACATGGTGCGTGTATATCAAGTAAATGCTTATAATATAACTATGGCATGCATATCATGAATAACTATGTTACTTCATAACTAATGAATGAATGCAATGTTTTCATATTTGTGGGATTTATGTGTTATCATTTGTACAAAACAATTCCAAATTAGAATAGATTCTAATTGAAAATATATTGTATTATGTATTGTTAAGTTAGCAATAAAACAATGAGTTAGATAATAGTTTTGTAATAATTACATATTAATCAATAATTAGCTAAATCAATAGGTGGAATTAGTTAAAGGAAAGATATATGCATTGCTCACACTATGGGCATTTAGGATCTATTAATATTTTTTTTTAATTGGTGGTTCACCGTTGTCAAGGGCTACATCCACCAGGAGAAATTCCAACAATTATTCCAGAGAATGAAGGTATGGCAATAATTGCATAATCCACTCAAACATTACATAGTCAATGCATAGTGGATCAATAAGAGCATCATGTCACTTAAACAATAATTGAACCTTGGTGGAGAGGGGTGACAACCATTCCTCCCAACCACCCAAGCTACATTAAATGGACTTATGACCTATTAATCTATGTCTTTAGATGGACATTTGTGTTATGATCTAATATTCATCTAATTCCAAATATATGCATTTGAGAAGGAAATAATCTAATCTCCCTCTAATTTGAAATTTATGGATCAGGAAATACTATATGATCTAATAGTAGCATTAATATGTGTTGATTTCATTGATATTACATTTTGTATCATATCATTCTTTCATTGCTTTGATTTTAGGAATGTTCCTTTTTAGTGTTGTTAAGATGCATTACTTACACAAAAGGAAACTGTGATCTATTGATATATGTCTTTAGACGAAGACTTTTGTTATGATCTAACATCTCTAATTTGAACTTTGTGGATTGAAAAATACAATATGGTTTAATAGTATCATTAATATGCATTGATTTTAGTGATATCACATTTTATATTATGCCATTCGGTTAAATAGTTGAAAGCCTATTTTGATTCAATTATTTTATTTAGAAAAGTAGATAGAATCACCAAAGTTAAATAATTGAAACCCTAGTATGATTCAGTTACCAAGTTAGCTGAGTAGATATAATCTCCATAGTTAAACAATTGAAACCCTAATCTAATTCAAATACCATACTTAGCGGAGTAGATAGAATAACCACAATTAAGTAGTTGAAACCCTAATTTGATATAGTTACTATTTTGACTATGTATTGGCATCTAATATTATAATGTGGTAATCAGTAGTCAAATTTTGTACATGAAATATTTTACTTGAAGTAGTTGTGGATGGGTATCTTCGCTCTATAACCACTATAGTTAAATAGTTGAAACCCTAATCTAATTAATAGAGGTGACACACAACATCGAGAATCTACGAGTTCAACATATCTTCAAGTCATTCTTGGAGCCAAAAACCTTGTGGTTGATCCACTTGTTCTGGATAAATATTTCCATCCATCTGTTTTGGCCATTTTATATGATATCATTTAGTTCTGGCCATTTTGTACAATATCATTCAATTAAATTGCCAAACCCTAAATTTGATTTAGTTTCCACAATTAGTCGAGTAGATAGAATCACCGTTGTTAAATTATCAAAACACTAATCTAATCAAGTTAGACAAAGGGATTTCTATCACCTATTAATCTATGTCTTTAGATGGATATTTACGTTATGATCTAACATCCAGGCTCGAATTTGGAATTTGTGAAATGGGAAATGCAATATGAGCTAATAATGTTGCTAAGATGTATTGATTCCAGTGATATTACATTTTTTATTATATCATTCAGTTATATAGTTGAAAACGTAATATGATTTAGTTACCGTATTTAGTTGAGTAGATAGAATCACCATAGCTAGCCGAGTAGAATGGCATCTACGATTGATTCGTTAGGTCATTGATGGATCCATAAGCCTCATGGTCGATCCATCCTTTATGGCCATTTTATATGATATCATTTAGTTAAATAGTCAAAACCCCAATTTGATTCAATTACCATGGTTATCCAAGATATATTGCCATCTAATATTTTAATGTGGAAATTTAGTAATCAAAGTTTGTTGCATTGCTTTCGTTTGGAATGTTCTTTCTTGGTACTCTTAAGATGCATTTCTTACAGTTAACGACATCTATGATCTATTCATTTGTCTTGAGATGAAGATTTTCATTATGATCTAACATCCCTCTAATTTGAAATTTGTGCATCGGGAAATGCAATATGATGTAATAATATTGTTAAGATGCATTGATTTCACTGATATTACATTTTGTATGATGTCATTCAATTAAATATGCATGTAATTATTCATCAAATTTCATAGAAGAAAATGTTACAATGATGCACCTGAAAAAAGATTTCCATTGAAACTTGCTTGGGGTTTGACAATTCATAACTTGCAAAGATTAACTTCAGAGAAAACAACTATAAATATTTGAAATAAAGAGAGATGGGGTCTCACATTTACATTTGCAACAATATCTTGAATTAAGAGCGAATGATAACTATTTTTTTTGGATGAGATGTTTCAATGTGGTAGTTTTAGGTTTTAAGTAACATCGCTTTGATGTAGCCACTACGACTTAGGGACCAAATCCCTTGAGGTGCAAACATTTCCTCAAGTTTATGACACTAAAACAGGTTTGCACCTTAATGGATTTGATCCCTCTCAATACTTGATAGAGAAAGAGTTAAAATGAATCTATGCTAGTATAGTTAATTGTTATACAATTAGTATATAAAAAAGACACATCTCAACTTAACTTTACCATGTAATATTCATTTTGCACTAAATATTTAAAACATTGAAATAGTTAATATAAAACATTTAATATAAAACATTGATATAATTTGTATATTTCTATTTTTCATGCTATGTATTTTAAGTATTTTAACCATGGTATTGATTATAATATCTACATTATATTATGTTTAATAATTGTGTTATGTATTTGATTATAAAATTTATGTTAGGTCGAGAATCTTTCGATTATACAAGAGCATTATGAGTGCCCTAAGAAAGGAGTGTAACTTCCTCATTCCGTATGGGCTCAACAAGATGAACAACGATGGCAAGCATAAATAGGAATGATAGAACATAATTAAAAATAAATATTTTAGTGTTTGAAAAATCTTCACTTACGATCTTACTAAAATTATATATTAATTTAAATCTTTATTTATATAATTAATAAAATGCATATTTCCTAATCCTATTATGCATGATGATATATTTTTTCCTTATTTCAAATTAACTAATAAATTGTTTGAAATTTTGTAAGAGTGTTGATTGTTTGCCTTTTCATAGTCAATATTGTTAGAAATGGGTTCCTTTTGAAATGCGTCCCTTTTCACCTTCAAACATAAAACCTAATAACATAAGTAACAAATCCTTAGTCATAGTAATTTAAGTATCTATATCACACCTTCTAAGAAGTGGTTAAGGCATTGATAAAATTTCCATGCTTACATATTTTTGAAACTTATGTTATAATGTATGTTTAAAAACAAATCTCGCAATGAAAAACAACATGTTCATACCTTAACTTACCATTTTTATAAGAAATCTCATTTTTTATAAATATAACTCAAAATTTCATTTCACATTTAACTAATGCTATATTATTATTAATATTTTAGTAATGGCCATAAGTTTATAAGAGAAAATAAACATCACCGTTGAATAGATAATGCCCATAGTTTATAAGAGAGTAAATAGAGTAAATATCCCCGTCGAATAGATAAAACAATATGACGACATTTTATATGGATTATCATGTCTCTACACAGTCCATATAGATCATCAAATATGGTGTATTATTTCTTTTACGGGATAAAGCTTTGACCATTTCACTGACAGAACCAAGTGATCAATCTGGATGCAGTTTACAGGCTACATGGAGCCAAAGTCTTAAAACCCAGCAGAAGTCCAATCGACATATATATAGGACATTTATGTGATAACATCTAATTTAAAAAAAATAAAAAAATTACTCAGGTAGACCATATCATTAGAATCTCATTGCCTTTTCCTAGTTTTGTGTTTTTCGATGTAATGGATTTTAATAAATAAAAGTTCAATTTTTTCAAGTTATTTTAATAAGTTCAAATTCATTTAAAAAGTATAATTTAAAGAGTTTTTTAAAAAGAATTTTTGAAATCACTTATCATTTATTTAAGATAATAAATATTATAAAATTTAAAAATGAAGAGTCTATTTTAAACAACTCATTAATGTTTCAACTCAACATTTATGCGCTTAATGATCATTATATCTTTAATATTAAATTACATGACGATGAATCTGAATTGTGGTAGAGGTTTAAAGTTGTGCAAAAATATTTTCCCTTCACATCTAAAGATTAATATCATTTTTGTTTTTGTTGCTTGTAAATATTCTCAAATACACCTTTTTACAAGGTTAAATCTATGAAACAACTCACATCCACATAATCTTACAATGATGATAGTGACTTCTCCACGGTTTAAGTGTTACTTAATCAAAACTTCATAAGTATTACATAATGAAAACTTGAAGCTTTATCTTTTGTAATACCGTTGAATCTATGTGTTATGTACATTTTTTATTCTTCCTGATATAAAAATTGTCATTGCATTCACTATGTGTACTTGATAACATTAACGCCAATGCAAAGAGACATCCACCATCATCTCAGCTATAGATTGGTTTGTGTGTTTGTCCTTTCGATGCCGAGACAGCTCTTCAACGCAGGAAGACTTCTTAACACAGGCTAGAAAAGATGATACACAATGATAAAGAAGGAAATATTCTGCTGCTCAAAATATTCGGAGTTCAATCAAGATGATAAGCTCAACTAGAAACAGCGTTTATTGGATATATAAACCACCAATCACGCACGCACAGAGAGGAGGCAGGTTCAGGTCACAGCTCCAATGCACAATTACTCCACAGTGCAAAATGAACAATAGTCGCAAAAGTTAGGGCTTACAAGATTTGTGTAATTCCAGGCTCAGCTCGCAGAAAACAGTCACTCCAACACAGCTCTTAATCACAATTGACATATCAGTTCGAGTTTTGGATGCATGTGGACTCCGACAACGCTTCTCTACGGGTATATATCACCACAGATTTCTCCACGTAGTCTTCTCTAATGCAGCAAGAGAAGTTTTCAAACACTTCAATTATGGTAACGATCTTCAAAACCTCAGTGGATTCAGTCCGCGCAGGTAATCGGAATCCCACAGCTGACCACCCACACCCACCAATTCGAGAGTACATTAGCACACAGAAATGGCAGGCAGAAGGAAGATTTCTAGGGCTCAAAATGGCACTCAAAATAACACAGGCACCCGGTTGCCCAGTGGGCAAATGGGCAGATTAGTCCTACTTGAAATTGGATATATATATAAAATTGGATATATATATATATATATATATATATATATAATTGGATATATATATAACCTTACTTGAAATTAAGATTAGTCCTCCAAATTTAATAATCATACTACATGAGTATAAGAGCACATTGTTTCAGAGCATAGTGCACTAGTATTTTATTTTATTTCGGATGTAATAAGGGTTATATGGGCTTAGCGTTCCAAGTTTCATAGATAGAATATTGTAGTAAGGGCGCTTTCTTCCCATAAATTATTAATTTGGTTTTTGTTGGAGGTGAATGGCAGATGATGAGGTCAGCCACTCCCGCTCCATCCTTCAATCAAATATTGAGGAGAAAGTCGACGATGCACAGATAAAGATAATGCGGAACAAAAAGACTTATGCGAGGAATGATGATCTCATATACAACTTATTACATCTTTACGCGGTCAGTGTGCCAGTTATCGTCGCTGGCATCTTGTCTTCACAGCATATAAAGAAGGGCCAGTGGCTTGGCACTGTCATTCTGTCGGGGCTGGTCTCGGGATCAATCATTGCTGCTCTCATTCTCAGTGTGTTTGAGCAATTCGGCGCTCTGAAACATGGACAACAATTCCAACAACAGCGCGACTCAGACATTGACAGTTTTTTCCCAAAAGAAGAAACATCGGCCATGAAACGCAGTCGCTTCCCCAACTATGGAAAGGATGTATTTGAGGAGACATCTGCATATTACTGGGGAACACTAAATGCCCAAGACAAATTTACATACTACTGGTACTGGTGGGGATCTAGATCTGCCTTTCTTCTCATCTTGATTTCTACTTTTGTTTGTGTTATGCTCATCTGCTGTTTTGATGCATACATATAGATATTTTGATGTATACTCATTATCTAGCTATTTGCATACACATGGATATGTTGAGGTAAAATCCAATCGATGTTTTACATACCTCCTTGCTATTATCTTGCTATTTGCATACATGTGGAAATTTGGAAATATTATATTTTGATTAATTAATGATGATGTATGAGTCTCTATTTATATATACATTTTGATATTTTGATTAATTAATGATGATGTATGAGTCTCTATTTAATATACATTTTGATATTTTGATAAATTAGTGATGATGTGTGGATTATGATTTATGATTATGTCTATGTAAGATGGACGTAGAATTATTCTCTGCCTTCAAGGGTTGGGATTGTATACTTAATCAAGTGAGTGATTATTTGTGTGACAGGTTTACATCAATTGATAAATTGAAATGTTTTTTTAGAAAATAAATGTTTTTTAAAAAATATTTATTTATTTTAGTAGATAGGGAAAATGTCTTCAGCCCAAGCATTTCTATCTCTACCATGCATTTTCATTTTTTGTCAATCTCAATGGTTTTATTATAATCAGTTCCTATCCATCATTCCAATCTTGACTATAGAGCTCATGCATAATCCTTTAAAAACATTTTAGTTACCACATAAATCTGAAAAAAACAGGAACCTCTAAATTCAAGAGGAAATGCACTTGCATAACAAAGACTATGTAAAAAGAAAAAATATAAATTTTATTTTTTGAAATTTCGTGTAGTTGTTTCTAAAATCTGTTTATCTAAAAGGGATTTTTAAATTTTCAGCACAATATAACATATATGTTTGTGCACATGCAACACTCCATGAACTAAATGATAGTATTTTTGAATAGAAATTTGTACATATGTAGAGAACATCTTGTTCTAGTGCAGCACTATTTTTTCAAAATTATTCATAATGTTTTAATTTTTTTATGATTTATTGAAGTCAGAAAACCTCAAAAAAAATGATGTTGTGTGTGAGTGCAACACTTTAGGGGCATAGCTTAATGAAAATTTGAATATTTTTATATGAATGTATAGAGCTATCGAGTCTCTTCTAGTGCACCATATAATTTGTTTGAGAAATGATGAATGCACTCAAAAGTTAAAGCTTAGACAACTAAGAGTTGTATTTTGGAATCATGACATCTATCACTTCAAAATTTAATAAAAAATAGAAAAATAAAACATTTATATAAAAAATTAAATGTTTAGAATCTGTAGAATCTACTTTACAAATCTGTGTCATTTTATAAAAAATTACTGTATTTTTCATAGTAAAAAATGTCAACTAATAGGTCTTGTTTTTTCTCTCCCAACCAATAGGTTCATTAGTCCAAACCTAATTCTGAACTAGTCACTCCCACCAAAATTTGAAATTTAAATAATCTATATGCGTTACAAAATACATATCTTATATAATGTACTATGATTCATATGCTTTATATCACATATGGGATTTATAGGCATAGAGAATGCATATATGCTATAAGGCATATGTGTTATTGATACCTTAGAATCATGAGTATTCTAATAGGTTGAGTATTCTAATACGCATATGTCGCTGTAGAGTTGGACATTAATGAAGACCTTCGTGATGAAGAAAAGCTGAAGAGCAGCAAAGCCAGAATTCCTGCTGCCGTTTTAAATCCCATGAATGTAATAGCCCAATCTTCCATAGCTGCAGCTGAAGGTAAGGGCATAGACCCTTTTTCGTCGTTGAATTTAGTTATTGTATCAGTCATTGGTGACCCAAAATGGTTTGTCCGGTAATATCATGTCATAAGTTTTTTGTTTTTTTAAATAGTTATAAATTTTATAGTTTCAATTAATATATGGAATAATTAGATGTTTTATAGATCAATATGACATAGTTGTTAAAGACTTTTTCAAGAAAAAATGTATTATTTTTTAAAAACAAATCCAATTTTCAGATACTAGCAAATTTTTTAAAAACAAATCCAATTTTGTTATAGATTTTTTATAAGTATTTTAAAAAATAAAAAATACAAGTTTCATATAGTCTGAACACAGTCCGATCGAGATCGCTCTTATATAATTTTTTTGAAAGAAAGAAAATAATGTATTAAAAGGAAAATTAAAAATACAATTTTGAGGTGTTATAATCATAGTTAAAAGATATATCAAAGTGAGAGTTTAGATATGTCATAGGTTAATATTGTCTTTGTTTTTAAATGTTTTTGGTATTTTTTTTAATTAATTTGAAATTTGTGTTGTTAAAATCATTTTTCTAAATACATAGATATATTCAAGGCTTTTCAAAAACTTTAAAGATACCTCAATTTAACATTATTTTCTAAGATTTTAAAAATTCATTCCCCTGATTCCATCGAATTCATGCCTAGAACGCTCTGTTTAATCCACCACCACCATATCGGTTTCTTTTACGGGATAAAGCTTTGACCATTTCACTGACAGAACCAAGTGATCAATCTGGATGCAGTTTACAGGCTACATGGAGCCAAAGTCTTAAAACCAGCAGAAGTCCAATCGACATATATATAGGACATTTATGTGATAACATCTAATTTAAAAAAAATAAAAAAATTACTCAGGTAGACCATATCATTAGAATCTCATTGCCTTTTCCTAGTTTTGTGTTTTTCGATGTAATGGATTTTAATAAATAAAAGTTCAATTTTTTCAAGTTATTTTAATAAGTTCAAATTCATTTAAAAAGTATAATTTAAAGAGTTTTTTAAAAAGAATTTTTGAAATCACTTATCATTTATTTAAGATAATAAATATTATAAAATTTAAAAATGAAGATTCTATTTTAAACAACCCATTAATGTTTCAACTCAACATTTATGCGCTTAATGATCATTATATCTTTAATATTAAATTACATGACGATGAATCTGAATTGTGGTAGAGGTTTAAAGTTGTGCAAAAATATTTTCCCTTCACATCTAAAGATTAATATCATTTTTGTTTTTGTTGGTTGTAAATATTCTCAAATACACCTTTTTACAAGGTTAAATCTATCAAACAACTCACATCCACATAATCTTACAATGATGATAGTGACTTCTCCACGGTTTAAGTGTTACTTAATCAAAACTTCCTAAGTATTACATAATGAAAACTTGAAGCTTTATCTTTTGTAATACCGTTGAATCTATGTGTTATGTACATTTTTTATTCTTCCTATGTAAAAATTGTCATTGCATTCACTATGTGTACTTGATAACATTAACAACATTAACGCCAATGCAAAGAGACATCCACCATCATCTCAGCTATAGATTGGTTTGTGTGTTTGTCCGTTTGATGCCCAGACAGCTCTTCAACGCAGGAAGACTTCTTAGCACAGGCTAGAAAAGATGATACACAATGATAAAGAAGGAAATATTCTGCTGCTCAAAATATTCGGAGTTCAATCAAGATGATAAGCTCAACTAGAAACAGCGTTTATGGGATATATAAACCACCAATCACGCACGCACAGAGAGGAGGCAGGTTCAGGTCACAGCTCCAATGCACAATTACTCCACAGTGCAAAATGAACAATACTCGCAAAAGTTAGGGCTTACAAGATTTGTGTAATTCCAGGCTCAGCTCGCAGAAAACAGTCACTCCAACACAGCTCTTAATCACAATTGACATATCAGTTCGAGTTTTGGATGCATGTGGACTCCGACAACGCTTCTCTACGGGTAGATATCACCACAGATTTCTCCACGTAGTCTTCTCTAATGCAGCAAGAGAAGTTTTCAAACACTTCAATTATGGTAACGATCTTCAAAACCTCAGTGGATTCAGTCCGCGCAGGTAATCGGAGCACCAACAAATGTTCAGATCGCTTTCTCCAAATCCCACAGCTGACCACCCACACGCACCAATTCGAGAGTACATTAGCACACAGAAATGGCAGGCAGAAGGAAGATTTCTAGGGCTCAAAATGGCACTCAAAATAACACAGGCACCCGGTTGCCCAGTAGGCAAATGGGCAGATTAGTCCTACTTGAAATTGGATATATATATATATATATATATATATAATTAGATATATATATAACCTTACTTGAAATTAAGATTAGTCCTCCAAATTTAATAATCATACTACATGAGTATAAGAGCACATTGTTTCAGAGCATAGTGCACTAGTATTTTATTTTATTTCGGATGTAATAAGGGTTATATGGGCTTAGCGTTCCAAGTTTCATAGATAGAATATTGTAGTAAGGGCGCTTTCTTCCCATAAAGTATTAATTTGGTTTTTGTTGGAGGTGAATGGCAGATGATGAGGTCAGCCACTCCCGCTCCAACCTTCAATCAAATATTGAGGAGAAAGTCGACGATGCACAGATAAAGATAATGCGGAACAAAAAGACTTATGCGAGGAATGATGATCTCATATACAACTTATTACATCTTTACGCGGTCAGTGTGCCAGTTATCGTCGCTGGCATCTTGTCTTCACAGCATATAAAGAAGGGCCAGTGGCTTGGCACTGTCATTCTGTCGGGGCTGGTCTCGGGATCAATCATTGCTGCTCTCATTCTCAGTGTGTTTGAGCAATTCGGCGCTCTGAAACATGGACAACAATTCCAACAACAGCGCGACTCAGACATTGACAGTTTTTTCCCAAAAGAAGAAACATCGGCCATGAAACGCAGTCGCTTCCCCAACTATGGAAAGGATGTATTTGAGGAGACATCTGCATATTACTGGGGAACACTAAATGCCCAAGACAAATTTACATACTACTGGTACTGGTGGGGATCTAGATCTGCCTTTCTTCTCATCTTGATTTCTACTTTTGTTTGTGTTATGCTCATCTGCTGTTTTGATGCATACATATAGATATTTTGATGTATACTCATTATCTAGCTATTTGCATACACATGGATATGTTGAGGTAAAATCCAATCGATGTTTTACATACCTCCTTGCTATTATCTTGCTATTTGCATACATGTGGAAATTTGGAAATATTATATTTTGATTAATTAATGATGATGTATGAGTCTCTATTTATATATACATTTTGATATTTTGATTAATTAATGATGATGTATGAGTCTCTATTTATATATACATTTTGATATTTTGATAAATTAGTGATGATGTGTGGATTATGATTTATGATTATGTCTATGTAAGATGGACGTAGAATTATTCTCTGCCTTCAAGGGTTGGGATTGTATACTTAATCAAGTGAGTGATTATTTGTGTGACAGGTTTACATCAATTGATAAATTGAAATGTTTTTTTAGAAAATAAATGTTTTTTAAAAAATATTTATTTATTTTAGTAGATAGGGCAAATTTCTTCAGCCTAAGCATTTCTATCTCTACCATGCATTTTCAATTTTTGTCAATCTCAATGGTTTTATTATAATCAATTCCTATCCATCATTCCAATCTTGACTATAGAGCTCATGCATAATCCTTTAAAAACATTTTAGTTACCACATAAATCTGAAAAAAAACAGGAACCTCTAAATTCAAGAGGAAATGCACTTGCATAACAAAGACTATGTAAAAAGAAAAAATATAAATTTTATTTTTTGAAATTTCGTGTAGTTGTTTCTAAAATCTGTTTATCTAAAAGGGATTTTTAAATTTTCAGCACAATATAACATATATGTTTGTGCACATGCAACACTCCATGAACTAAATGATAGTATTTTTGAATAGAAATTTGTACATATGTAGAGAACATCTTGTTCTAGTGCACCACTATTTTTTCAAAATTATTCATAATGTTTTCATTTTTTTATGATTTATTGAAGTTAGAAAACCTCAAAAAAATGATGTTGTGTGTGAGTGCAACACTTTAGGGGCATAGCTTAATGAAAATTTGAATATTTTTATATGAATGTATAGAGCTCTCTAGTCTCTTCTAGTGCACCATATAATTTGTTTGAGAAATGATGAATGCACTCAAAAGTTAGAGCTTAGACAACTAAGAGTTGTATTTTGGAATCATGACATCTATCACTTCAAAATTTAATAAAAAATAGAAAAATAAAACATTTATATGAAAAATTAAATGTTTAGAATCTGTAGAATCTACTTTACAAATCTGTGTAATTTTATAAAAAGTTACTGTGTTTTTCATAGTAAAAAATGTCAACTAATAGGTCTGTTTTTTCTCTCCCAACCAATAGGTTCATTAGTCCAAACCTAATTCTGAACCAGTCACTCCCACCAAAATTTGAAATTTAAATAATCTATATGCCTTACAAAACACATATCTTATATAATGTACTATGATTCATATGCGTTATATCACATATGGGATTTATAGGCATAGAGAATGCATATATGCTATAACACATATGTGTTATTGATACCTTAGAATGATGCGTATTCTAATAGGTTGATAATAATAAGTATGAAACATAATTTAATAAAATTCCTATATATAATCTAAATCATGTATATAGAGTCAAATATGGTGGTATCATGGCTTGTCCATGGCCCTCCCATTAACCACCTCTCCATCCAATATCTATCTAGCCACCCCCATCCCTTCTCTCTGTCTCGCCATTTGTCTCTCTCCCCTTCTAGTAACCACCTCCCCATCCATTTTTCTCTATATATATATACTTCTTCCAGCCCCTCATTCGCACTCTCCTAGTCTCTCACCTACTCCTACAACTAACTACCACGACCCATTTTCTCTCTCTCTCTCTCTCTCTCTCTCTCTCTCTCTCTCTCTCTCGCTAAACCCTAAGCCCCAATCTCTTTCTCTCTCTAAACCCTAACCCCCAAACTCTCTCTCTCTCTCTCTCTCTCTCGGGAATCCAAAAATTCATAGTAGATATTGATTAGCTTCTGCATCTTTTCCTTCAAGACTTCACACCCATTCATGTTTACTACTCTCTCTCTCTCTCTCTCTCTAAATCCCTCTTCCACACCCTCATTCACACTCTTATGGTCTCTCACCCACTCCTACTACTAATCAACACCACCCAATCACTCTCTCTCTCTCTCTCTCTCTAAACCCCTAACCCCCAATATCTGTGCAATATCTCTCTCTCTCTCTCTCTTCTCAGCATCCAAGAGTTCGTAGTAGATATTGGTTAGTTTATTCATTTTTTCCTTCAAGACTTCACACTCTTTCACATTAGCTACTCTGTGTGTGTGTGTGTATTTTTCTTCAGGGAATCCAAACCTTCATAGTAGATATTATTCAGCTTTGCATCTTTTCCTTCAAGACTTCACACTCTTTCATGTTTTCTACTCTCTCTCCCTCTCTCTCCCTCCACTAACCACCTCCCCGTCCCTTTCTCTATCTCTATATCCCTCTTCCACCCACTCATTCACACTCTCCTGGTCTCTCACCTACTCTTACAACTAACCACCGCCACCTACTCTCTCTCTCTCTCTTTGTTTGGGGAATCCAAAACTTCATAGTAGATACTGGTAAGCCTCTACATCTTTTCCTTCAAGACTTCACACTCATTCATGTTTTCTACTCTCTCTCCCCCCATCTCTCTCCTTCCACTAACCACCTCCTCATCCCTTTCCTTGTCTCTATATCTTTCTTCCACCCACTCCTCATAGAGAGATTAGAAAACATGAATGAGGGAGAAGTCTTGAAGGAAACGACATAGAAGCTAACCATCCCTATCCTGATCTCTCTCCTAATCCTACTGCTAACCACCACCACTCTCTCTCTCTCTCTCTCTATCTCTCTCTCTCTCTCTCTCTAAAAACCTAATCCCCATTCTCTCTCTCTCCCTTTAGGGCATCCAAAAATTCATAGGGGATATTGGTCATCTTCTGCATCTTTTCCTTCAAGACTTCACATTCTTTCACATTCACTACTCTCTCTCTCTCTCTCTTTCATGTCATATGTCTCTCTCCCCCTTCTACTAAAAACCTCCTCATCCCTTTCCTTCCCTCTATATCCCTCTTTCACCCGCTCATTCATCCTCTCCTATTCTCTCACATAATCCTACCACTAACCAAACCTCTCTCTCTCTCTCTCTCTCTCTCTCTCTCTCTCTCTCTAAACCCCCCCATCTCTCTCATCAGGGAATCCAAAACTTCATAATACACATTGGTAAGCTTCTACATCTTTTCCTTTAAGACTTCACACTCTTTCACGTTTTCTACTCTCTTTCTCTCTCTCTCTCTCTCTCTCTCTCTCTCAGACACACACACACACACATCATATGTCTCTCTCCCCTTCCACTAAACACCTCCCCAACCATTTCCTTCTCTCTACATCCCTCTTCAACCCCTTCATCAACCCTACCATAGTCCTTCACCTACCCCTACCACTAACAACCAACACCTGGTCTCTCTCTCTCTCTCTCTCTATAGTATATATATATATATATATATATATCACGTAATTTATCTCTCTCTGCTTCCCCTAACCACCTCCCCATCCCTTTCCTTCTCTCTATATCCCTCTTCAACGCCACCATTCTCCCTCTCGTGGTCTCTCACCTATGCATACCACTAACTGCCACCATCCAATCTCTCTCTCTCTCTCTCTCTCTCTCTCTCTCTAAGCCCCTAACCCCCAGTTTCTCTGTGTGTGTGTGTATCTTCACGGCATCTAAAACTTGAGGTCAACTTCTAGATCTTTTCCTTCAAGTCTTAACACTCTTTCACATTTTCTACTCTCTCTCTCTCTCTCATGTCATTTGTCTCTCTCCCCTTCCACTAACCACCTCCCCATCCATTTCATTGTCTCTATATCCCTCTTGCACCCCCTCATTCACCCTTTCCTGTTATTTCACCTACTCCTACCACTAACCACCAGCACTCGATCTCTCTCTCTCTCTCTCTCTCTTAGCCCCTAATCCCCAATCTCTCTCTCTCTCTCTCCCTTTGGAAAATACAAAACTTCATAGTAGATATTGGTCAACTTATTCATCTTTTCCTTTAAGACTTCAAACTCTTTCACATTCGTTACTCTCTCTCTCTCTATCTATCTCTCTATGTCTCTCTCATCATTTGTCTCTCTCCCCCTTGCAATAACCACATCCCCATCCCTTTCTCTATCTCTATATCCTTCTTCCACCCACTAATTCCCACTCTCCTGGTCTATCACCTACTCCTACCACTAATAACTAGCATCCGATCTCTCTCTCTCTCTTTATGGAAACCGGAAGTTCATAGTAGATATTGGCCAACTTCTACATCTTTTTCTTCAAGACTTCACACTCTTTCACATTTCTACTCTCTCTCTCTCTCCCTACTTCCACTAACCACCACCCCCGTCCCTTTCCTTCTATTTGTATCCCTCTTCCACCCCCTTATTGACCCTCTCTTGGTCTCTCACCTACTCCTACCAGTGACCAACACAACCCCCCCCCCCCCCCCCCCTCTCTCTCTCTCTCTCTCTCTCTCTCTTCGAGGCATCCAAAAATTCATAGTATATATTGGTCAGCTTCTACATCTTTTCCTTCAAGACTTCACTCTTTGATGTTTTCTACTCTCTCTCTCTCTCTCATGTCATCTGTGTCTCTCCCCTTCCAATAAGCACCTCCCCATCCCTTTCCTTCTCTCTATATCCCTCTTCCACCCCCTCATTCACCCTCTCTTGGTCTCTCACCTATTCCTACCACTAACCACCACCACTCGATTTCTCTCTCTTTCCCCCTTCCAATAACAACCTACTCATCCCTTTCTCTCTCTCTATTCCCTATTCCACCCCCTCATTCACACTCTCTCGTTCTATCACCTACTCCTACTACTAACCACCACCACCCAATCTCTCTCGCTCTCTCTCTAAACCCCTAACCCACAATATCCATCTCTCTCTCTCTCTCTCTCTCTCTCTCTCTCTCGCTTCATGTATACAGGGCATCCAAAACTTTATAGTAGATATTAGTCAGCTTCTACATCCTTTCCCTGAAGACTTCACACCCTTTGAGATTTTCTACTCTCTCTCTCACATCATATGTTTCTCTCCCCTTCACTAACCACCTCCCCATTCCTTTATCTCTCATTATATCCCTCTAACACCCCCTCATCCACCCTCTCCTAGTCTCTCACCAACTCCTAACACTAACCATCACCACTTGATTTCTCTCTCTCTCTCTCTCTCTCTCTCTCTCTCTCTCTCTCTCTCTAAACCCCTAACTGCCAACCTCTCTTTCTATAAATCCTAAGCCACAATCTCTCTCTCTCTCTCTCTCTCTCTCTCTCTCTCTCTCTCTTCAGGGAATTCAAAAATTCATAGTATATATTGGTGAGGTTTTGCATATTTTCCTTCAAGACTTTACACTCTTCCACATTTTCTAGTCTCACTCTCTCTCACACCATTTGTCTCTCTCCCCTTCCACTAACCACATCTCCATCCCCTTATCTTTATATATATCCCACTTCCACCTCCTCATTCACCCTCTACTGGTCTTTCTCTTACTCCTACCACTAACCATCACCATCTGATATCTCTCTCTCTCTCTCTCTCTCTCTCTCTCCTCCCATCTTTGAGGCATCCAAAAATTAATAGTAGATGTTTGTTATCTTATGCATAGTTTCCTTCAAGATTTCACCCTCATTCATGTTTTCTAATCTCTCTCTCTCTCTCTCTCTCTCTCACACACACACACACACACACACACATCATTTGTCTCTCTCCCCTTCCACTAGCCACCTCCCCATCCATTTCCCTCTCTCTATGTATGTATTCCACCCCATCATTCTCTCTCTCTCTTCTACTCATTCCACTAACCACCATCACTAGATCTCTCTCTCTATCTAACCCCATAACCCCCCCCCCTCTCTCTCTTCGCACCCAAATCTTCATAGTATATATTGGCCATCTTCTACATCTTTTCCTTCAAGACTTCACATTCTTTCACATTCACTAATCTCTCCCTCACACATCATTTTTCTCTCCCCCCTTCTACTAACCACCTCCCCATCCCTTTTCTTCTCTCTATATCCCTCTTCTACCACCTCATTTTTCCTCTTGTGGTCTCTCACCTACTCTTACCACTAACCACCAACACCCAATGTTTTTGTTTCTCTCACTCTTCAAGGAATCAAAAACTTCATAGTAGATATTGGTCAGCTTCTGCATCTTTTCCTTCAATGCTTCACACTCTTTCACATTTTATACTCTCTCTCTCTCATCATTTGTGTCTCTCCCATTCCACTAAGCACCTACTCATCCATTCTCTCTATATTCCTCTTCCACTCGCTCATTCACCTTCTCTTGGTCTCTCATCTACTGCTACCACTAACCACCACCACCCAATCTCTCTCTCTCTCTCTCTCTCTCTCTCTCTCTCTCTCTCTCTCTCTCTCGCTAACACACACACACACACACATCTGTCTCACTCTCCTTCCACTAAGAACCACCCCATCCCTTTCCTTGTCTCTATATCCCTCTTCCATCCCCTCATTCACCCTGTCATGGTCTCTCACCTACTCCTACCACTAACAACCACCATCTGATTTCTCACTCTCTCTCTCCCTCTCTCCCCTTCCGCTAACAACCTCCTCATTCCTTTATCTCTCTATATATCCCTCTTCCACACCCTCATTCACACTCTCCTAGTCTATTACCTACACCTACTACTAACCACCACCCAATCCCTCTATCTCTCTCTCTCTCTCTCTCTCTCTCTCTCTCCTTCTCTCCCTCTCTTTAAACCCCTAACCCCCAATCTCTCTCTCTCTCTCTCTCTCTCTCTCTCTCTCTCTCTCTCTCTCTCTCTCTCTCTCTTCGGGGAATCCAAAACTTTATAGTAGATATTGGTCAGCTTCTATCTCCTTTCCCTGAAGACTTCACTCTCTTTTATGTTTTCTAATCTCTCTCTCTCCCTCACACACATCATAGGTTTCTCTCCCCTTCCACTAACCACCTCCCCATCCCTTTATCTCTCACTATATCCCTCTTCCACCCCCTCATTCGCCCTCTCTTGGTATCTCACCTACTCCTAACACTAACCTTCACCACCCAATCTTTCTCTCTCTAAACCTCTAACCTTGAATCTCTCTCTACGTAAACCCCTAAGCCCCAATCTCTCTCTCTCTCTCTTCACAACATCCAAAAAATTCATAGTAGATATGGGTTAGCTTTTGCATATTTTCCTTCAAGACTTCACACTCTTTCATGTTTGCTACTCTCTCTCTCTCTCACGTCATCTATCTCTCTCCCCTTCCACTAACCATCTCTCCATACCCTTCTCTCTCTCTATATATCCCTCTTCCACCTCCTCACTATCCCTCTGCTAGTCTTTCACTTACTCCTACCACTAACCATCACCATCTTATGTCTTAGTCTCCCTCTCTAAACCCATAACCCTCTCTCTTTCTCTCTCTCTCTCTCTCTCCCATCTTTGGGTATCCAAAAATTAATATTAGATATTAGTTAACTTCTGCATCTTTTCCTTCAAGATTTCACCCTCATTCATGCTTTCTAATATCCTCTCACAGCATTTGTCTCTCTCCCTTCCACTAACCACCTCCCCATCCCTTTCCCTCTCTCTATATCCATCAACCACCACCTCATTCTCCGTCTCTCTCCTACTCCTTCCACTAACCACCACAAATCGATCTCTCTATCTCTCTCTCTCTAAACCCCTAACTAGCCCCTCTCTTTCTCTCTCTCTCTCTCTCTCTCTCTCTCTCTTTGGGGCACCCAAAACTTCATAGTAGTATTGGTCATCTTCTACATATTTTCCTTCAATACTTCAAATTCTTTCACATTCGCTAATCTCTCTCCCACACATCATTTGTCTCTTTCCCATTCAACTAACCACCTCTCCATCCATTTCCTTCTCTCTATATCCCTCTTCCACCCCCTCATTCTCCCTTTCCTGGTCTCTCACCTACTATTACCACTAACCACCACCACCTGATCTCTCTCTCTCTCTCTCTCTCTCTCTCTCTCTCTAAGTGCCTAAACCCCAATCTCTCTCTCTTCGAGGAATCCAAAACTTTATAGTAGATATTTGTCAGCTTCTAGATATTTTCCTTCGAGACTTCAAACTCTTTCATGTTTTCTACTCTCTCTCTCTCTCTCTCTCTCTCTCTCTCACATTCCACTAAGCACATCTCCATACTTTTCATTCTCTCTATATTCCTCTTCCACACCCTCATTCACCCTTTCCTAGTCTCTCACCTATCGCTACCACTAACCACCACCACCCAATCTCTCTCTCTCTCTCTCTCTCTCTCTCTCTCTCTCTCTCTCTCTCTAGTACAAAATGAGAGATAAGTGACAAAAAAAATGACCAAAATCTGCATATAAATGACCACTTTTGAGTTGGTGACCACTGGTAGAAAATTAGTGGTCATATATCACGCGACCAAAAATGTGGTCATATTTAGCTTGGTCATTTATAGCTTATCTTGTGGTCATATATTTGGTCATTAATTTGGTCATTAATTGTCACAATTAATGACCAAATTTATGACCACATTTTTTGTCATGTGATAAATGACCGCTAATTTGCTACCAGTGATCGCCAACTCAAAAGTGGTCATTTATATGCATATTTTGGTCATTTTTTTGTCATGTATCTCTAATGTTGTAATGTTGGTCGTTTATATGCAAATTTTGGTCATTTTTTTAGTCATTTATCTCTTTTTAGTGGTATCAGAATATAAATAGGGCACGGTGGAATCAAACCACCAACCTCCTGCCTGTAAGGCAGGTGCTCTACCATTGAGATAGCACCCTTAAATAGAATTCCTTATGGATTGATATGAGAATAAAATTCCAACAGTTAACACCATCTTGCCAAATGTCAGAATACTATAAGCAAAAATTGATGAAGGGGATGGCATGAAATTAAGAACAGAATCTCCTTGAAAATAACTTTTCCTAAGTTCTACAGGCACCTAAACAACAACAAAATATTTTTTTTCCTTGAATCGTGATGTGTATATCCATGTACTCTTATAATAACTATATGCTTGAGTTTCAATTCACAAAAATACCATCTAAAATATAAGAAAATAACAGAAGATGAAAGCTTCTAGTTAAAATGGCCCAAACCTAATATGATCACCTACTTTTACCGATTGCTAATATCATAAATAGGTGGGGAACGATACCTATTGGCTACTACTCCAGAACCTAAGTACCTAAATATTTCTCCTTTTTGCAATGTAAGTTATCTCCATATGTTGATACAGAAGTCATTGTTAGCATTGGTTGTTGTATCAATGTCAATGAGAAATAGCATTGGCTGTTGTATCATTGTCAGTGAAAAGAATTAGGTCCAATGCAAAACTTAACTTCAATCTCTAGTTATAAATCATGTGATGTAAACTTGTTAGAAAGAGTCAAAGCAAGGAAAGACAGACTCCCCAACGTAGGAAGGTCATTGCAGAATCAAACCCTTCAAAACAGCTAGAAACTCAATCTGTAGCATAAGAAATTGGTCAATGGGTCTCGAAGCAGGATACTCCTATTTCTTTTTTGATGGTGCAACAAAAGGAAACCCACTATATATCCAACGAACATATCATTATCCAACTATTGTATCCAACAGATAGATATTAATGGGTTATTTAAAAAATTACACTCCTTTTAAAATATTTACATCTACTCTTCATTTCTTAGTTGGCAAGGTAAAATTAAGATTCCTAATTTTTTTGAAGGGCAATTTTTACTTAACACTTTTGGGACGGGTCAAAACCATTTGGAAGGACAGGATTGGTTCAAATTCGCTACTGAAACCCATGTCCATCAGGAGCTAGAGGAATGCTCTTTGCTTTGGGTAGAATTCAATTCCTCCATTTAACATGAAAGCTGGAGACAACAACCAATAATGTAACCGAGTTGTTGGAAGTCTACCAAAAGACAAAACATCAAAACATCAAAAAAACTGACCCAACTACCTTTAAAGATCTAGAGTTTTCTAGCTATTGGTAAACATGAAAAGTCTTACACAAATATGAATCCCAAACCAAAAAGATCAAATATAAAAAATCCCAAAATTCAGAAAGGAATCAAGAAAATTGAAAACCCAGTAGTAAACTCCATGGCATAATAATGTGACTGTGGCTTCAAGAGCAAGATATTACTAATGAGGTGGATTGACTCCATGGACAACAAGCATCACGAGATAATTGCTCAAGTTTTAATTGGCTAAGCTTGCATTCTTCCAAAATCATTCTTTCTTTCCCATCTAGTTCTCAAAGCCACTGAGATATTGACAAAGAGTAGGGAGTCAATCGACCCTATCTAGTTGTCGGATGAACACACTACTTGTGTATGGTAGAAGTGTGTATGGATTCTACCTTTTGTTGCACTTACAGATCATATACAGAACACTAATTAGACAACCAATCAATCAACCCATTGGCCCATAAGCGTTCCAAATACTGTAACAGTTATTGTGTCTAATAGAGACTACTGCTGCTGATAAGGGGAGTGATGCCATTGCCAAAATAGTTGAGTTGTTGTTGTTGATATTTCTATTTTTGATGGTCCATCCTCCTGTACTCTAAATTTACCTGTGTAATATTTTTAAAACGTAGGACATGATCAGACAATGTTGAACCAGGAAACACATCCCCACTAATTGTGATACCTACAGGAGTGTAAGGTTTCCAAGGCGTGTGAATTATATGGGATGCTAGTAGATACTAGAATCTACACAGAAATAAAGGTTTTCAGATAATTAGCTAACGACAATAATAATAAATATCAATTACCTTCATACATTCCATCAGTTACACGTGCAATAGTATTGTAGAGTTCATTTGACATTCCCCCTGCAGAGGACTAATATCAGCAATGCCTAAGTGAAAAACAACTCAAAACAATGAAATAAAGCTAAGCCATTCAAAGACAACAAAATAATTCCATAAGGAACAAATGACTTAGATGAATGCCTGTAGATGACCAAAAGCAATCAATGCAACTAAAAACTATGCCATGTCAAATGTAGCAAAGTACTGCTTAAGGAAAGTCCAACCTAATTGAGAGCTTAGGATGATTACAGATTTAGAAACAAAGCCAATAGATCCTGGCCTATACAACTTGCAATGAAAAATATTGTCAATCGTGCTAGATGTATCACCAATTTTCAATGTTCCTGCCTGAATACCACCTATAGTAGCAGGCCCAATTATAACCTGCAATACATTTTTGAAGAGTTCAGCATTAACTAAGAAAAGGGTAAATCTACCTCTGTTATTTAGCAACTTTCAAGTCCATAACACATAAAGAGGAGCTTTAAAAAAAAAAACTATAAGTGGCAACTATACCTTATTTTCCCTTGTCCCATCTTACACAGCCAATTTATAAGATGTACTTAGCAAGTTAGCACACAGGATCATAAAGAAAAACCATCAGGAAGAAAAACCTGGTATGTGACTGTAGTGCTCATTCCTTTTTTTAATACAACACAAAAAAAGGTGAGTGGACAAAGAACACATGGAGAGGTAGTCTACAAATTCTGCAACAAAAATCGTCCTAACAATAAATAGATGGAGGAAACAATCTATCAATGCATGAAAGCTGCAGTAGATTGTATAGGCGGGATATCTAAGTGCCAATCTCACTGCCACAATCCGAGATAAAGGCCAAACATTAGCAAAGGTTTACCAGTCAAGCTAGAAGCAGTAATTTGCTCTACAAATCAGATTTACTACCAGAAGCGACTTGGAACCAAGCAACATATAATTGAAGGGGCCAAAAGCCACACCATCTGTTGAAGATCAACAAAATAGCCCGCATAAGCATCTGGAATACAATCTTATCTAGATATGTGTAAGAAGACATGCTCTACAAGATTTTTTGTTGGATTCCAAATGAGCAACAACTCCGGTTGGTCTACCCTACCGTCAATATGTTCTGTGGAGGCGCAACAAACAATCCATGACCTGAGTGTGATTGCAACTATAGATCCTTAACAAATTCATGGTCCAGATCTGAGTAGAGGTAGTCATCTAGAATAGAGAGGGGTGCAGACTATGGCCAAAGAAAGATCCAGATGCAAGGGTGCACTGGCATAGATCCAAGGCATACACAATATCCGAAGAAGAAGAACCATAGATATGAATAGGAATCATTCTTCAGATGAACTAGCAAAACAACTAGCCAACAATATTGGATCTGAAGCATAACAGGGATCTGTTCGAGCCACAAGTAGAGTCCACTGAGAGCTCAAAAAACATCAAGTCAAGGTTGTGGTACATACCAATGCCAGAACCACTAGAAAAAGGACAAAGTGATGGAGAAAGCTCTACATCCCATGATCTAATACCATGTTTAAAAACACAGAGCAACAACCAACATCATACACGAGATTGAAATCCATACATAGAAAACACAACAACAACTAATAGAAAGATCGAATCTATATAATTGTTGTTTAATTGCATGGGGATCACTGGAATTCATAATAAACTAAGAGTTAACATTAAAAACAGGTGGTTGGATAGTTCACCTACCAAGCAGTTACATGTCAATTATGCATAATGATTAGACACTGACCTAAGTACACAACCACATGGTGTATGTACAACAACGCCACCCCCCCACCATGCCCCCAAATGAAACTTAGGGAAGCATGAAAATGACATTACATCTCAAAAATACGTCCCAGTTACAAGGCCATGATAGTGTTAGAAGAACAGGATCACAAAGGAATAACAATAAACAGAAATGAAAATATGATCACACAAACACATTACAAGAGAGACACACATATATTGTGATTCACCCAAGATGGGATACGTCCACACTGAAATTGCCAGTCCTTATTATTATACCGTCCAGCAAAGTGAAGGGATACAACCTGCAGCACAGCCGCTGCACTTCTTCTTCACTATCTCACAATCTCTCTTCACGATCTCAGAGATATTTACAATGCGTAAAACCTAATACATATTTCCCTAGCCGTATTGCAATGCCTTTCTTTTATAGTGGGAATACAATGGGAAAATACCACGGGATACCCAAAACCATGGGCCCGAAAATTGTTGGTGAAAACAACCCCAAAAGTTTTTCTCAGGGACATTTCCCCCAAACCCCCATTGATCAGGGGTGCTTCCCTCGAACCCCAAGGTTGGGGAATGAGTGTACAGTCCTCTAGGGTGCATGGCTGAGACAATATCATCTATGAGACTGGAAGATCTGGCTCCACAACCAACAGATAGGTACCCATGTACAAAATGTTGAACGGATGAACACTGGTAAGGGACCAAAAGGGAGTAACACCAATGCTAAAAGGCCTTGAAGCAGAAACAAAAGAAGATACCATAAAGATACATTGAATGGAAAGAATATGAGACCTGTAGAGGTTGAAATCTCCAAACAGGAAGTATGCCCAAAATTCTGAAAGAAGAGCCAAGGAATCTCAAAGAACATGGTTGAATTCTGAAGCAGAAGAGGATCAATTACATAGGCACAATGATGGCAATCGATGACAACTAACACATGAATGCTTCAAGAAAATAAGTGCTAGTTTGTAACCAGAACAAAGGCTTCAAAAAGAAGCAAGCGCCATCACAAACAGTAGGGACTCTCGGGGAAGAATAGGAGACCACTCATCTTGTGGTGGCTTCCTACTTATATGAGTTCAATAGTTATTCGTTTTGTACGTGGCTACCTAGAGTCTACCATGGACATGAAAACTGGTACACCATAGATGCATCCTTCCCGGTTCTCTCATACCTCATTTTCTTTTGTTCATTTTGATGACTTCCATGTCTCATTTGTGCTGGGATGGACTGGGCTGGGCTATAGAGTGCACCTGGCTTCTATCTGTGCAACAAGTCAAAGAATGTAGATCCAGTCTATGTGGAAGAAGAAGCATCATCAGGAAGGAAAAGGAAAAGGAAGCGCTCATTTAGATCCCTGCCCCTTGTCCAACTAGTGTTAGTTTTGTCATGATGTATGGATCTAGGTATAATGCATATGCATATCTGTTTATGGTTCATATGTCTAGTTTTTCGTTTGTTAAGTTATATGTTAAAATGTAAACCCTGTTATTGAATTCAACATATGCTATACTAGGTAATTTTTACAGAAACAAAAAAAAAATTCCCTAATATAGAAAGCCATAATTTTACATACCTATGATGCCAAAATTAGGTATGTCACTGCCACGACAACCGACACTACCATCTGTTATGAACATATCGCTTGTATAATTCCACTTTGCATTTGAGAGGCACATTACATGTGACTGCAGACACTTGAGTGCAAGTTCAAGATATGATGAAACAATGAACAAATGTACATCAAAACTCTGTTTTTGACAAACCCTGCATAGTTGAAAGTGGATATTCAGTTTGGAAAATAGTATAAAAGTATATCTGTTTTCATCATGTTTTTTCAACTGGTAGATTTGCCACACTAATAAGCCTAGATTCCTCCATCTAGATTTTATTGCATACAAATTTTAGGTAGATGAGAAATTGAAGATCACTTTACCTTAAATAACAAATCATGACCAATATTTTCCCATGGAATTGAAAGTGACATTAGACAACATCTTAGAGGAAACATATCAGAGTTTGGATTTTTAACAACTCTAACAACAACATAGGCATGCTCTGCTACTGTAGATGCAACAATTGCAGCCTTACACACAATAGTTCCTAAACCCATTTTGAAGCCTCCCTTTGATATTTGAATTGGTGACGGAGGACCCATCTCTTCTTCACTCCGATCCATAGTAACAATCAACCATGATTAATTTACATGTTATTTATTTCCTTTTTCTTTTTTCTGCAAACTATAATAAATTGTATCCATAACATTAAGCAAAAGATACTAAAGTGAGACCAAGTTCAAGTTTTTCCAAAAGGCCAAATAATATTTATAAAATCTAGTACGAATGAAGAAAGTTCAAAATAAAAAATGCAAAAAGATGTCAAACTAGATTAAATACTTTGTCTAAGAAATATTTGTCTCCTAAGTGTTTACCCAAAATACAAAGCTAATTTTCTGAGAGCTATGTCATTTGAGTATGTGCAACAGGTATGGTATAAACACAAAAAGTTCAACATTGTAATATTCTCGCAAAATAGAATATAATTAAAATATTCTTCAATCACATACCTATAACCAAAGAATTTATAAGATAACATTACTAGTGGACTTGTCTCATGGCATAGTCAAAATTTGTCAAAAATTACATAAGTGTTGAGATTCAAACTTAGAACAATTCTTCTAACTGAAAATAGATGAGAGAGAACTTCTGAATAGTGAAATCTATGACCACTTTGAATTTAGATTTTTTAGCTACAAAAATAGATGAGATGAGAGTTCTAGACTGATTACATGTGTATTCCCACTTTTCATATGGAAGTTACAATTTGCTAGAGGACAAACCAACAGTGGTCCGGAGTGAAAACTGAGGTTACTGGATGTAAAATAAAAAAATGCTTGGTTATAGGAGGAAACATTGCAAGTTGTTATAGTTGGAATGAATAGGGTGATCAACAACTACATCTCTACCCTAATAAGAAATTTTAAGAGTCGTGCCAAATGTCCTCTAGATGTGCAGAAGTCCTTGGAATGAGATTGGAAACATATGGTCATCTCCAAAACTCTTAGAAAATATTCTTTTCTTGTAGAATTGTAGGATGCTTTGGATTTACTTCAAAAGATTTTTTCTACAGGCATGCTATGATTTAATATACAGTCTTCTGTTAATATGAATTTTAGATGGAAGAAAAAGTGAATGTGCAATGCCATACTTGTTGTCACATAACTGACAATAAGAAATGCACCTATTTTTTTTCAGAGAACTAGGCATCGGAATTGTACCATACAGTCCTCTTGGCAGGGGATTCTTCTCTGGTAAAGCAGTAGTGGAGAGTTTACCAGAAAATACTTCACTGGTATACTTCACCTTTTTAACTAAAATTGACCTTTAATAATTTTCCAGTATGTGCTGATCCATTGAGTGCACTTGTAGTAGATGCTTGAGGAAAAATAAGACACCATCTATTCATGTGGTTCTTTCTTTGATATTTAATTTTAAATTTTAACCTTGCCTCTTATTTATTGGAGTTAGGCTTGTCATCCAAGATTTAAAGGAGAAAATATGGAGAAGAACAAAAATTTCTACACACATATTTCGAATTTAGCTAAAAAGCACAAGTGCACACCTGGTCAACTAGCTCTTGCATGGGTTCTGCATCAAGGTGATGATGTTGTTACCATCCCTGGTGAGTATCACTAATATTTCTTTTTACTCAATGTGCATGCATTGGTTGGCATGGATATCTCTGAAAGGATAACTAGTGATGCTAGTAACTATTCTATTCAATTTGATTTTTGGGAAAGAACAAAAAAAGCTAAGAACCTTGATGAAAATATTGGCTCATTGAATGTCAAACTTTCCCAGCAGCACTTGGAAGAAATTGTTGGTTCACTATCATTTGATGAAGTTGCAGACCTGTGAACTTATGAATCCATGCATCACAAATCATGGATATTTGTAGATACCCCACATAAATTATATTCTGGATAATCGCTTCATCAGAAGTATCCACCAAGAAATAATTGAGAGGATTTTAGAATTGGCCTAGATTTGTCAAATGTCGTGGTTTATTCATCATCCTTGCCACTATTAGGTAAGAACGTTACATTTCTTATAGCAATTTCTTTATTTGAATTTGATCATGCGCACAAGCAGTTTCATGAAGATACCCTAAAGCATTAGCTGCAATAACATACAAATAAGAGGACATTGATGCTTTATTTTCATGTATTTGAATAGTTGGGAGCCCATGTACAAAGGCCATATTATTCAAGAAATTATAATTTGATCATGTGGTGAAAAGCATAAAGTACAAAAGGACATATGATGTAATGCTTAAGTAAAGGGTAGAATCGCATAGACACAATAATAAAATAAAAGCTAACCCTTTATTTAAGGAAGATATGATAAACATAAGATAATTTTATTAATGTGACAAATGATAAAGCTCTCATGGAATATTCCCTTTCTGGAATCCTAGGATTGTATAAATGGCCAAATCAAGGAGGAATGTACTTCCATGCTGCATTCTTTTCCAAGGGCATGATTTGTACACTTTGGAAACTAAATGAAGCAAAGCCTTCCCTACAATAGTAGGTTTTAGTTCTGATCTCTGATACTCCAAGCTCTAACATACTTGAGTTATGCATATTGGGAAACACTCTAGAAGAAACTAGCTCTTGTTTGGTAGTGGCCTAAAAGGGGATGCTTGGTATCATTGGTAGGAATTAATGTTGTTTTTCAAGCCATGGTAAGTGGATTCAACACTCAGAATAATCTCAAAAGTTTTAGATGTACAATGCTAATTGTAACATGGAAATTGTCTAAAAAAAAAGGTATCAATAATATGACAATCACATCACTTCTACATGAAGGAAACTTGCAGTTTTACATCCTTTCGGTAATCAGATTGCATTGTGTCACTAGAAAAATAAACTAGATGTTTACTAAATTTTAAAAGAAAATCCTTCATATCTAGAAGAAGACATGTGCAATAAAGCTACACACCTTGTCCATTTGTTGTGCTCAATTGGGTTCCAGCTTCGACGTTTAGAGACATTACAAGGGCCCACCTTTGCCTACAATAAGAATCAAATCTTTTATCAAGAAAGCATACTGAAGAAGAGACCACAATATGCTTTGATCCAATATTCTAATCATTATGAAAAAACTGAAGCTTCTGAGCTTTCTATGCAGGAAAGGCCTTTGACACTATGGTTTATAGAGTGCAAAACAAATGTTTACAACTGCTTCCTTTGAGGCACACTTACAACTATATTGCTTTGTTTATGTTTCCGAAAATTAAGACCAAATAGAAACTCAGTGTTTTCATAGGTCAACCAAATTTGACTTCTCCTTTAGATGATGCCCAAGTGCTGTGAACAACACTTTGAGCTTAGATGACTTTGAACATTTTCATGTTTGATTATTCAAAGAACTCCGATGAAATTATTATGGCCACTTGTAGAATTTCCAAACTCTTAAATCCAAGCAATACCAAGCATTTATTAAGACAATACAACTAAGGAACAATAAGCAGTATTTGGTGAGTTTTCCCTGAAGATACAGTATTTCCTTAAATCCAGTGGTTTTGCAATAAGATGACATCAACGTATTGGTTAAGATCCCCAAAATCTAGTTCTAAAGGTAAAATATTGAATGCAGTTGTCACATCCGATGTTAGTCTTGCTGGGAATCATCTGTTTGGAGCTTCCAAATATGGTCTTAGATGTGAAATAGTTCGAAGTTCTATAGGAAGGCATTGTTGTAAGAGGTTAAAAATTTTAAGTAGTGAGGTGAACAACTTTTCCTTGTTGAAACTTGTTGTGAAGTTGCCTCAAATTCTAGTGTAATATTTATTGACCTGAAAGCTCATGCATTGGGCACGTGAAAAGACATCTGCTCGATTTCAAATCATTTTGGTTAGTAGCTATCCAAATGCATCAGTGTATATTGCAGTTTACAAAATATTGATGCATATTTTATGCTTATGCTCGTTACAACAGAGGAGATCCTTATTTACTTGGAAAATATTGTGCCACTTTCCTACCAACAAAAGAGACCTTTAATTTATTTACATTGGCCGACTGACTGTATTGATTGTTAAATTTTCCTAATGTCTCACTCTTGAATTGCTTCATTTTGCATTGGTTCTAGCCTCTAGGTTGTTCTGTTGCTGCTTCTTGCATGGAATGTTGGCAAATAATGTAAGCAAAACTTATAGATTTTTCTAATAGTGTTTTTTATTGTTTGATTCAGGATATGGCAGGACTAATAAGTAAGATAAATCGTTCATCTATTGGACCAGTACCTACTGCGTACTCTGCTTTTTAAGTGCCATTTTTTACTTTGGCTCTTACGGCTAGTGCTAGACAAGGACCTTGTCATTACTGCATGATTTTTGTTTTGTATTTATTGACTCGTCTTTATTTTGTAGGAGATAACATATAAAGTTGTTTCTTACATATTTGACTCAATTTGGTTCTATATGGAAATAAAATGGCTGTCATGCATTTGGCATGCCAATTTTTTATAGGAGATAAAGTATAGAAATAAAAAAAAATAAATTATTTCATATCAGGTTCATGGTAAAAGTCAATATTACCTAGGGACATATTATTAACTAAGAGATCAATTGTAAACATTTAAATGTGAAAAAACTTGTAACATGTCAAATGTCGTGGTTTATTCATCGTCCTTGCCACTATTAGCTAAGACCGTTACATTTCTTATAGCAATTTCTTTATTTGAATTTGATCATGCACAGAAGCAGTTTCGTGAAGATACCCTAAAGCATTAGCTACAATAACATACAAATAAGAGGACATTGTGTTTTATTTTCATGTATTTGAATAGTTGGTATCCCAAGTACAATGTCCATATTATTCAAGAAATTATAATTTGATCATGTGGTGAAAAGCATAAAGTACAAAAGGACATATGATGTAATGCTTAAGTAAAGGGTAGAATCCCATACACACAATGATGAAATAAAAGCTAACCCTTTCCTCAAGGAAGATATGATAAAGATAAGATAATTTTATTAATGTGACAAACGACAAAGCTCTGAGGGAATATTCCCTTTCTGGAATCCTAAGATTGTATAAATGGCCAAATGAAGGAGGAATGTACTTACATGTTGCATTCCTTTCCAAGGGCATGATTTGTACACTTTGGAAATAAAGGAAGCAGAGCCTTCCCTACAATAGTAGGTTCTATTTCTGATCTCTGGTACTCCAAGCTCTAATATACTTGAGTTATGGATATTGGGGAACACTCTAGAAGAAACTATTTCTTGTTTGGTAGTGGCCTAAAAGGGGATGATTGATATCATTGGTAGGAATTCATGTTGTTTTTCAAGCCATGGTAAGTGGATTCAACACTCAGAATAATCTCAAATTTTTAGATGTACAATGCTAATTGTAACATGGAAATTGTCTGACAAAAAGTATCAATAATATGACAATCACATCACTTCTACATGAAGGAAACTTGCAGTTTTACATCCTTTCGGTAATCAAATTGCATTGTGTCACTAGAAACATAAACTAGATGTTTACTAAATTTTAAAAGAAAAGCCTTCAGATCTAGAAGAAGACATATGCAATAAAGCTACATACCTTGTCCATTTGCTGTGCTCAATTGGGTTCCAACTTCAAGGTTTAGAGACATTACAAGGGCCCACTATTGCTTGCAATAAGAATCAAATCTTTTATCAAGAAATCATACTGAAGAAGCGACCACAAAATGCTTTGATCCAATATTCTAATCATTATGAAACAATTGAATCTTCCAATCTTTGTATGCAGGAAAGGCCTTTGACACCATGGTTTATAGATTGGAAAACAAATGTTTACAACTGCTTCCTTTGAGGCACACTTACAACTATTTTGCTTTTTTTATGTTTCAACAAATTAAGACCAAATAGAAAATCATTGTTTTCACAGTCAACCAAATTTGACTTCTCCTTTAGATGATGCCCAAGTGTTGTGAACAACACTTTGAGCTTAGATGACTTTGTACATTTTCATGTTTGATTATTCAAAGAAATCCGATGAAATTATTATGGCCACTTGTAGAATTTCCAAACTCTTAAATCCAAGCAATACCAAGCATTTCTCAAGACAATACAACTAAGGAACAACAAGCAGTATTTGGTGAGTTTTCCCTCAAGATACAATATTTCCTTAAATCCAGTGGTTTTGCAATAAGATGACATCAACATATTGGTTAAGATCCCCAAAATCTAGTTCTAAAGGTAAAATATTGAATGCAGTTGTCATATCCGATGTTAGTCTTGCTGGGAATCATCTGTTTGAAGCTTCCAAATATGGTCTTAGCTGTGAACTAGTTCGAAGTTCTATAGGAAGGCAGTTTTGTAAGAGGTTAAAAATTTTAAGTAGTGAGGTGAACAACTTTTCCTTATTGAAACTTGTTGTGAAGTTGCCTCAAATTCTAGTGTAATATTTATTGACCTGAAAGCTCATGCATTGGGCCTGTGAAAAGACATCTTCTCGATTTCAAAGCATTTTGGTCAGTAGCTATCCAAATGCATCAGTGTATATTGCAGTTTACAAAATATTGATGCTGTGAAAATTCCCACATAAGATCCAAAGAGATGATCTAAACCTCACAATGAAAGAATTTAGGAATAATAGAAGATGAGAGAATCATTAGAACATAGATCCAAAGAAACTCTGATTGAGGCAGAATAATTACACATGTTACATTAAACTGAATAGTAAACTGGTAAATATACAATGCTGAGTATGAGGATTCAAATTCACTAGGTGGAATTCGAATTAGCCTTCATGCACAAATCCATAATCAGTGGAGAGTCATCAATGCATAACTAGGAGTCCACCTTCTCATCAGTGAAGTCATCAATTCACAAGTAATGGTCAACCGAGAGTCAAACTGAGTCAAACTGAGTGTGGTTGGTGTAACTAGCACATGGAAGCACTAATGTAGTGAAGGAGGCTCAGTGGAGGGCGCAGATGGAGCTAACTTGAGTCAGAACAATCTTCTAGTCACACTGGAGGTCCATCAGAGTGGTAAGGTCAGTTAGGAGTTAGTTAATCCTTAAATCAAGGAAAGAACTAAAGATAACTGAACTAAACTGGACTGGTAGGTGAAGAAAGGCACCCTTCTCATGCAGTAGATGAAAGGAGGGTGCACTAAGCTCTAGGAGAGCTGAAACTGATCTAAAAGAAGATCTGGGGGCTAGTTTGCTGAGGGCTAGGTGCTAGTCGATGACTAGGATGCATGCAAACCCTAATTTTTCATGCATGACTGAAAATGAAAATGACAGCAATGCTAGGAGGACTAGGATGGAGTATAGGAATATCCTAACACCCCCCCTTAATCCATCCTGGGCCCTGGTAACTAGGACCAAAGGTCAGCCATACAATCAAATGAAATGACAGAAAAATAAAGAACTGTCCATAAATTGAGGAAATGGGGAGAACCTCGTGGGAAAAATACCTCCCCTCAAAAGGAATAGTAAATAACTCAAAGAACCATCATACTATGCAGAAAAGAAAGAAGCTTTCATGAGTGAAAACTTTTGCAAAAGACTTGGCAAGTTGATCCCCTATAGGAAGGTCTCCCACTATGTGGAGAATGTGTTGGAGGAAGCAAGTCTTTCAGGAACTCTTTTTGTATCTGGAGCAAATGGAACATGAGGATTCTTCCCAAAAGATGGAAGAGAGAACCCCATCATCATGCTGCATCTCTCATGGAGAGGTGGATGGCATAATGCAAGGTTGGCATAATGCTAAAGTCTAGTAGTTCTGTGAATAGATAAATTATCAACTGTGTTCTCAGTAGTAGCAAGGACTGTGTGAGCCCATGTTGACCTCGAATCTGGACTGAGAATAGGTGTTGGTTCTCAATCTGAATCTTCTTGAACCATGATCTCAACATCAAAATCTTGATCTTCTTCTTCATTAGAAGAGGAGTCACTGTGATCTTCATCAGAATTTGAAGCAATAGTTGGAGAGAAAGGCATGAAGTGTGAGAACTCATATGCCTTTGAGGCATGATTAGCAATCCCATTCGCTATAACCTTTCAGTGGATATTTCTGTAATCTCTACTGTGTTTGGACCAAAAATTACTTGTTTTGGTGAGCCTGTATGAGTCATTTGATATAATGACAACAAATTAGTTGTAAGAGAAGGAACAAATAAGACATTTTTGAACTTACCAAGCTCCATATGAACTATACCCAATCCTTTGGCAGAAATATGAGAGTTGTCTCCCATGTGAATGGTAGGCCCATCTTGGAGATCTAAATAGGAGAAGGATTCTTCAGAGGCAATCATGTGGTTGGAGGCTCCAGAATCTATGAGGAGGGCTTTTGTCTTGGAAAAACCAGCCATCAATGCATGGCAATCATCAAATCCACTTCCAGAATCAGACATCTTTGCTTCTTTTGGAACAACAATTTTGTTTTGTTCAAGAAGCTTGGTTAGAAGATCAATATTCTTGTGCATGCAAGATTTCTCAGGATGATTTCCTCTCTTGTAGTAGGAACAATTTGGTCTCTTTTGTTTTTCATTCTTGGATCTTGAAGGCTTCTTGTCTTTGTCTTTTTGCCCCCCTTTTGCATTCGCTCCACTTGCTTCACCAGCTAAAAGAGCTAGATCTCTAGAGGATTTGATGGAACCCATTTGAATCAATTTGTCCTCTTCTTGAATAAGAGCTACAGTAAAGTTTGCATCCAGGGATTGACATTCACCCAGAATGGAAGGTAGATACAAAAACATAAAATTGAGATCCAAGTTTGCTCAAAATGGAGAGCACTAATTGCTCATCACTTTTGGTGATGCCACACTGCTTGCATTGTACAACCAAATTCTGAAATTTTGAGATGAATGCTTGAATGCTCTCGAAATTGCTAGGTTGCAGAGAAGCCAATTCATTTTCGAGAGTGTATCCTCTCATCCCATCTTGTTTGCCAAAGAGGCTACCCAATTTTTTCCATAACTCATTGGGAGACTTCAATCCTTCAACATGAAACAGTAGATCTTCTAACATATGGAGGCATATGAATCCAAAAGCTTCATCCATTTTATTTAGATGCTTGATTCTCTCAACAACATGATGTGGTATATCATCTTTTTCAAATACTATTCGATTTAGTTGTTTGTAATACAAGTGAAATATAATCCTATCCTTCCATTCAAAGTAATTGAAGGGAGTGAGGATCATAGGATAAGAAGAAGAAGAATCATTCGAATTGCTCATCTTGACTGCTGGAACAAGTGAAAATAGGAACTGCTGAATCTGCTACTGCAACTGCTGGAACTTCGAAATACCTGCAAAAAACTCTCAAGAATGGAGGTAGAATACACTCTCAAATGGCTCTGATACCATGTGAAAATGCCCACATAATATCCAAAGAGATGAGGTAAACCTCACAATGAAATAATTTAGGAATAATAGAAGATGAGAGAAGCATTAGAACATAGATCCAAAGAAACCCTGATTGAGGCAGAATAATTACACATGTTACATTAAACTGAATAGTAAACTGGTAAATATACAATGCTAAGTATGAGGATTCGAATTCACTAGGTGGAATTCGAATTAGCCTTCATGCACAGATCCATAATCAGTGGAGAGTCATCAATGCATAACTAGGAGTCCACCTTCTCATCAGTGAATTCATCAATGCACAAGTAATGTTCAACCGTGAGTCAAACTGAGTCTAACTGAGTGTGGTTGGTGTAACTGGCACATGGAAGCACTAATGTAGTGAAGGAGGCTTAGTGGAGGGCGCAGATGGAGCTAACTGGAGTCAGAACAGGCTGTCTAGTCACACTAGAGGTCCATCGGAGTGGTAAGTTCAGTTAGGAGTCAGTTAATCCTTAAATCAAGGAAAGAACTAAAGATAATTGAACTAAACTGGACTAGTAGGTGAAGAAAGGCGCCCTTCTCATGTAGTAGGTGAAAGGAGGGCACACTAAGTTCTAGGAGAGTTGAAACTAATCTAAAAGAAGCTCCGGGGGCTAGTTTGTTGAGGGCTAGGTGTTGGTACTAATGACTAGGATGCATGAAAAATGCATGCAAACGCTAATTGCATGCAAACCCTAATTTTGCATGAATGACTAAAAATGAAAATTACAGAAATGCTAGGAGGACTAGGATGGAGTATAGGTATATCCTAACAGATGCATATGTTATGCTTATGTTGATTACAACACAGGAGCTCCTTATTTACTTGTCAAATATTGTGCCACTTTCCTACCAAGAAAAGAGACCTTTAATTTATTTACACTGGCCGACTGACTGTACTGATTGTTAAATTTTCATAATGTCTCACTCTTGAATTGCTTCTTTTTGCATTGGTTCTAGCCTCTAGGTTGTTCTATTGCTGCTTCTTGCATGCAAAATTGGCAAATAATGTAAGCAAAACTTATAGGTTTCCCTTCATGTTGTTTTTCAAGCCATGGTAAGTGGATTCAACACTCAGAATAATCTCAAAAGTTTTAGATGTACAATGATAATTGTAACATGGAAATTGCCTGAAAAAAAGTATCAATAATATGACAATCACATCACTTCTACATGAAGGAAACTTGCAGTTTTACATCCTTTCGGTAATCAGATTGATTGTGCCACCATAAACATAAACTCGATGTTTACTAAATTTTAGAAGAAAAGCCTTCAGATCTATAAGAAGACATGTGCAATAAATCTACACACCTTGTCCATTTGCTGTGCTCAATTGGGTTCAAGCTTCGAGGTTTATAGACATTACAAGGGCCCACTGTTGCCTGCAATAAGAATCAAATCTTTTATCAAGAAAGCATATTGAAGAAGAGACCACAAATGCTTTGATCTAATATTCTAAGAAAGCATACTTATGATTTGGGTGTTCTAGTTTTTATTGGCCTGAATAATGCTAGGTGTCCGATATTTTAGAAACTAGCTGGTCCAGGGATCCAATCCCGTGAGGTTCAGGAAAGAGGCAATGATGAGCCAGAAGCACATTGTGAGGGACGTGTTTTTTACTTTGCTCAATTCCACAGTCGTTATACTGGCTGTGTTAGATATTGTGGACAAGGCCGCAATGGCATTTAACCAATTTCTTCCTAGTGGCATTTCACAGAGAGTCAATATATTCCTTTCACCCAATGTTACTAGAGATAACAAAGCTAATACATCCAAGTCTTTACCTTCGACAATTGATGTGCCCTCCACAAGATCTCCTGATCCCAACAAAATAGAGATCCTTGCCGGGGCAACAACATTCCAAGGTAAAAGCAAGATAAGCAACATTCCAAGGTAACGGGATCGATCACCAGGGAAAAATTGATATGCATTTCATAGTTTTTCATCCCATTCTCTGTTGTTTGATGGGAAGAACCTTACCTTTGGACATCTCCTCCAACTATATAGTCAATGTATCAAGTTGATTCTACACCTGCGTTAATCTAGAGGAAGGCTCCAGGCATCCTCCTAACGATTCCAAGTGCATAGCAATTTATAGTGCTTCCAGTAACTAAGATGCCGCAATTTGGGGATACCAAACACGTAGATCCACCAAAAATCAAGCTCCAGCATAGAGATCTAGATCGGCACTACTCCCGCAGAATGCCAAGTACTAAATCAGTCCAAATTATTAAGTAAGGACCTACAGACTATAAGCCCTAAGGTTTCCCACAAAAGCACGTGAAACCCCAACTTTAACACCTCTACAGTCTAATAAATTTTCTCCTTGGTGACCGATCCCATTAGAATCCACCCAGTTATAGCATAGCGGTCAAATCCTTCTCAACAAGAGTTAAAATTTCAAGGGGGATAGAAAAGTATAGGAAGAACTCGAAGATCAAGCAAGAAAATTGAACTACAAAAAGACAAAATCCGGGAGAGTGAAAAATACCTTAGAATGCCAACAATTTGAAGTGTAGAAACAAAGGATTTGGGCAGGCATAGGAATATGGTGGAAGACTCACTAGCGTAATTATATAAATGAGAGACACTGATCGATCTCAAATGCATGTGTTCCAATCAAGCCAACCTAAAGGTTTCATGTGTTTCAAATGAGGCCTTTGTTCATTGCTAACTATAATCAAAGTGCCAATTTTCAACCTTAACATCTGACATGTTACCACAATTTAGTGACATATTTATATATACTCCTCTCACTTGCAAAAGATTTTTATTTGCGTCACTTTTTTGATTGCCTACGTGTGAATTCCATAGATTTTTCTTTTTATTATTGTTACTTCGGATCTCTAGGTAGAGTAAAAGTTTTTTATACTACTCTAGACATTAATCCTTACTTTGGTTAAATCTTTTTAAAATTTAACATTAAAATTGATTTTTTTTAAAGAAAATGATCAATTTCTTTTCACTAAGCTTAACTATTTTTATATCCCTAAGGGTTATCTCACACACACTCTCCCAACGCCGGGAGGTCACGGGTTCAATTTTTGAGTCCTTCGGGGTTAGGCCTTGTGCTAGGGAGGTCGAAATTCTAAAATATAAATAAAATTTGAAAAACAATAAGAAGAAATTGTCACATAAACTTAAAAAGACAACTTTTGTATACATGTACCTTAAAAGTGCTACAATTTCAACCATTCCTTGGGGCTTTTTCCAACATGAATTCGATAGAATCCAATAGAAACTTCGAAGGAATTCTTAAAATTCCAAATAACAATGTTTACTGTCTAAAAATATGGTTTCCTTGGGGTTTTTTAGGGCATTGAATCCATTTATGAATTCGGAATCATTATTTGAACAACACAAAATTTATATTCTTAAATAAATCATTGTCTCCGACCAAAACCCATCATGAATTCGAGATCATCGCAGTTTTAGACTTCTTCCTTCTGTATATATGGAATAAGTAGTTTATACAATTTTAAAAATAAAAAAGAAATTGAAATGTAAAGCTTTTGTGCTTCAAAGATTTAGTGTTAAAATGTATCTTAGTCTTAATCAATGTATGCACACATACATACATCCTCAAATTTATTAAGTAGCAATTACATCTTTGAGGACAAACAATGTCGTAAAAAAATCGTGATTATATGTAATATGTTTATTTTGAAGAAATAGCATGCTTGTATAATGATCCATTTAAATTTAGTCATAAATGTTATGATTTATCTCATATAAGTATGATTGTAAATGATACGCTCCATTCAATGTGATATTCTTACTAAAATTGAAATCTCAATGCCATCCATTCAATGTGATCTTCTTATTAAAGTTGAACTCTCAATGCAATCCATTCAGTGTGATCTTCTTACTAAAGTTGAAATCTTAATACAATCCATTTAATGTAATCTTATTACTAAAATTGAACTCTAATGCAACTCTCTCTCACATTATCACACATGTGTATGTCTGCATTAACCATGTTAAACTTTTGAGAGCAAAGTCTCTACTTTGTTAAAATTTGATATCAAAATTAACCAAGGTTCTTGGATTACTCCATTTCACATGTGAAATTATTAGGGAACAAAAATGGCCACAAAAAAGGCCATGATATTCATCTAAATTTATACTTACTAGAATCTTTAGAAGAGATAAACATTCATATAGAAAAGCCAAGAAAATAACCTAAAAAGTATTAAAATGCCAAAATTAAAGTACAACTACCAAGTTTCATAAATATTAAAGGGAAACAAAATCAATCCATAACTCACACCTCTTATTGTAACCAAAATAAATAGTTATGTCTTAGGGTGCCTCCAACACAAAACCTCATCCTATGCAAGTGAGTGAAAATCAATTAGTTAAAATCAAGGATTAATATATCAGACTGCCGAGATGGTCAAACGATGATGGTTTTGTTCAAAAAAAATATGAACTCAAAGAAATGGACCCTTAGAAGATTCTCCTATCATCTAACACAATAGGTATCGGCATGGCCTCAAAGAAATGATCCCTTAGAAGACATGTATTGAAAAATAATCCAAGTTATGTACAATAATTAATGTTACAATTTACTCAATTTTAACACTGCAGATGGATTCAGAGACTCCCTTAGGTCTCTAAATCCATCTGCAATGTTAAAATTTAGTAAATTGTACAAATTCATTATCAAATTTATAATTTTTCATTGTCGGAATGACACAACTAAAAATGACCACATAAATGACCAATTGTTATGTGGTCATTTTTAGTTTAGTTCTTATCTCCTCACCAAATTGGTCATTTATCTTGGTCATTTTTAGTTTATTTATTATCCCATGACCAAATTGGTCATTTATCTTGGTCATTTTTAGTTTAGTTCTTATCCCATGACCAAATTGGTCATTTATCTTGGTCATTATTAGTCAGTTCACTTAAAATTTCTCAATTTTGGTCATTTATTCCCTTGAAAAAGATGTGGCAACCAAATGTTTTGGTCACCTGGTCACTTATCTCTCTTTTTGTACTAGTGTCTCTTGCCATCTGTCTCACTCTCTTTCCACTAAGCACCTTATCATCCCTTTCCTTATCTCTATATCCCGCTTCCACTCCCTCATTCGCCCTCTCATGGTCTCTCACCAACTCCTACTAATAACTACCACCACCCTCTCTCTCTCTCTCTCTCTATATATATATATATATATATATATATATATATATATCATCAGGGCATCCAAAACTTCAAGTTAGCATCTGCATCTTTTCCTTTAAGACTTCACACTCTTTCACATTTGCTACTCTCTCTCTCTCTCTCTCTCTCTCATGTCATCTATCTCTCTCCCCTTCCACTAACCACCTTTCCATCCATTTTCTTCTTTCTATATCCCTCTTACATCCCATCATTTTCCCTCTCTTTGTATTTGAACTACTGCTACCACTAATTACCACCACCAATCGATCACTCTCTCTCTCTCTAAACCTCTAACCCCCAATATCTCTCTCTCTCTTTGGGGCATCCAAAACTTCATAGTAAATATTGGTTATATTTTTCATATTTTACTTCAATACTTTACACTCTTTCACATTTTTTACTACTGAATTACTCCACTCATAAATTTAAGTGGAAAAAATCCAAACTAGCTTACTCAACTCTACCCTTGACATATTCAAAATGCCCAATTTCCTGGAATCTTGGACGCTTCATCGGAGTGGACTCCTCTTTGTCAGGCCACTTTGTCTTATCCCTTTTCACACCAAAATTACGCAAAAATTTACCCCAAAAATTTACATGGCCCAACAAGCCCCCAACGCTCACATGTGGCTCATCCTGAGCCATGTCAGGTCTGTTACACTAGTGCTTTGCATTGTGAGACAAACTTTCCATAGGTATCCACTCCCGACTTATCAATTTGTTTGACCTTAGTAGTATGCTCTTCCAAGGTCATAACTACCTACACAATTATGCCAACTTGCACTTCCTCTTCAGCTAACAGAACTATTTTCTTTATTTCTTCAAGCTCAACCTTAATAATACCTGAGACCCTGACTGCTTCATTTTGCAGGGCCTCCACCTTCTCACTTCTGCATTATTCTCTTGTTGTAGCTGATTACAGAATCTATCTGTACTGTATCCCACGTCTACCCGCATCTATCTGTACTGTAGCCCACGTCTACCCGCAGTTTTCCTTTGCACAGTAGCGTAAAACTCCGGGATTGATTGATTTATGGTCTTGGATTTTTGCTGGGTTGGTTTTGAGTGTTCCTGAGTTTGAATTGGCCTAATTCCTGACTGTTCCATGCCCTGTTTGTGACCAGAAACTCCTTTTTCTCTTTGTTTTGAGCCTTGTTGGTTTATCACCATTTTTTTATTTTCTAGCTCATTACATTGGCTAAGTCTCACTATTTGGAATTTGCTGGGTTGTCTTAGTGATTTGCTCTGCATTTCTTTAACCGAATAGGTAGATTTCGCTTGCATTTTTCATTTTATTATATTGAAAAATACAAAAACATAGTTTTGCATTTTCCTTTCCATTATAAGAGAAAATACAAAAATATTTGCTTTCCGTACTGCATTTTTTATATGAGTGCTTGTGCTTTCATCTAGGATCTGCTTGTGCATTGGAAGCTTAAAAGAGTTGCATTTTTTTTCTAACTGTTGGATTGATTGTCATTTTAGTGGCATTGTTTTTATTGGATAGAGTTTGTCGATTGTGCATACTATTGAGTCTTATACATCATCAGTTTCACAACCACATCCTTTAAGTAATTACAGCCATTTAAAATCAATGCTTAATCTTAACATTGAGTAGAACGATTTTTCTTTTTATAGGGTGCACCAACTAATATAGGTTTAGAGTCTTGAAATAGATCATTGTGAGTTAACAATCCAATAAAACTAGACGAAACATTATGTGTTTGACTAGGGAGTGGCGAATTCCATAATATACATCAGTGTTTTCAGGAAGCTCTACTAAGACCAAAGTTAAGCATGAGGTCATGGGAGGTTGGTTGCGGAGATAGCCCTCCAATACTGACTGAATGTGGGATATATTTCCAGGATTTGTTCGTGTACAGGGGCTCTTGAGGGATCTGTACCTCTTGAGTTTCAGGCTTAGCTACCCTACCCATACAAGGAATCCCACCTGCGACTATCCGCTTGAACATTGGTTATATTGTGGTGACCTTAGTTTCCTTACCTAGTTATCGCATAGGGCATTCATAGTGGTTATACTGTGTTTGTCCTGAGTCAGATAGGGGTTGAACAACACATTTTCCTGTTGTATAGGGATTTGACCCTGTGAATGTAGTGAAGTCTGGGAACCCTTATAACTAATTCTGTTACCTCCGGTTATAGTTTGGGAGTCTCAAGCCTCTCCTGGGCGAGACATACCGACTGTAGTGTCAGGAGGTCACTTGAGCCAGTCCTGTTTGTGTGCATTTGGCTGTAGTTTCTTTAGGTGTGTGATCATTGATTGTTAGTTTGGTTGTTAGGGGATGCTTTGATTTATTGGTTTTTCGGAGGTATTGTGGCGCGAGGTCCAACTCTCCGCCGGTCTCGTCGGTTGGTTGGTTTTCCGGCCACTGAAGTTACACGTCATGTTCATAGGGGATGCCGGAAGGCCCTCTCCAATTCTTCTGATTCTTTTGAAGCGCTTCATGCTAACATTATGATTGCTCATACTGGCACGGGAGAAATCCCTACGACTCTGTCGGGTATACTCAAAGACGTTTCTGTTCCTCCTACTCCTACAGAGGCATGGGGGGCAAATCCATTAATACTTGAGACTCGACCTCTTCTGTTTGGACCAAATCCACCCGAGGACAACCCATTCGATCCCTCCAATCCACATAATTTCCTATTTGGGATTCCAGATTTGCATGTTAACATGGGTCCTACAACCACTACGAATGCTACACCGTTCTCTCATGGTATGCCTGGTTACAACACAGTTAATACATCCAATATGTCTGGTAGTCATGCTAACACTATTCATGGTGTTGGCAACACTACACCCACTGGGGGCACTACCCTCAATGGGGGCATCACATTTTCTACTCACACACATACTACGGGGACTGGCCATATCCCTCCACACAATCCAAATTTTAGAGGAAGGCCGCCTCCTAGGACTACCCCTCCTGATACGAACATTGTTCACAATACGACTCACATTCTACAACATAATACACATGCCTCTACACATCAACCTAGGACCACGTTCGCTAATGTTAACAATCCTCCTAATACCAGGAGTGGAAACACACCATATACTTTTACGACTGCTCCTGCTACTAATAGTACTTCTGCAGGGGGTGGGAATATACCTTATACTTATGGTCACAACATTATTGCTCCTGCTACTAATAGTACTTATATAGGGGGTGGGAATATACCTTATACTTATGGTCACAACACGACTGCTCCTGCTACTAGTAATGCTTATGCAAGGGGTGGGAACATACCTTACAATTATGGTCATTACTATATGGTTCCCGCTACAAGTAATACTTATATGCCCCATAATTATGTTGGCAACCCTTACTATGATACAGCTGGTGTTGGCCCTCATTACAACCCACCTCATTACAGTGCTCATAATACACATATACCTGCTTACCCTCACACGAGTCAGGCTGGAGGAGGCTATCATACTTATGGTCATGGTCATGGTCATGGTCATGCTACATTTTATCCTTCAAGTCCTTACAATCAACCTTTTATGGGAGCTTATAATCAAGCTTTACAGCCGCAACTTTCTTTCCTTGCTCGATTGAATCTTCCGGATCTTTCGAAGCTCATGAATGATTCGGTGTGTCACAATCCTACTTGGCCTCCAGTCCCTACCAAGTTCCTTCGAACATTCCCAAGTTTGAGGGGAAGGGTGGTGAGGATCTGGGTGATCATGTTACAACTTTTCACCTTTGGTGCTCATCCAACTCGCTAAATCACGATTTCATTTGTTTGAGACTATTTCAACCCACCCTCACGGGGGCAGCCACGAAGTGGTATGTCGAGTTGCCTGGGGGCATGTACATGGATTTCAATGAGATGGCCTTGGTTTTCCCGGATCATTTCCATCTGCCAATCCGCTATGATACTGGCACTGAACTCTTGTCTACCTTCCGCCAGAATAAGGCCACACACATATCTGACCACATTCAAGAGTGGCGTCGACAGAAGAGTCTAGTGAAAGCCACCATTCCTCTAGAATTTATGTTGGAATGGTTTCTCAAGTCATTTCTTCCATACATTTCTAAGGATGTTTCAATGTCCGGCATCACAACTGAGGAACAAGCTATATTAAAATTCAGTAGCTATATTTACTCTATGCTCAATCTGGTATCCTGTATGACATTATTCCTGACGCACCACGATCACGACATGAGCCCAATCCAGTTCCTGGACCACATGTCGATGGCATTGTTGGATCCACAAGTACTCGACCCGTAGATTTGGTTGCTAATCAAATGAAAAATTTGTCACTTAACCAATCTACTCCCGAACAGGTTCACACCTTGTCCACTTCTGCCCCGTCGTCTGATGTACATGCTATGCAATCGGCGAACCCATCGGGTAACTAGCATCCTGGTGGTAAGAAGAAGGGGAGAAATAATTGAAAGGGTGGAAATAATGGGAACAATGATAGTAATCGTAATACTCCTCGGAAAGAGAACGCAAACCCTCCTCGGGATGACGGAAATGCTTGTGGGGACCGTAAGCCTAAGCGTAAGGTGAAATTACCTTGCAAGCTTTGTGGGGAAGATCACCTTACTCACTTGTGTCCTCGGATTGAGGAAGCATCGAAGCATATGGAACATATACCAGCTGTGTTGAAAGATATCCTTCCACATCATTAGAATATGGCTTCGAATGCTCCCTCTACTGGTTATGGGACCAATGAAACTTCCACGTCTTCTTCCCATGCCGGTGGTTTTGGATGCGTGAATATGGTTAAATCAGAGGTTAGTGTTGCTACTCGTCAACATGATTATGGTGCACCACAACCGAATATGGGGAATGAGCCTCCTCCTCCTCCTGATACCTCTTTGTATATCGAGAAGCCCACTACTATGCTGCAGATATCAAAAGGTGTTCTTAAGCGCTCTACACATAATCCCAATGCTCGAGCCTCCCAGAACTACTCTATTGTAGAAGATTTGGCTCAAACTCCGTGTGCCATGTCGGCTCTTGAGGTTTTACAGGCATGTCCTTCTCAAAGGAGTGCCCTTTTGTGCGCTTTAGAAGTTCAAGATGGGGGAAGTCCTGATGTTATCAAGTTTGACACTACTGACGTCCAACCTCGCTTGCCTTACCATGTGGTTTTCAAGTCCATGTGGAGTTCCTGGAGAATATCGTCAAAATAACGGTGGTTGACAAAGGAGCTTCTATGTTAGTGATGTCTTTATGTTGTTGGAAATCTCTTGGCTCTCCTCCCTTATCCAAGTCTATGACCATTCTCACTGCATTCGATGGTCGATCAGTTAAGCCGCATGGTATTCTCCCTTCCCTTGTTGTCCGCTTTTATTGGAACCATTTACGATAACGCGCCCCCTCCATTGAATAATGTACCATTCCGAACTTCGTATTTTAATGATCCATGGACCTTACTGTCCACGAGTTCCACGTCTGGAGACATTGCGTGTGTTGGAATGACTATGCTATTGTGTTGGCATGCCCAACAACTCCCCTTGATTTTCTAAAAAATAAATGGGCTCCCATGTAAATTTTTGTATATAAGCTCGCCTTTGGTTTCCTTTAGTTTGGTTTGTTTGACTTATCTTCATTTTTCAACAATCTGCTTTCTTTTCGGCTTTTAATACTCAAGTGAAATTTGGTTGTTTTGGCTTATTGAAATCAATTATGTCAATTAATGGAAACAAGTCTATAAATTCGAATTTGGATGATTTCATTAAATTTTACTTTTGTTAAAATCATTCATTATTATGATTTTCTACTCTTTGACATCAGAATATTAATTCAATCAAGGCCTTATTTAAGGAGACTCTTTTCCGGTCTTAATAGAATATATATTAAAGAATTCGAAGCCACTTCATAATTCTAAATTTGAAACAATTATTAATTTTTACAACCAGTAAATTTTTATTTGTTACACACTTTTATATTTTTGACTAAATTTGATTAAAGCTTACTTATATGCAACTAATTTTAAAAGCTTTAACAATATATATACTTAAAAGATTATACACAAGTTAAAAGTTTTCTAATTTAAACAAAATATTAATTCTTACGAAGCTTTAATTTACATAGGGTGATTTTATCTTTTTATTTTCGCAAATTTAAAAAATATATATATCATAATATAATGGAAATAAAGTAAAACTTGTTACGTTTCTAAACACTTGAATCTAAAGTTTCATATAATTTATTTATTGACATTTAAACTGCTTGTAATTTAATTATTTTTGAAACGGTTTGGATCATTAAAATTACACACGGACTTCAAGACTATCTTAAACTTCTTCCAAAACCATTGGTTTAAAAGAGACATGTTAAACTTTTCTCTTTTTTTTAGTTTTTATATTTATCCAGAAGTAAATGGGCATAAAAACAAAACTTTAGTTATACATAACTTTTGGAATATTGAATTAAGGAAAAATATTTTGATAAGTGTATTCTGGTTGAAAAGTCCGCATGTTTCATTGAATACCATGGCAAAAATTTCAATAAGATAAAGCTTTAACATCTCTTTTCTTTTGCAGGAATTTACGTTACATTTAGTCAATTATTAAAATACAAAAGGGAAGCAGAGTTAGTGGGAGTTCAAAATGCCAGCCTGGAGTATCATCACGATATTATGCATATTAAAATCGCGATAAAGTCCAAATTGCATAAATATAAGTGTTACAAATGTGACGCCAAATCTATAATGGATGCCACCGAGCTTTGTTCATATGCCAAATATTGTTCAACCAAACCATACAAAGAATCACGAAGTTTCATCCACACGAGAAGGAGGTATTTCTTCTGGAAGTTACCTTTGTCCACTGATATCTTAGTCTGAGATGTGTCATGTACCAGATCGCAGAGGAAATAGGAGGGAATAAAGGCACCAGGATTAAGAAGAGAGTGCACAGTTGCTGCCATGCCACCATCCTATTAAAGAAGATGCCAAGGGTTAAAACAAATAAAGACTGTCAAGAGATCTTATGAATTAGAGTAGGTAGTCGCTCAAGAGACTTAAAAGACATCTGCAGTTGAGGAGAAAATAATGCGTCACAAAGATCGCCATTGATCATTCCACTATTTCACGAAGATTGCTTTCTCAAAAGCGCAGGTTTGGTGCCACGTTTTATTTGTTGTTTAAAAGATGCTTATGTGCCACCAGATTGTTTTACATTCACAGAGGAAACGGAAACAAATCATTATCTCAACAACGTGTTAGTGTAATCCATTTTTCCAGCGAATGACAGAGGTGGAGCTTACAGAGGATTAAGTGCAGTCTTTATCGTTGGGAGGTTGCGCTTTCTACAAAGGGATTGTTGAATGCAATCGTGTAGGTCAAGTTAAAAGATCACAGGAGCGATTTTGCTGATTTTTATGATGGAATTTACTTTGCAAATCACCTGAGAGAAACAAATGACATTTACCTCTTCATTACCATATAACAATGATGAAGAGAGACAACTGATGGCTATATTATCAGAATTCATCGTGGAAAGAAAGGAAGTTTCTTATTTATCTTTTCTTATCATTTATGATAATTTTCTTGCATGTCTTCTTGTTTGTTTTTACGCAGATTTATGGGCCAAGAAAATATAATTACTTTCTTTTGATTTTGCAGGTAATTTTTATTCTACCAGGGGTAGAGCTTGGCGAGGGATTGGCGCGACTTACTAGTCAATACCTGCTCGGAAAGTAAAAGGAGTTTAAGTTACAAGCGTGAAGAGGATCGTTCCACTGGTTAAGAAGGAAGAATGCAGTTACGACTAGTCCGTTAGACTATCAGGATCACTGCCAGAAAATACGTAACAGTTAATTACCAGCTTGTGGAGGAAGATCTCATCATTCAGATCGGTGGCGAAGATACCGAAGATACCAGAACACTCAAATAGTTTGATCTGTGTCATTTCATTTCACGAGCAAAATGTTAGAGTGACAGGGGGAGCCAGAATCGTTTCAGAGGAAGCTGAGAACAGAGCTCTACCGCTCAGCAATCTATATATTAAAAAATGAGAAAATATATTACATATACGCTAGTATACAGCTTCTGGATGAATCCAAAGAGAGGGCGGGAAGCCTCTTCTAGAAACTAATCTAACTTCAACTACCTTATTTAATTCACTACCTACTTCATTGACAAGTCGTATGGGCTCACCTTGAAGGTCGGAATTGTTTATTCCAACACTCCCCCGCAATTCTGACCGTAAACATCTATATACAAAATGCTAAGCATATAATCAATGACTCTGTGGGCTTACAACAGTTCAAATTTATGCCTGTTGGTCTAAGTCTCAGCCAGGCTTACATACAGTCACAAAACAAGTCAAAATTTGTTTTACCTTCACCGGCCTTTTTCTTCCGTTTGCTCCAGACCTTGTACTCCACGATCCTTCTCGTTTTCTTCTTCTTTCTCACCTTCTTCTTTCGTATTTCTTCAAGCTCTTTTGGTCTCATTCTTCCATCTATGTCATCGAACTTGCCAATGGCATTCTGCCATGACTCCTCACCTTCAATGAAATTCAGAGTTGCTTTCATCATATGATGTTCCCACATGCTATCTTCAGGTTTCATATTTTCAGCAACCTGTGAATCTGTGGCTTGCTGCCACATAAGCTCATAATAGTACCTTATCTCTTCAGGACTCCATTTCTTAAAGATCTCTTCACCTGGCTTTTCATCTTCACATCCTTCATCCTGTTCATCCATCTCCTCATTTTCAGCTCGCTCAACTGCTGTAGCAAAACTGTCACCCTTTTCTTCATCTTTTGCAGCTACATGGCTGCCTTCTTCACTCATCTTTGCAGCTTTCATGCTGCTGTCCTCTTCATCCTTGTTTGCAGCGATACTGTTGTCTTTTTCAATTTTATTTTCAACATACACAATGTTGTTTTCAGCTGAAATCTCTTTCTCAGCTGTTTTTCCATTCAATAATTCATCAATCAAGCTGATTTCATCCTTCAAAATCAACAATTCTTCCTCTGAGAGAATCTCCTCATCATATTTTTCTTGAGCTTTCCGCTATTCATGGCTGTCAATTGCACGCTGATTGCTGTTTATACTTGCAAACTCACAAAATTCCACCCTCTTGGGCTTGCTCTTCATGAGCTTCTCTTCATCACATTCAACCTCACTTGGCTGGCCTGTACCTTCTTGGGTTGCTTCCACACTCTCTGCTGCTACTATGTCAGCTTCCTCTTCAACCTCAACAACATCCACATGCTTGACTGCAATGTGGAATTCACTCATTTCAAACTTCTTATGCTCTGTTTGTCTGATAGAGGCTTCAAGCTTCTTCTCGGCTTCAACTTGAACCACAACTACAGCTGTTTCTTTATGGCTGCTCCCCCTTTCGCTGCATTCTTCCTCTAGAATGCACCATGCTTCCTTAGAAGTCTTTGCTGCTGTAATCATTTGCATCAATCTGTCATCCACAGCTAGTTGGATGAGATGCAATGCCAAAGCATCTTTGGCTTCATCATTTAATTCAACATGTGTATCTACATACCGTAGATATACCCTCATTCTACTTGTCCACATGGCAAAATTCGTGCCATTAAACTGTGGAGGTGATGGCAGATCCACTCTGCTCCACTGATTTTCTTTCTTCTTGGCTTGTCTAGGCCTGGACTTTCTGCCCATTTTTGCTCCGTGGCTGTGACTGAATGTCTTTACTATGTTGTTCCTTTTAATTACAGTCCTAGCTCCCCCTGTCTTTGCTAAACAAAGTGTTCCTTCTCACGGGATTGTTCAACTTCCAAACTCACTGAACTGTTCAATTGGGCTGTTCTTTTTAATTCACGGAACTGTCCTCTTCAAAAAATCAAATGCTGCACTTCTCTTATTTAGATTCCTGTAGGAATTCGTGCTAGGAGGCCACGATTCAGCAACGAATTCGGTCTGATATCCACCAGAATTGAGGGTCACTCTCTTCCTTGTGCATACACCCTCTTACTTCCCTGTCAAAACCAACCATCAGCAAGGCTACGAATGTGTGGTACGGATCTGCTTACTGTGAACTCCTCACACAGATATAGATAAGAAATTTGTGTTCCCGTATAGACCTTCGTCCCTGTGGAAAGTTCACGCACTTCAGGGGAAGCTTTTACTGTCAAATCTGGGACAGTGAGCTCTACAAACAAGTATTCCTTCCATCTGATAATTTTTGCCCATCCAAACAGAAATCTTGTAGCTTCTTTCTCTCTTTTTCCAGACCTCAATATTTGCTGTACTTAAAATCCCTTCTTATGACTGCGTCACTAATTTCTTTTTGGCCTAAGCTAAATCTCAAACGGATTCAAACAGGCACTCCATTGACACCATTCATCGCAGACATCGCTCCATGTTTCTGCTGCATAGCTTCGTGGGTCTCATCTTCATCCGATTCCAACGCAAACCGAGCTTCAACGCCAGCACCTGAACCACCTAAATCTTGCAATTTCTCTGTCTGTTCCTCACCACCTAATGGTATGTAAAGGATTCCAATATTTGCTGTACTTCCTTTCTTGCGCACCTTCCTTCAATAAACAACGGCTCCTTTAACCTTTGACGGCTGCTTCCTTAGCGCCTACCACAGAGGAAAATAAACCAGCAGCTCCAAAAGCTTATTCAGCCGACTTCTCAACTGACGCAAACTCCTTTGCAACTCCACCTACGTCTACTGCTCTCGGGTTTCGGCTAACACATACAGGCGGCCCCTTCTGTAATATCCCTTTTTCAAATTTTATTAAAATGCCCAATTTTCCACTTTTTTTCCCAATTTCGACCTTTGACTAGTTTTACTGTTTTGACCTCCAAATCAACCCAAATGCTCCCAAATCTTCTGTAGTAGTGTATGAATGGTATTTAGACTTGAATATAAGGTTTAGGGATGTTTTATGGCCCTCCAAATACTGCTGCAAACTTGATTTGTATTCTGATCAATATATGTAATTTTGACTAGTAATTTGTGCATCAAATCCCCCTCGGGTAACACTGCAAATGGCCTTCCAAATGCCTCCAAACTCCCACAAATTTATGAAAAGAGGTATATAATGTTTTAAGTATGTTATTAAGGTCTCATATGCACCATTAATTGATTTTTAATACTGTTCTAACTCTCTCACATTCAACAGCAAAAACCCCCAATTCGACCCTTGGGGAAATGGCACTATTTCACCTCCCAATACAACTAAACTGAGTAAAAATGCTTCAAATGCTCAAGTACAGTACATGAAAATTGTAGAATACATCCATGGAAGTATATTTATCACAAATATATTAGAGAATCATCCATCCATTCGAAATAATCAACATTATAGGGTCATACATCAATGCATTAGGGAAATGGACATTGTTTGCTCATTAATCAATAGTTTTGCATACAACCAGTGGGTATTTCGACCTGAGACTTTCTGAATATGAATAATAGAGGATATTAAGCTATTACAATCATAAATATATAATGAGAAGCTCTCTCAAGAAGCACAAGTGCTCACCAAAAACGCCCTCCCTCAAGGAGCACGAATATGCCTTCAAAACTGGAAACGGTGGAGAGAAAGTGCTGCACTAAACCAAACCATGAAACTTCCTGTAGCTGCTACCTGCAAATACAAACTCCATTAAAGCACCATGAAAGACCTGAGTGGCCTCTCCAAACACCAACTTGGATGGGAATCTTTCACCCTCGAAATTGGCTAAGGCAAGAAACTAGTCATCCACTAGCTCTCTCTTCACAAATGCAATTTTTTTCAAATCATCAAAATCCATTCTCATACTTGATTTCTACATTTTATAACCAACATTATCCTTCAAGGGGTCGAAATCCTCTCAATAGATTCAATAATTTTCCATTTAGAAAATATTCCTCATTTGCCACTTGTCTCCTAGTTCCAACCTTCCATCTTCTCCCAAATTCGAATTTGAGTCTCTTTAGATTCCTCCAACTCCATGAGCGCCTTCTTGAGCCTATTTTTGGGGCTGACATGTCATAATGGTCAGGTGTAAGAATTCAGGCCTGAATTTTGTCATAAAATGTCATAGATGCTTCATTATTCTTGTCATAAAACTAGGGAATCTAGCCCATGTGTCCACTAGTCTCCAATTTGACTCTTCCTCTCCCATGGAGGTTACTATTCCTTCCCATTTCGACCTAATATACTCAATGCCATGTGTTATGACTTACCAACTCACCCAAGAGAGTTCACCTTCCCATGAATTCGAATTGGAAAGAGAGAGCTGCCATGTGTCATTGAAAAATCAAGCTAGTGTGGGTCCCACCACCTCTATATGTCTCCAAAACCACTTGCCACCTAGAATTTCTCTTGAATTTATTTATTCATCATATTTATTAAATATTTGAACCCTTCTAATGTCTAAATATCATTTATTAGTTTCCTTATTACCATCCCACATGTGCCCATCCAACCTAGGAAACTAGTAGGATTGATGGGATTGTCTTACTATGCACTTATTTGAATGGGGACATTACAGTCCTCCCCACCCAAGATTGCTTGTCCTCAAGCAATTTCAAATTTGGATGCTGCAAAATCTTCTCCTCTTCCGATGTGGCATCTTCAATTGGTAAGTCCTTCCATTGCACTAAATATTTTTTGATGATTCTACTCCTCAACCTTCTTTCCCGTGTCTTCAAAATCTTTTCCGGAACAAGTGTGAGCTGAACTTCATCATCGAAAGGAGGAAGTATTTCTGAAGTTATGATTTGCTAACCAAGAGCTTTCTTAAGACAAGAAACATGAAATACATTGTGGATTTTACTCGCTTCCGGAAGTTCTAGTTCATATGCTACTTCTCCCACCTTCCGCACTACCTTGTATGGCCCACAGTACCTTGGTTTTAATTTTTCTGCTCCATTCTTTTTGAGAGATGTTTGTTTATAGGGCTGCAACCTTAAATATACTAAATCATTGAATTGAAAGGTTCTCTCTTCTCTATGTCTATCAGCATATTGTTTTTGCTGATTTTGAGCAACCTGCAAATTGTCTTTCAAGAGCTTTAAAATTTCTTGGCTCTCTTCCACCCAATCTTTAGCCTTTGGGGATTTACTATCACCAAATATAATGTCAGCAAATGTAAGTGCATCATAACCATATAATGCTTTGAAAGGAGACATTCCTATTGACATATGATAAGTGGTGTTGTAGCAAAACTCACCCAAGTGTAGCCATTTTGCCCATGCTTTTTGCTTCCCTCCCACATAGTTTCTTAGGTATCCTTCCAACCATTGGTTTACCCTCTCTGTTTGTCCATCAGTTTGTGGATGATAGCTGGTACTTGGAGTCAATTGAGTGCCTACCAATCTAAAAAGTTCTTGCCAAAAAGCACCCATGAATCTACTATCTCTATCACTGACAATGCTCTTGGGGAGCCCATGCAATCTGAAGATTTCTTTGAAAAAAATATCAGCCACTTGTGCAGCACTAAAAGATGATGTAACAGCAAAGAAATGAGCAAATTTTGTCAACCTATCAACTACCACATAGATGCAATCCTTACCTAAGGATTTAGGCAATCCGGCGATGAAATCCATGGAAATACTGTCCCATTTTTGCTCCGGAATGGGAAATGGTTGTAATAGGCCAGCTGGACATGTAAGTTCTGATTTGTTTTGTTGACATGCTTTACATTCATTCACATACTTCTGAACATCTTCCTTCAGCCCCTTCCAAAAAAATCTTTGCCTCAACTGTCTATAAGTTTTGAAGATCCCCGGATGGCCCGCTAGTGGGGAATCATGTGCTTCTTGCAAAATTCGGTACTTGAGCTTGGAGTTATGAACTAAATAAATTCTTCCCTTATAATATATCAGCCCATTCAAAATCCTATAATTATCATCCCCTTTGATTCCATCCAACACATTACAAGCAAATTTGTCTTTGGCGTATTCAACTAGTAGCATGTTTTTCCAATCCTTGGCAATATCCATGAGAGAAAAGGAAGGCCTTCTTGACAAAGCATCTGCTACTATATTATTCTTTCCTTTGACATACTCAATATCAAAATCATAAGCTTGAATCTTGCTTACCCACTTTTGTTGCCTTTCATTTAGAACTTTTTGGGTGAGAAAGTGTCTTAGACTATTATGGTCAGTTTTCACCACAAATTTGCTGCCCACCAAGTATTGTCTGAATTTGGCCAATGCATGCATAATGGCCAGCATTTCTTTATCATATATGGAGTAAAGTTTTTCATGAGGCTGCAACTTTCTGCTCTCAAAGGCTATGGGGTGTTGGCCTTGCTTTAGGACAGCCCCTATTCCTCCACCTGAAGCATCACATTCCACAACAAAAGGTTTAGTAAAATCAGGAAGTGCAAGTATGGGACAACTACTCATTACCTCTTTCATTTTTTGGAATGCTTTTTCAGCCTCTTCATCCCACTTGAAAGCATCCTTCTTAGTCAAATCAGTGAGTGGAGAAGTCAACTTGGAGAACCCTTTCACAAATTTTCTGTAATAGGTGCATATGGCAATAAAGCCTCTCAATTCGGTAATATTTTTTGGTGATGGCCATTCCAAGATAGCCCTGATTTTTTCCATGTGTACTTTCACTCCTTCTTGCCCAATAATGTGCCCAAGATACAGTAGTTCTTTCATCCCAAACTCACATTTTGATAATTTAGCAAATAAGGACTCTTCTTGCAAGATTTTCAACACAATCTCTAACTGTTGCAAATGCTCTTCCCATGTTTTACTGTAAATGAGAATATCATCAAAGAAAACCAAAACAAACCTTCTTAGTTTCTTGCAAAATATCCTATTCGTACATGCTTGAAAGGTGGCTGGAGCATTAGTTAACCCAAAAGGCATGACAAGAAATTCAAAGTGGCCAAAATGACATCGAAAAGCGGTCTTTTGCACATCTTCATCTTTCATTCGAATTTGGTGATACCCTGATCTAAGGTCAATTTTTGAGAAGTATTTGGCCCCATGTAGCTCATCCATGAGCTCATCAATCCTAGGAATAGGATACCTATTCTTGATAGTCTTTTTGTTCAAGGCTCTAAAATCTATGCACATTCTCAATGTTCCATCTTTTTTCTTCACTAGCACTACTGAAAAAGCATAAGGGCTAGAGCTTGGTCTAATGAGCCCCAACTCTAGGAGTTCTTGGATAGCTTTTTCAATTTCATCTCTAAACCTTTTAGGATGTCTATAAGGTGGTATCTGAATGGGTGAAGTACCCTCCTCCAAAACAATACTGTGCTCAACCCCCCTATCTGGTGGCCTACCATGTGGAAGGTCTCTAAAAACCTTTTGATATTTTTGCAAAAGTCTCTCTATCTCCTTTGGGTGTTTGACAATATTTATAGTTGGCTTGGGAGATGTAATATGACATTCAGCAGCCCATTCTATATCCCCATGCCTCAATATAGATCTCATGATATTGCAAGTCACTACTTGATTTGGATAAGTGTGTTGCCCTCTCACAACTCTTTGTACTCCTTTTGAATCTTGGAATTTCATTTCGGGAATTTGATAATTTACTGTATGCTCTCCTATTGAATACAACCATTGCACTCCCAAAACCACATTAGTATCAGCAACATCAACCACATAAAAACTATCAACAAAAGTATAGTTACCTACGGTGACTTGCAGCTTTGGAACCCATGTTTTGCATTGCATTGTGTTGTGACCGGGAATGACAACTGTGAAGCCATCAAATGGTTCAATAGGTATATTTCTTTTCTCTACCATCTCTGCATCAATGAAGTTATGAGTGGCTCCTCCATCTACAAAAACTGAAGTTCTTTGTCCTTGTACCACACCTTTGCATCGGATAGTATGATAGCGAGGTACTGCTGAAAGCACTGCCATTCTTGATTTGTCCGGTGAAGGCTGATTTTCTTCTTGTCTTTCCTCTTCTACTGCTGTCTCATATGCCTCTTCTTGATCTGAAATATGTCCATCTTCATCCATGCCCCCATCATACCCCTCATTATCAGAAAATACTTCTATGTATTGAGCCTTTCCTTTGGTACATTTGTGCCTCGGTGTCCATGGTTGGAAGCATGTGAAGCATAGTTTCTTTTTTCTAAGTTCATCCCTGTTTAGACCCTATTTTTTATTCCTCTCAAATGACTCTCTTTGCCAAGGTTTCTTATCATATCCATCCCTTTGCCAAGGTTTCTTTTCAAATTTATAGCTAGGCTTAGGAGGAAATCTCGTTCTAGGAAGCACATTTTGGAGATCCCTAGTCAAGCTCATTGCATCGTTTAATGTAGTTGGCTTGTGGGCTTTGACCAAACCTCTTAAGGGTTCAGCAAAACCTTCAGTGAACAACAATACTAATCTTCCCATAGATACATCAGCCACCTTGACTGATAATTTTTGAAAGTCCAACATATATTCGGTAGGGGACCCAGTTTGCTTCAATTGAGCTAGTTCTTTGAAAGGCAATTCTGGATCTTTTTGTTCAAATCTTTCTAGTACCCTGTCAACAAATTCTCCATATGTTTTAACCTGATTATGACCCAAGGTTTTCATCCCATGAAACCACCATTCATTGGCATCTCCTTCCAAATGCAAAATGGTCATTTTTAATGCATCCTCTTCCAACATAGGATTCAGCTGAAAAGATACATCCAATTTTTGCACCCAAGTGTTAGCAGAATTTTGAGAAGAACCATCAAAAGTAGGAAGTGACATTTTTCCAATAGCACTATTCAATTCTTTGTTTTGGAATGGACTCCTATTGTATCCCTTCATTTTAATCTTTTGCATAGCATCAATGTAGTCACTGAGTGGTACACCTCTTTTACACTCTTCATTCAAATCATTCCAATCATTTACTAGTTTCTTGTAATCCAATTCAAGATTGGGCTCTTCTTTGGGTGTGAGAAATTTAGGTGCAGTATGCCTTTGTGTGCTTTGAAATTCATCAGGTCTATTATGAGGTCCTGTACTTGAGAAAATATGCTCATTCCCTTTCATCTTTTCCCCTGAGTGTGAACCACTATTATCTCCTATCATCCATTTTCCTGAAAGTTGGCGACCTAACAATTCGAAACCTTTCATCATTTGTTTATTCATATCTAGAATAACCATGGTAAGTCCTTCAAAACATGGTTTTAAGGCTTCAATAAATTCCTCCTTATGTCTTAATTTTTCCTCCTCCTCTCTACCCATTGTTTTAGAAAAAAACTCTTTTTCTGCTACTATCTCTTCTTCAACCAAAACTTCTTCAACTACTGATTCAAAGGGTGGTGTTTTATTTGTTTGGATTCTTGTTAATACCATCAGGTGACAATACCATGCTCTGATACCACTTGTAATATCCCTTTTTCAAATTTTATTAAAATGCCCAATTTTCCACTTTTTTTCCCAATTTCGACCTTTGACTAGTTTTACTGTTTTGACCTCCAAATCAACCCAAATGCTCCCAAATCTTCTGTAGTAGTGTATGAATGGTATTTAGACTTGAATATAAGGTTCAGGGATGTTTTATGGCCCTCCAAATACTGCTGCAAACTTGATTTGTATTCTGATCAATATATGTAATTTTGACTAGTAATTTGTGCATCAAATCCCCCTCGGGTAACACTGCAAATGGCCTTCCAAATGCCTCCAAACTCCCACAAATTTATGAAAAGAGGTATATAATGTGTTAAGTATGTGATTAAGGTCTCATATTCACCATTAATTGATTTTTAATACTTTTCTAACTCTCTCACATTCAACAGCAAAAACCCCCAATTCGACCCTTGGGGAAATGGCACTATTTCACCTCCCAATACAACTAAACTGAGTAAAAATGCTTCAAATGCTCAAGTACAGTACATGAAAATTGTAGAATACATCCATGGCAGTATATTTATCACAAATATATCATAGAATCATCCATCCATTCGAAATAATCAACATTATAGGGTCATACATCAATGCATTAGGGAAATGGACATTGTTTGCTCATTAATCAATAGTTTTGCATACAACCAGTGGGTATTTCGACCTGAGACTTTCTGAATATGAATAATAGAGGATATGAAGCTATTACAATCATAAATATATAATGATAAGCTCTCTCAAGAATCACAAGTGCTCACCAAAAACGCCCTCCCTCAAGGAGCACGAATATGCCTTCAAAACTGGAAACAGTGGAGAGAAAGTGCTGCACTAAACCAAACCATGAAACTTCCTGTAGCTGCTACCTGCAAATACAAACTCCATTAAAGCACCATGAAAGACCTGAGTGTCCTCTCCAAACACCAACTTGGATGGGAATCTTTCACCCTCGAAATTGACTAAGGCAAGAAACTAGTCATCCACTAGCTCTCTCTTCACAAATGCAATTTTTCTCAAATCATCAAAATCCATTCTCATACTTGATTTCTACATTTTATAACCAAAATTATCCTTCAAGGGGTCGAAATCCTCTCAATAGATTCAATAATTTTCCATTTAGAAAATATTCCTCATTTGCCACTTGTCTCCTAGTTCCAACCTTCCATCTTCTCCCAAATTCGAATTTGAGTCTCTTTAGATTCCTCCAACTCCATGAGCGCCTTCTTGAGCCTATTTTTGGGGATGACATGTCATAATGGTTAGGTGTAAGAAGTCAGGTCTTAATTTTTTCATAAAATGTCATAGATGCTTCATTATTCTTGTCATAAAACTAAGGAATCTAGCCCATGTGTCCACTAGTCTCCAATTTGACTCTTCCTCTCCCATGGAGGTTACTATTCCTTCCCATTTCGACCTAATATGCTCAATGCCATGTTTTATGACTTACCAACTCACCCAAGAGTGTTCACCTTCCCATGAATTCGAATTGGCAAGAGAGAGTTGCCATGTGTCATTGAAAAATCAAGCTAGTGTGGGTCCCACCGCCTCCATATGTCTCCAAAACCACTTGCCACCTAGAATTTCTCTTGAATTTATTTATTCATCATATTTATTAAATGCTTGAACCCTTCTAATGTCTAAATATCATTTATTAGTTTCCTTATTACCATCCCACATGTGCCCATCCAACCTAGGAAACTAGTAGGATTGATGGGATTGTCTTACTATGCACTTATTTGAATGGGGACATTACACCTTCTACCAGACAAAGAGCTCTACCCTACATGAGGGAAGGCTCCAATCGGTTCAACAAAACCCAGCACGAAATCCTTCACGGGGCAGGTGAATGAGGATCCTTACTCGCAGGCTCTGATACCATGTTAGAGTGACCGAGGGAGCCAGAATCGTTTCAGAGGAAGCTGAGAACAGAGCTCTACTGCTCAGCAATCTATATATTAAAAAATGAGAAAATATATTACATATACGCTAGTATACAGCTTCTGGATGAATCCAAAGAGAGGGCGGGAAGCCTCTTCTAGAAACTAATCTAACTTCAACTACCCTATTTAATTCACTACCTACTTCATTGACAAGTCACATGGACTCACCTTGAAGGTCGGAATTGTTTATTCCAACACAAAAGGATACGTTTTTACCATGACAAAGAATCCAATGCATCCTTTTCACTTTGCCAACATTCAGGACATCGATGAAATGAAATAGATCAATTCATTGAATGAGAGGGACAGAAAGGAATAATTCCGCTATTCAATAGCCTAGTTCAGGGAAGAAATTGATTAATATAACTGCAGTTTAGGAGACTGTTGAGATCTTGATTGTCTATAAAAGCAGTAGCATTCTGCCTAGAGAAGTGGGGAGGAACGTTCCAGGAAACTGGACAAACTTATTTTTCCTTTTGCTGTATGTTTCTCTGCTAGGGATGGTCTACATAAACTAGAGAGATGACTGTGTTTCTCTTTCTGTTCTCTTGTTCTTATGCAAAATTGAGTTTTTCTCATGGAACCAGAGATGGAGGTGTTTCCTAAGGCTGATATATCAAAGCTCTTTTGAAGCTATGGTGCTTCGAATGGACATTGGAACCTATTCTCACATCTTTGTAAAATTTCTTTTATGGAGTAACTGAAACAGATTACTTGTTCTGTTCATCATCATCTTTTGTGGGATTGAAGCAAACTGTAAACTTTGCTTTTAGTTTATGCTTCATTTCTTATGATCAGAGTCTTTTAAAACTTATTTTGAAAGATAATGATTGTTGTTTCATTTGATCTGTCGGCTGATATTGATTTACTTTGCAGAATTAAAAGCATCTAACATTTTTTTCGTGATCTTAATCCGTTAATTTGTAGGAGCTTTTAAGTTATTTAGCATGTAATAGCTTGATTGTGAGATTGTTCTTCAATTTGAATTATTATATGTTTATCTTTCAAATGCAAGGTGAATTAATATTAATTTTAACTTAAATGCTCTTGGACAAGATAGGAAATTTGCATCTAGATTATCATAGAGCAGAAATTAGGAGCTGCTATTATTTTATTCCGCATTTAGTTTAAAAAACAGTCTTTAGGATTAGTTAGGCATTAATCCAAAACTCTTTGATTGGTTAGAAGGTTGGTTAGGTAATTTTGACATTCACACACCTTAGAGAGACTCTTCAATTTGGAGAGCACATCACACAAGAAGCAAGGCCTTGATCCTATGAAGGACAGTTACTTTAAACACATACAAAACTGCATTAAGTCGAGTGTGTGGGCTGTCTTTCCGTAAGTTGGCATAGGACAATTTTCCCGACCAACAAATGCCGCTAGAAGGAGGGCCTAGGTAAAACAAGTGGTTTTATTTTCGTTAGTTATTTTAAAAACAATTTATCGTCTGGCTCTTTGATTTTCAGCTTTTATATTTTGATCTTCTATGTCAGTACATATGTGCGTAAGGGCTGGTTAGATGACAAGCTAACCATTTTATCAATGCTATTTATCATTCATGGATTCATCCCAAATCTCTATTAGGAGTAATGTCTCAAGAAATAATCATTCTACTCCATCTAAGATAGTTTATCACTTGTCAAGAAACAAATTTGATGGTGAAAGTGAAATTTCTGCAATTGATCATGTTTCTCAATTTTTGCAAAATTGTTTTACTAATCATGTTTTCGATGAAGCAATCATTGATAGATCATTCGCTTTGACTTTCAAAGGCCGAGTTCAAAAATGGTTTGAAACTTTGCCATCGCAACATTCTTTACAACAATTTTTAGGTGACTTCATTCATGCTTTTCACGATCCTGATTATGAGAAATTGTTTGTAGAATTATTAAATCTTAAAAGAGAATACAATGAATCATATGAGGACTATGAAACATATTTTTTAATCTTTGTTACAGATTTCCTTTGAAACTTGTCACTTTTATTTTTCAATTGATCCATGAGGTTATGTCTTTTTCAAAAGAATTAGATCAATCAGATAAAAATCAATTTTCTTCATATAACAATATTTCGATTGATTCTAATCAAAGTTCAGAAGTTATAGATCAGCAATACTGTCCAACTTTTTTCACCTCACTTAATCAGAAGGAATACAATGTATTAGAGGATGCTAATGTCCCTTGTGATAATGATAATTTGTCTTTATCTTCTCTTATTGAGAATAAAACTCAAAGACTCAACGAGGAAAGTTGTCAATCACATCAAGATCTTATGACTATTTAGAAGAGAAAGAGACCAAATCTAAAATCTATATTGAAAAAGATCCTCCTGCATTAATTAAGTAAGACCAAGATATTAATTGAAGGGATTCCATTCCCGAATCTCATTTTTCTAATGGATCTTGTGTTTCGTTTATACCTTTACCTATTTGCAATGAACAAGATAATTTGTCATGTTCAGACACTATGTTTTTTCAACCCAAAATCCGAGGGCCAAAAAGTCAGATTTTCTACATTTTGAGGTCGATTATCCGACAACCTCAGTATTTTTTCAACGTCGGTCCAATTTCAGATTAAAACTGACGGCTCGTATGTCATCGGTTATGCGATGCCCTCGGCAGTCGGATAACCAATGACCCTCACAACTAAATAGCATTTGGATCCGACGTCTTTGGTTGTCGAATCTATAGCATAGACGTCGGTATTTTTCACTGTGGAGGTCAGAAAACCGATGCCCCTCACAACTAAAAATGGCTTGGATTCGACGTCTTTTTTCATCGAATCAATGGCATAGTCGTCGGTATTTTTCACTGTGGAGGTCAAAAAATCGACGCCCCTCACGACTAAAAATGGCTTGGATTCGACGTCTTTTTCCGTCGAATCTATGGCATAGTCATCGGTATTTTTCACTGTGGAGGTCAGAAAACCGTCGACTCTCACAACTGAAAATGGATGAGCACTGGCGTCTTTTGACATCGGAGCTATGACAAAGTCATCAGTTTTGTGCACTGTGGAGGTCGGAAAACCAATGCCTATCCCACTTAAAATGACTGAGCACCAACATTGTTGGCCATTGGATCTATGGCGAGGTCATCGGTTTTCTTTGCCATGGTCGTCGGTTATCCGACACCTACGGAAAAAAAAAAAGAAACAATATTGTTTGGAAGTGTATGTTTCTACAATTCCTCTTTTTATTTTCTAGTACACCCTCGGAGTCTTGAACTTTGTGAAGTCATGTTTAAATGACCATTACCTTTCATTTACCAAATATAGCCTTCCTACTTCATTGCAAATGCCAAGTTGTACCATGCCTGAAGTTGTCCCATGCCTCATTCTTGTTCAAAGCCAAATAAGTTTAAATTATTATTCTAAAATCATTTATAAATTATATATGATTTTAATTCAATAGTTTAACTTTACCTTTATAATAAAGTTGAAAATATTTTCTAATTATTATAATAGTCCATTATTTAAAAGGTGGCTTTTATTATCAAACTTGAAATGACAACTCTAAGTGTTCACTCCAAGCTAAAACCATACTTAGCATTATTTAATATTCAAGCTATCAAGTCAAGTAAAGGTGTAGAAGAATTGATTGTAGCAAAATACAATAAGGAAAAGATTGGGGGTAAAGGTCGAGCTTGTACAAGAAACTCAATAAACAATGGAAAAGTTGTGATGGATATATGTTGCAGTAGTGAGTGGTGTTGTTGTAGAAGATGACACTATAGTTACAATGGTGGAGTTGCAAGGAGATGATATTTAATTAGATGTAGTAGTGGAAGATGCAAATGTGAATGTCTTATTCCCATATTGTGTAGTGTGTTGATATCATTGCAGATGAATTTGAAAGTGCAACAAAAGAAAACTGTGGATAAAAGGAAGGATTCTTGCAAACACAAACCACTATGTTACGCGAACTTCTTTCAGGGCTTTGTTACATTTGCTTCTAAGATCTTTCATTGCTTTGTTACAAGAATATTTTTGACCTAAAAGTACACTTGATAGGTTTGGATGGAACATATTTTCGTGGAAATCCTCTTTACATTCATTCTCAAGTGACTCGATATTAATAGTTCCGATTATCAAAAGGGGATACATAATGTTAAAAAAGGAAAATAAATAAAAAACATAGAGGGATACGTAAAGTTGACAAAGGAAAATCAATAAAATCTATAATTTGCATTGAAAGAATAACCGGGTACAAACTAAACTGAGGAGATTCGAACCTGCGACCTATGTCTAGTCCCAAGGATACCAACTTCAATCCTGACCTTTTCAATCAATTCCCATCGCCATTTACTCTCATACGAAGTCCCACAACCATTTCTCTCGACACCCAGTACTCTCCATTCATTCTGCATGCATTTCACTATGCAACAGTCTCAGATTCACTGCGTTTTTACTGAATTAGTGTCTCAATTCAATATGACCCATGCCCGCCGTCCAAGGAGTGTTGCCAATGGCCTTGAGTTTCAGCCTGGCAATGGTGACGGTTCATGGTATTATGTTTCCCTTCAGCTGCAATATGGAAAAATCACAGTCCACTGCCAAGCTTTGTTTGACAAATGTGACTATTTGGGTCTTGCTGAATCGAGAAATCGAAACCATCACATTTGTCAGACAAACCTTCATATGAGAGCTTTGAGTTTGTCATATTGCATCCGAAGGGAAACATAATACCATGAATTGTCACCGTTGCCAGAATGAAACTCTAGACCACTGGCAACACTCTTCGGATGGTAGGCGTGGGTCATGTTGAATCAAGAAACTAATTTAGGGAAAGCACAGAGGGGAGTTGAGATTGTTGCATAGTGAAATGCATGCATAATGAATCAAGCAAGGTAGTAGCCCGTCATCTCCCACTATGAAATCCATGCAGAATGAATCAAGATGCTTGAAGGTGGTCTCCCATTGTCAGTTGCACTTCAAGTTTGAAGGTGTTATCCTTAGGACTAGACATAGGTCGTGGGTTCAGATATCCTCAGTTAAGTTGCAGCCATAAAAAATGATGAACATTGACAACAGGCAGCATGTTTCTAATTGTTGTTGGTGTATGCTAGATTAGTTGCAAATATCATGCTTCAGAAGCCAGGCTTCAATGGTAAATATACCATTTTGGAAGGGTTCAATGTGAGGTTAAGGATATTGATTCCAATGAAATTAAAGAGAAGGTTAAGGATATTGATTCTAGTGCATCATTTACTCAGCCTTTGAAGTTGTGGAAACTCGAAATTGGTTATGATGAGCAACCAAACATCACAACAAGCTCCAAGAAATTGTCAAAATTTAGATGACACGCTAGTGGTTTGTAGAAAGCCAGCATCGTAGCCATTCATTGAGCTCCTCTCTATTTTGAGAATAATTTAATATTCTCTACTGAACAGGGCCAACCACATGAAGGTGGAATCTCTTATGGCCCCTCCCCCCCTCACATCACTCTCAATTCCCCATACCCAATGCATGTAATTGAGAAAAACAAATATGTGCAAATTCATACATATTTCATCATGAGCTTGCATCTACCATTCATTCAATAAAGCCTAACATTCATTAAACCATTGTTTCATTCAGTCAACACATTCATACAATAAAAGATAACATTCAATAAACCATTCATTCATTCATTCATTCAGTCAACACATTCATTCAATAAACATTGACATTCAATAAAGGTAACAGTTTACTACACTGAATCATTAAACCATTAAACCATTCATTCATTCATTAGGCCAAAAATCATGGACGATATATTAATGTTATCAAAAATAATTAGACGAGTACATTTTTCGAGTGACTTCTTTTTACTAGCATTTTTTCTTCTCTTTATAAATGGTAAATAATCTCTAAGAGGAGCATCTACCCCTGGACTTTCTGTTCCAGTTCTTGGTTCTTCATCAGGCGCTTGTGGTGATGTCTGTGGCAAGGGGTTCAAATTTGCTGCAACAATGTGAAAATGTTACATCGTTGTATTTTGATATTGTAATAACAAGTATTTCATTTAAAAAAAGCATTACAAAGGTGTTTTTTTACCTAGTGTGGCCACATCATGTAGTTCATGTTCTTGTCCAGCCTCAACCTATACAGTTTCACCCTCTACATGCTCTGTAGTTGAAATATGGTGAACTACAATTATGTTCACCTTTTGCAATGCTATACATAAAATTTTAGCATATGAATAAATTCATTACAAGGATTAGAAGCATGATCCTCTTTTTGTTGTTCTCCCTCCTCGACATTAGGGGGATCATTGCTTTCCTACTCAAAACAGATTCAATATTGTTTTTCAAGTATTTATAACGAATAGATTGCACAAGTGGTTAATATTCAATAAAGTATATAGATTCTATTTACCTGTGCACCAGATGGATTGGTACCAGAAGATTGTGTTTTGCTAGGAAATCTTTTTCGTCATTCAACAACAGCTCCAAAGCCTTCCTTGAAGCCAAGCTTCATGTCTTCCTCAGTGGGTTGTTCATTGAATCGTTCGGCTTGCATATTTGCATAACGTCATTAATTAACATTTTCCAGTGCCATAAAATGAAAAAAAAATTGCAATTTATTATTTGCATGCATTATTGGTTTTTCAAAACTTACAAGTCGTGCTGCGAAATTGGAATAACCACCAGGCCCAAGCTTGTGCTGACCTATTTTTTCAGCTCTTGCCTTTGTGGCATTTTATGTGTCTAGAATCCTATGCAAGTGTTGAAATACGTTAGATGTTCCAAGTTTGATATAGAAATATTCAATAATAATAAGGTTTTGAATTACATTGCGGAAAATATTGCATACCTCCCTGTGCCTGGTGTTATCTTTCCTTCTCTTCTCTGAGCCCTCTCCCTCCCATCATCCACTAGAGCTCTCCACTCCATTGGTGAAATCATTGGAGGGCACTCATACTTAGGGTTTTTTTCAAGGTGTGTCCTATATTGGTCTCGGACAACCTTCACATGTTGACAAGCCTTTTTCATGACCTCAACTTTATTAAAGGTTTTGTTGCCGAACAGGCCAACCAACTGATGCATGAGTTCATCTTTTAAACATTTCCATTGTTCATCCCACCTTTCTCAGATGGTGGGCCCGAATATCTCCAAGCATGTGTCATTCATTTGTTTATAGAAAACGTCATTTCCTGCGAAACGATCATGCCATGATCATAATTAGTAGAAAGAAAATGTTTTATCGGTATATTACAATGAAGTTATAAACAGTAACTTGATCAACATATATTAATTACTTGGGGCCTTATCGATCTTTATTGGGACGAGATCGGCGTCAACCAAAAATGTTACCTCCATTGTTCCCATGCTAGTGACACGAGAAGATCCTGGAAATGCAACTAGGTCGATATCAATATTACCAAGATTCTAGTTGTCGACCTCTTCTAGTGGACGATCCGGTGTGCGTCGGTCATCAGCGGCTGGTGCGCTCATAGTTGGGGTCCGTGGTGTGTCAGAACGTGTTGCCGACTGTTCAGTCAACAACAATGGCGAAGGAGTTGATGTAGTACGTGGAGTTGTTTGCTCATTATACCACGTCTCTCCACGAGCCTCGCTGTAGCCAACATCTCCTCCACCACTATTGTGTGTTTTTCGATAATTATTTAAATACAAACCACGTCTTACATGTTCAGTACTATCATATAAAAGAGAAAATTATAAAGTTATAAATGAATTATTTTATGAATCAAGACTCCTCAACTTACTTCCAAGGATTCAGATTTTCGTTCCAACAATTCAATCCTTGCCAGGTTCTCGCTTGTCTACGGAAACTTGATAAGCAGAGAAACGAGTTCTGTACTATATTTTTCTAACAATTTGTCTATCATCGTAAACCGGTTTGTGGCTTCACCAATTTATCTATCATCTTTAAGGATCTCAGCCACTTCAGGATCTACTGGACATTCTTCTGATGCTATTTCATACAACGATTCATCGGGCTGCAACAAAAAATATAAAAGACTATTGAGTTATATCATGATAGATTCCTAAAATTATATGAAAAATTCCAATGGATTATACCTGCAATGTAGAGGATCGTGATCCACTCCTCGGATCGATGCTCATAGGTGACTTGCCCCGATCTGCTAATAACTGGGAGTTGCCCCTTACAGAAACCTAAATAAAAAACATAGTGAAAGTCACCTAAACATAGTGAAAGTCAACTATTTTTTCTTATTATATTTGCACTATTACAAAGATGTATACCTGATCCCTCGAGGAAGATGTACTCCTCCAACCATCTGCTAGTAGTGCTTTATCCCGATCACTAGCCTATGAAGTAAATGGGGAAAATTTAAACGAAATAAACTAACGAAAAAATCCTTAATATGTTAAATTCATTAATAAAAGGTTGGGTAAATTGTTATATGTACCACTCCCATAGTAACCTTTTTTGTATCTACTTGGTTCAAATTGTAATTAATAAACAACTCTTCCCTTGCAGATATTGATTTAATGGCAACTACAAAAACACGGTTTCCTTCACGCCCCTCAAATTCACAGTTTGGTTGCTTAATTGTAGACCCTGGTTGTTGTTGGCCCGGTTTTGCAACCAGGCTTAGTGCTATGGGCACCTGCTAACTAGTAGCAGCAGTTTCAATGTAAATAAATAACAATAAACTAACTAAACAAGACTAATCATGGATCTATGCAAAGATATTAAGCAAATAACGAAAATAATTTAAAATCAAGAACAAGACAATGTAAGAATAATAAATTTGTATTGAAAGAATGGGGCAAGCAAGTGCTTGCGGAATCAATACCTCTAATGGTGAGGTTGAATGGCTCCAAGGATGAGCAACTCCAATCTCCAATGGTCTCTTCTCCAATGTGGTTTGCAATGACTAAAATGCTCAAGGGAGATTTCAGCAGCATAAGGATGAGATAATGGATGGATGTGAAATGAGGAGCCCCTACCACCTTTTTATAGGTTTTGGTGGTGGGGAATACCATTTGTGGTTTTGTGGAAACCAAATGGTATTGACCAACGTGGTTTAGGTACTTTTCCCTCCTTTTTCCTTTTTTAAATAAAAATAATATTTTAATTCCCTTTTTAATATTTTTGGGAATTTGGACCCTTTTTGAGGGTTTTTTATGCTTTTCAGGAAAAATAATCTTTTTTAATGGAAAAAGGGGTGTACTAAGGTCTTTTGGTGACCTTTTGTTGGTTTCAGAGGCTCAGATGGTGGAAAAGTGGACAAATGGGTCATGTGAATAAGGGAATGAGCTAGTGAGCACTTTTTAGGTGTTAACAGATTGCCCCCTGATGTGTGAGGGCAGGAGCTCATCGTATGGCCGATAGACATCATAGTTCTTTTGTCTTTTTTTCAGGGGTTTGGGAAGGAGAATAGACCGATTGGAGACTGGAGCCATGGCCCTTGGAAGCTGCAAAAACAAAAAATATTACATGGCCTCAATTTGAATGAGTATAATCTGTGATAAAGGACGAGGCGGGCATTCCCATGCTCGTATCAAGACATATACATAACAATTAGTCCCAAGAAGGGGGATCTAATACATAAAGAGATATTGGTATATCATAATGGTCCAGAGGGGACATTATTATGGGATATACTCATGATCGTGACTGATCTCAATATACTGATACACTGGAGTAATTGATGAACTGCTGAAACTGAAGGTGTCCAACATCTGTACGGACTCAATGACTGTGAGCCATCTCTGGGAAGTATTTGTATCTGTATACTCGAGGGAGTATAAAACTGGGGTACATCTGAATACTGTCGCCATACGCAACCCGGATATCTATAGAAAAAATGTTGTATCCATAGGTAGACTCTCAAATGTGGAGGAGTCAGGAGGTATCCGGGGTCTTCGATTAATAAGTGAAATGGACGAATACCCTGTGCGAGTCTCAACGATGCGATCAAGGTGTTGAAGTCGAGCATGTGAGAAACAACCATTCAGAGAGGCATTGAGGATTCCTCTCGAAATGATTTGTAGGCACTCATCATAAATGGTAATGAGTCCAAGACACAGGGACCTCTAGGTCTATCCTCTGGAATCAATTTGGTTGTCGTCGACAGAGGGAGACCAGCAACTAACAAGGCAATGATGTTTCCTTGATAGGGGCACGAGGTGTAGAACTGAAGTGTTGTAGTACTGATGGTAGGACTAACATACTTGTGGGGATGGGAAATAACCGGGTCATAAAGTGGGTAGACTCAAACTTCCTTTGTTCAGAGCATGATGACATGGTTGACCTGGCAGCGCAGGGAACTGACTTGTAGGTGTGGGGATCATCTTTTAGGGACTGAAGGGTATGTACTGATACTGGGGGGGGTGAAACTGATGGTAGCTGTCGAGGGAGTTTCAGGGTGACATACTGCAGAGTACTCTGAACAAAGGCGACCAAAATGGGGAAGCTTCCATGTGAGTAGACATGATCTGTTGTGGTGCCAAGAGGCACCATTGATTCCTTTTTCGTAGTTTTAATGAGCTCCAAGAAGGGAAAAAAGTATGCTCTAAAATGGTACGTTCCTGTGGATTTTGTGAGCCCAGGACGGCTCGTGCTCATGGTTGCTTTCATGTTTAGAGAGTCTGAAAGTGGTAAGTGGACTCTATTGGTGTTCTTTTTCGTAAGTTTAGTCTCCAAGGCTCGAAAAAGCATAAAATGATGCGGATGGAGAACTCTTCTAGCCGATGTGACTAGAGTATTCCTTTTTCGTAATTAGTCTACAAGGTCCGGAAAAGGGGTAAACTTATACCAGGTAGACGCCCTTTCAGATACTTTTAACGAGCATGAAAGGAATCAAGGTTGCTCGGCAATCTTTTCATTGTTTTTAGGAGTCAGAAAAGAGCTTAACAGAAACTCCCTAAGTGCCTTTTTCGTAAAAGGGGTTGCTCGGCCCGAAAAAGGGATAAAATTATACCGAACAAAAAGGGATTGATGAGGGTGAGAAAAGGTCTCAAGTATCATCATCAATGCGGAAAACTGGATCCGACGATATAAGGCATGTCGAAAACGGAGAACGGTCGATGTGGCACGCAAACCGAGGTGACAAGGGGGGCATGGGAAAAATGCCCAAAAAATCTAAAGGTGAGAGCGAGAAATGATCTCAAGCATCATCACGAGCGCGGAAAACTGAATCCGGTGATATAAGGCATGCCCAAAATGGAGAACGACCGATGTGGCACGCAAACCGAGGTAACAAGGGGGCATGGAAAAAATGCCCTGAAAATCGGGACATGACAGCGAGAAATGATCTCAAGCACCATCACAAGCTCGGAAAACTGAATCCAGTGATATAAGGCATGCCCAAAACGGAGAACAGCCGATGTGGCACGCAAACCGAGGTGACGAGGGGGGCATGGGAAAATTGGTGGAATTTCTATAAATAGGGCGTGGGGCCCAAATGACATGTCATTGTTATGTGCGAGTTTGATAGAGCTGTCAGAGCTATTTCTTGATTTCTGGGAGATTTCACCGTTGGTTTTCGATTCAGCGAGTTGCAGGTAACTCTATTTGCCTTAGCCTTGTCAATTATGTCTTTTTTGTTTGGCGGTCGGCCCCCGAAGGCCGCGAAATTCCACGTTGACTCTCCAACGTGGAACCGCGCGGGTTTCGGGGCTGAACCCGCGATGAACCGCGCAGGTTCTAGGCTCACAGTCGCGATGTTCATCGCGACTGTGAGGCTGGAACCCGCGATGTTCATTGCGGGTTCATGGGGGATAGTCGCGATGTTCATCGCGACTGTCCGCCCAAAACCCGCGATGTTCATCGCGGGTTTTTTCATGGATCCCGCGATGGTCATCGCGGCTTTTGGTGGAAAATCCGCGATGGGCATCGCGACTTTTTGTGTAAAAGCCGCGATGGGATTTTTCTAAAATTTTTATGCTGGGGCTAAAAATTTCTTCTGTTTTCCTGGCAGGATGTTGAGGAGACCACAGTCCTCGTGGCGGGAGCGAGAGATCAATGATGATCTCATGGCCAGGATTGAGACTGATGTAGGGGTGAGACAGACTCTAGCTATGAGCGGAATTTTGAAGTTCGCTCAGATCCCACCTATACGTTCAGTGAGGCGGCTCCTGAACAAACTTGTGAGTTGGTGGGTGCCGGCTGAGGGTGCATTTATCATTGGTGGTGAGAGGTTAGAGGTCTCTCTCACGTATGTTTATTTTTTGACTGGGTTGCCTCGCTTGGGTGAGGTGGGCGATATCTTGCCGAGTTTGCCTCCAGGTATAGATATGGAGGACCTGTTACAGACTTTTTGTGTTGATGATGCTGTTCTGTAGAACAGCTCTCTTAGTCTGCGATCCCTACGTGAGTGGGATATGCGAGCTGTTGGTGCCTGCGTTCTACGGATATTGGGTGCTGCTGCGCCACATCGTATGTCTGGGGGGCAGACGATGATGGTGGATTCTGTTCTGCAGGGTACTTACTATGCCTGGGGGCAGATGTTTCTGGATGGAGTCCGGAGAGATCTGGACAAGGCCATTAGAGAGGGAGGCGAGTTTTGTTACGCCTCATTTTTATGCTGTTTTTTCTTCGAGCGGGTGCCGACTTTACGGCCACGGGTACCTATTCGTGCTGGTCTTCCGAGTGAGCCTCGTATGATGAGGTGGGGGCAGATGATGCCTCATGGCGGCGGTGGTGTCTGCGGCTTCTTCACGGAGGATTTTTATCAGCAGTGGGAGCAGATGCCTCTGGTGATTGAGGACTACCCCTATGCCGGTATGGACTACCGAGGTGACCCAGAGATGCCTCGTGCCCCAAGACAGGCCTGGAGTTTAGATGGTATGTTTTGTGTTTTATTTGATATTATATCATATGTTGTCTGATTTATCATTGATGATTATTGTCGTATAGTATGTGATGGCTTACTTGCTTTGTGCAGATGTGGGTCCAGTGCCACCGGCCGACTACGTGCCTCGTCAGGGGCGGGCGATGGTGGTCGCCCATCCACCCGCCGCGGTACCACCTCCACGTGGTGGAGGTTTTGCGGCTCGTGGGAGAGGGGTTGGCCCTCGTGATGACGCCATAGATGGTGTCCGACGGACCTTTGCCAGGATTCTAGCTGGACTCCCCGAGGATGGTTGGAGAGACCTGGATCGGGATATTTTGCAGGGTTGTTTCGGTGCACCGCCTGAGTGGCAATCGCTCCTCTTGAGGGTAGCGGTGTTCGTGGCGGGGCACAGGGATGGTAAACGAGATGATCCGGCAGGGCCGGCTCAGGGGAGGATACGTCTGCGGGACGATCCAGCGGGGCCGACAGAGCGGAGAGTTCGGGCTCGCCATGACCCGGCGGGGCCAGCGGAGGAGGAGCCAGAGGAGGAGCCGGAGGAGGAGCCGGAGGATCCTAGGGATCCAGATGAGTAGTTGACATTGTATTGCCCCCAAATGCGTATGAGCATATGGGGAAGCATTTTTGTATGACAGATGTATTTTTGTATATCGGGTGCTGAGGGCACCTATGACATGTTGACTATTATGGCGTTATATATATATGTGGATATATATTTGGATATATTGTCATGTATGCACGTGGATGCACCTTTGTCTTTTGTATATGCCCGTGGAGGCACATGTTATGCACTTGGATACAGTATGTGGTTTATTTATGTATGCCCGTGGAGACAGATGTTATGCACGTGGATGCATTTTTTGGTTATTTGTTTTATGCCCGTGGAGGCACATGTTATGCACGTGGATGCATTTTGTTTATGGATATGCCCGTGGAGGCACATGTTATGCACGTGGATGCATTTTTGTTTATGGATATGACATGATGTGACTAGTGTGCCAGTCGAGGACATTGTTGGCCATATAATCTGCTACACTATTGAGGTGTCTTGGGACATGTGTGAATGAAATGGATTCAAACTGTCTAACCATTTGTTTAGTGCACAGGAATTTTCTGAAAAGACAGGGATCGCGTACCTGGTAATCATTGTTGAGCTGGGAAACTAGGAGTTGTGAGTCCAAGAAAAAATTGAGGTGACGGATGTTCATTTGGAGAGCAGCAGCTAGGAGACCGGTCACGGCATCGTATTCAGCTTGATTATTGGTAGCGGCACCTAAACATACTCCGTCAATGTGAATTAACTCATGTGAAGGGGAGTATATTACCCAAGCTGTGGAGGCGAGATTGGGAGACCAACGGCTTGCACCATTAGCGAAACCGACATAGCAGAGTGGAAGAGGATCCATCTGTGGTCATGCAGAGAAAAACAAATATTTAGGTTTTTTGGATTTTTGTGAATAAAGAAAGTATGCCTATACTAAAATGGACGATGGTGTCCATCAGATTTTCTATGGGTAAAATCGTTTAAGGAACAACCCGTTGCGTGGGTTGCATAGGGGATTTCCTTCTGAATCGGTCAGAATGTATGCCCCCTTCCCGAGGCAGGTGTGTATGATGTAGGGGCCTTGCCACATGGTAACGAACTTTCCCTTTCCGGTTTTATCATGAGCTTGATCGTAAGCGAGGACAAGGTCCCCCTTAGAAAAAGTTCTTGGGTGGACGTGTTTGTCGTAACTTAGTTTCGATCGTTGTTTAGCTGCTTCCATGTTTTGAATGGCTGTGCGCCGATCTTTATCGGCCTGCTCGAGGAGTAGTAAACGTTGCTCGATCGGGGAAGTGTCCGGTAGGAGTTCAACGGCGATATGTAAGGCTGGGATTTGGCACTCAATAGGGAGGACGGATTCGACACCCTGAACTAAATGGAAAGGGGTAAAACCGGTGGCGGTTTTGGTTGAGGTGCGGTAGGCCCATAGTGCCGGGAAGAGCATGTGGTGCCAATTGGATTTGTGTTTGTCTACAGTACATTGGAGAATGGTCTTCAAAATTTTATTGATCGCTTCGACCTGGCCGTTTCCTTGGGGATAGTAGGTGGAAGAGAAATGGTGTTCGAATTTCAACATGGTTGATAATTCTTTCCAGACGGCATCTTCGAAGTGAGAGCCGTGGTCAGAGACTAGTTGCTTCGGTACGCCGAAACGAGTGATAACATGGTTGAAGAAAAATCGTGTTGCAGTGTCAGCTTTGCAATTGTAGGTCGGCATGGCCTCTGCCCACTTGGTGAAATAATCTACGGCCACGATGATGTGTTTGTGACCGCCGGCTGACGGGGGGTTGCAGTCGAGGAAATCGATGGCCCATTTGCAGAATGGTCCGACAGTGACGACTGGATGAAGGGGGGCAGGGGGGTTTTCGCTTTGGGAGCAAAGAGTTGGCAGTTTTGGCAATGCTTGACTGCGGTGATGCAGTCAGTAAACAATGATGGCCAAAAATAACCGGCCCGAATGATTTTTTGGGCGGTGGCGATGCTGGAGAAATGGCCTCCGCAGGCACCGCTATGACAATCATTGAGGACTTGTTCTGCCTCACTATGGGATAGGCAACGGCGTAGGATTGTATCAATGCCGCGTCGGTAAAGTACATCCCCTAACAAGAGGTATCGGGGGGCGTGGTGTCGTATGCGACGGTGTCCATCACGATCGATGTGTGGTCGAAATTTTTGCGTACGAAGGTACGTCAAAATGTCTCCGTACCAAGGGTCGTCAGACGAAATGATGAAGATTTGCTCGTCAATCAGGTCCGTTTGGATAACAGGTGATGTTGAAGAGGATGGGAGGTCAGTGATGAGGTGAGCAAGCGCGAGGGCTTTAGTGCTTTTGGGAGTTTTGAAAGTGAGGTCATATTCCTGGAGGATAATGACCCATTTAGCAACACGACCTTGTAGGAGCCGCCGGGTGAGGAGATAGACCATAGGGTTGGAGTCGGCCACGACCGTGGTATGACTGAGTAGAATGTAGTGTCGTAATTTTTGTACGGAAAAGACTACAGCTAGGGCTAATCTTTCCTCGTATGGGTAATGTAGGGGTGGGCCAGACAAAGTTTGGCTGACGTAATAGACCACATGCTCTTGGCGAGAAGCATCTTCTTGGACCAAGACCCCGGATACAGCATATTCAAATGCCGAGACATAAAGGGTGAAATATTGAGAGAAATTCGGTGGGGATATTAAGGGGGCTTGTGTGAGGGCTTTCTTGAGGGCTTCGAAAGCCGTGTCTGCTTGCTCATCCCAAACAAAGGGTATGTGGGTACGGAGTAAGCGCAAAAATCCGTGGACTTTGGTGGCGTAATCAAGAATGAAGCGTCTAAGGAAATTGGATCGCCCTTGCAAGCTCTGAAGCTGCCGAAGCGTGCGAGGAGGGGAAAGTTCTAAGATGGCTTTTGACTTTCAGGGGATCAACAGTAATTCCGTCTTGGGAAACAATGAAACCCAACAACCGGCCTGCCGGAACACAAAAGACACACTTGTGTGGGTTCAAGCGGATTTTATATTTGCGACAATGCTGGAAAACTTGCCGGAGGTCGTTAAGGTGGTCTGATCGTTTTCGGGAATGAGCTGTAAGGTCATCAAGGTATACTCGTAGGATATGGACCAAGTCGTGAAAGCAATAGGTCATGGCTCGTTGGAAAGTGGCACCAGCATTTTTAAGGCCGAATGGCATGACGCGGTAGGCAAAGGTGCCCCATGGGGTGGTGAAGGCAGTCTTGTACTGATCCTCCTTATGGATGTGAATCTGGTTGTATCCGGAAAACCCGTCCATGAAAGATAGGACTTCATGGCCCGCACACTCATCAATGAGTTGGTCAATGAATGGGGTGGGGAAATTGTCTTTTGGACAAGCGTGGTTTAAATCACGGAAGTCAGTGCATACTCTAAGGGTGCCTTGCTTTTTGTTAACCGGAACGGGGTTCGACACCCAGGTGGTGTACGGAATAGGATAAATGAATCCTGCTTTGCGAAGTTTCTCGATCTCAGCTTTAACAGCGGGGATCTTGGAAGGGTGAATGGGTCGCTGTTTCTGACGAACAGGGGGTACCTCATGCCATGTATCAATGTGGTGTTCAATAATGGCAGGGTCGAGACCAGGCATCTCAGTATATGACCAGGCAAAGACATCACGGAACTCTTGAAAGAGATTTTTGTACGCCTGAGTTTCTGCTTGAGTGCAAGATGCGCCCAACGAGATAAGCTCAGGTTTCCCTGGTGTTGTGGAAATGTCTATCTGTATAGTGGGGGAAATGTTCGACATGTTCCCTTCTTCAAAGGCATCCGGTGTTGGGATGGGGTCCTTTAACCAATCGACCTTAGTGGGTATGAAATCTTTTGATTCGACCGATAGCTGGTTGGATGCGGTGGATGTAGATGCTTCCGGGAGGAAGTACGAGCGATGATGCATATCATCCCAAGGGTAGTCGGGTGCAGTGAGTGTCTCCAAAATTTTCTCATCAGTATTGAAGTAGTCAGAACATAAATCAAGGGGTTCTGGTTTGAAAGTTGTTGAAATCATATAGATTCTATTGATTTCTTCCGACGAGGATGATGGCGGGGGGTAGATCTCCTCGATGAGGGGAGGAGATATCTCTAAGTTGACGTTGTTTAACTCATACAAAGCTGCTCTATAGTTAGGTAGATCAGGACAATGGTGAGAGTAGTGGCCGTAAACACTGCATATAGCACAAGGATGGTTGGTGCGCAGTGATTTGTCACGAGGCTGTAGAGGTGGCTCTAGTCTGACTACTGGGATGCTGATGTCATCGTCCAACATATTCATATGCTCTTGTAGTGCCGGTAACTGTGGGCATTGATGAGTTGGATGGCCTATCTCATCGCACAATGAGCATTTGGGGGGAGCTCGAAACGCCGGTGGGGGTTTAACTACCTTAGGAGGTGGTATAGCAGTGTATGGTTTTGGACCTCTGCCCCTAGTGGGCTTAGCAAGAAGAGGAGGATTCGTTGACGACGAAACGATCGTGAGCCCAAGAGATGGTTTCGTTGACGACGAAGGGAGGGTGACACCAGGAGGAGGTTCAGTAGTGGTAACAATAGGTTGTACCGGCTGTAGGATGACATTTGGTGTCGGCGGGGGAACGGGAGGGGTAATGTACCACACAGGTAATCCCAATGTTAACCCGGGTAGACTAAGGGTAGCCATAACCGGGGCGCTTACTACACCCGAAGGAGGAAATAGAAAGGGGATGGTGTGGATGGGTGTAACACCGATGTGACTAGGGATCAATGGTGGTTGACTACCGAATGTTTGTGTATTCTGTGAAAGAGTACAGAGGTTTGCGACGTGGGTCTCCGGTGACGGTGGTGGAATGGCCTGGAATGCAGAGGTCATTGGTGTATCTGAGTAAAGTCCTGGTCCCAACAAAGAGACAAAGGAGGTAGTTGCACTAGAAGTTGGTTGTTCAATCATGGGAAGAACATTTTCGGGTGCTGCGGGGGCATTGGGATCATAGTATGTGAGTTGGTCGATTTTGACCACACGTCCCTCGTGGGGGAACATCATGGTGCGAAAAACGGATGAGGCGACCGCTTTCATGGCGTACATGTAACTGCGGCCAAGTAAAAGGTTATAATCGAGCTGGGCATTAATGACGTCTATGTCAATGAGCACAGTTTTCCCACCCAATTGGACGGGGACCTTGGGTAGTAAACCTTGAGGTTGAGCTGACCGGCCGTCGTAGGCCCGCAATGCAGTGGTGGATTGCTGGAGAGTAGGGGATCCCAACTTCTGCCAAACAAATGTGGACATGACGCATGTGGAGGCGCCCTCGTCGATGATACATCGATGGATGACAAGATTCCGAATAGAAATGGAAACTTGGACTGCTATGGTGGAAGGCAGATGTGGTTCGGACTGGTCTAAATCAAAGGTCATCAATTTCGAATCATTTGGATCAATCGCCCCAATGGCGGAAAGTAAAGTCTTGCGCTACGTAGGACAGTTTTTCAAGACTTCTAACGCAGACATGGCTGCGGGAGATTGAGCTAGGTCATCTACGATGTTGTAATTTGACGCGGCCAGTGCATTGGGGTTGTTGTTGATACGACGGAGTGGGAAACGAGGTGCTTTAGATGCGCCATCGAGTGGAAGAGGTGGTATCCGTAAAATCTTATCGGTGGGATGAGCGTTAGTATCCTTATCGGCGAGGGGAGCTTCGGAGGTAGGACTATACTGGTTCCGACGGGTTTGGATATTGACGTCGGCAGTGGACATCATCAATAAGTGGTGAGTGCCTGAATCAAAAATGGGTTGATCAGGAGCTGCATAAGTGATTTGTTGTGGTTGCATGTTGCCCTGTGGGGGAGCTAACGGCTAAGTGTTCACCACTCCTTGTGTTGGAAAAGGGTTTTGTAGCACCAAAGGTTGTTGTTGAGGTGGTGCAGGGTTGGGTGGCGGCTGAGGAGCCGCTTGCCCTTGACGATGGGCGTCATCTGTCCATAGTTGTCGAGCTCGCTCCAGATGTGGGCAAGCGTGAGTATAGTGGCCATAGACACCGCAAATAGAACAAGGATGGTTTGTTCGTAAATTAGCATTTTTGGCTTGTTTAGGTGGCCGATCAGGATTCTGATGAGCAGGCGCCGCGTTATTGTTTTGCAGAGGATGGGTAGGTTGTGGAGCTTGGTTATGGTTTTGGTTGTTTCCACAGTTACGTCCTCTTCCGCGGTTTGGTTTCCCACCCCGGTTGCGTTGGTTATTTTGGTATTGGGGCTGATGCTGTTGTGCGTACACATGCCCTTGAGCATTGGGGGGATTCTGAGGAGCCGCAGGTGCGGGAGCAGGTTGCGATGGGTAGTATGCAGGTGGAGCTGGAGGTGGTCCAGCTGCCTGCTGGGGTTGTTGGTACCCCTGAGCTGTTGGAGGTGTGAGATTAGTTGGGGCAGCTGGTTGTGGGTAATGCATATGCTGTTGTGGGAACTGCATGGGGGTCTGTGTGGTAGGTTGAGCATAGTATGTAGGAGGTACATATGCTGATGGTGCGTGCCCATAAAAATGTTGTGGACAAGAGGGTCCATGAATGTGATGGGTCTGGTTTATTGGAGCATAAGAAGTTGTTGCTCCGAAACTGGATGTAGCCCTAGAAAGGTCTGGGGCGGGCATGGTGCTCACCATGATGAAAGGTTTAGGTTGGGGGGTGATTTGGCCAATGATGCCATCAGCGGCATGTGATGCCCCCGGTGCGTCACCACGTGAAGAGTCACCTCGTGGGGCGTCAGGTATGATTGTGTATAGATAACCCGACTGGGCGTAAATGAGATCAAACTGTTGGGCTTTGAGGATGGCCTCTTCTTCAGACTGGGGTCTTTCAGATGCCACATCCTTCGCAATAAGAGGGAGGAGGGATTTTAGAAACCAATCTAAAAAGATACGATCGTCTAATTTAATTTTGCAGAGGCTTCGGCGTCGACGCCACTCATGAATGTGGTCAGTGATGTGGGTGGCCATGGTTTGTCTGCAAGACAGTAGGATCTTGACGCCCGCATCATAGCGGACAGGTAACTGAAAGAACTGCAGGAAGGTCGAGGCAAGGGAGGTAAAGGTGGCATGTGTCCCATGGGGCTGCTCGATATACCACTTGGCTGCAGAGCCAGTGAAGGTGCGTTGTAAAAGCCGGAGGCGGATTGAGTCGTCCACTATGGAGTTGGAGGAACACCATAAATGGAAGGACATGATATGGTTCTGGGGGTCTTCACCTACCTTTCCCTCAAATTTAGGGATGTCAGAGGGGAGTTTGGTGGGCATGTGAGGCCACACAGGATTGTGTCTGATGGGGTCATTTGTGAGCCTAGCTAAGTCTGGCAGGTTCAGACTCGCCATGTATGGTAAACTAGCAGATGTGGTGACTGGAACTGGGACATGCCTAGTCATTGTGGTATGATGTAGGGGTCCAGTAGTGCCTAAAGGTATGCTAGGTATGGAGGGTATATGCCCTCCAATAGGTGTAGTCTGGTATGGGCCAGCACCTCCAAGTGCAACATGGGTTACACTTGGGTTAGGAATAGCAGTGGGGATTCCTGGGATAGGGTTTGTGGAAACCAGAGGGGGTGTGACCCCTATGTTTGGTATGCCCATACCAGGTGGTGGCCTTGTGTTGGGAATTCCTATAACAGGAGATGGCCCTGTGTTGGGCGTTCCTAAATGTGGAGTGTTTCCCATGTTGGGCATACCCAGGGGGGTGGTGGTTGCCATGGATGGCACTGCCGCAGAAGGGTCTGTGGATGTCTCACCTATGTTGCTGGTAAACAGTGGATCAAATGGTGTTCCAGCCATAATGGTGGTTGGTGGTAACTCTGTGGGGTTTTCGGATTCTACCTCCCAATCAAATGTGATGTGAGGTGTGTCAGAATCGGATGACTGTTTAGTTGATTGACGATGTGTCGAATCAAGGGATAGGGCTCTACGTCCATGACGTGGAGAGCCAAGTGGACTAAACTTTGGGAGTTCGCCCTGTAGACGACGTGAGCGTCTAAAATTATCAATGGTGAGAATTAAGTTTTTGTGTAAAAAATTTGTTTAAGTATCAGGTGGTGATATATATATAAAAGACTCAAAACCCTAATGCAACAAAGGGTGCAATAAGGGGAGTGAAAAAAGAAGGCTCTCAGGCCAAAAAATCAACCTCAAAAAAGGCACTTATTCTAGCAGCTGTGCTACAATAAGTGGAGGAATGCAACAACTGGTCAGAATACCAACATGCAAACAGCTCCTAGAAAAAATAGGTGTAACTAGACCACAGGTGGGTTGAAATCATGCAAACACCTAACTAAAAGTATTGTGACTCAAACAAACGATATCCTATGCAAGGTGATGAAATCCAACTCAGACAATATGAGTGCTGAGACAATGGCTAGATATCCCCCTACCGGGAGGGACACCGGGTAATCAATCCTAAAGACAGGCTACTAGGATACTCCGTTCATGACGCGTCGAGAAAAGGTAAATCTGCCGTTTGGTCCTTTGATCGCAATTTCCCAATACAGGGATATCCCGAGAACTGCGAATGGTAGCCCTTCGGTTACTGAATGGATTTCGGTATTCCACTCAGGCTTCCAGAACCATCCTCGCGACTTCAACCCTCCTAGGGGAGAGGCCTTCCCACAAACCGGTTATGACCGCGCCAAAAAGTACTAAGAGATTTTAGCTCCCTAATTGGACAACTTCTATGTATCAGGTGTAATAACTGAGGGGTGTTATTGGAACACCTATCCCCCCAATACTACCTAGCTACAAGAGTTCTTTTAGTGTTCCCCAAGTGGGGTTAAAAGTGTGTTGAAATTAGGGTACGTTTTAAGGCTTAGTTCAATTAAGTGATCGAGTGAGTGCACGTGTGGTATTGTAAACTGAACTTGAAAAAAGTAAATGCTTTTACAGAAAATTTTCAAAAAATAAAGGATCTTTTGAAAATAAAAAAGCAAATATTTATGACTTTTTTCAATAAATGGAATTTAAATGCTTTTCAAAAAATAACTCAATAAACAAAGGATTTTTTGAATTATGAAAGCAAATAATAGACTTCTAAAAGAAATAAATGGATTTCTTTGTTCAAGGAAATTGCTAAGGGCAAAATTCAAAAGAAATAAACAGGAAAAAATTTTAACCTAGATAAAAATGCAAAATAAGTCTTTCTTTCACTTTCTTGAAAATTTTTAAAAAGATTTGTAGATATGCATTCTAAATAGTAAAAAAAAATTTCTATGGCTGTAAAATATGCAGAATTTAATACTGTAAAAAATGTGCTATGTGGGCAGGAAGTACAGTAAAAATTAATTTTTAAAATCGGAAACGCCGAATGAAAAAATCAGCAGCGCGGGTTTTGACAGAAAAGCCGCGATGGACCGCGCAGGTTTTGACAGAAAAGCCGCGATGGACCGCGCGGGTTTTGACAGAAAAGCCGCGATGGACCGCGCGGGTTTCGGCCGCACAGTTGCGATGGACCGCGCGGAAAATGCCCGCGATGCCGCGGTGTGCAGCGCGCAAATAGGCCGCGAAGTCGAGGTGAACCGCGCGGAAAAGGGGCGCGCAGTCGCGATGTGCAGCGCGGTAAATGACCGCGATGCCGCGATGTGCAACGTGGAAAACGACAGAAAAGCCGCGGTGAACCGCGCGGAAAAACGCCGCGGTGAACCGCGCGGAAAAGATGGCAGATCTATGGATCTAAAGGTTAAAAACTAATAAAAAACTAAGATTAAAGGCAAAACTAGAGATCTATTGTTCAAACCAAAGCGGAGTCGCCAAAAACTGTTGGCCCGGTTTTGCAACCAGGCTTAGTGCTATGGGCACCTGCTAACTAGTAGCAGCAGTTTCAATGTAAATAAATAACAATAAACTAACTAAACAAGACTAATCATGGATCTATGCAAAGATATTAAGAAAACAACGAAAATAATTTAAAATCAAGAGCAAGACAATGTAAGAATAATAAATTTGTATTGAAAGAATGGGGCAAGCAAGTGCTTGCGGAATCAATACCTCTAATGGTGAGGTTTAATGGCTCCAAGGATGAGCAACTCCAATCTCCAATGGTCTCTTCTCCAATGTGGTTTGCAATGACTAAAATGCTCAAGGGAGATTTCAGCAGCATAAGGATGAGATAATGGATGGATGTGAAATGAGGAGCCCCTACCACCTTTTTATAGGTTTTGGTGGTGGGGAATACCATTTGTGGTTTTGTGGAAACCAAATGGTATTGACCAACGTGGTTTAGCTACTTTTCCCTCCTTTTTCCTTTTTTAAATAAAAATAATATTTTAATTCCCTTTTTAATATTTTTGGGAATTTGGACCCTTTTTTAGGGTTTTTTATGCTTTTCAGGAAAAATAATCTTTTTTAATGGAAAAAGGGGTGTACTAAGGTCTTTTGGTGACCTTTTGTTGGTTTCAAAGGCTCAGATGGTGGAAAAGTGTACAAATGGGTCATGTGAATAAGGGAATGAGCTAGTGAGCACTTTTTAGGTGTTAACAGTTGTGTACTGTTTATAAACCCCGCAATATTCCTTGTGGGCTTTGTCCTTGCGTCCATGTACAACATTGCTCCTTTATTTTGATTTTTGTCTTTCAACTATAAATAGTTTGTTAAAAATCCATAGCTACGCATACTTTTTGTAAATTGGACCAGGCGCATCCAATATTTGTAGCTGTAATAGGGTCCAACATATTCCATCAATTCTGTACATGTGTTGTAAGGGACCCTTATGCCATCCATGTTGAACAACCCGAAACCATGTATTGATGACGGTGCTATTCGATATATCGTATCATTCACACAAAAATCTGTGTTCGGTTTAGGAATATCCTTGGGTATCCATTGTTTCACTAAATGTTTGTACCTCAAGGGCAGCTCGAGGTCGTCTTTTGTCTCATCACCATAGGAACATGACCTCCCTTGACCGTGAAAAAATTCATTGCATTTCTCAAATTTTCTTCTGGTCTTTTGACATCTAGTTGAATATACAACTCTTCTAGACCTACTGGATGTCTCACTTTCCTCTAGCCTTCCTAAACTCCCCTCGCTCAAGGAAGACAGATCTAACAAATACTTGTTTGGTTCTACCTCCAACATGAGAAAAAAGTTTAGATACGACAGCAAGGAATAGCGCATCTTAAAAGGTGACGTGTCACACCTTTTATAATGTTACTTTATCCTCATTCCCTTTCTCAACATGTAGGCATTCAAGCGATGAGGAAGATGATCACTTTATCTTTCTTATGATTACAAATTCACGCAATTATGAGCTTTCTTTTATTGCTCCTTTGGGTCTTGACTCCCATATCAAACCATCCAATTATCAGATGTGTCGTCATTTCCCTAAAGTCTCTCTGATCCCATCAGTTTGGGTCCATCAACTCGGTAATTGAAGTCCATTCACATTTAGTAAGATATTTATATTCAGCAATAATAGTATAAAATAAAAATCACTAACCATTATGGAAAACGTCTAAAAGTTTTTAAGACTTTCCAAAGTAAGATATTTTAAGTGGTTAATAAGTGTTCACAAATCTTCAAAAACAATATTTTATACAATGTTATGGAACTTGTATAATCTTATTCAAGCATGGTCTTCTTAGATGACTGAAAGTAATTGAATCAAGCAAAAACGGAACCGTAAACATGTAAGCTGTTTTGAAAAATGGTAGCTTTCAGTCATACTCCCAACTAATGTTTCCTTTTGACAATTACTTGTAATATTGACTTAGGGTGTTTAATACATAGTTACAAAGACTTTCTTTTCAATCTTTTTGACAATTTGAATGGATAGGCCCCACTCATAGCCAAATACTTTTGAGATATTTACAACTCATCGGAGTATGGGGGACCATGCAATTATCAAAAGACGTTGGATTCAACAACCCATGCCTTGGAATAAACAGACCTCAGGACCACGCGTCTTTTCTGATGCATGTGGACGTCTATGTGGGTTTTGACAAGCCACTATCATTCATTTTTAACGTAGTACCGAATGATTTGAGCCTTAGTTAGCTTTGTCTGCAAAATATCTTTGACCTGTTCGAGAGATTCTCCAACTTCCCGTTTTAGATTATAAATAGCACCTGGATCTAATGCTGTCAGGTTGATGCCGAATGACTTCCACCAGTCTCTAGTCCAATCAGGGATGAGCCATGCAAGATCATCATGGATATGTGTCATTTGAGGTCCAAAATTTAGCATGGTATAATATGTTCTATCTTTATTTTCTTTTGTCAAGAATTTCCACCATAATTTTTTATATTTTTCATAAGTGTGTATAGTACTTGGAAACCGGATACTAGTGTCTTGATGTGGCCATGCTTCCAAAGAATGTATCTGGTTAATACAGTAGTATTGTTGTTCTAGTCGTATCCTGGGGTGAGGTGTAGAGCCCTCCATCGAGATTAGGTTAAGATCATGGTATAGGTGAGTTAACCAATTGCTTGCATCAGCTGCTTTTCTTAAGGAGTTGTTGTAAATCATCTCTGGTACGTCAATACTAGATCCCATAGACATTCTTATGAGTTCTGGAACTAGTCTAATAAAATCATCAGATCCTTGTAAGGTAGCCTCTAATACTTCAGCATGTCTCAACTCCCACCTAGGTTTCTAGTCTTGCATATAATCCAACCAACTCATATTATCATTTATAGTATAGATATGATTTTTTCCTCTGGTCCAAGCAGATATTTTCATGTTTACTTGTGGGTTATGGGCCCACTCGATTCCGATTTTAACTTCTATGCTCGCTTTCCTCATGCTCACTTGCACCAAGCTCACTTGTTTCAGGATTTCTTGCTTTAGGCCCGCTTCTTAAAAATTAACAGCACACTTCTGTGTCAAATATTCTTTTGTTATAAAGTTAGGAATGCTTTTTGCTTTCCTAGAAATGTGCTCATGAACAATACAGTTATAACATCAGAACAATGCTTCCGATCTTGAAAACTTTCCTTTTGTTGTTACAAATTTTATTATGTTTTCTAGCTCACAAATGGCAGTCTAGAGCAATCTGTTATAGTTATGATAAGGTCATGGTTCAAGAAATAAAGTCATAGTTCTACTCAGTTTTTTGTCAGGACACTTATTATCCAAGATAATTTTCCTCACAAGTTCAGTCGAGGTCAAGTTCCACCACTCTTAAAATTCTTTACCAACAAATATAATTTGATTACCAACAATTTTGTATGATAGGACAAGCCTTAACTACTTAATTCAAATTATTTACCACGTATTTGATTACCAACACTTTGATTACTAATTAAGTCTTATAACCACCACATATTTAAATACCTGGGTGTAGACGTTTCCTGTAATATACTTAGAAGAGTTACTTTCAGAAATGACTGTGCCTCTTAGATGCCAGTCAACTCTAGGAACCAAGTGACCCTATTATGGGATTAGTACAAACCAGAGAGAGAGAGATGACCGGCTATATTGGTACGGTTAATCAAAGAAATTCAATGATATTCAAAAGGCTCAGTACAATCACAATAAAGATGAGCTGACAGCTAGCAGACTGAGGCCAAAGAGACTCACGGCCCCCAGTAAGGTACAAGGACCAACCAAACGGTAAGAAAACCAACCAATAAGGTACAAGTAAAAAAGAAAAGAGTGGGTATAATATAGAATCACAACCCTTGGGACTAACGGGGTGTAGTACCTCAAATGTGGACAATCTACCATAGTTATATCCACAAGACCAAAAACAAAAAAGGCGGTACAATTCAAAAGATAACTCAAGATCAGTAAAAGACCCAAAAGATGAGAGGCAAGGTACCACAAAAAAATGAAAGGACCAAAATTAAAGGACAAGCTACCACAAGACCAATAAACAACAGGGTGTAAGGTCCAAAAGTAAATCAACCATTGTGGGGAAGGTACAAATAAGGTCAAATATATATTGCAATATCTCCTTGTAACTACCTATTATTTGACATGCCAAAGAGATGGAAGGTCAAATAATGTCAAATATAAGCAATAGCTCCTTGTAACTACCTCTTGTAACTCAAATAGGACCACCAAAAGGTATAAAGACTCATAACAACTTGGGCAAATTAGGGTGTGTACCTCAAATGTGTACAAATTACCGTAGTACCCACAAGACCAAAAACATAAAAGGTGGTACAAATAAAAAGATATACCTAGATGAGTAAAAGACCCAAAAGGTAAAAGGCAAGGTACCACACAAATATTATTGACAAAATGGAAGGACCATAAGACAATCAACCAAGGTGAGGTACAACATACCAATCATCTCTCTCTCAAATGTACCATTGTTCCATATAACCTAAAAGACCATCATCACAGTAAATGGAAAATTCCACACGGATGATGTGATCACGTGGTCCTCTAGACTACTCCTAAGGTCAAGCATCAGTGGCTCCATCAAGAGGTGTTAAGTCCCTTGAGAAGACCATCGAACTCAACCATATCGAAGACCTAGGAGAAGAGGACATCACGCATCATCATATAAGCTCAAAAAACTGTACTGGGACTGGTGTCACAGTAAGCGAGCTGAAACAAAAGTGGCCAGAATGCCTACAAGCAGCACTAAAAAGAAAAAGACCCTCTAAAAAGGTGAAATAGCAAGCAAAACCTCCTAACTAAGAGCTGGAGACCTCAATAAGTTGTATCCTTCGCAAGGTAATGAAATCCAAGTCAAACAATACAAAATGAGAGACCAATAATTGAAGGATATCCTTCTACCGAAAGGGATCTTGGGTAAAAGAGCGCTAGTAGAAAAGTCACTAAGCTACCTCATTCATGACACGTCGGAAAAGGTTTTCGGCGCTTCTTCCTTATCACCCTTGTATCACCAGTATGGTTTCCAGAGAATACAAGGAATACAATGATAGATGTTTCCTTAAGGCTAAGTGGAGTGCGGCATTCCACATATTCCATCTGGTTCTTGATCTCGCGGCAATTTAACCCCTGAAACAACAGGAGGCCCCTCCACAAACTGGTCGATGACCATGTCAACAAGTACAAGAGGATTTTAGCACCCTAGAGGACAACAACTATGTATCAGATGATAATGAAAAGGGGGAATTATTTGGATGGATATCCCCAGTGTCCTACCTAGCTAACAAATTCTTTTTATCCTCAAGCGAGGTTAAAGTGTGTTGAGTTAACGAGTTAAATTTTAATGGTTGTATTACTTAGTCGGGTGATGGAAGTGCAAATCGTGGTGTGATGACTGATTCAAACCATGCAAATGAATATGAATAAAATAAGCCTTTCCTTTCAATGAATGCTAGCTAAGGTAAGGAGAGAGTTCTTTCAAACTATAACTACTCTTTCAAATTAAATGAATGCAACAAGTGTTCAAGTTCATTCATGGGACCTCAAGGAGAGCTTCAGATATACTCTAGTCATGCAAATGAATTCATCACATAAAACAAAGTGATAATAAATATAAGGAATTCTACATATCCATGTTCATAATTCTCTAGGAACACTTATAACATTCTTCAATCATTCTTCACAAAAACACAGGGATAGTAGAAACAATAAACTGCATATAAATCTTCATGAGCTTAATAAAAAAATAGTAACCACAACTGGGGAAGCTATACCACAACTTGTTTTTTAATGAAGCCACCATTGTCCAAATTTGAAGCTACTATATTCTAAGTGTGAAAGCTGCTATAGTACTCCCCTAGTCGAAGACTAAAATTGCCACAATCCAAGTCATGATGGTTTGATTGAAGTCCGAAGTATGATGATGCATGATTACCTTTTATGAATTTACTAACCCTGACGAATGATATGGAAGAGATTCTTACTAAGTGTTTTTAATGTCAGAAGAGATGCTTTCCTTGAAGCATATGCTGGAGGATTTTTCATTATAAATAAGTGGTACATTCGAAATTTGAAATACCATAGGTGTACCAGGTAAAATTATATGAATTGAATGGTCCTTACAAGGAAATGACGTGGTTATATGGTAGACTTGTTGGACAGGAATCCCTAGCTATAATGCTCAGGTATGTTACGTATGTTAGCTACTAAATCCTATATATGAAGATAAAATTATGTCCATGGTAAGAAGAATCTTTTATTGTAGTTTCCTTTTACATATGTGGGAGTCACTATAAAAAAGGTTACGCTTAGAGTAATTGGTTGAGGGTTTATACTCCTTTCATTTCAATGAAGCTAAGGCTTATCCTGGGTATGGCCCTAATGGTGTTTAAAGATCACGTGATTTCTATCCAATATGATAGTAATTTACCTTAATATGAGGCAAAAAAAGAAGGAGATGGTTACAATGAAGAGGCCCACATTATAAATAAACTCATTGAGCCCATGCGTGTAGTTCCAATTCTGCCAGGATGGTGAAGGAACGAGACATCCAAGAAGACATTAATACTTTGATAAGCCAAAAAGTAAAACAGAGTCAAAATAATAAATAAAGTAAAACTTTGCAATAACCTAAGAAGCAAAGGGATACTACTGAGCGGCAGCCTGAAGGGATACAATGTATAAAATGAAGTAATAGCTCGGGGGTTATTACAAACAACTCTAAAGGTACATCTTATGCAATTATAAAAGACAGAAGGAAAACCTCCCATCAAATGCTAGGAAAAAATATATAAGGAAATACTGGAGTGGTAGGATTTAGATTCTCCAACAATTAAATGAAAGTTTTGAATTTATTTAAAAGAGAAGGTCTCAGGTTTACTAGAAAGTGAGATAAACTATGCAAATTATGGAAGGTTCGGCTTTAATCCAAATTGATATATATATTGTGTCCATCCAACGGGAATAAGGGCTGAATGCACAGATAAATGGATAGCGGGGAGCATGCCATCCTATCATCGTCTATAGGCGTGTACCCACCTAACATGAGGGTCTTGCTTTTTGCATTCACAGTTTGGTTGGTTAACTTAACATCCCTCCAATTCACAACAAATTTTTGTGGCATTCATTTAATTTGGTGGAGGCTGAGGCATTCATTTCAAAATTAGAGATGGAGGCTACTTCCATGCCGAGACTTGAGGAAAGTTCAAAGTATGATGGTTTTAGTTTACAAAAAGTACTAATTCGGGACTATTTTGGGACTAAGGTCTGCTCAGGAGAGGCTACAGCTTGTTGTATGACTTGAAAATTGGGTTAGGTTAGGGTTTGGCAGAAAATTGAAATATTTATACTTTAATGCATAAATAAATTCCTAAATCAATGCTAGAAACAAAATAAGTACAGTTGTGACAAGGTAAGATAAATTTAAACATAATTTTCATCTCTTTCGACTTTAACATTCTTTAGGACAGTCATACAGCAATCAAATAAGAACGAGGAAGAATTAAACCATACACCCTCAGACAATGGCATGTTCATACATAGTAGTAGCAACCTCAAAGAGTTGAGAATGTGTAAGGGCACTCTTTCAATGGTCACGACATACTCAACAAGGGTCACTGTAAGCACCATCAAGGATGCAACCCATTGAACATGCCTTGAAACATTCACGATAGGTACCAATAAGGACAGAAAAACACACAACAGTCACTGCAGCCCATACAGGGTCAACATGGTCATAGCCCAACAAAATTAGCTTATGGCATCCCAAGAAGAATCATCAATAGTCACGGACCATCCCTAATAGGCTCAACACTAGTCTCGACAACCTTCTACAAGCTGAAGCAAGTCACGACAGCCTTCTACAGTCTCAGACAAGTCAGGACGCAGCCCTAAAAGTCACGGTCCAGTGCTAGCAGGTGCATAACAGCCTAATAAACGTCACGGCTCAGTGCGGTATTGTGCTGAAGGCGGACAGGAAAGCAATCCTGGAAAAGATATCATTGTATATGACAAGCACATGATGCATTAAACATATAATTCATAGATGTTAAATATTGTAACTTCAAAGAATATTATATTTGTACTTTATTATTCCGGAGATGATTCATTCCTCCGAGGTAACCCTATTATGTATCTGGAGATGTTTATTCCTCCAGGGGTTTGTATTAACTAGGGTTATTAGACCCACCATGTGGGGGTCGGCCCTGTAGTTATATTTTAGGGGTTATTAGACTTCTCCAGGTGAGGTCGGCCCCATTAGGTCTTTTAGTCAGTTGGGAGTCAAGTATAAATAGAGGAGGTGAACTCCTCATTAGATCACTCACTCACTTGTGGAAGAGTGCGCACTTGTCTGGGAGATCTGCTAAGGAGACAAAAGAAGAAGGAGCACATCTTGTATTTTGGTTGATCATCTTATTGAGGAAAGCTTTGCTGGGTTTTCTACCCCATGAGGGTTTCCCAGGGTATATTGTGTGTCTATCTTGTGATTGTGTTTCTTTCAGTGATCTTGCTTGGCTATTTGGTTTAAACTTAACATGGTATCAGAGCTAGACTGAATAGGACATCTTTCACAAGGTAAAAATACCTCTCTCTCTCTCCTTGGTGAAGTTAGGGTTTCAGCCCAAAGTTGGTATTATTGATTTTTGGTTGCATGGATGGATAACTCTTTTCAATACCTTTCTTTTGAGCCCTAGATCGAACTTTTTGGTTGGGTAGAACTCCGGGAATTCCAAACCCTAATTCTACCAAAAGTGCGATACGTCAGATTTTGGTTTCAGAAAACAGTTGTAATTTTTGAATTCTGATTACATGGCTGAGTAGCCCTTCTCAAGAGCATTCTTTTGAGCTATAGATCGAACTTTTTGGTTGAGTAGAACTCCGGGAAAGTCAAACCCTAATTCTACCAAAAGTGCGATAAAATTTTGTTCCAGATTCCGGAAAAGTGAAAAGCAACTTTTCAAGTAAGTCTGCTCTGTCTCTTGGACTCCCCCAAGAGAAGATGGCTCCAAATACTAAGCTTGAAGACAAGCTAGAAGGTATAGAAAATTTCCGGGCATGGAAATACAGAATTGGTCTCATTCTTGAGGAGAATGATCTTGCTCAGTATATCAAGGAAGAAGTTGCAGAACCAGAAGGAGATGAAGCCAAAGAAAAGCATAGGAAGGATTTGATTAGGGCAAAGAGAATCATAGCTGATTCCATTAAAGACCACTTGATTCCCCAAGTGGCCTCCAAGAAGACTCCAAAGGAAATGTATGATGCCCTAGGAAGAATGTATGAAGGAAAGAACATCAATAGGAAGATGAATCTAAGGACTCAATTGAAGAGTACCAAGATGCACAAAGGAGAATCCATTCAAGACTACTTCTCAAGGGTTTCACAAATCAAGGAACAACTAGATGCAATTGGTGATACTCTTGATGAGGATGAACTAGTGATGACTGCTCTTAATGGTCTCACTAGATCTTGGGAATCTTTCATACAAACCATGTGTGCCAGGAAAGAAAGCATGAAATTTGATATAGTATGGGAGGATTGTGTTCAAGAAGAAGCTAGGGTAGCCAACAGAGAATCTCTTCTCAAAGAAGATGACCAAGCTTTGGCCACCCATACCAGAAGAAGAAGAACAGGTCATCTCAAGAAGGTTGACCACAAAGGATCTCAACACTTCTCTAGAAAGAGAAAGGGACCATTTCCAGTGAGAGATCTTTCCACAGTCAAATGCTATAATTGTGATAAGCTAGGACACATCTCCATATTTTGTCCCTCACAAAAGAAGAAGTTTGTCCACAAAAGACACCATGCACATATGGCAGAAAATGATAGTGAAGAAGAAGAAGAAGAGGAAGAAGATGAAGAAGAAGAAGAGGTAGAGGTAAAGCCTAAAAGGAAAAGAAATAAGGTGAAGAAAGAAGATCCAGAAGAATATGTTCTATTCTCTGCACTCTCTGGATCTGTATCTCCTGGAGAAGATACATGGCTCATTGACAGTGGTGCTTCCAAGCACATGACAGGTCAAAGGAAGACCTTCTCAAATCTTGAAGAAAAGTCTTCCTCACAAAAGGTATCTCTAGGAGATGACTACCAATATCCCATCAAAGGAATTGGTGAAGCTAGCTATAAGCTAGATTCTGGAACACCCTTAAAGATGAAGGACATCTTATATGTACCAGGTTTAAAGAAGAACCTTCTCTCTATTTCAGCACTAGATAAGAAAGGTTTTAGAGTAGCCTTCATAGATGGACAAGTACTCATGTGGTCCAAAGGAAAGACAATTAAAGATGCAGTTGTTATTGGTGAAGAAGAAGGAGGTCTCTATAAACTCAAGGGCCATCCAGAGGCTGCCCTTGCACATGAGATCTCTAGCCCCAGTGAACTATGGCATAGAAGATTAGCTCACATCAATTATAAATCCTTACCCTATGTAAGCAAGGTAGTCATAGGATTACCAGAATTGAAAGCTGATCATGATGGCTCATGCAAAGGATGTAAGAAAGGGAAAAATATCAAGAACCCCTTTCCAAAGAGTGAAACAAAGACTAAGAACATTTTAGAGCTTATACACTCAGATGTATGTGGACCAATGCCCACCACTTCCTTAAGTGGGTTTGAATACTATCTTTCATTCATTGATGACTATTCAAGGAAAACTTGGATATACTTCCTGAAAGGTAAGAATGAAGTCTTTGGAAAATTCAAAGAGTTCAAGGCTCTAATAGAAAATATATCAAACAAGAAAATCAAAATTCTCAGAACAGATAATGGCGGAGAATTCACCTCAAAGGAATTTGAGGACTTTTGCAAAGAAGCTAGAATTAAAAGGGAACTAACTACTCCATACAATCCCCAACAAAATGGGGTGGTTGAAAGGAAAAATAGAACAATCACGGAAGCTGTGAAGACCATGATACATGACCAAGATCTTCCCATGTACTTATGGGCTGAAGCAGCCAAGACAACAGTTTATGTGCAAAATAGATTATCTCACATTGCTCTTGAATTCAAAACTCCAGAAGAAGTGTTTACAGGTAAGAAGCCTGAGGTAAGTCATCTTAAAATATTTGGGTGTCCTGTGTACATCCACATTCCAAAAGAAAAGAGAACCAAGTTGGATCCCTCAGGTAAGAAGGGAATGTTTGTTGGTTATTGTGAAACTTCCAAAGCCTTCAGAATCTACATACCAGGTTTCCATCATATAGAAATAAGTAGAGATGTAACCTTTGATGAGGAAGCAGCTCTCAAGAAATCCAGAAAGTGTCAACTTGAAGAAGTTTATGAAGAAGATTCATCACCCAGGATCTCAGAGACTGTTCACATCCTTGAAGAAGTTACACCAGAGGATCATGACATGCTGGAACCACAAGAACCCCCTGTTGCAGAATTATCCAGGAAGAGAAGACCAGCATGGGCTAGAGATATAATTTAAGGAGCTGAAAGATATGGTGCTCCTGAAGGCTCCACTAGAGAAAGGAAGAAGCCAAAATTGGTGTCCAACTACATGGCCTTAATGTGTGACCTTGTGGATCAACTACCTACTAGCTATGAAGAAGCAGCTCAAAAGAAAGAATGGGTAGAAGCAATGACTGAAGAATACCAGTCAATAATGAAAAATGATGTTTGGGATATAGTTCCCAAACCGAAAGATAAAAGTGTGGTTTCTTCCAAATGGATTTTCAAAATAAAACATGCCGTGGATGGAAGTATTGAAAAATACAAAGCAAGATTTGTAGCCAGAGGTTTCTCTCAGAAGGAGGGAATTGATTATGAAGAAACATTTGCACCTGTTGCCAGGTATACTTCAATTAGAACTATCATGGCACTTGCATCCATGATGAAGTGGAAATTACACCAAATGGATGTTAAGACAGCTTTTCTGAATGGTGTAATTGAAGAAGAAGTTTACATAGAGCAACCTCAAGGGTTTGAGGTTAATGATGGAAGAACTCATGTATGCAAATTGAAGAAGGCATTATATGGGCTGAAACAAGCTCCAAGGGCTTGGTACGGAAGGATTGATAATTTCTTAACTAGCATGGGCTTTACCAAAAGTAAAGCTGACCCAAATCTTTATCTCAAGGTAATGGATGATGAACCAGTTATATTGATGCTATATGTAGATGATATTTTCCTAACTGGAGATGAGAAACAGATTATTGAAAGCAAGAAGAAGCTTTCTTCAGAATTCGAGATGAAAGATCTCGGATTAATGCACTACTTCTTAGGCTTAGAAGTATGGCAAGAACCAAAAGGAATCTTTCTAAATCAAGGTAAGTATACTGTGGAGATTCTCAAAAGATTTGATATGTTGGAGTGCAAAGCCATGGCCACTCCCATGGACTCCAACTTAAAGTTATTAGTTAATGATTCATCAGAATTAGTGGACATAACTCTATATAGACAAATCATTGGATCATTGATGTACTTAACTAATACTAGGCCTGATATATGCTTTGCTGTAAATACCCTAAGTTAGTATCTAGTAGAACCTAGAAAGGTTCACTTAATAGCTGCAAAGCATGTAATGAGGTACCTAAAAGGTACATTAGATTTTGGCCTATTTTATGTTGGAAATCATGAACTCAGGTTACATGGTTACTCAGATTCTGATTGGGCAGGTAGTGTCTCAGACAGAAAAAGTACTTCTGGTGGATGTTATGGTCTTGGATCTGCCATGATTTCCTGGTTCAGCAAGAAACAATCCAGTGTGGCTCTCAGCACTGCTGAAGCAGAATATATAGCTGCCTGCTCTGCTAGCTGTGAAGCAGTATGGCTTCGGAAACTTTTATCTGGAGTGTTTGACTTAGAAATGGACCCCACTGTGATTATGTGTGATAATCAAAGCTGCATCAAGATGACTGAAAATCCTGTATTTCATGATAAGTCAAAACACATAGAGATCCGATACTTTTATATACGAGACATGGTGCAGAGAGGAGCTATCAAGCTGGAGTATATAAGCACTGAGGATCAAATTTCCGATATCCTGACTAAGCCTCTGTCTCGAGTAAAGTTTGAACACTTCCGAGACAAGCTTGGTGTAGGTCAGAAGAACCCTCCTCGAAAGGGGGAGTAGCTCAGTATCTGACAAACAAGCCTATCTCATCAATGATGAGGTTACCTATCTACTGCACTTACTCACCTAGAATTATTTAAATTTAAGAACTCTCATATTCCTGCTTTTGATGGTTAGATGTATACATGCTTTTGATGTTTAGATGTATACATGCTTTTGATGATTAGATGTATACATGATTTTGATGGTTAGATGTATACATGCTTTTGATGATTAGATGTATACATGATTTTGATGGTTAGATGTATACATGCTTTTGATGATTAGATGTATACATGATTTTGATGGTTAGATGTATACATGCTTTTGATGATTAGATGTATACATGATTTTGATGGTTAGATGTATACATGTTTTGATAATGATGATACATGTTGTGGTTATACATGTTTTGATGATGATGATACATGTTGTGGTTATACATGTTTTGATGATGATGATACATGTTGTGGTTATACATGTTTTGATGATGATGATACATGTTGTGGTTATACATGTTTTGATGATGATGATACATGTTGTGGTTATACATGTTTTGACGATGATGATACATGTTGTGGTTATACATGTTTTGACGATAATGAAGTTCTTGGTGAACATGTGAAGGGATTGGATCATTCCTGGACTTCAGTCCGAAAGAAGAGCCGTAGATGTATGTCTTCGATAATGAAGTTCTTGGTGAACATGTGAAGGGATTGGATCATTCCTGGACTTCAGTCCGAAAGAAGAGCCGTAGACGTATGTCTTCGATAATGAAGTTCTTGGTGAACATGTGAAGGGATTGGATCATTCCTGGATTTCAGTCCGAAAGAAGAGCCGTAGACGTATGTCTTCGATAATGAAGTTCTTGGTGAACATGTGAAGGGATTGGATCATTCCTGGACTTCAGTCCGAAAGAAGAGCCGTAGACGTATGTCTTCGATAATGAAGTTCTTGATGAACTTGTGAAGGGATTGGATCATTCCTGGACTTCAGTCCGAAAGAAGAGCCGTAGACGCATGTCTTCGAAAATGAAGTTCTTAGTGAACATGTGAGGGGATTGGATCATTCCCGGACTTCAGTCCTAAAGAAGAGCCGTAGACATGAGGTCTCCGATAACTGAACGATAGGACTGGATCGTCCCTGGAATTCGGTTCAAAAGGTACATGATAGGACTGGATCGTCCCTGGACCTCGGTTCAAAATGTACGTGACAAATCCTAGAATTTCTCTAGGTTACATCCAGCATGAAACAAGGCTGGCTCTGTAGATGTGATACATCCAGCATGAAACAGGGCTGGCTCTGTAGATGTGATACATCCAGCATGAAACAGGGCTGGCTCTGTAGTTGTGATACATCCAGCATGAAACAGGACTGGCTCTGTAGTTGTGATACATCCAGCATGAAACAGGGCTGGCTCTGTAGTTGTGATACATCCAGCATGAAACAGGGCTGGCTCTGTAGTTGTGATACATCCAGCATGAAACAGGGCTGGCTCTGTAGTTGTGATACATCTAGCATGAAACAGGGCTGGCTCTGTAGTTGTGAAAAGGATTGATCATCCTGGAACTTGATCTGGATTGCATCATCCATGGACTCATGTCCTAAAGAGAGCAGGATTGATCATCCTGTAATATGATCGTGTGATGACGATGCTGTTGCTGATCGTGTGATGACGATGCTGCTGATCGTGTGATGACGATGCTGATGATCATGTGATGACGATGCTGCTGCTGATCGTGTAATGACGATGCTGTTGATCGTGTGATGACAATGCTGATGATCATGTGATGACGATGCTGCTGATCGTGTGGTGACGATGCTGCTGATCGTGTGATGACGATGCTGATGATCATGTGATGACGATGCTGCTGATCGTATGATGACGATGCTGCTGATCGTATGATGACGATGCTACTGATCGTGTGATGACGATGCTATTGATCATATGATGACGATGCTAATGATCATATGATGACGATGTTGATCATGTGATGATGATGTCGATTATATGATGACGATGACAGTAATGATGTCGATGCTGATGATCGAGTGATATCGATATTCCAGTAACTAGTTAAGTTACTGATGATGATGAATTGAAGAAAGCTTCCGATGATATATAGATGTATGATGTATGGCTCATTGCTCCTGCAGATGTTGTTATAATATCCTTCTCGTTAAGGGGGAGTGTTAAATATTGTAACTTCAAAGAATATTATATTTGTACTTTATTATTCCGGAGATGATTCATTCCTCCGAGGTAACCCTATTATGTATCTGGAGATGTTTATTCCTCCAGGGGTTTGTATTAACTAGGGTTATTAGACCCACCATGTGGGGGTTGGCCCTGTAGTTATTTTTTAGGGGTTATTAGACTTCTCCAGGTGAGGTCGGCCCCATTAGGTCTTTTAGTCAGTTGGGAGTCAAGTATAAATAGAGGAGGTGAACTCCTCATTAGATCACTCACTCACTTGTGGAAGAGTGCGCACTTGTCTGGGAGATCTGCTAAGGAGAGAAAGGAAGAAGGAGCACATCTTGTATTTTGGTTGATCATCTTATTGAGGAAAGCTTTGCTGGGTTTTCTACCCCATGAGGGTTTCCCAGGGTATATTGTGTGTCTATCTTGTGATTGTGTTTCTTTCAGTGATCTTTCTTGGCTATTTGGTTTAAACTTAACAATAGACACACCGAAGACATATCTTCCTTCTCGAGCTCCTCTGTGTCGAATTGAAATCGTTTAGGGTTTCAAAATTGATTTTGTAGAGCACCTCTCCTAATCGCACGCATCGAATTGAAATGGGGTATCAAATCATGCTCTCCTCTAGCTCTACGCTTCGGGTTTCATAGAGTTGCAAAGCTCCTCCTTCCTCCTAGTGTCGAATTGAAAGTGAAATGGGGGCGTGGTGAAATGGGCGCACATCAAATCCAAAGAACTTCCAGTTTCATAGAGTTGCAAAGCTCCTCCTTCCTCCTGGTGTCGAATTGAAAGTGAAATGGAGGCGTGGTGAAATGGGAGCGCGTCGAATCCAAAGTGAAATGGTAAGTGTTTACTTTTTGTATTATATGTAGTTTGTTTTTATTTTGTTTTTTTTATTATATAATATTTTATTTTGTATTGTTTTATTTTATTTTATATTTTATATTGTTTTATTTTAAGTTGTTTTATATTAAGTTTTTATATTATTAATTTTCAACCCATTCAAATGCGAATGCAAATGTCTAGAAACTAGAAAAATAACAAGACTCAAGACATTTAATGGGAGTGGATAGAGTTAAAACATATTCAACTTTTTCCAACATCTTTGTCGCATTGAATTCATTAAAGAAGAGATGAGTTTGTTACAAAGTAAAATGAAAAGGCTTTTCAAACCAGAGAATATTCATATATTCTCTAACACCATAATTGGGGCCTTTGAATTGCATTAGAACTTTTGATAAGAAGAATTAGAAGAACAAAACTGTTGGTATAAGCCCTTTCTTAATTGGACTAAGAAGAACTTTTTAAGGTGTTGGGAAACCCAGGAGTTGATGGAGAGGTCTAATAAGAGATGATCAGAGAAAGTTAGTTGCATCCTTTATAGAGAAGGAGGACAACAAAACAATTATGTTACTAAATCTAAAGCCCTTTTTACATGTTTGAAGTTGGGTAGAGACCTTAAGTCCCATTCCATTGTTATAGAAAGTGATTTTATAAATATTCTCAAATCCCTCACAAGGAAATGAATCGTACCATCAAAAACATCATTGCAGATTCTATTGTTGTTTGAGACTCCTTTAATACTATTTAAATTGTGCATGGTTTTAAATTGTTCATGGAAACCAGGTTGATTAATTTTTAAAGCTAACTTTGGAGTTTCAAAGAGTGGGATGGATTTGCTTAGTACCTTATGGTTTAGTATTTTTTTTTAATTGTGGTTTATTGGCGTTACAGACTACATCCATGGAAATAATAGACACCCGTTATTTGCGAAGAATAAGGGTATCCCCAATGTCCACCATAACATGTCGTGAACTAGATTTGAACTTGGGTGGAGAGTATCACAACCAATATTCCCACTACCCAATCTAGGCTTTGTTAGCTTATTACCTTATAACTTTGGTGTGCTAGCTCCGGTGATCGTTGGGTCTTTATCTTGGGGGCTAGCAATATAACACTGGGAGCTTCCATATAGAGTATAGAGGGCTATATTCAATATAATAACAAGAGCTACCACAACATAGTGTGATTCATACAATAAAACAATAATGCATGTAAATTTTTTCTTAAACTAAATCCCACCTGGAAGTGTTGTGGTGTGGATGCCAATGGTATGTCAAAAGGTTTGTTAGTGGCTTGGAACCCACTACATGTTGATTTCTCTCCATTTAACACAATTGCGGGTATCAAACTCGAAGGTCGTATTAAGGGGTTGGAGAGACCCCTTAATATACTTAATGTGTATGCTCCATACTACAACAGAAAGGTCTTATGTGACATAATGGTTGATTTTGGTATTTTGATGTAAACATGAATGGAAAAGCAAATAAATAAGTTCCATCAATGATGTTACCATATTTCTTAATGAAGAGACCAAAATGTTTGTTATCTAATTTGATAGCAATTGAGATTTAAATTTCAACGTTGGCCCCATGTAGCACATTATTTAATATATAGGTATGGTTTTTGATGTTGCAATGGTGAGTGTCAGCCAAGTTTGAGTCCGAAAACACTCCCACACCATCAATGCATGTGTCTTGACTAACCATGCGGAATTTCAGTCCAAGCCAACACAAATTAAAAAAATTTCAATGTTGGCCCCATGTAGCACATTATTTAATCTATAAGTATGGTTTTTGATGCTGCAATGGTGAGTGTCAACCAAGTTTGAGTCTAGAAACCCTCCCACACCGTCAATGCATGCATCTAGACTAACCATGCGGAATTTCAGTCCAAGCCAACACATATTTAAAAAATTTCAACGTTGGCCCCATGTAGCACATTATTTAATCTATAGGTATGGTTTTTGATGCTGCAATGGTGAGTGTCAACCAAGTTTGAGTCTGAAAACCCTCCCACACTGTCAATGCATGCGTCTTGACTAACCATGCGGAATTTCAGTCCAAGCCAACACAAATTAAAAAAATTTCAACGTTAGCCCCATGTAGCACATTATTTAATATATATGTATGGTTTTTGATGCTGCAATGGTGAGTGTGAGCCAAGTTTGAGTCTAAAAACCCTCCCACACCATCAATGCATGCGTCTTGACTAACCATGCAGAATTTCAGTCCAAGCCAACACAAATTTAAAAAATTTCAACGTTGGCCCCATGTAGCACATTATTTAATCTATAGGTATGGTTTTTGATGCTGCAATGGTGAGTGTCAGCCAAGTTTGAGTCTAGAAACCCTCCCACACCATCAATGCATGCGTCTAGACTAACCATGCCAAATTTCAGTCCTTGCCAACACATATTTAAAAAATTTCAATGTTGTCCCCATATTGTCTCACATTAATTAATCTATAGGTATGGTTTAGGATGCTCCAACGGTGATGATGGCGATATCGATGATGAAGAATAGTGACGATGATGATCATGATGAAGATGATGATGATGATGGTGATGACGATGATGATGATGAAGATGGTGACAATGATGATGATGATGGGGAGGATGATGACGATGATGATGACAATGATGATGATGATGGTGGTCGTGATGACGATGATGATGATGATGGTGGCCGTGACGACGACGACGATGACGACGACGAAGACGATGATGATGATGCTGCTGCTGCTGCTGCTGCTGCTGATGATGATGATGATGATGATGGTGATGATGATGATGATGATGAAGATGATGATCAAGATGATGAAGATGTCTATGAAGAAGAAAAATATGATGATGATGACGATGATGCCGATGATGATGATTATGTTTGAGTCTTGATAATTGTGCATTTAATCCTTATTAAGCTTCTCTCTGTTTCGAGAATAATTTAATATTCTCTACTAAACAGATCCAGCTACTTGAAGGTGGAAGTTCTTATGGCCCCTCCCTCCCCTCACATCACTCTCAATTCCCCATAATCCGACAAAAATATCTATGCACAAAAAATTTAAATGTGTTTTTTGACATACTCTATAACAAGCAATGTTTATAATTATATCATACTGAAAAATGGAAACTCACTAAGAAACAGTTAATTTATTATTACTGCATACCTCATAAACTTCAATGGTCTTCATCATCTTCTTCATCTGAGTCATTGTCTGTACTATCATCCGATGATCCAGATTCAACATTGTAAGGATTGGCCATATCATCCTCATCGTCAATGTCAGTTACGATCATCATGTCATCGCCGATATCATCTTCATGGACATTGTCTGATACATCATCTGCTTCAATAAGTTCTTTGACATCTTCTTCAAGAACATGATCATCTAACTCATGTTGATCATGATCATCTTCTACGGCATCTTCTTCTTCAAGAACGTCTTCATTACCTTCATCTATGTTATACTTTACTAGCCTTCCCCTTGGATTGTGTCTCACAGCAAATGACCAACCCGCTCTACCTGGAACCTCAAAGTAAAATACCTGTTCACATTGGGTTGGAAGAACATAGGGCTCCGTTCCTAGCTCAAACAACCTTGTATTTACCATGGGAAATCCATTATCATGTTCAATTATTGTTTTATCAGGATCACGTTGATTCAATTGAAACCTATACCATTTGACAACGAACAGAAATACCTTGAAGGAGTTAAAGTCACACTGAAGAATGTCTTTGAGACACCCATAGTATTGATTTTTAGAGAGTTTTGGATATCTGTCACTTCTAGAGAAACATTGGTCACCTCAAAGACTGCAGATAGCCCACAATCAGATATTTTCTTTGTTTCATCCAACTTTTTGATTTGATATCTACATCCATTGCACCACATAGCCTTATGATGTGTTACCTACAAAAATCCATACATGAATAGATTACGTAATGATCCAATATTTATGATTAACTAGTGCATGTTTATAATGCCATACAATGAAAAAAATAGCATAACGTACAACGGCATTATTTTTTACAAAAACAAATAGTGTGGATGATTATTATGGTTACCTTCTTATCTTTTAAACCTCTTGCTAAATCAATTTCCCTTTTTGTTAGATTGGTGTCTCCATTGCGATGTGCAGCTTTAACCAATGAAGCCACACCTTCCCATGATATTCCATGACTAGATTGTTCACATCGTTCGATCCATACCTTCATCCAGTCAAGATTGTTTGCGATGTATAAATGAATTGCATCCCACTCTCGACCAACTATTTCATGACAACAAAATTAAAATTCAATACAAATGTAATATAGTAACTTAACAAAGTATATTACAGTATAAATTTATGCGAAATGTTGAATATAAGAATGTGTTATATTACCTTGCACCTTCCTCGATCTACCTTTCCCCTTCGGGTACTCCCCTTCGAAACTCTTATTGGATTCTGGGTCACAAATGCGACGTAAATTGAGCTTTTCTGCTAATTTAGGAAGATATTCACCAATATACAGCATGTTTTGGTATACCATATATCCCTCCATCATAGAACCCTCAACATATGCTCATTGTCTGACCAATCCCTTCATAAATTTCAAGTGCCTCTCAACCATCCACATGGACCTTGAGTGCACAGGTCCACACAGTTCAATCTCCTCAACTTGGTGTATGAGGTAGTGTTCTTGTGCATTGAAAAATGTCGAAGGTAGATGCTTCTGCATTTCACACATGAGATGAGGAATTTCTCTCCTCCAATACTTTATGTCTTCTTTATGGAATTCTTTAGATGAAAACCATCTAAAAGTGACATGACAACCAAATCAAGAGATTAAAGAAAAAAAACAATATATTACGTAACATCATGAATTACAGAACGAAAATCAAATACAAGTTCTATGTTGAATTAAACAAACACTAAGCGCATGGAAAAAATCACCACTTACCTCATGTATTTCCTGAGACTATATATTATTTTCTTGACATTGTTATCGAAGTTGTCCAGGATAGAGAGAGGTAGAACATACTGTAACAATAATATACAAATAGTTTCGTTTTATCAACAAAGAGTAGACAAATAAAAAATATACCAACCATATTCAATGTAATAGGAAAAAAAAATTAAATCTATACCATAATAATTACCTTCATGAAGACATGCCAATCGTGAGTATTCACCCCCGTGAAATCACCTTTCTTTGTTATGATATTCTTCATGTTCGCACAAAATCCAGTGGGAAATTTAATTTTTCGAATGACTTCTTTTACAACATTACTTTTCTAGCCCGTTAATATCCATGGAAGTGAGTTTATGTTAATTTTCTCTCCGTTGCTATGAAATTGAATGACATCTTTCATTGCATGGTTTCTATCTTGAATGTCTTTGCAAATTTTGATAATTTTTCTTTGTCACTCCTTCCATCCAATATTCGCCATAATGTTTCGGTCACATTCTTTCTGATATGCATTGTATCAAATAGATGAGCAATTTGTAGGTGCACATAGTAGGGCAACCTACTGAATTCTCTAGGATAACTTTTCATTCCTCGTGGAAGCCCATTAATTTCTTCATGAACGGCAATCATGAAATTACATAAATTAATGTCAGTTACAATAAAAAACACACAATATAAAAAAATACAATATAACATATCATATACGATGATTCATTATACATACCTTGATGATTTCTATTATATTGCAACTTCCATAGGAAAGGTGTCATTCTCTGCGGTTTTAATTCAGTCTCTTGCTTGCCATTGAACAGATGTTTTTCAGTAGTTCGATACCTGTGATTCTTATAGAGGAAGTGCCTATACTCATCAAACACCTCCTTTCCTAAGCTTTTTGAACGACTAGATTTGATCTTAGGACCACAAACTGGACATGCAAATTTCCCCTTTGTCTGAAGACCTGCATAAAGAGATGGAATATCTATGTGATCAATTATAATTATATACAAAATTATTGGATTATTTAGAAAAACATGCATGCGTAGTATATTAACTAGAAGTTCGTATAACTTGTTGCAAATAAAGTGGAACTTATAATTACATATCACAGAAATGGGTTAACCCTAGGGCATCATGTATTGTCCATAAAAGCATTGCATGGAATTGAAATTGCTTTTGTCGTATTGGTCTAGATATGTCATACATAGTGATGCCATTCCATAACTTCAGTAGCTCGTCAATAAGGGGTTCGATATATACATTCATATCTTTCACTTGGTACTTACATGATTGATATGAATATATAAAAAATATAAATATGAGACTAACCATTAATATTACATATATTAAACCATATTGCAAAATAGAAAAACATGAAATATACATATGACATTATGCGACAAAAATACGACAAATGAGATACAACTACTTACAAAAAAACACTACAGGGTTCGTACCTGGAACAATCATTGACAACATTATGTGCTCCCTCTTTATTGTCAACCATGGAGGAATGTTGTTGTTGATAAAAAAAACAGACCACACTGAGTAAACGGATCTCATCTCTGCAAATGGATTGACACCATCTGCTACCAAATAAATCCTAAGATTACGAGGTTCTTCTTTAAAGTGGGGCCATTTTTCCTCCATATCTCTAAATGCAGACCCATCTGCAGGATCCAAATAATGTCGTCTTGACTTCTGTTCTGTGCATGGTAATCCATAAACCGCGCTATGTTTTTGCACCTGAACAGTCGTTGCAGACGTGGAATAATGGGAATATAAAGTAGAACCTTGTGAGGCACCTTTGTAGTTACTTGATCTGTGCAATATCTACTGATATGATATTCAGGACATTCTGTTGCAAATTCATGCTGATTGTAATATAGAACATGGTCATCAGGGCATGCATGAATTGCTTCATACTGCATTCCAATTTCTTTCATGATGGAAGATAAATCTCGATATATGCAAGGTAAAATATTTGACGGTGGTAACAAATATTCACCTATCATGCTACAACAAATTAAAATAAAAATCTAGTTAATATAATATAGAAATAATAATAATGGAACAAATTTTATCTGTAATAATTTGACTTATATATGAATGAACAACAAAATTATACACAATCATATATATTTTGTGATGGAATATATTACACACCTTAACATCTATGTGACTAATATTTTTGAAAGACCATTCATACCTTCAAGTTCATTATTAATAATATAGCAGAGAGAAGATTTGTCTTGGAGCCCTCAAAAAGGGGTTCGTATGCCTTATCAAGAAGAGGTATATCATGAATATCATCAAAATGTTCATCATTTTCATAATCATCCTCATCATGATCAACATCGACCATTCCAACATTAAATGAATCATGGATCAAATTATTTGTAACATCATCTCCAACTATGTTTTTAGAATGATCATCTTCTTCATTAATGTGATCATTAGCTTGTTCTCCATTAATATTCATAGCTTCCGGTACTTGTTGTGGAAGCAATTCCTCCAGACGAAGTGCCCTAGGATGTATTTCCTTTATAATTACATGAAACCATCAGTAGATAAAAGTTAATATAAGAAATTCAACCGCAAAATGTAAAAATTTCAAACGCAAAATGTAAACATTTATGTGATGCATTTAAAATGTAACTAATTTTGTACTGTTGGGTTGATGAAAAGAGCAACAGCCTATTGAACTGTTGTTCAAATAGGTGCATCCAAACTATCCAAGAGACATAATAATTGACCCAATTACTGAGCAAAGCTACTCAAATATAACACAAAATTTCGCATACTATACTCCACTAAGGTAAGATAAATGATGCTATGGTAATTTCTATATAGAGAAAATATAAGAGAAATTACAACATGCCAATATAGTTGTTATTTCTATTATCATGATGGAAAGTGTCACAAATCTAGAGAGTTAAGTGCTTTCCCCGGTGAGTGGGTTAGTCTCACTAATGAACAAATAAATGAGTTATTCTACTATACCCTAGATTCAACATGCACAAAAGAAAACGAAATAGTATAATAAATATTTAATATTAAAATAATATTTATTATCCATGTTAGTCCCCATCTATTGAAACCACGATCAATACATACATTTACAAAAGCAATCAAAATAAAAACATATATAATGCAAAACTTACAAATGGATGGTATTCATGTCCCCCCTCAACGTGCCCATGCTCCCTACAATGTTTTGTGGCTGTTGTGATCAAACTTCTTCTCCTTTTAAATCCCCTGCATTGAGGACATGGACAATAGCATTTCCTATCACCCCTTTTTTCAACTCCTTCCCACAATCTAGCAAGAAATTGTCGATTTTGTTCATCTGGATCAAGAATATTGCTAGTTGACATTTTCTCGTCAAGAGCTTGAATGAAGATTATCGATCTTAGAAAATGAAGCTCCACACTTCACTCGCTTGAATCTCAAAAACAATGGAAATAATGAAAAATAGTCCACCGAAAAACAGTCCGCCGAATAAAAAAATTCTGCAAACTGTCGCTTGTATAGCAAACCTGTCGGAATGTTTCAGTATTTATAAGTTTTAAAAGTCAAAAGTCCGTCGGATATCCGACGGCTTGAACCTAGTTACCATTAGGAGAATTGATGTCGGATATCCAACATACCAATGCATAATATGATGTCAGATATCCACATGACCATCGGATATGAGCATATCCGTCAGATATCCGACGTTTCCTTCTATCAATTTTAAAAAGATCATCAAATTTTGAGATTTTTAAGGTGAAATCTGATGACATAGTCCTTCTTCGTCGAAGGTCGTCGGATTTTGTCGTCGGATTTTGGGTCCAAATCCACTAGTGAGATTTTCCAGTAAAGGGTATTGATATGATTTTAGGAGAAGAAATTAATGAACATATGAAATCAAATGCGAATACTCAAATAGAAGAAAACTTTTCTTTCAAAGAAAATTCATTATCAACAGATACTTTCAATTTTCTTTCTTTGTCCACCTATTTTTCATTATACCCTAATTTATTTAATAATTGTGCTTCTCAGGATAATCTTTCACATCTATTAGAATTTGATCCTAATGCACAAAATTCTCATGGGTTTTCAGATGATAAAGTATATTTTGAGGATGAAGAGAAAAAATGTTATTCTTATGAATCTTTTGGTAAATGCAAATATGAGAGCCATATACCTTTAGAAACACCTCTTATTGATTCGTCACCTCTCACAATTGATGAAGGGTCTCCTTGTTTGAATAATGAGTTAGCTGAAACTGAATTTTTCATTAAAACTAGTCATGATTCCCATTCATTTGATGAAGGCATGTCTAAGACAATATGGGATGATACCTCATCAGATTCTAATTATTTACTTCAGTTTCAACCAATGATTACCATAGATCCTCATTCTTCTTGTACAATTTCTCAATCACGCAGCTTTGTTGACATTGATCACTCATCTATAAATTCATATGTTTATATTTTCCATGATAGAGTTGCAGATGGGCTTGAGGCTTCTTACCTCAAGAAGTTTCCATTTAATGGTAAGGTTTTATTTTCTATATATATAAGTAAAGATTTTTGTGGTAAGCACGATGCATCTAATTTTCTATTATTAACATATCATTTTCTTTTACTAATTGAAAGTGATGTTTTTATTACAGGAATGAAAATGTTTCGATGGCTTCATTGGTTGTTTCATTTCACTTGATTTTTTTTATTATACATATGTAGTGTAGGAGTAGGTTTGGATTTAGTTTAATTTTATTTTGTTTTTCTTTTTGCAGATAGATTACTTCTGTTGAATAATGTGCAGTTATTTAAGCAATATCATGATTTCAGGATGAGGACAAGCTATCATTCAGGGAAGTACACATTACTCTTTATTGCTTTTAATTATTATATCTTGCTTTTGGTTTTATGTATAAGTCATCTCATTTAAAGTCTTATCCTTAATTGATAATAATTATTAAGACTTATTTATGAAATGATTGTATGTGCTCATTTAAAGTTGTAAAGCAAGAATATTTTTAAGAAAAAGAGTAATGGTAAAACAATTTTCTTACATAACTTTTCAAAAACTTTATGAATATACCTCATTCATTTTGAAATTGTTATTATGGATGCACCTTTTAGGATTTATCTTTAGCATTTTCTAGTTTTTTTTATATCTTTTTAACAAAATCTTATTAAATCAACATCTCATTCATCAATTAAAGAAACCTTTATTCCCAATCTTAAAGAAAGATAAACTTTTCATATTAGGTTTAGAATTCTTATCTTGGTATCAGTAACGAATTGATTTAATTTTTTTTTCATAAAATCATTTGATTTATGTCGTCACGTATATATTGGTATGCATGTTATATTTTTATCTCCTTATTAATTTTTGCTCATATCTGATCCCTTCAGCGAATTTGTTTAAATTTTACCTTCGCCAAGTCGTAATCAAATCAATTACTAGGAGATTTATTATCTTTTAAAAATGCATGTCATCATGTTATGAATTCTTTACCTATATGTTTACCTCATCTTACGGATCATGACCATATTTTATTTGATTTTTCCAAGTCCATTTGATCCCCTCATCGGTCGATTAAAGTTTCGACAAGTATTAATTATTTTGATTATCAACTTTAAAATTGTCAATTCTATATCCATTTCCCGGGAAAATTTGATTCTTTCTTTTTAAATTGAGATACATTTTTACTCACACTTTTCTTTGATTGAGATGTTAGTAGGTTAAATTGTATATATGTTAGCTTATTTTTAATAGTGAGTTTTTACACTTTTCTTTCTTTTTAGTTTGCTTGAAGTTTTAAAGGGGTTAGTGTAAATAAATAAACCCGGAGGCTTAAATCCTGTTTGTTCATTTATCTCGATTAGTTGTGATAAGGAAAGATATTCAAGATTTGATTAGACTGATCAATCCTTCTCAAATATGATAGGAACCTATAATTGATGATTGTCTATGTTTATGATCAGGATTAATCTTCAGCCATCTGTTTCTTTATACGTTAGGATTGCCGACATATTTCCTTTTCAAAACTCAATACTTGGGAAAACCTTTATCAATTTGTATTATCAGTCATCTATTAAAAGTCTATTTATCATCTGCAAAGATTCTAAAAGTCTGCTCCATGCATAATTATCTGTAATGCATTGGAGTTTGATTGGAGAATGGGAGGTCTCATCACGAGCCGACCTATCATGATCATCAATTTTATTAGGAATAACATCATTTCTGATTACGAGGGTGATGGCTCTTAATCATATGATCAGGAGACAGGAGGTCTCATCACAAGACGACCTGTTTATATTTAAAAAAAACTTGTGAATGATGCTGTTAATATCAAGTTACCACGCTTGAACAGTAGTCTTCAATTAAAGTTTAATGGAAAATCAATAAATCTTTTATAATTGGAGCAATTCTTGAAAGTTTTTCAGAGAAGTGAATGGATTTATCTTTATACTGATGATGCAGGTTACATTTATACTGAGTACTTTGTTTTGACAAGGAAATTTTTAGCTTGTCTATAACCAAATCTTTATCAACAGAAATGAAGAAAATTCTGAAAGTATTCGCAGGTGTGAATTTAGTACTTGTTCTTATTAGATTAAGATTTTCTTATTTGTTTCAATTGAATTTTAGATTTTGTTTTATTGCAATTTTTGTGATGAATGAAAAGAGATAACTAGTTCGCCCAGGTATGTCGCCATTTGTTGGCACCCCCAACAAATCCCCTTGATTTTCTAAAAAATAAATGGGCCCCCATGTAAATTTTTGTATATAAGCTCGCCTTTGGTTTCCTTTAGTTTGGTTCATTTGACTTATCTTGATTTTTCAACAATTTGCTTTCTTTTCAGCTTTTAATGCTCAAGTGAAATTTGGTTGTTTTGGCTTATTGAAATCAATTATGTCAACTAATGGAAACAAGTCTATAAATTCGAATTTGGATGATTTCATTAAATTTTACTTTTGTTAAAATCATTTATTATTATAATTTTCTACTCTTTGACATCATAATATTAATTCAATCAAGGCCTTATTTAAGGAGACTCTTTTCCAATCTTGATAAAATATATATTAAAGAATTCAAAGCCACTTCATAATTCTAAATTTGAAACAATTATTAATTTTTACAAACGGTAAATTTTTATTTGTTACACACGTTACACACTTTTATACTTTTGACTAAATTTCATTAAAGCTTACTTATATGCAAGTAATTTTAAAAGCTTTAACAAAATATACTTAAAAGATTATACACAAGTTAAAAGTTTTCTAATTTAAACAAAATATTAATTCTTATGAAGCTTTAATTTACATAAGGTGATTTTATCTTTTTACTTTTTGCAAATTTGAAAAATATATATATCATAATCTAATGCAAATAAAGTAAAACTTGTTAACTTTCTAAACACTTGAATCTAAAGTTTATATAATTTATTTATTGACATTTAAACTACTTGTTATTTAATTATTTTTGAAATGGCTTGGATCATTAAGATTACACATGGACTTCAAGACTATCTTAAACTTCTTCCAAAACCATTGGTTTAAAAGAGACATGTTAGACTTTTCTCTTTTTTTAGTTTTTTATATTTATCCAGAAGTAAATGGGCATAAAAACAAAACTTTAGTTATATATAACTTTTGGAATTTTGAATTAAGGAAAAATATTTCGATAAGTGTTTTCTGGTTGAAAAGTCCGCATGTTTCATTGCATACCATGGCAAAAATTTTAATAAGATAAAGCTTTAACATCTCTTTTCTTTTGAAGGAATTTACGTTACATTTAGTCAATTATTAAAATACGAAAGGGAGGCAGAGTTACTGGGAGTTCAAAATGCCAACCTGGAGTATTATCACGATATTATGCATATTAAAATCGCAATAAAGTCCAAATTGCATAAATATAAGTGTTACAAATGTGACGCCAGAACTATAATGGATGCCATCGAGCTTTGTTCGTATGCCAAATATTGTTCAACCAAACCATACAAAGAATCACGAAGTTCCAGTCACATGAGAAGGAGGTATTACTTCTGGAAGTTACCTTTGACCACTTATATCTCAGTTTGAGATGAGTCATGTACCAGATCGCAGAGGAAATAGGAGGGAATAATGGCACCGGGATTAAGAAGAGAGTGCACAGTTGCTGCCACGCCACCATCCCGTTAAAGAAGATGCCAAGGGTTAAAAAAAATAAAGGCTATCAAGAGATCTTATGAATTAGAGTAGGTAGTCGCTCAAGAGAATTAAAAGACAGCTGAAGTTAAGAAGAAAATAATGCGTCACAAAGATCGCCATTGTGTTCGGGTACACAGGGTACTACCAAAGGACCGAACACCAAGAGAAACCACTTCACACAAACAGATCACAGATCAACACACCGATGTTTTGACGTGGTTTAATCCCTCTTGAGGGAAACACTCCACGGCCCCAGCCAAATAGCTTTTACAGGACAATTTATTATGCAAAGAAAGAAAGTTACAAATGAGCTTTTCATAATCGATAAACTAAACAATGACCCTCCATGCTCTTTAAATAGAGATCATGGACCAATTGGGTGTTAAGCCATGGATCAAGGTTAGGTTTGATCTAAAAGAAGTTGAACCGTCGGATCACTCTATGTCGGGAACATATCATGACCGTCGGATTAAGTATTTACAAATGCATACTAATGCATACTAAATAAACACACTATCCCTAATGGATATATTACACAAGTTGATCTTAACTAACTCTTAAGTGTCTAAATATCCTAACATCCCCCCTTAAGAACAACTTGGGATAGGATTGAAGGATTTACAAAGGTGACACTATTAGGAGAAGGAAGGAGGCATTAGAGCCTAACCCCCCTTAATGACAAGTTCATGAACTCCTAACATAGATCGAAGTTTAGAAAACTTCATTTCTGTAAGAGACTTGGTCAAAATGTCTGCAACTTGATCATCTGTAGGGCAAAAGAGCACTTCAAGAACACGATCATGAACAAGATTTCTGATGAAGTGCATATGTAGCTCAATGTGTTTGCTGCATTGATGTAGAACTGGATCTTTGGCAAGCTTGATGGCACTTTGATTGTCGCACCAAAGTGGAGTAGGCTACTATTGCTCAAATCCAAACTCTGAAAGGATCTGTCAAAGCTATAAAGCTTCCTGACTGGCATTAACTGCTACTCGATATTCTGCCTCTGCTGAAGAAAGAGCAAGAGCTTGTTGTTTCTTACAAGCCCAAGTAATAGGTCCAGATACCAGACTGAAAACATAACCTGCAATAGACTTTCGATCATCAGGATCGTCGGCCCAATCTGAATCAGTGAAACCAACCAACAAAGGTTTCCCCCCTGTACTGTAATGAATCCCAAACTGAACTGTACCTCGAATATATTGAAGTATTCTTTTAGCTTATTTCCAGTGACTTTCATGAGGTGTCTGCATATAACGGGAAACACAATCAACGGAAAAGGAAAGGTCAAGACGAGAATGAGTCAAGTATAAGAGACTACCAACAAGCTGACGATATAAGGTGGCATCGACTTCAGGTGAAGTACAAGTGGCAGAAAGTTTGACTCTAGACTGGAAGGGAGAAGGGGCTGGTGTACAATCTTCCATGTGAAAGCGACGAAGAAGGTCACAAGTATACTTAAACTGAGAAAGAAAGATTCATTCTTTTGGTTTGCAAGACTTGGAGACCAAGAAAATAATGCAAATGTCCTAAGTCTGACATTTCAAAAAACAATTTAAGACTAAATTTCATATGGGTTATAAGCTTAGGGTCACTACCAGTAAGAATAAGATCATCAACATATAGAACAAGTATGATGAGATGGTTTCCTACTTTCTTGGTATAGACATTGGGGTCAGAATGGCATCTAGAAAAACCAGTGTTAAGGAGAAAGTTATCCATTTTGGCATACCAAGATCCAGGAGCTTGCTTAAGGCCATATAAGGATTTCTTAAGGCGACAAACAAGGCTAGAGTTACTCTGAACATATCCAGGAGGTTGTTCCATGTAAATTTCCTCCTATAAATCACCATGTAAGAAGGAAGACTTGACATCCATTTGATGGAATTCCCAGTTATGTAAGGATGCAAGGAAAAGAACAAGGCGGATGGAGTTCATTTTTGTGACGGGAACAAAGGTTTCATTGTAGTCAATCCCTTCAACTTGGGAAAAACCTTTGGCAACTAACCTTGCCTTAAGTCTTTCAACACTTCCACTTGATGTATACTTAGTTCTGTAGACCCATTTACATCTGACAAGTTTTCTTCCTTTTGGAAGAGGTACAAGATCCCAAGTATCGTTCGCCATTAAGGAATGATATTCTTCATCCATGGTTGCATCCCAATCTGGATTCCCTGAAGCTTCTACAAAAGTTTTTGGATCATGATTCTCGGAAACTTGAGCCAAAAGAGAAGAGGCTTGCTAAAACTGAGAATGTGTTCGACGTTGATCTCTAGGATCACCGGCAAGATCACCAGCTCCTTCACATGTTGAACGGACCCATCGAGGAAGCACTTGTGCTGGTGCAACTGGAGGAACATGAGCAGGCGGAGGTGGATTTTCATCCTCACTGTCATCATCAGAAACTGGAGTTGGAAACCTGTCAAGGAAGTTGGAAGAAGAAGAAGAAGGCACAAACGCCGAATCAGGGGCGCAGGCCAAAGATGGCACAATCGTAGAGTTAGACTCGCAGGCCAAGATATTTTTATCAAATTTAACATCTCTTTTAATGATTATATCATGAGAATGTGGTTGAAGAAGTCTATCACCTTTTACATCTTCAGAATATCCAACAAATATGCACTTTTCACTTTTAGGCTGCAATGCTTTCTGTTTTTCATCCGAAATGTGAGCCCATGCTTCACTACCAAACACACGGAAGTGACTTACATCAGGTTTAGTTTTACGCCATGCTTCTTCCGGTGTTATACATTGTAATGCTTTAGTGGGAGTGCGATTAACTATGTAATTTGTACAATTTATGGCTTCAGCCCAAAATTGAAGACTTAGTCCCTTAGATTGGATCATACAATTAGTCATTTATTTTAAGGTGCGGTTCTTCCGCTCAACTACACCATTTTGTTGTAGTGTATATGGAATAGTGTGCTGTTGTTGGATGCCTTGTTCAGTGCAGAAAGTAGTGAAATTTTTGATAACATATTCTCCTCCATTGTCAGATCTTAACTTAATAATTTGTTGACCATATTGTTTTTCAACAAGGACCTTGTAGGCCAAGGACATGTTAAATACTTCGCTCTTAAGTTTTAGGAAATAAACCCAAGTGCATCTGGTGTAATCATCAATGAAAGTTAAGAAATATTTGAACCCAGAAAATGAAGCAGATGGAAGAGGACCACACAAGTCACTATGCACAAGCTCCAAGGGAACCGAGGCGTGCCAAGAGGCACGTTTGTCAAAACTATCCTGATGATGTTTTCCGAGTACACAATCGGAACAAACACCATCCCTGCAAGATACCATAGGAAGACCTGTCACCATATTGTCTTTACATAGTTGTTGCAATGAGCAATAATTTAAGTGACCAAATCGCTCATGCCAAAGTTTGCTCAAGTTATCACTATGAGCAACAAAAAATGAAGGGAAAGGTGATGACCCAAAGTTGTTAAACTTGTACAACCTGGTAATATCATCAATAATTTCGGTAGCTAGAACCTGTTAAGGATCTTTAAAATCCTTGATTACAACCTGGTGAGGTGTAAAGGTCACAGTTTTATCTTCACCAGAATGAGTGATCTGATAGACTGATAACAAATTGCAGGAAATTCTTGGAACAGATAGTACATCACTAAAATGACCATTATCTACTGGAACTGTTCCAGCTCCTACAACACTTAGATATCTATTATCACCAACAAATATTTGTTTGGTGTTACATTCATGCATAGTATAAAAGATGGCTTGATCCTTAGCCATATGATAAGATGCTCCAGAATCAATGAGCTATTCATTTGAAGTAGAAGAAGAAGATGCATTATAAGAATAACCAGAAGCACAAAGTGCATGTCCATGAGAGGCAGATTCTGAAGGCGAATCTAGGCTGATGTGGCGCTTCTTCATTGCTGCTTCCAAGGCTGCCATCTTCTTGAAACATGTAGATTCATCATGATTATCTTTCTCGCAATAGTTTCAATGATGCTCAGTCTTCTTTCCTTTTGGCTTGAATCCTTTATCATTTTTTAAAGAAGGAGCGGACTGAGAGGGTTTTCGACCCTTGTTTGACTTATTATTGCGAAAATTTTGTTTCTTGGGAGACTTGGACTTTTCCTTCTGTTGGGACAATAAGGCTTTCCCAGATGTATCTGCATTGTTGACTATTCCAAGATGAATGAGTTTATCTTGCTCTCTAATCAAGGAATCACAAAAGGATTCAAGACTAGGCTCTTGATATCTAGTTGCATTCAAGGATTCTTTCATGGAGTAAAATGTAGATACAAAAACAGAATATGCAGGTCCAAGTTTGGAAAGAATATGATAAATGCATTGTTTGTCTTCCCTCTTAATCTTACATTCTGCACATAAGAGTTTAAGAGTTTTGTACTTAGATAAATAATCTTGAATGCATGAAAAGTCACTTGGATTTAAAGAAATCAACTCATTTTCGAGTTGGTGACCTCGAATTTCATTGTGTTTACTAAACACAGATTCCAACTTGTCCCAAGTAGCATCAGGTTCATCAATTCCAGATATGTGGAATCGTAAATCAGTAGAGATTGACATCCTAATCAATCCATGAGCTTCGTCACATCTATATGCCCATTTTATTTTCTTATCATCATCAGTGGGTTCGGTTTCTTTCCCTGGGGTAATTCTGAAAAGTCCCCTACTTCGTAGAACATCCTCCATATGAGATTTTCATGAGAAATAGTTGGAACTGTTAAGTAGAATATCACAAGGGGCGGCCATATTTGTAAATTAATGGTTGTAAAAGCAGAAACCAATAGTCTGGATGTGAAGAGCTTGAAAAAATATGCGGTTTAAAAAAAAAACGGCACAGAAAACTGACTCTATATGATGAAGTTATGTTTGAACAAAGAAACTGTTGAAGATGTCCCCAATAGTGACGTGGCAGCTAGAGAATGTCTAGCAAAAAAAAAGAACCCCCCTCTTCCTAAGATGAACCTTTTGACAATCACTTTATAAGAAAGTTGCTTTAAGTGAACCACTTTTGTAAAATAAGTGATTTCACTTTTACAATGATATTACTTTTAAATAATGCAACAATAAAAAAAACTTAAGTGACTCACTTGTATTTTTTATTTTTTATTATTTAAGTGAGATACACTTTTACAATAAAGTAACTTGAAAATAGAAATTACATGCACTTTTTCTTTTAAGAGTAACTTCCTGAGACTTGAACTCAAGACCTATTAAGGAATAAAGCAACTTTGAACCAAGTGAGCTAGATTAAAATGTATGTAAAATATGGGAATGAAGAAAGGGGGCTTTTTTTTTTTTTTTTTTTTAAACTCTTCTTGCTCGGTTTGCATGCTTGCCTTTTTTCGTGCAAAACACACCACAATTCGAAACAAAAAAACTTTTCCACACTTGTGGAGTTAGATCTCGTTAGTTTGCCCAGAAATTCTATGTTTTCTCTCTGTTTTTGATTTGCCGAGATCGCGCAAGGTGCATGGCAAAGAGCATACGCAGTCGAGAAAAACCCTTTCCCTTTTTGTTTTTGATTTACCAAGATCGCTCAAGGTGCATGGCAAAGAGTATATGCAGACAGGAAAACAACAATACGAACCCAACAAAAAAAACTAACAGTAAAAAAAAAGATAAAATATGAGATTTTTTTTTTTCAAAACAAAAAATACAAAAAATGCATCACTGTAACATTATACCTTCAGATCTGGTGAAATAAGTGTTTCTGGAGCAACCAAGAACCGTTTTCGATCAAACAAAAACTATTTCCCAATGGAAATGACGCTCCGAACGCAATGGAACACCTCCCACATCCCATAAATGTACAGAAATACCAGAACCAGAAACCCTTTCAAGTTTTGGCAACAACAGGTGAAGATCTAGATCATAACCAGAAGCGGCTCTTCATAAAAGATCTGATACCATGTTCGGGTACACAAGGTACTACCAAAGGACCGAACACCAAGAGAAACCACTTCACATAAACAGATCACAGATCAACACACCGATGTTTTGACATGGTTTAAACCCTCTTGAGGGAAACACTCCACGGACCTGGCCAAATAGCTTCTATGGGACAATTTATTATGCAAAGAAAGAAAGTTACAAATGAGCTTCTCATAATTGATCAACTAAACAATGACCCTCCATGTTCTTTAAATAGAGATCATGGACCAATCGGGTGTTAAGCCACGGATCAAGGTTAGGTTTGATCTAAGAGAAGTTGAGCCGTCGGATCACTCTATGTCGGGAACATATCGTGACCGTCGGATTAAGTATTTACAAATGCATACTAAAGAAACACACTATCTCTAACGGATAAATTACACAAGTTGATCTTAACTAACTCCTAAGTGTCTAAATATCCTAACACATTGATCATTCCACTATTTCACGAAGACTATTTTCTCAAAAGCGCAGGTTTGGTGCCACATTTTATTTGTTGTTTAAAAGATGCTTATGTGCCAACATATTGTTTTAAATTCATAGAGGAAACGGAAACAAATCATTATCTCAACAACGTGTTAGTGTAATCCATTTTTCTAGCAAATGACAGAGGTGGAGCTTATAAAGGATTAAGTGCAGTCTTTATCGTTGGGAGATTGCGATTTCTACAAAGGGATTGCTGAATGCGATCGTGTAGGTCAAGTTAAAAGATCATAGGAGCGATTTTATTGATTTTTATGATGGAATTTACTTTGCAGATCACCTGAGAGAAGCGAATGACATTTACCTCTTCATTACCATATAACAATGACGAGGAGAGACAACTGATGGCTATATTATCAGAATTCATCGTGGAAAGAAAGGAAGTTTCTTATTTATCTTTTCCTATCATTTATGATAATTTTCTTGTGTGTCTTCTTGTTTGTTTTTATGCAGATTTATGGGCCAAGAAAATATAATTGCTTTCTTTTGAATTTGCAGGTAATTTTTATTCTACCAGGGGTAGAGCTTGCAAAAGATTGGCACGACTTACTAGTCAATACCTGTTTGGGAAGTAAAAGGAGTTTAAGGTACAAGCATGAAGAGGATCGTTCCACTGGTTAAGAAGGAAGAATGTAGTTATGACTAGTCTGTTAGACTATCAGGATCGTTGCTGGAAAATACGCAACAGTTAATTACCAGCTTGTGGAGGAAGGTCTCATCATTCAGATCGGTGGAGAAGATACCGAAGATACCAGAACACTCAAATAGTTTCATCTGTGTCATTTCATTTCACTAGCAAAAGGATATGTTTTTACCATGACAAAGAATCCAATGCATCCTTTTCACTTTTCCAGCATTCAGGACATTGATGAACTGAAATAGATCAATTCATTGAATGAAAGGGACAGAAAGGCATAATTCCGCTATTCAGCAGCCTAGTTCAGGGAAGAAATTGATTAATATAGCTGTAGTTTAGGAGACTATTGAGATTTTGATTGTCTATAAAAGCAGTAGCAGTCTTCCTAGAGAAGTGGGGAGGAACGTTCTAGGAAACTGGACAAACTTATTTTTCCTTTTGCTATATGTTTCTCTGCTAGGGATGGTCTCCATAAACTAGAGAGATGGCTGTGTTTCTCTTTCTGTTCTCTTGTTCTTATGCAAAAATGAGTTTTTCTCATGGAACCAAAGATGGAGGTGTTTCCTAAGGATGATATATCAAAACTCTTTTGAAGCTATGGTGCTTTGAATGGACACTGGAACCTGTTCTCACAGCTTTGTAAAATTTCTTTTATGGAGTAATTGAAACAGATTACTTGCTATGTTCATCATTATCTTCTGTGGGATTGAAGCAAAATGTAAACTTTGCTTTTAGTTTATGCTTCATTTCTTATGATCAGAGTCTTTTAAAACTTATTTTGAAAGATAATGGTTGTTGTTGCATTTGATCTATCAGCTGATATTGATTTACTTTGCAGAATTAAAAGCATCTAACATTTTTTTTCGTGATCTTAATCCATTAATTTGTAGGAGCTTTTACGTTATTTAGTGTGTAATAGTTTGATTGTGAGACTGTTCTTCAATTTGAATTATTATATGCTTATCTTCAAATGCAAGGTGAATTAATATTAATTTTCACTTAAATGCTCTTGGCCAAGATAGGAAATTTGCATCTAGATTATCATAGAGCAGAAATTAGGAGCTGCTATTATTTTATTTTGCATTTAATTTAAAAAATAGTCTTTAGGATTAGTTAGGCATTAATCCAAAACTCTTTGATTGGTTAGCAGGTTAGTTAGGTAATTTCCACATTCACACACCTTAGAGAGACTCTTCACATTGGAAAGCACATCACACAAGCAGCAGGGCCTTGATCCTATGAAGGACAATTACTTTAAACACATACAAAACTGCATTAAGTCGAGTGTGTGGGCTGTCTTTCTGTAAGTTGACATAGAACAATTTTCCTGGCCAACACATTGTCTGCTGCTGAGCTTGCATATCAAGATATTCAACAAGCCACGGCAGAGCCGGATCTCTCCTCCTCATGGATAGAAGAAGAAGATCCCATTATGTAGCCTGCATGGGAAGTCGACTCATCTTGTTCGCACGATTGTCTTGACGACACTTTACCTTTGGATGAAGCTATTGTGGAGGCCATGTGTGGTAGTGAAAGACCTTGGGAAGACATGCATCATCGCTCCTATTTTCTTTCCAACCTTGATCTTATCGAGTAAGAATAGTTTAGGATGACTCTTGCCGAGATGGTTGGTCACCCTATGGCTCCTTGGGAGTCGCATGGGATTTACGTGGAGGGGAACATGGCTAATGTTTCCCCTACTATACCAATATACATTTCTCGTACACCTGAAAAGGTTGAGAACATTTACATCGGTGATGATTTCTCTCCCCAGAAGGTTCGCATTTACACCGAATTGTTTAAGGAACTCTAGGAATTTTTGGCCTGGTCATATGAGGAGATTCTAGGAATAGACCCTAGCATTGTTGAACACGAGATTAGAACATATCCAAATGCTAAGCCGGTTCGACAAAGCCTTTATGCGTGAACCCTAGAAAGGTAGCTGTGATCAAGGAAGAGGTGGAGAAACTGCTTGAGGCTGGTTCAATCTACCCAGTTCCCCTTACCGAATGGGTGTCCAATCCAGTTCAAGTGGATAAGAAGCAGGGAACTATCCATGTATGCAGTGATTTTAGAGATCTGAACCGCGCATGTCCAAAGGATAATTTCCCCACTCCATTCATAGATCAGATCTTTGATGCTTGTGCGGGAAGTGAGTTTTTTTCATTTATGGATTGATTTTCAGGATACAACCAGATCCAGATAAAACCTGAGGACAATCATAAGACTGCTTTTATTTTTCCTTGGGGTACATTTGCGTACCAAAAAATGCCCTTTGGCCTTAAAACACCAGAGCTACTTTTCAGCATACTATGACCTACGCCTTTCATGGCCTTAAACATATGGTGGAGGCTTACATGGATGATCTTGCTGGCCATTCTCACAAGAGAATGGACCACCCCAAGCACCTCCGTTTAATCCTTGAAAGATGCATACACTACAAGATTCAGTTAAATCCCAATAAGTGCATCTTTGTTGTGAGAACGGGTCGCCTGCTAGGTTTCGTAGTTTTGAAAGAGGGTATAAGAGTTGATCCTTTTAAAGTTGAGGCAATACTTCGGTTGCCTCCTCCGTGCAATTTATTTCAACTTCAGAGCCTCCAAGGGAGAGCCACTTTTCTACGTCGCTTTGTAGTCAATTATGTTAGTCTTACAAAAGGTTTCACGAACTTGTTGAAGAAAGACACACCGTTTATCTGGGATGAGCAAGCCCAGCAGTCTTTCGGTGCTCTTAAGAAAGCTTTGGTACCGGCCCCTTTGCTTAGTCCACCCCAACTTTGCAAGAGATTTTCTACTTTATGTGGTCTCATCTCAAGAGACGATTGGCATGGTCTTAGTTCAAGTATATGATGTGCTCATAGAGCATGTGATATATTATCTTAGTAGAAATCTAGTAGACGTTGAACTGAGATACACTCATGTGGAGAAGTTGGCACTTGCGACTATTCATGCAGTCCAATGGTTACAACACTACATCATGCTTAGGAAAACCATAGTCATAGCGCACATCAATCCATTTCAGTTCATGCTATCACGATGTCTTATAGGGGGGAAGTACAATAAATGGATTGTAATTCTTCACGAGTTTGATCTCGATGTTGCTTCGGCGAAGTCAGTGAAATTTTTGGTTTTTGTTGAGCTCATGTCGGACCTTCCGCGACATGATGAAGATATTGTCCATGAATATTCCTTTGTGGATGAGCACTTATTCCTTATCTCATCTGAGGACCCTTGGTATGGGGATATTATTGTATATCTTCAAACTTTGAAGTTTCCTTCGCACTATTCACGAGACGAATGATGGCGTGTGAAACACCATGCTAGAGATTATACCATTGTCGGCGACACTTTGTATCTTCGAGGAAAGGATTCTATCCTATGTTGTTGTTTGACTCATGAAGAAGCGGAGTGTGTTCTTAATGATTTCCATGTTGGGGCATGTGGTGGTCACTTATCCAGGCTTGCAACAGCCCAACGCATTATGCGAGTAGGTTACTTTTGGCCTTCGATATTGAAGGATTGTATCAATGCCATAAAGAGATGTCACCCTTGCCAGGTGTTTTCTCAGAATGTACATTCGCATCTAGTGCCCCTTCATCGGATTGTCACCATCGGTCCCTTCACCAAGTGGGGGGTTGATTTCATGGATTGAAAACCAGCTTTTGCTGGGGGGCATCACCATATCATTGTGGTCATGGATTATTTATCCAAATGGGATGAGGCCACGCCTACCGTAAAATCCGCTGGTGCTACAGCATCCCACTTTGTATTCAATCAGATTATCACTCGGTTTGGTATTCCGAGAGAGATTGTCACTAACCATGGAAGTCACTTTCAGAACAAGATGATGGCGCATTTGTCACTCAAGCTTGGGTTTCGTCAAGATCACTCCTCCTTGTACTATGCCCAAGAAAATGGTCAGGTTGAGGTAGTCAATAAGTCCTTAAAAACCATTCTCCAACGTAACATCCAACAAAGCAAGAGCAACTAGCACATTATGTTATACCTTGCTTTGTGGGCGTATCGAACCACAGTTAAGACTGCCACCGATTTCTCACCATTTCAGCTATTTCATAGTGTGAAGTCTATACTACCGATTGAATGTGAAATCACTTCGTTAAATTTAGCCATAGCGCTCCTGCCTAACACCTCGGATGTTGAGCAACGTTTAATCCACCTTGAGCAACTTGACGAGCAACGTAGAGATGTCGTCGTGGCCATAGATTCCAAGAAGTGTCGTGTTAAGGTTCAATACGATAGGTTTGTCCATCCCCGACAATATGCTGAAGGTGACCTGGTCCTCTTATATTACCAAGCTAAGGAACCAATGGGGGCAGGCAAGTTTAACCCCATGTGGCATGGTCCTTACATAGTGAGGCGTGTCCTGGAAAAAGGAGCCTATGAATTGGAAGATTATGAAGGGAATTCCTTGAAGAATCCTAGAAATGGGCTCTACCTCAAGCAGTATTACGCTTGAACTTCTAGTTCAAGATGATACTTTTGTACACTATTGTATAGTTACTTCTGTACATAGTCTAGATTTATTTTGGTTTTTCGATCTGTTGATTCGCTTCCGTTTGGTTGAAATATGTCAGCTGAATCTCCTGTGTTCTTAGGATTCGTGGATGGGGCTAGCCGTCATACGCAGTAGCTTGCTTCTGCTGCCTAGGTTATTTATTCGCCTTACCACCTAGTTGTGTCTTCGGGAGGTGCTTATCTCAGTCCTACATCCAACAACATGGCTCAGTACAGTGTCATAGTTGAGTTACTTTGGGATGCCATTTCACATTGTATCCAGTCTTTAGAAGTCCACCTGGATTCACAACTAGTTGTGTCTCAGTTGAATGGTTAATACCGTGTGAGGGATCCTACTTTACTGCAGAGGCTCTTAAGGGTAAGACTCTTGGAACGTCAATTTGTTTCTATTACATACATTCATGTTCTAAGAAGTTTTAATCGTGTATATGATGCATATGCTAACTATGTCCTAGATTGGCATTTTTCAAATTCATAATGAAGCACAAAAATAAACATACATTCATACATTTGTGCATACAGATATTGTAGAACCAGAGAACCATAGTTTTTATAAATAGCATGTCCAAAATGGTAGTGTCACAATACAAAACTGGAACTCGTAGCTCTGAGATGTAAATAATCGATACAAAATATGGGGCTCTGAGATGTCTAAGCCCCATGAGGAGGCCTAGCTACCTCGGTAGGATGTGTCTAATAGTAATAATGTACTGCGTTGGCTATGCGCTGCAGTAGTCGAACCCAGGTGCCCGGTACTCCCACAACATGGCGTCGCATATCCTCTGGAAGCCGCTCTTCCTTGATCATGGGTACTCTATTGGTCATAAGGGACAGGTTGACCCGTATGGTCTCTAGTGTGCACTCTGCAGCCACAACAACTACCTCTCCACCCCTGCCCCATCGATGATGTCTTGGGAAACCCTCTGGTCTTCGCAGACCAATATCTGCGAGCAAACAGTGAAATGTTAATACGCGATACTACACCAAAAATATTTTTGCATTTTCATATATAATCAAAAATCCCAAAAAAATTAAATACACAAAAACATAAAAAGAGTAACATATCGATGTCTCCGTATGCGGCTCCTGGAGGAAGCAACATATTGGGATCACCATAGAAGTCTATCCCTGCATAGGGGTAGTTGTCAATCGCTATGACCTGTCGGTCCCACCAGTGAAAGAAATCATCTTTATATGGTGATTCCTGTCGGCCACCACCCTGTCGCATCAATACCGCTTCCCACCAGGTCAGGGCTGGGTCACGGAGACTATGAGGAGGGACTTCCACCCTCAGACTAAGTCCCGGAACTCTCTCAAAGAAGAAGCTGCATAGTATACTGCCGTATCCAAAGTTTTTTTTCTCCCCACGCTTGCACTCCGTTAACTGGGTATTCATGGACACCAGTAACGTTGTGCACCAGTCATATACCACAGGCCTCATAGACTCTATGGTGTAAAACATCACTAGCCTTTAAGCCTGGTGTAGAGTTGCCGAACCTATAATCCTGACGAGGGTAGACACTATGATATTCATACTTAGACTGACTATGGATCCAATGGGTACCTGACTCCCCACCTTCCGGGTGTTGGGAAGACAGTACCACTCTATGTAGTCAGGAATGGTGATCCCACCACCCACAGTACGAGATCGAAGACTGGCTACTTCCCCTCGATGAGACAATCCTGTAATGAAATATATGTCATCTACCTCTAAGGAAAGTATTTGACCATCCAGGTTGAAATTTTGTGCGTCTATGTCCTAGTAGTCCATCAAGCGACGGAGCAATTGGTTTTGGGACCTCAAACCCCCAATGCTCCAAAATTTGAAAATCCCACACGCTTGTAATGCTTATTGTGCAGGAAAATCATGGCAGACAGCCTCATCCACAAGGTCATGCTCCCTTTCCCTCCACTCTAGAACCATCTTGGTGGAAGAAACACAAAGAGTTTATCCTTTTACATTTAAAAAACCAACTTCACATCTATAACCGCGGGCTATTTAGAAAACAGAGGCGTCTACCCATGTTCAACGTATGCGTTGACCACGGGTAGTAGGTCCTACTCGCAACCCGTATGCTTGTAGCCCACTTACAACGCCGTGACCAAATAGGGCTTTCCCAATAAAAAAATTGGACCATTAAAAAATGAAATAAAAACTACCAAATGAAAGAAAAGGATGAGATAGCTAACCTGCTCCAAACGGCTCGACAAATGGATGCCTGTAGCTCCCAGAATCAGCGATTGAAATCCAAGGTGAAAACTAACAAAAATCACTATTTTGGGTAAAAAGTGAAAATGAATTGGAAATTGTAATTTTTTATTACTATTTATAGTTTTGGAAACCCACTTGTCTATAGTTTTGGTCGTTTTAAGCTGTTTTGGACTAATGTGATGTTTTGGAGTAGCATTTTGAACAGATTTCTTCGACAAGTGTTGATATTTGATCATTTCACGCCTACAGCAAGTATATTTCACACCTGGCATATATGTTAGATGTCATTTTCACATGCATTATGCATTTGACCTTTTGACCGTTTTCATTAACCATAGGTGCGACCCTGCTTCTTAACTGACACAGAGCTTTCACATTGTTTTAGAAGTGTCATTAGTTGGCGGTAGGGCCTATCCGACCATGGGTGCCCTAGATGGAGCCCCTTTTTGCCTTTTGACGCCCATGCTGTTGTCTCTCTTTAGGATTGGGAGTCCTTCGTATTTACGCCATGACTTTGCGATAAAGACTCATACTCTACTTTGTCTTATGCTGGCCATCTCCCATAAGGACTTCCCCCATTTGTATCAAGTTGTGATTGCATTGCATCACCCTGCTTGTTGCTTGAGCCTTGTGCTGGCTCTCGCTTACTCGATTGTTAGCCTGGTGCCTAAGCACTTCCCCTATCGAGCCTTACAGAGCTTTCATTTTCCTTTCACAGTTTGATGACCCTTGACCCTGAGGGAACACCCCCTCGAGTGTCCACATCCTGCACATGCTTCCTTGCATTGATCATAGGAATTTTCCACAACTTGGGTCTAGTTTGCTCGCCATTTGACACGCGTTCCCTCATTTGTTGTACTATAAACAATTTTATTATTTTTCAAGCTTTCCAAATATGAAAAAGACCAAAAAAAATCAAATATTCTAAAAATACGGACGGGAGAATATTTACTTCTTATTGTTGGCAGCTGTTGTGTTGCCTTTGAATAGAGCATTCATTCCACTGCATTAATTATGAGTCGGGACTATAGTAGGACCTTAGGAGCTGTAATCATTTTTCAAAATTTACTCTACCGATTGGTTAAGCTTCCAGTCGCTATGGAGCCCTTTGTTGAAGCCTTCTGCATTGCACAATGTTATGTCTATTCTATGCTGCTTGAGTCTATCCATCTACTCATGCTCTTGTTCAAAGGATGTCCTGAAACCAGAGTCAACCACTCCTCAGATCTCTTGACTATTGCATGTCGGCCATCCTTATTGAGTCAGTCTGTTTCATCTGACTTCTTCCAAATCTTTCAATGTAACTGTTACCTCATGCTGGTTGATGGGGGATGCCTTAATTCCCTCCTTCTAGTGAGTTTCGTTCTGTTGACTTCAACTCATTTATTCCAGAATTTGAGACTTAGAGTTCAGCTGAGTACCTTGACGCTTGCAGTCATTAGTGGTAGGTTCTCTCGCCATCGACAATTTTGGGAATACATCAATGTCCCATGATCGATGGATTCATCCTAGTGTTTGACTTCACCATATCTATTCGCACTTTGATGATTGTACTCTGTGCCTTGATGCCCATTTTCATTGTTAGTGGGTTATCTCACGTCTGTTAATGGTATACATCATTGACTGGTAATCAGACGATGTCACATCAGGTTCGACCTCAACACCTTTATTCACTTGATGGGACTTGCACCATAGATGATTTGTGTATAAGACCCCAGAAGATAGTGGCATTTAGTATGCTACTTATGATCATGGATTTACATCTGAGATATCACCTCTCAGACATCAGCAGTTTGTACCTCCATTTTGCACCAGTTGTTTCCTTTCAACATGAGACCGTCTCTCACTATAGATGGTTATGGCTATGATCACCTATGACATGTATTCATTATGTAATGCCTATTCATCACCATTGTATCAGATTGTTGTACCGACATGTACTCAGAGATATTATTGTATTATGATAAGTGAGTCGTTCCTTCCAGTTGTGTCTCCATCAATCCACTTCTGATATTTATAATGTATTTCGGCCATCGTAGCACCATTCTCTCTGACCTCACACATTGGGAGGGGTATGTTATAGCGTAATTTTCCACCTTGTGAGCATCATCATTGGTTGGCCTTCAAGATCCATTTCACTGACTTAGATTCATCATTTTGTCCTCCAAGAACACATTTTCCCTATTTTTGTTCCTTTACGCGAGTTGTTTCACTATCGCCCGCGTACACGCAGGCTATTCCACTATAGCCCACGAGTACCAAGTAAAATGGTAAAACTCATTAGAAAATTACTTTTTACTCCCAAAAAGCGGTCTTAGGGTGACCTTTGGCCCTCCATATGCCCCAAAACGTCTCGATGTGTCCTTTCACTTACCTTTTGAAGGCTATATATTGAGCACTTATGGCATATGGAAGGGAGGGGAAAGAGAGAGCAAGATAACTCTAGTGAATTTTTGTCGTGACTTGAATCTACACTCATTGATCCTTGTTGTTGTGAACTCCTTATATTCACCTTCCAAACTCTTTTCATAGTTTGAGTTTTCCATTACATGGAGAATTGAAGTGGTGGAGGCACAAGTGGAGAGACCGAGTTCTTGGTTTAGATTGGCTGCCGACAAGAGGTCATATGTTGTACTTCTTGTTATTCATTAATGGAAATACTCATTTTCTCGTCTAATTGATGTTGTGAATATTGTTAAATTACATTGGGTTATATTTTCTCATGATATCATGGATCGTGCTATTGATTATGCTAATGTCTTTCACATATTATATGCACTTGCTTGTATTTGTTGTTGAGACTAATCTGCAGGTTCAAGTGTAGAGGTTGAAAGGTAAATGGGGATCTACTTCGATTTCTGGATTGACAGCATACTAGAAGGCTTCATGACAGAGTTTGCTGTGGACATGTTGAAGTCCTACAACGCAGCAGAAGCAGAATTTTTCAAAGGTTTCATAGGTAAGTACTTGAACAATCTGAGTTTATATATTAAAGTGCTTTTAGCTGAGAAAGGCGTTTTAAGAATGCAGTAAAACTCCTAAAAGATTTTGAATCTGTAATGGTCAATAGAATATATAGTTATCCTGAAGAAGATAGACACAATTTGAGAAGTGTGAAGAGATATAAGTTTAATACTGAGAAGAGTGGACTCCGCATATACATTGATTTAGAAGTTGAGCCTTATAGCCAGACTGCAGCTCCATTAGCCACCTATCAGCCTATTACTCCACAGAATCCATTGGTTGTGAACACTGCGCCTCCCTTTCATAGAGTCCACCAGTTCAGAACCCTCCAGTTGTTAATAGTCCTAACCCTTAGAGTGTCAATACCAATAACACCGTGGGAGTGAGTACTCAGACCATCCCGACTCAGACCATTCCAACTCAGAACATTCCACATAGTAACATCCCTAACACCACTCAGACCACTACGCAAAATACTACTATGCCACCTAGAAGAAGGATGAATGGCGATATTAAGCTGTCGATATTCAAGGGAACGGGTCTAGAGGACCTTGAACAACACTAGTTTCTATGTCAATCCATATGGAGCATCAAGCAAGTTCAGGATGATGTTGTGAAACAAGCGCAGTTCGTCACTACATTTAGAGATAGAGCCTTGAACTGGTTCATGAAGTACTTGCAGGGACATAATAGAACCTTAGTAGAGATTAAGGTTGCACTATTGAGTGAATTCAAGAAACCAAAGTCAGAATCCTAATGTATAACAGCATTGAAGGAAATTAAGCAAAAGCCTAATGAGACAGTCTGGAAATTTGACCAAAATTTTAATACATTGCCAGGTCAGTTTTTTCATAGCACCGCAATAGCACCAAGAGTGGTTTATAGCCGCATTGTTGCATCATATCAGACTGTCATTGATGCAGCAGAAAGTGGCTTTGCAAGCAGAATCCTTGGAAATTGCGATGAAGTTGAAAGCTTCACCTATAGGATAGACTAGCACTGGAATGTCTCAGATCCATACCCAGCTACCTTGACATTACAATTGCAGGACATGAAGAAGGGGAAAGAGCAAAGACAAGAAGTCTGGTGTACAAGATGCAGAGGCGAAGGACACACTAGGGAGAACTGTCCTTTGTTTCAAGAATACCTTAACAGTGGAGCACCAAACCCACTGAATCAAAACCAAGCACCATGGTGTGAGATCTATAGAACTAGAGGACACCGGCCAAAAGACTGTTACTTGATTTAGAAGTATGTGCGAACTCCTAAGAATTTATATTGCATATTCTGTAAATCTGTTGGACATGATGATTCCAACTGTAGAGCATATGACCTCATGATGGAAATAAAGCAAGATATGGAGCATATGCATGGTGGTGGAGTATACAGAGTCCAAGAAGAAACACAACAGAACAAGGATAACTTGCAGTATGATCAAGGCGCATACAGAGGCCATGGAGGATTCCGCGGAAGAGGGAGAAATACTCGTTTGGGACAAGGAAGAGGAAGAGGCCAGATGATCTATTATAACTACGGCCAACTAGGTCACTTATCTAGAGATTGTACCAATCCATGTACTACCTGTAATTATTGTAAATCTTTTGATCATGTTATTGAAGCATGCCCAGTGTTAGGAGTAGAAATGCAGAAGAGAAAGCAAGATGTACCTAACCTGAACATTCAGTTGATTGAAACAGAGAAAAGGACTGCAGATCCAAGTATTAATGTTGTGACGCGAAGCGACACTGCAATAGGAAGAGATAGGAAAGCATAAGCTTCGACTTTTGGAGATTTTGAAACTAAGAATACCCCTGCTGAAGCAGTCTAGATCAGAAAAGCTACTGGGAAAACACCTATTTTCAATATGGAGAAGAAAAAATAAGTCTTTGAAGAAGCACAAGACATATTCAAAGAGCCACCACCTATGTCACCAAGAATCCCGTTGCGAATTGAAACAGCGCATATAGAAGTTATTCCAGCTGCATATGAAAAAATGTGCACCGCAGCAGAGACAGGCACCTATGTTGCGCAGTTCCTACGGAGTTGCATGAAATTATTGAAGAGAGCAGATGCTGTAGTGGAATTGGAAAAATTGCTAAACCAATATGAATCACATAGTGAGACAGAGACTTCCCAGAGCGCAGTTCATCACATCAAGAGCCACAAAAGAACAGGAAGAGAAATGAGGCTCAGTGCGCAGATAGGAGATTATGAGATGGACGAGATAATCCTTGATTTACGATTAGAGGTAAATGTCTTGACTAAGCAGACATGGAAGCAGATGAGAAGACCAAAGTTGTCATCGTCACCCATACAATTGAGATTGGCCAACCAGCAGAAATTCATACCTTTTGGGAGATTAGCCAATATTATTGTTGACCTCGATGGAGTGCGAAGTCATGTCGACTTTGAGGTTATTGAAATTGTGGATGACAATTAGCCTTATCCAGCACTATTGGGTATAGACTAGGAGATGGATAACCTCGCCATCATAAACCTGAAGACCAAGAAGATGATCTTTGAAGCGAAGGATATCAAGGTCATAGCACCATTAGACCCTTCACAAGGAGAAAGATACAGTGAGCCGATTCAGGAAGAATCCATAGCACAGGACCTTGATTGCATTTACAAGATGACTGTGAATCAAGATGACTACAATAATCCTATGGTGGATGGAGCACTTAGTTGGTGATGTGACAGTTCTTTCATATCAGACTCCGACGCAGGACTGCAGAATTGGAAAAGCCTTATGCATGAAGTATCTGCAAGAAGATGCACGCAGATCACAAAGTCACTGCGCTGGTTTGGAACCGAGGTAAGTCCAATCCCCACCTATGATGGTTCAACTAATGTTTATTCATTTATTCAAGAATATATTATATCAGTTACAGCTGAACACCGCATACCAGCATTGGACATAGCACTGCATGCTACATTTGCCAGATGGTGGGCCGTGCATAAGCAGACTTTGACTACACGGGATCAGTGCAGACGCATGATGCAAATCAGATTTGCAGAGAAAGTTGCACTGACGTTTGAGAAGTACAATGGATAGATAGATACGAGGGATCACATTGAAACTTGTTCACAAGCATGGGAAAAGATACCATAGACAGAATGGGTTCATCTGTTTGTGCACACACTAGAGCAGATTCCAAAGGATTGGTATACAGACACGTAGCTGCACAAAGGAACTATAGATTGGTCTCTCTTAACTACAAACTTCTAGAGAACTTTTAGCTTTCAAGATGAAAGTCCAAGTATAAACGAAGCTCTGCAAGTTTTCAAAGAAAGAATATTCTGAGAGGAATGCCCAAGTATAAACAAGGCATTACCAGAAATCAAAGAAAGGATATTTGAAGATGTAAAGGTACCTGTGAACCTGCAACCAGAATGGGAAAGAGAAATAGAACATGCCTTTGAATTCTATAACCTCGTTGAAAATGAAAAAAAACAAGAAGAGAGTGATGAGGAGGATCCGCGCAACATCGATATACTTGAGTCCAAAGGAGCATGTGATGTAGAGGGACCTCCACTTGAAATTCCAGATATGAGCGGCCCTGTAAAGACAATAAAAGTGAACATTGGCACAAGTGAAGAGCCGACGTTCGCATCTATTGGAGACTACTGGGATGATGCGACGGTACCTGTGAACCTGCAACCAGAATGGGAAAGAGAAATAGAACATGCCTTTGAATTCTATAACCTCGTTGAAAATGAAAAAAAACAAGAAGAGAGTGATGAGGAGGATCCGCGCAACATCGATATACTTGAGTCCAAAGGAGCATGTGATGTAGAGGGACCTCCACTTGAAATTCCAGATATGAGCGGCCCTGTAAAGACAATAAAAGTGAACATTGGCACAAGTGAAGAGCCGACGTTCGCATCTATTGGAGACTACTGGGATGATGCGACGGTCGCATAGATCATCGACCTTCGACATGAATATCAGGATTCATTTCCAAAGAATTTTGCCGAAATGAAAAGAATTTTGGGCGACTTAGGAGTTATGAAAATACCTCTCAAGCTAGGTGCAAAGCCTCTTAAGAAAAGGCCTTACAGATTGAACCCCGGATATAAAGAAAGAGTTAAGGAAGAAATTGTTAAGATACTTGATGCAGGGATCATCGAGCTCGTCAAAGAGTAAGAATGGATAAGCCCGATGGTTACCCAAGACAAAAAGACTAAAGGTGAAATAAGAATCTGCGTAGATCTAAGGAAGCTGAATGATGCTTCACTGCATGACCCATTTCCTACTCCTTTTATAGATGAAGTATTAGACAATGTGGTAGGAAATGAGGCCTACTCATTCACTGATGGATTCTATGGATATCATCAGATCGAGATTGATCTAGCAGATAGGCATAAGACAACATTTGCTATTGAATGGGGATCATATCAGTATACCATTATGACATTTGGGTTGAAGAATGCACCTGCCATATTTTCCATGGTTGTGGTCATTGCATTCAAAGACTTTATCCATAAGTTCTTAGAGGTTTATTTTGATGATTGGACTGTCTTCGATTTGTTGAAGAACCACTTTGAAAACCTGAGAATGATGTTAGCTAAGTGCATACAACATCAAATTTCCTTGAACTTAAAGAAATGTATTTTTTGTGTGCCTTATGGAATTCTACTAGGACACATTTTCTGTAGATAGGGTTTGATGGTTGATCCTATGAAGATCACAGTGATTGTGAATTTACCTCCACCAAATTCAATGAAGCAACTTTGCATGACATTGGGCCATATAGATTATTACACAAAGTTCATCAAAGGTTATGCGGAGATAACCACGCCAATGGAGAAACTGCTGAAGAAAGAAGCACAATTCATATGGAACGCAGAATGTGAGCAAGGACTGGACACACTAAAGGAGAAGATGGTAACTGCACCAATCCTAGTTTTCCCAGATTGGGATAAGCCGTTCCATGTGCATGTTGATGCTTCGTCTATAGCATTGGGCATTGTGCTCGGTCAACCAGGTGAAGGGGGAATTGATCACCCCATTGCATTTTCAAGAAGGAAGCTTTCATCAACTGAAAAGAACTATATGACCATTGAAAGAGAGGGCTTAGCTATGGTGTATGTACTACAGAAATTTAGGAACTATTTACTGGGTGCGTACTTCTCCATGTATACTGACCGTTCCGCTTTGAAATATCTAGTCAATAAGCCAATGTTAGGGGGAAGAATCTATAGATGGTTGTTTCTCTTTCAGGAGTATGATTTTGAAATTGTGGTTAAGCCAGGAAGATTGAACTTAGGACCTGACCATCTCTCAAGGATTGAGTCAGGCGAAGAACCCACCAATCTTGAAGACAATCTTCCTGACACGTAGTTGTTTGATATAGAAATCGCAGATGACTACTATAAAGACATTTTCGATTTCTTGACCACGGGGTTGGCACCCACAAAGTTCACTACGCAGCAGAAAAGCAGTTGGTAGTCAGAGCAGCTGACTTCACTATAATCGCAGGTTAATTATATAAGTTGGGACCGGATGAAGTGCTGCGCAGATGCATGTTGGAGCACGAGAAGCCATTTATATTGGATGATGCACATTCAGGTATATCAGGAGGTCACTACATAGGAAGAGCCACTTCGCAAAAGATATTGCGAGCAGGGCTATGGTGGCCTACGATTCATAAAGATTCAAAGGAACATTGCCAGAGCTGTGATGTCTGTCAGAGGACAGGAAGGCCATCGTGAAGAGACGAAATGCCATTGAATCCACAGTTGACACTACAAGAATTTGGGAAATGGGCCACTGATTTCATGGTACCTATTAACCCACCAGGAAAAAGGATTAGTGTGAGATACATTATCACTGAGACTGATTATCTTACTAGATGGGAAGAAGCTAAAACAGTGAAGGACTATAGCACAATCACTATCACGTAGTTCATCTTTGAGAACATCCTTACTAGATTTGGATGCCCCAAGATTTTGATGAGTGATCAAGGGACCCATTTTTTGAACCGAACTATGGAAGCCCTTACTGAAGAGTTCCACATTTATCATCAGAGGAGTACACTGTACCATCCTCAAGCAAATGAAACCGTTGAAGCTTTCAATAAGGTATTGGAGAATGCATTGAAAAAGGTATGCAATGTAAAAATGGATGATTGGGATCTGCACATTCCATCTGTGTTATGGGCATACAGAACCACTTGCAAAAAGTTCACAAGCCATACACCTTTCAAATTGGCCTCTGGACAGGAAGTTGTGATGCCTATGGAGTATATTGTACCCAGATTAAGGATAGCTGCAATCATAGGCATGGAAGATCAAGAAACAATAGAAGAAAGGATTCTACACTTGGTTGGATTGGAGGAGGATTCCTTCATCGTGGACTTTCACCAGCAAGTGCAGAAGGACGAAGAAAAAGCATGGCATGATCGCCATATCAAGAACAAGTCTTTTAAGGTAGGTGATCTAGTCCTCTTGTATGATAGCAAGTTTATGAAATTTCCTGGGAAATTTAAGATGCATTGGCTTGGCCCATATACTATTATGTATGTTACTAACGGTGGTGCAGTTTAGTTAGCCACGTTAGCTGGAGATACCTTACCAGGTTTGGTGAATGAAAGTAGACTAAAAACCTATCGGGATAGTCCTACTTCGCAGAACCCTCAGTGATCGAAAGAAAAGGAAAATTCTAACTGTTAATTACAGTTGAAATTGGGCACTAGAAACTCAAAAGAGTCTATACATAGTTTCGGACCGATATGTGAAGTTTGATAGAAAGGATGCATGTACCGTGCATCACTAGTTGAGAAGTGAAGCTATGCAGATTAAAAAAAAGAGTGAGAAAATAGAAAAAGAAACTGCGTAGTTGCGATGTTCAAATGGTAGCCATGCAGATTGAAAGAGCATGGACGGATGCGAAGACTAGTAGGAAGAAAAGTAGCATCGTGCAGTTGCATAGCTCAAATGAAAGAGGACAACTGCGAAGTACGAGAAGATGCAATGCGAACCATGAGGCGAAAGTGTAGCTATGAAGTAAAAGACGAAGAAGCACACATGCGCAAGAGAACCTTCTGTCAGGACCGCCAGTGCATCACGTTGGAAAAAGGTGACCGTGAAAACTGTCGGCTAGTTAGTGGGTCGTTATCCAAAAGGGAAGCACCGAAAAGATTAAGCATTAAAAGAGAATGTGACCATTTGGGCATATTAAAGAGTAAAGTGACCGAGATCCTACTGAGATGCAGCTAACAGGATGGTAATTAATCACTCACTTAACTAATTTAACATCCTGGCAGCAACGACACCTTTTAGCAATTAAGGAAACATCATTGGTTCATAGATAATGATTGGTTGACAAGACCGAGATTTTAGAAGAGATCTGGATGAAGGACAGAACATTAACTACCCCAGTAACAGTTGATCGCCATGTTCCAGACCAACAAGGTCTATAAATAGCCATCATCCAAGAACTGTACATTCTAGTGCGAATTCAATCTCATATGTGTGTGAATTCATAGCTTAAACAGCCAGAGAGCTGAGCAATCTGTAAGTGCATGAGCGAATCACTGACCATTGGCGAAGTATTGGCAATATTCAGGAAGTCAAGATTTTAAGGAGTCACGTCGGCACCTGCTGAGAAACCTACAGTAGATGAAGGTGCCTCATCTAGAAGCTCTACAAGGCATGAGGAGATGAAGAAAGGAAAACACCAAGCTATAGAGCAGGAAGAGACGAAGGTAGTGAAGCCACAGACACCAGTCGTGGCTCAAAACCGACCCATCCATCTCATCCCTAAATACATTCCACCATGGTAAGATGATGCACCTATTGTCATCCTTAAGAAAAATGTTGATTATGAGGTTCCGACAATGCCCATGTCCAGTAGGGTGAGGGTTGTAGGAGACCTCCTAGGAAAACTAGAAGACTCCAAGTTTGAGGACCATGACTTCCTGGAAGGAGGACAATCGAAGCTGAAGAAGTTCAAATAGTTTCAACTTGACCAATACATGCATCGATAGGTTGATGAATCTGACATCGAAACCTTGTAGATGTAGGATTTCCTGAAAGGGCTCGAACCATCTGGGTTGCTTAACCTATTGCGCATCCCACACTTTGAAAGGAGCCCAAAGCTCAATGGAGTAGTGCACACATTGATTTCCTATGTACACTCGGGATATATATGGTTGGATAAGAGAATCGATATAAATATCGATATTATATACTACATCACAGTGCTGAATAAAAGAGGCAAAGACCCTGCAAAAGTGTTTGTAGGGAAGGGATAGGAAAAAGACCTCGCCAGCAAAATCATGAAAGAATTTGGTGTAATCTAGGGAAAACAGGACTTCCCTACAACCCAAATTAATGATCAAGCCACGCTGTTCACAGTGCAACTACTTGCAGGGAAGATACTATGCAAAAGCTGACCACCAGAGGTGCTGGTCGCAGCAATCCGGCTCGCTTCTAAAATGATGAAAGGCACCCCTTACAATTGGGCTCAATACATGTTGAACGAATTTTTTGCAGATGTCGAAGACAATCGGGACAATGGAACTCCATTCCACTACAGTTGGTTATTTGTACTAATTGCCTTCGTCGGTTGGAAAGAGCTCGTTGGCTACCAAGGCATTCAATTTCTGCCAAGGCAATGTCGGGAACACACTTCGCAAATTTATGGGAAAATGCAAAGTCCTCGAGGCAACAGCAAATCATTGAAATATTTCATACATATTACCATCAACTGTGTGATGTGATTCATTGAACACTGTGAGTCTCGTAGCTACTGGTTCATGCAAACAAAGGGAGACTGAGATTCTTGGACGATATGCATAAAAATTACATTCAGCCTAAGGCTGATACGGATACAGACCTATGGTATCCAGGATTCTATCAGCTGGATGCTGAGAACATCGAGCAGAAGATGGAGGAATGGCCATCGAAATGGAAAGTGGACCAACCAATTGATATTGAGTCTGACTACGAAGAGGAAAAAGATAAAGAGAAAGATGAGGACAAGGAAGAAAGCACATCAACACCTATTGATGAGGAAAAAGAAACTACGCCAGACAAGTCGGAAGGCTAGGCAGGAGGGAAGAGAAAAGCAACTGCGAGCACCTCATCAGCAAAAGGCCAACATAAAATGCAGAAGGCTAATAATCCTAAATTGGTACCGATACTACATGAAGATGATTGTGAAACCATTGCAACAAAGGTGCAGGAACTATGGGAACAAACCCGTTTAGAGAAAGAGGCAAAACAAGAGAAGCTGTAGCTAAGCCTCCTTCAAGCGGTCAAATCAGTAAAAACGATGATCGAAGAGATTCGAGAAGCCCAGCCGAAGTTGGTCCAGGGATCAGACTCAAAGGGAAAAATAGGTGGCTCAAGAAAGCAGAAAAGCAACCCCATGCTATGAGTGCACACCCTCAGGTGGCACATATTGACCCTGCACACCTCATTTTTCCAAATGATGCGGTAACCAAGGCAGCAAAGAACTTGGAGCATTTTGACCTCAACATTGGGTCATTACCAATTGAGCACTTGAACGATTTGCACATGGAGATTGTATATGAGATTCATGAAAGAGGCATTGCCTCATATGATCAGAGTATCCAAATTCGAGAAAGCTTCAATGAGCTGAAACAAGAATCAACGCAAAACACTAAGGAGTTCCGAGGTTCAAGAAAGAAACCACAAAATCAAAGAAACGGTATCAGCGATATGCGCAAAGATTAAAAAATGTGAAGAAGAAGTAAGTGTTGAAGACACAATAATCAAGATTGGGGCCAAAGTGGAGTCCCTTACTACAGAAATGATGGAAATGGAAATTTCCTATAAAGGGAAAATCATGAACTTGGAGGCTCGGCATCCCAGCACCCCACCGGATAAGCGCGCAACTCCAATAGAAGAGGTAAAGGCCACTTTAGACAGCGTTTCGTCCGAGGTTGGGAAGTGTCAGAATTTGCTAGAAGAAGCAAATATGGTGTTGGCTAGATTGAGTGAAGATCCAAACCTTATGCAGCTCAGAGGGGATTTACAGCAAAGGCAGTAGGAAATCAAGGCCGCAAATGCCGAAATGAAGACTTTTCCAACGAGACCAAAGATGCAAAAATTCAATGAAGTAAAAGAGACACAAAAAGAGTCAGCAGTGATAAGAGAAAGAGAGGTTGTTGTTTCAGCAAAGTTACAGCCTATAGAGGATGAAGGGATGGCACTGATGCAATAAATTGATGAGAAGTTCGTTGAACTTCAATCAACAAAGGGCACATTGAAGGAACAAGCTCAGGTGGAGGTCTCACAGGTGATGCTGGAGACCATAAAAGAATTCGAGAATAAGGAAAGCGAAACGGTTGCAGAGATAACCATTACTTTGCACAGCTTCACTGCAAAGCTAAACACCACCGAGGATGCGTAGAAAAAACTGTTCGGCAAAGAATGTGGCTCAGGGACAAGCCACAAGTAAGTGTTAGGGGCTTGTTGGGCATGGTCCAAGTTGACATACTTTTGAAGAAGGGAAGTTTTGGGAACTGCGCAGTTTGGTCTGCGAAGTCAGATGGCACAGTTTTTCGGAGTGTTCAATTCAGATTGTGTAGTCAGTTTTGCATAGTTATGCTGGTGCGCAGTACCAGCGCAACTGCTATTTTTGGTAAAGAGTATAATGGAAGATGAAAGCAACCTTTCAAGAGATTGGCAACAAACAGTTAAGGAGCTGAGCCATGAGGTCGACAGTGACAGGTAGGATAAAGGGGAGGAAAGCGACATGCCACGATGCAGTTGTAACCATATTGATGATGACTACGGCTATCAAAAGAACATGTGAGCCACAAGTGGCCCAGCAAGGTATCCTGAAGCGAGTGGAGTAAGCTGTCGACGGCGACAGGAAGGGTGGCGGGTAACTGCACCCGTTTTGGGGAACCTTAGGGTTTTTGAGCCTATGCATTGTAAATACGTGACCTACGGGCACGATCTATAGAAGGGAACATTTTGTAAGGGAAAGGGTAATCGTTAAACTCTAGTAGCTGAGTAACCTTCATTGTAAAATCCTCTAAGTGTTAACAAGTGAATTCTATTGTAAAAGTCTCTACAAGCTACGTGCGTAGAGACCTACAAAGAGAGAAGAGAGTCTGTAGCTGAGTGCGTAGACTGGAACTATTGTACCCTTCCCTAAGATAATATAACAACATTCCTTTGGATATAGCTCCCATCCTGGGGGTGAACCACGTTAAATGCTGTGTTATGTGATTGCTATGTTTTTTGCAGTTGTGTCTTTATTTATGATGAATGGTTAAGTGTTGTTTATGAGTTTATGTGCTTTGCTTTTATATGTATTCTCCATAAGGATGATGATGGGAATAATATGTTAAGTAATCACATGTATGAATTAATGCTGGATGCACTAGTATTTTGCAGGTAGACGAATGCACGAACTAGTCAGATAAGCACTTAGCGCATCACGGGAAGTGCGCAGTGATATTGTTGTTTGTTATAGTGTATAAGGTTGCAAGGTTCCATCTATTATGCTTGTTGAATGCATCTTATAAAACTGAGTAAGATCTATTAAGCTACATAAGTCTTAGTAGGAAGCGCAGTCATCAGTTGCGTTGTCCTATCATTGAAGAACCGCCCCGCATCGCGCAGTACTTGGATGCATGACAGTCTAAGTATTAGTCGCAAAGAAGTGGAACTATGCGCAACCCAAAGTCCGCAATGTGAGTCCCGTAACGAGCTGCTCGCCAATCTATTTAAACACTCATCAACTGGCTATGGAAGCTTGATTCCGCAACCCCCCCATTACTTCGCCTCGGGTGAGACCTCAGTCCATTCGCATATTTTTGCTGAAAGGGCTAGTGAAAAGGGTTTTTTTTGGTTCCTCAAACTGCGCAGAACCTGGGTCCTTATAGAAAACCTTAAGAATAGTTATACAAGCCAACACCACCATTGCATATTGGTGGAAAGGGTCTGAGCTATGAAGGAATAAGTGTCCTTAGCAATAACTTGACCTAGATATTTGTTGACAACCCAGACCATAAAGTCATCTTCCTCCTTCAAACGAATACCAACTCTATTCAATACCATGGATTCATCTTCCTCCTTCAAACGAATACCAACTCTATTCAATAAAAATATATATTTTGTCCATTCCACAACCCAATGACTGCCTAGGCCTAAATATTCAGCAATAAGCCAATACGAGCAGTAAGGCCTCATCCAATTTGGTCTTCTGATGTGCTTCAAAGTAGTAAAAAACAACTCTGCCAAATAGTCAATAATAAATGGAGATAAGTTGGAAAACCCTTCTCCACCAATAAACAGGTCCACACCAAGACATACCTTATCACCATTGCCAACCTTTCGAGTTAAGGCTCCATTGATCCAAGAGAAAGATATCAAAAACCCGTTCCAAATGTTGGAGGCACCACAAACAGACTTATGATCACTCCTGAGCCAACAAGTTAAAGAAATTTTATTCAAATATTTCACATGAAGGACTCCATTCCATAAACCAATACCAAAGACACCACGCCACATTCTTTTCATCCTGAGAGCAATATTGAGCCATAAAATGTTCTTAACATCCCATCCTCCTAATAAATCAGTCTTGGGTAATTTTACCCAATTAGCTAGATGGAGTTTGTTACCCATGTCGGACCTAGTCCAAAGAAATTTGATCATTTTTTGTCTTATAAAATGTAAAATGTGTTGGACACAATGGCCACACTATGAGGGGGAGTGAATAAGTGTGTGAGAAATTATAAAAATTTTACCTTCTTTTAATCAATTAGAGTATATCAAGCATTAATCACATAATCATATTCATCAGTTAAATCAACCATGAGTCATAATCATCACATCAAGAGAGACACGAGAAGATTTGTAATTTTGATCTTTATTTATGGTAATGGAAGACTACAATCTTCTCAATTACAATCAGCACCAACTGATGAAAAGAGAACCAACTCTCATAACAGGACCTAGCCTGGTTTTCTTAGCTCCAACTAAGAAGGGTTTGAGGAGTTCAATCCTCAAGTGCAAGATTCCTCTTGTAATCTTGATGCCAATATTTGATTGTCATCAATCTACTACTCAATCATCTCTGTAATTCGATCTCTGCTTATCAACCTCTACTGATCAATCTCTTCTTAATACTACTAGTCAATCTATGTTCATCAACACTTGCTCTTCATCAACACTACTGCTGCCATCAGCTTGTCATGTCTTCTTCACTTTGTCACTGGTCAAGTCTTGGTTGAGATATTCAAGGAGTAGTCATGCATCAAGATCATCTTCATGTAGTGTCATCATCATCATCAAAACATCATCAAGGTGCACAAGGCATCATCAAATACAAGTGTACATCATGAAATCATCATCTTAGTGTACATCACTGTATACACACCACTGTATAATTTACTGTATACCATTGTATGTATCACTATACATACACTACGGTACTGTATACTTCATTGTTCATACACCATCTACTACTCATTATTATCACTGTTCATCATCCCTCATCATATAATAGGAGTATCATGCATCATCATTATGTATAAATCATTACACATCCCAGTCATCATACATTTTTACCTCTGTACTCTTTCCAAGAGAGACAATCATCATACCTTTCATAAGCAGTGCATATAAAGGACTTACATCAATATTGTATTCATTGTACATTCATCACTGTATACTGTACATACACTCATCCATTATCATCATACATACCTTGTTTATTCAATGTCTGAGTATGCCAGGGTAGAATATCTTAAACAAACCTCAGAGTGTGTAAAAACTTCAATTCTTGACTGACAATGAATTCGGGTTGTGTATGATGACCTCAAACTGTTCAACCCCAATATGTCACTGTAATAGGCTTAGTTCCATCAAAAGTTGGACTTGGAAAACTCAGACTATGTAAGAGCTGTATATTTCTTCAACATTGGACTATTCAACCCAAAAACAAGTCAAAAACGGACTGTCATACCACCAACATTTGTGACTGAGTAACCATTGTTGCCGCTGCAAATTTCGGGTCTGGTGTAACCTTTGCTGCTGCTGCAAATTTTGGGCCTAGTTTAACCTCTACTACTACTGCAAATTTCGGGTCTGGTGTGTGCCGAGTATAAGACCCCAAGCAAGTTCATATCTGAACTGCTACTTAGCAAAAGAAACCCAAAATATTTCTGCTCTCAGTAGAAAATTAGAGCTATATTCAAAATTGTACTTGCAAAATGAAGTTGTTTGACTGGGTATTTATACTAGTTTTCCATAGAATTTTATGGAGTCGACTTTCCCAATTTTTTATTTTTTTAATTTGAATTTGTATTTTGAAATGGGGGCCGACCTTCAACATGGTAAGATGTATTTTAACTTTTTATTTTTATTTTGACTTTTAATTTTATTTATTTAAATTACTTTATTCAAGATCCACAAACCACTTAGGTCACCACACAAAAAAATTCATAAGAGTGTGTCCACAAGTCATTATCACTTGTTAGGGTTTGCAAGTCAATAGGTGTCATACAACACCTTCACCCCATCTTCAAGGGTATGTCTTCAAGGTCACCATCATTTAGTCTGTCTAGGTGGCCAAGTGGGTGCCATCATGTCCTTCATCAAGACGTTAGGTCTTTCAATGGAATGCCATGTGCAAGATGCCATCATGAGCTTCAAGCTTGCCACCAAATGGTAACATGGACCATTTTCAACTTCAACATCAAGCCAATATGTGTGTGGGTTCCTTAACCACATCAAGTGCAAACAGTGGGCATCAAGGTCTTCACAAAGGTTCCATAACTTCATTAAGTCATCAATGATCACATCATCATGCCATCTAACCATGCCAAGTGCAAGTAGTGGGCTCCATGACCTTTGCAAGGGTATCAAGGTCTTCATTAGGGGTTCCAAGTCTTCATGGGATTATTTATCATACCAAGGACATGTTCATGGGTTCCATAGCCTGTCAAGGACCATACAAGGTCATCATCATCATATAAGAGCTCTATGATCCCAACAAGGGTTGCAAGGTCCTCACCAACACAAAAAGGGCCTCATCATGCATTCCTTCAAGTGATAGGGGTAAAAGGACATCATGATCATGACAAGAGGGCTTCATGGACTTCTTCAACCACCTCAGCCACACAAGGAGGCCCCCAAGGGTCAATATCCATCATGACATCACCTGTGGGGTTGTTAGGTCTTGTTCTAGGGTACCATGACACCATGAGAGCATGGATGACCACATAATGGGTCATCAATGCTTCTTCAAACCAATTAGGGCTTCTCCATCGTCCAAAAAGGCTTCAGGACCATCTCCAGGGTCTTCAGCACCATCAGTAGCGTCTTCATCATCTTCAACAAGACAGTGGCTCCAAGATCCATCCTTGTGGGTACAAAGACCTTGTCAATTGGGTACAACGTGCTCCAAAGCACAAACCATCTCTGTGTGGGCTCCAAGGCACTAGATGTGAGGGTACTGGGATCATCCATACTTGTGTACTGCAAGAGGGAGTTGATGGTATCAATGACTACCTGTGGGGCCACTGCAAGTCCATGTTGGCATCAATGACAATTTCATCAACAAAATGTACATAGGAATTTTCACCAAGGATAACCAATATACTAAAATATATACCACCACTGATTTGAATAAGGTCAATCTTCCTCCCAGAGAGAGAATTAAATGACCAATGACTAATATGTTTCTTAATTTGTTTGTGAGCCACTGCTAGTCACAAACTCTATATTAGATGGGTTTCAAATATTAACCCAAATATTTAAATCCTTTATCAATATTATCCATCGGATAAGGGAAAACATAGGCAATTTGTTCCAAAACACTATTATCAACACCATTCCTGAGAAAGATAGACTTAGAAGCACTCACCTCCATACCTGTAGTAGCACAAAAAAATTAATAATTTATGCAAAAATAACTTATTCTTCGACTGGACCAACACCAAAAAGTATCACATTATCTACCAATAAGAGATGAGTGATATGTAAAGCAGAAGAGGATTTGATACCTTGTAATTTACCTTCCCTTTTGGCCATGCTAATCAATATGCTTAACCCTTCAATGACCAACAAGAAGAGAAATAGAGCCAAAGAGAAACCCTGTCTAATACCTATGGAGAATTTGAAGAACCAAATTGGTAAACTATTAATGAGAATCATAATGCAAGCTAAAGAAATACATGCCATTTTCTAGTTTGTAACACCCAGAGGAATACCAATATGCCATAGTAAAAGTCCTAGAAATCCCCAATTGAATCTATCATCAGATTTAATGAGGTCCATCTTTAGGATTAGAGCATCCAAATCCTTGACTTTAATGGAATGAAGACATTCATGGGTAATTCTCGCAACATCCATAATATGTCAATTACCAAGGAAACCAAATTGTTCTTTCATGATAACCTTAGGCATGTTTGTCTTGATTATCTTAGAAATGAGTTTTGAACTAATTTTGTACATAAGGTTGCAGAGAGAGATAGGATGATAGTCTGGAAAGGTCTCCGATCTATCACATTTGGGAATAAGAGTGATGAATGTACCATTAAGATCTTCAAGAACATAGCCCTATGTTCTTGATTTTTCCACAACTTGTAGCAACTCATCCCTGAGCATATCAAAGAAGGTTGTGAAAAATTACACAAGCCATCCATTGGGCCCAGGACTTTCGTCCTTGGAAAAATCCTTCAAAACCTTTTCAGTTTCTTCCAACATGACAACCCTATCAATTTGATATCCCTCCTTGTCGGAAAAAAAAAAAAGAATATGAGATCAAAGATATGAGATTCCCCTGGGTGTTTAAAAAAAAATGAAAAGTGATCTACAACAACTTTTTCCATCTCTTGTTGAGAATTGACCCACTTGCCATTACCATCATGCAAGTCCAAAATAACATTCTAATTCTTCTTGTAACTAGCATAACCATGTAAGAATTTAGAGTTATTATCTCATTGTGAGATCCAAATTGCTCATATTTTTAGGTGCCAAGCCATTTCTTCTTACTTAAGCAAGATCTCTTTCCTATTTTCCAACTTAGAAAGAAAACAATTATCTTCCCTAGATAGGATACCCTATGTGTTCAAATCAAGTACCTAATTGATATGAGCTTCAATGTCAACCAGCTCCCGAGTTCCCTTTTTTCTTTTTCCCACGCTGACCACTTTTTTCTTTAAAGCTTTTAACTTCCCCACCGTTGATTTCATAGCATTAGATTCATCTTGATCACCTAAAAAATTCCAATTAGATCTAACTAGAGAACGCAAGTCTTCTTCTTGCAGCCACATGTGATTAAACTTAAAAGGGTATCTATGCATAGAATGATTTCCATCTAGTTGAAGACATATAGGATTATGATTAAAGATTGAAGAATTAATAACTCAATCCTGATATCTATGTAGAGATCTGCAAAATGTTCAAAAAATATAAACCTATCCAATTGCTTACTGATACCATCTTGACCATTTCAATCGTTCCTCTAGGTTGTGAATTGTTTTGCTAGCACTACATCCATTATCTGATGTCTCTGGAATAACTGTGAGAAAACATATGACATAGGATCCAATATTTGGATTTCTCCCCATATTTCAGTAGTGGAGAGCATAAAATTAAGTTCACCTGCTAGTATGAGATTAGGGATATTTAACAATCCATTATTCTTAGCAGAGTTCCAAAAGACTTCTTGATATCTATAGGGACCATAGCAATTGAGAATATAGAAGGAATCATTAAAACCCTTCATCTTACCTTCTAATAAAATACCCTTTTAGTTTTGAAAGGGTTTAAGTCTAGCAGATAAGGGATTCCAATTTGCAAGGAGACCACCTGAAAGGCCAATGGCATTAATGGCACAAACTTCCCTCCTAGAATTTTTTTCACGGATTGAGTTATCATAAACATGCTTATGTAATTTTTCTCGATAAATATTAGGGTTAGCTAAATATCATTGTCGTATTTGAAATTTTTTGTGAATTTACTCTTTTATAGATGCTCAAAATAATATGAAGGGATATTGGTTAATTTAACTTAGAATTTGGCAAGAATAATTTTGAATTAATGGATTTGCATATATTAAATGGTAGCATTGTGAAATGTGATTGTAATAGAGGTGTTTTCCCATGGGGCATAAAATAGACATTGAATGGGTGTGTTGTTGTAATGTCCCTTCAAAGGAAAGTCCTTGGATTCAAGGCTTGTTTTCACTCTAGGGTTTCGTTTACAACTAGTTCCAAACACCTCCAAATGATTTCGAATTTGGGGAGTAGGGTATTTAGGGGGAATAGGACATATTAACACACCTAGAATACATCCAAACAATGGATATACCCATCCATGGCCTGCAAATTGCATGTGAAGAAGTTTCAGAACAAGACTAGTTAATTTGAGAAGTGGAGATCCCCTCTAGGTCTGCCAGTATATTCTCTTCCAAAAACTATACGAAATTCACTAATTATTGGTCTGAGACTTGTCTCTATTAGAGGACATTAGTAACAATATATTTGTAGCATTAGATTTGGTTTTAGGTTCGAATAGGAATCCTAATGAGGATCATCTTCTAGAGTCTAGTTTTTGAGGTGAAATTGGTGGGCAAGGAGCCTTGAATTTCTTCATAAACCATATTAACACTTCAGAGGTCTTCACACATCATTTGTGACATCAAATTAACTTCATATGAAACTCATAACATGATAAATAATTCAGCAAAATATGATATAAAACAGGTACAATATCATTCCAAAATCACTATGCAAATGTTATGGGGAAAATTGCTCGAATCTCTTCCTTGAATGTAAATATCACTTGAAATACATAGTGTTTTGAGCTGTGGCTCTCATGATATGATTATTACAGAGATATATAGCATATAACATGTCCATGAAGTCGAAATACAAGTCCTTCACTAACTATATGCAACCACAAGTGCACTATGCAAAAGCTATGGGGAAAATGGCTCAAATCTCCTCCTTGAATGTAAATATCACTTGAAATACACAGTGTTTCGAGCTATGGCTCTCATTATATGATTATTACAGATATATATAGTAGCTCACATGTCCATGAATTCAAAATAGCAGTCCTTCACTAACTATATGCAGCCACAAGTGCGTTATGCAAAAGCTATGGGGAAAATGGCTTGAATCTCCTCCTTGAATGTAAATATCACTTGAAATACATAATTTTTAGATTTGTGGCTCTCATTATATGATTATTACAAAGATATATAACAGCTAAATGTCCATAAAGTCGAAATAATAGTCCTTCACTAACTATATGAAACAACAAGTGTGCCCTTGAACATTTACATGACATTGAGAGAAAGATAGTAGAATAGGCATAGAGAAGAATGAGAGAATATGAACTCAAAATTAATTGGGGTCTGAACCTGCATCAAAAAATCTCCATGAATCTCTATTGAGAGGTCTGAATGGCCTCTCCATCAACCAACTAGGACCCATCTTCCACCCTCAAATTGGTTCTAAGGAAAGAAGGATAAGCATCCACCTTGCAAGGACAAGCTAAGCTCTCCAATTTTTACCAAATGATAAATGATCAAAATATGGTCTCCTTTTTTCTTGTCTTTTATTAACCTCCCAATGCCTCCTTAGCTTGAATTGCCTCCAAGAGACTCATCCCAACTTGAATTAGGGAGAGATACCCATGAATGCCACTTGTCCAACTTTTCCTAGCTCTTCTCTTCCATCAATTCGAATGGGGGAATATTGGCTTCCATAAATCCCCTTATGCACCCTCTTGCAGACTATTTTTAGCCTTGACATGTCATCTATGTCATATTTCAATAATCAAGTCTGAACTTTGTCATAAGTGTCATAGAATCTTCATCATTGTTGTCATAGGAGTTAGGGAATCTAGCTCCAAGTGTCACAATTCTTCTAAGATGCATATTTCTCTTCCATGGGAGTTAATCTTCCACTCCAATTTGACCTTACATGATTCATGCCATGAATAATACCTATTCAACTTCCCCAAGTATGTTACCCTTCATCTTGAACTCGAATTGGTGAGAGAATAATGGCAAGTGTAGTGGGGAATCTTACCACATGTGCGTACCACAACCTCTTATGTGCCCTCATGATCCAATGACACCTTATTTTATTTTTATTATTATTTATTTGACCCATTTAATGTGAATTTTTTAGTCTAAGGTCATTTTGGTTCTTGTAGCTCCCATATTCCAACTTTTAATGCTTCCACCCCCAACCTAGGGAATTAGTAATTTTCCTCCCTAATAGTTCATTTGGATGGGTATATTACAAAATTTGAATTGGGAATTTCTCTTAATGTGACCCAACTTATCCATTTGGATATAATTTTACATTATTACTAACTTGGACATCATTCTTGGCAATTATTTGACCCCTAGCACCAATTTGACAAACTATCATGAGTATGGCCAAGTGGCTTAGGCCATTGTGACCCGGTGAAAAATTTGGGGACATGACAATTGTTAAGGCATTCCTTGTGTTAGGTCATTGGTTCGAAATTCCGTGGGTACTAGCTTACAATTTGTTTTTGTAAAAGAGGCATTTAGGGGTGAATTTGGTCAATTTAAAATTCTAATTTTGAGAAACATTGCATAGTTAGATTCCAATTATGACAAATTAGAAAAAATCAAATTCATAAAAATATATAGACTTCTTCTATACGATGTCATTAGAATCTCATTGTTGTTTCATAATCTTGTTTTATGTGCATGGAGATGTAACAAATCTCAATGAAAAAAATTGGACCCTTCCTATCCCTTCTATGGAGTTCAAAGCCATCTTAGAAGGGCAATTTAAAACCCCCGGTTCAAAAAGAATGTAAATTTTTCAAATCACTTATCATTTGTGAAGGGAAAATAAGATTATATAAATTCAAAAGAAGGGTCACATTTTGAACAACCAATTAATGTTCCAAATCCTAACACTTAGGGGTGTTCCCATGAACACGGGTAACACTTTTTGGAAAGAGACAATGCAACTATGGAAAAAAATGAGCTTGATCGAGCTTTTGTTAAGCCTTTGATCAAGCATTTAAAAGCTTCATCGAGGGCTTAACCAAGCGCTCGATCGAGCTATTTAAAAATGCTTGATCGAGGGTTTTATTATCCCTCGATCAAGTTATCATCATTAGTAAAAAATAAATAAATTCCATGGGAGGACTATAGAAAGTAAAAAGTAGCTTGATCAAGCTTTTGAATTAACCAAACATAAAATATCGATTGAGGTATTTTAAAAATGCACATAAAACCTTGATTGAGTTAATAGCTCGATCGAGGGCTTTAAAACATGCGTGTAGCCCCCTTTTCGACAAAGTTAATTTTACTGGCTTCTTTGCTAGGCCTAAACCCTGTCTTGGGATGCACCTTAGGAGATGACTTCATACCAATGGATTCATCAATGAAACGTCTATCCACTGACATATCATTTATGATTTTTTCAGTTCATATGATATTTTTTTTAATCTTCTTTTCAAACTTACACTTACAAAATCATGTCCACAACTTCGAATTGGCACAAAGAAAAAACAATAACATAAAAAGTACACAACCAAACAATTTCAAAAAATATATATGCCCCAAATTAATGTGCCCTCTTCAAAAGGGTACTTTTTGTTTTTCGATTTTTGTAACCAATGAAAAAAGGTTTACATGCACACAAATGTCTACGAAATTTTATTAAAGTTTTCAATGGTTAGTTTTGAAAATTAATATAAAAAATTCCAATTTTTTTTATAATATTTTTCTAACCTCTAGAATTTTGTGTAGATTATGCTCATATATATATATATATTTTTCAAAAATTATGCATTTATGAGTAAATATTTTACGTGCACACAAGCCACTTGTTAATTTTTCCTGAAATTTACTAGAACAAACTTTTCATTAAATGCAGCTTTAACATACTAAATGATATTATTATTTTAAAAAAAATTATAATTGGAAAGACAACATAATTCCCTTCAATTTGGTTTTTTGTTGGATGTCGAAATTCGCATGGCATATATGATTTTTGAGGGATTTAATTTAATAAATGAGTAAAAAAACAAATTTTCACATCACTTTTAGCCAAAAAGTGTTACCACTCTTCACGGTTCACCCTTAGGTTCTGAGTGATCATTGTTCCTTCAATATTACATGAGGATGGTTGTGAATCATCATTAGGGTCCATGGTTCAACACACACTACTATCCCTTTGCACCTAAAGGTTAATATCATCTATATTCTTATTAGTTCTCAACTATTCCCAAATACGATGTACCCTTCTACAACATTAAATCCAAAAAACAACTCACACCCATAAAGTCCTACCACCATATTGGCTTCTCCACCATTTTAAGTGGACCACTCAATGAAAACTTCCTAGAGAAGCTTGGAAACCTTGTCTCTTTTAATCCCTACTTGAATCCATTTTTTGTGCACAATTTCATTCGGCATAGTGGCACTTGCATTCACTATCCACACTTAATAGGTTCAAATCTCACCCTCGTCATAATGTCATTCAATTCATTATCTTTTCCCCAACTCTTGTCCTTGCAAAACACCAAAATTATTAGTCACAGGTTATGAGTTTAATTGTGGTGGCATTGAAAACTTATTAGCAATATTAACTACAAATATGTGGCTTAATGACAATTCCAAATCTAAAAAAGAATAGACATAAAATCAACCCAAATATGTGGTCATTATATATTTTATTTTTCTCTAAAGATCTTTAACATCTTGGTTAATAGTTATTTTTTGCATTGGTAAATTGTCTATCTATTATCCACAATGACATGGTTATAACATTGATATCTAATATTTGATTATTATTTAAGCATAGTTTAAGTTGGCCTTTTGACAACTTAGTATGTAAACATTGCCATCTCCATTTATTGCAATAGATACTTAATGATATAAAACAAATATTTAATGCTTGAATGTAAATCTCTCAATAATCCATCAATATTTTGTAGGTTTGGCCTAGCTCATTTTAAAGATGATGGATAGTTTTGTTTTGTTTCAAAAAAAATGTGTTTAATACATTTTGTTTAACATAAAAACATCTATCAAGCTTAGTGAAATTTTCTACTGTGCATGTTCTTGATTAAATTTAGATGTGAAACTACACAAAATGTATCTTGTCAAGATCACAACGGTTTTATTGTAATAACTGCCAACCTTGACTGTACTAGCACATATGGATATGTTCATGAAAGATATGGCATAATAAAAAACGCACACTATCTTCTAGGAAAGGATGCCATGCACATTCAATCCCAAGAACGCACACTATCAGTTGTAGTGTTACATGGCTTCGATTCACATCTGAATTACCTGCAAATGGAAAAATAAATAAGCACTCCATTAGAATAATATTGACAGTATCATTTTTCGAAATTAGCTTAAAGTTATTTTCTTTGTTGTAGCGATTGAGATTGAGTTAATCAATAACTTAATATCTATCCATAGCAATTGGTTTGACTGGTGCGACCCTCATTGGAAGAGGATTAAACTCCTCAAGTCATGAAGTTACAACCTTTCATTTTGTACAGAGAGTTACGTACCTCGGATTCCTCTTTTAACTGAAAATGCACCGCGTTGATTATGGGTTTTTCCTTAATCCACCTAAACCCCATAAACCAAACCATGGTCAATAGCCTATTATCCAATCCTTGCCCAACCATGGTCAATAGCCTATTATCCAATCCTTGTTTTATAAGTAATATTTAGATTAATTATTGAGGGGTTTTTGCAATCAAAATCTATTCAATATTTATATTATTTTATCGTAAAACATCTATTTATTATTCAATTACGAATATCAAAATCATACGTATTTAATATCGATTAAAATTGTTGCAAATAATAGAATATCAACCAAATAATAGAATATCAACCACTCACTTATGCAGCAGAAACATCCACTAGAAACTTGCATAAACTCAGAGTCAATATCTGTATTCAAATCTTTATATAGATTACTGTACAAGAAATACAGAAATTACTTATATGTATCACAAATTATATTATTACTTATATGGATCACAAATTATATTAACACCATTCTTTTATCTCTCTCTCTATATAAGGTTCGAAGATATTAATTCTAAATATTTTAAAATTAATATATAGGCTACTTTTTTTTCACATAATCGTTGTTCTAAGGCTAGAACAAGCCTCCGTGCTATTGTGGATTTGCTTACAGTCTAAGATTTGAGAATCCAGTACCATACCTTTTCTAGAATGCCCTGCCTCTGCTGGGTAGTGCCTGGGACTCATAAAAGAATAGAGCAAGCCATTCGAGCTTTAGTTTTCCTACAAATCTCTTTCCTCCAATAAGCTTTGCTTTCTATCTTCCATTCTAGATTAAAGGATTCAGAGCAGATTTTGCAGATCTGATCAAAGATACAGATTAAAAGATCATGAGGAAGAGCCCCCTAACTAACAGCAATTCTAGTAGAATTGACCATACTTACAAAGTGACGATTATGCAGAAACGGGAGAGATGCTTTCATAGGGCAGATTGAACTCCATTATCTGGGCTTTGGCTCTACAGCGGACGCCTTCTTTCATTTAATGATAGCATGTACCAAGACAATAGATGAGTGCTTCAGTTTGTTCGTCCATGTACTCGTTATGGTGAATTTCATGGCACACAAGAAAATGCAAATTTATCAGAAATGTGGGTCAAAGTCCATTTGTAAAGCGATATTAGCGGCCTTAACGGACAGATCCACACCCAGCTGAAAAGTTCCGAAGTTCCAGCTGCACCATAGTTTGTATTTCTGAAAAAGAAAAGAAAAATCAATCGCAAACAACAAACAGTCACGGAGCATTGAAATTAAACATTCTATCAGAAAAAAATTATAATATTCTGTGTAACCATGTATACATACCCTATGAGTTGTTGGATGTTGCGTATTACTTGGTTGTTCCATCGCTTGAGTTCACTTGAAACGCCAGTGGTCGTGGTTGAAACTCATGTGGTGTGGTTGATACATGATGGAGTGAATGTTCATAACCTCGGAAGGAAATTAACAGCTTTACCTCTAATTGCATCTTATAATCGTTAATTACTAATTACATCTAATTACATATGATAAATAATCATTAACTGATCGATCCATCTAGAATATAATATATTTACATTTCGAATATATTTACATTCATAGGTGTTTATAAGTGTTTATAGTTTAGAAAATATTTCCAATATATTTATATTTATAGGTGTTTATAGTTGAGAATTTTAGATTTGAAATATATTTATATTGATAAATATTTATAGTTTAGAATTTTAGGTAGATTAGGGTTTTTTTATTTTTTTAAATTCTAGATAGATTAGGGTTTATGTTTTTCTTAGATTTAAAAAAAAACAAATAATTTTTGTGGCATTAGAAAGGTATTTTTGGTAAATATAAAGCCTAGATTTTTGGTAAATATAAAGCCTAGGGTTCATTGAAGAATATATATTCGGCCCAAAATGAATGAATTCTAGACATTGATTGATTAAAGAGTTTATATTATACAATTTATTCATACACCTCATCTCTAATTTTAAAATAAAAATATTTTATTATATTATTTATATATATTTAATTTTAAATTAAAAATATTTTGTTATATTATTTATATATATTTTTATGAGATTATAGAAAAATTTATATTTACGGTTTTAATGGCGATTATTTTAAAATGTTTTGATTTGCAATAATATTCATTTTAAAATTTACTTACTCATAAGAATGTTCCATGACACACACAATATCCTCAATTTGTACTTGTTTCCGTAGTGAACATAGACCTGCTCTTTGTTAGACTTTTAGTTACTTGGAAACAATTTACAACATATTTGTCATGTCACCATTATTATGTTCTTTGTATTGCAAAGGGAGAAGGAAAAAAGTAAATTTATAAAGTGAGTTGAGTAATTAATTTGTAAAGTGACTAGGGAAAAAAGTAAAAGTGGCAAAAAATGGTCAAAATAAAGATAAAAAGAAAGAAGTCACTCTCTCACTTATTCGCCCTAGCTATTCTAGGGAGAAATCACTTCAGATTTCTCACGGCGCTTCATTAAGGAAGGAAGAGAAGATTTATACTACCAGTTCAAAGAGTTTACTTGAAGAATTTGCAAAGGTAGGAGCAAATAGAGGAGGGCCGGACTTAAGGGTGCAAGCTAATATTAGTTAGAGGAAGGGTGCACTACATGTATTCATCTTTTAAAGAAGTTGCTACTGTAGTTAGATGTCGAGTTCTTCCTATTTCAGGGAGCGCCTTCATCATTTTGGGAGAGGTGGGTTACATAGAGGTTGTATGGCCTGATGTGAGGGCACAACGCACCATCTTGCTAGTTGAGTTTAGAACAATGAAGATTGTTCCATCCATCCATGAAATCATAGGATTAATGTAGAGGCTACCTTGTGTGGGTTGAAGTTGATATTAGATCAAGCTCAGTACAACTAGGAGGCATATTCTTCATCTTGTAAGTGTTTGGAGCTATTCTATTTACTGTTGGGTTTATTTGTTGACAACTGGGTGCATTTGGGAGTAGTCACCATCAATTCCAAGCAAGGAACAAGCTGCTGCGGCCATCTAGCAACCTGTTGTGATCCACAGGTTTGCATATTCCTTGTAAATATGCTATAAGCTCCATTAATGTACTATTGTAACAACATATTAGTATTTAATGTATTCATCTTCAGTTTATGAGTTGTTTATTGGGTTTACAATGTAATAAAAGAAACAAGTCTCTTGCAATTGTTTTGTCAACCATTATGGTATATGGAATGCAAATTGTTTGACGAAATACCCCTGCCAAAACATAAACCATCGTACACATCAACATTAGTAGTTTAGAAAAAAGGGAAGGACTGACTATGACTAAGGATTGGAAGAAATTTCTGAACCCAAGAATTAGCAAACCCAACACACCTTAAGTAGTCTATTTGGGCATGGGATATTACACTGGTACCAGAGCATCAAACAGTGATGCTACAACAGTTGCATACACGGTGTTTGGTGAAAGTCCTAAACTAAAATTTCCCATCAATTAACGAAATTTTAGCTAGAGCTACCAAGGGACATTATAATGGTATCGAAGTTGTGCATCCTTCCATCCTTAGGGGTTATCATTGATAGGTACTTTCATATTACTTGTTGACTAACCAACACTCATTAATTTCAGTCCTACTAGTTGTTCATTGGGAAATATGAAGTCTAATCAAGAACTCATAGAAAAAAAAATTTGATTCAGATGATGAGTGATAGACTGATTCAGATGATGAGGATGCTTGAGAGGATTGAATTAGTGATTGGTCTACATCATTGTGGGGATGTTGTGAGAGGATTTGTTGAGATTTATTCTATATGGAAACAAATATTTTCCCTCATGTTACCCAGGATCGAATCTGTCCATAAGGTGGCAGAATTTGACTTCATTGAGATGCTTTGGAAAGACATGATTCAGGATATTGAGTTCAATCTTTTTAGGGATTCTTGCTCGGGGGTCCGACAATGGAGAGTGCAATTAGAGCATGGTGATCAGATGATTATGGTGCAGCATCAACATGATGGTTCCTCACAAATATCAGCTTGGGACCTTGATATTATAGTGTTGGACAACTCGGAAAATGATACAAATGATATGGCTAGTCTTCGCTCTCTAGGGTTTACTCTTTGGATGCATAGGATTGGTTTCTTGAAGGAGCAATTTTCTGAGGAGTTGACCTATAGACATTCTCTATGCTAAATTATATAGACTACACCTCGAGCTTGCTACTCAGATATGGCCACAACATTGGATGAGAATTGAAGCTACATATTCCCAAAGAGCGAACAAGACTTGCACCAAAATCAAGCAGAACCATAACAAAAAATTCGCCAAACTCCTGAGCATACATAAAAGGGAAGATTCAGAGGTGAAGAATTCAAATGTGGGGGATTACATGTGTTGTAAATTTATCTAGGTCCACTCTGGAACCCAACCAGATCAAGCTACTTGAACACGTCCTCAATTTTCTTGTTGCTCCAAGAGGCCTCCCCATGGAAGATATCATGTGTAGAATCAAAGATTGCATTTCAAATTGTCCAACAAGCTCAACCAAAGAAGTTAGGAAGGAATTTGGTTTTTGGATCACCTAAATAGTAGATCAAACCTTATTAAGTTCAATGTGGAAATAGAAGAAGACAATCAAATTCCATTCTTGTACGTGCTTATTTCCAAAAACGAGGATGGATCCTTAGGCTACTCTATCTACTCAAAGAAGACGAACATGCACATATACTTACACGCGGATTCTCACCACTTCCCTACACAAAATATTGGATTTTTAAACACCCTCGTAGCTCACGCCATTAGGATTCGGATTAAGAGCACCTGGAACAAGAGATTAAGTGCCCAACTGAAGTTTTTATGATGAATGGATATGAGGAGAAGCAAATCACGAAAGTCATCCAAAAAGTTCATAGAGGAACAAAAAATAAAAATGAACACCCTTATGTCTCTAAAGTGAACCTTCCTTACATCAAAGGGGCCACAAATGCTCTAGCAAAAATCCTTAAGAGAAGGAAAATTATAGTCATTTTTTCTCCTCCAAACTAAATTGGAGGAATTCTAGACTCCTCAAAAGATATTCCTACAAACCCTAAAAATCATAAAGGTGTTTATAGTATTCCATGTAGGCTTGTGGAAAACCCTACATTGGAGAGATGGGTCGCTCAGTTCAACTAAGACTTAAGGAGCATAGTGAGTATTTGATTTATGATTTCCACAAAAAAATTTCCTTTGTTGAACATGCTCATACCTCAAAACATCACATTTGTATCGAGGTTGCAAGGTTGATCGCAAAGGAAGGCCATTACACAAGAAGGAAGATCTGTGAGGCCATCAAAATTGGGAAACATCCCATGAATCTTAACATGGATGAAGTTCTAAAACTAAGTGAGTGCTAGCAACCCATTATCAATATCCTTAAAAATAAAAATAAAAATAAAAATAAAATCAATAAAAATAACCAAAACTAATTATTTATAATAATATATGAACATTAAATTAAGACCATTAATATGTTTCTATGCTTCTCTATTAAGTTTTTTTAATATTAATAGTGACATATTAATTATGTCTTGCTCCAATTTAATGTTGGATAGAAAACATCTTAACATATATGTTATTTTAATGATTACTGATATTTATTAATACTATCTATCTATATTAATATTAATATTTGATTAATATATTAATATATATTAATAATATTATGAACATGAAAGAGCTGCATTGCAGCAAATTCCCTGCCACAGGGATAGCTAGGCCTATGGGCAAACATCTGAACCATTGGTAGATGAAAGTGATATTGCTCTATAATATCAACGGAACAAAATGATATGTGGATTTGTTAGAGATAAGCGTCAGAGCACAAATCCATAGTGTTCTATGGTGTTGATGCGTGACAGCATAGCAAGATTTTTTTACTTAACGCATATAACTTTAAAGCATGCACGGTGGGGGGAAGTGCTCGATGGTATTGGAAATAATCCTAATAGCACAAAGGAATAGGGCTCGGTGGTGTTGGACATAATCACAAAGTTGTGCTCTACAGTGTTGACATTTGGCTATCGTTCCCAATACAAATATGAATGTTGTTCCTTTAAACCATTGTCCTTATAAACTCAAACTAATGAATGCCACTATATTGTCTAGGAAAGTGAGTTCTATGTTCAAAAATTTAGTGGAACCTATAAAAGATTCACCCAATTGTCCATATGCAAGACCACGCATCCATCCCAACAAGCAAACTAATATGATGATGTAGAAGCTTTTCGTCACAAGATTCATTGTAAAATAAAATCCAAATCTAGGAGAGTAGTTTTTCTGAAACTGTACAAATAGAAAAACCTCTTAGTACTCAACTCTCACTTCCTATTGTGCCTACGAATTTCTATAACAAAGTTACCTCGATATAGAGAACCAAGGAAATATACGTTTATAGTAGTGGGGAGGGTTCGAGACTCCAACCTGTATCTACATACTGTGGCACCATACATATGGAATCAATAAAGTTGGCTGGACCAAGAAGTGAACAAAGGAGTACACACCTAACACGTACTGAATTACCAGTGGTAAAGTTGTTCCAAGGAAGGAATGTTCAATTTTAATTTGTCATAGTTGTTCCAAGGAATGTTCAATAGTACAATACATGGAAAGAAAAATGAGCAACGAATGAAGGATTCTTTACATTAGGCAGCAAATGAGCAACAATCTAATGAAATGATGGAATGTTGTATTTCTGTTAGCCTTCACATTTCTACATTAAATTTTCTCTTACCATCTCATTCCATTCTATGTAATAAGGAGAATTTTAAAATTGATTATTTTTTGGTTTTCTCATGCCTACCCCTCAAAACACTACAACTGGTCTATAAGCCTTCACATAAATCTAAAAGTGTGAAGAACCTGCAATATTTAATTAATGAAAACACACAAGATAGCAGAAATAACAGAACTCAGAATCACTTTTATATTGATCGTAGGCCACTTCAAGGGGGCAACCTCCTTTGAGCAAGCTCAATACAAATAACTTCATAGTGCCTTCATTGGTCTCAACACAAACTTATATACTAAGTCTGGGCGCCAATACCATGTGTCAATACAAACCATGGGCCAATACAAAATATGGATCAACAATTACTACGGGACGACTTACAAAGCATATGCATCCAACAACAATAATACAAACTATGGATCAACAAATACTACGGGACGACTTACAAAGCATATGCGTCCAACAACAATATACTAACAAAGTGGATAGAAGGGTTGACATGGCTTCCTAACATCCCCTCTCCCTTAGAAAAAGCTTTGTCCTCAAAGATTTAGATGTGGAAATTGATGCAAAATATGAAGGAGTGGTTCCCCTATAGCATCCTCGAGTTGTATTCCGTCCCACTGATGCCTTTTGAGTTTCAGGGAGGATTGCTTGGAAGGCTGTAGACGAAGAAAGACCGGCATATCAGCTGCATGAAAAGTGCACTCAGAACGGTGCTGATCGGCTTATTGTTTCAGTCGAATTATTGCCATGTGAAGATTGTCCTCCAGAATGAGAAGAATCTGATCGCGGTGTCGAAGAACCGAGTCTATTTCCTGAACTGGGGAGCTAGTGAACGTGTATGGAAGAAGAACTGGCAGTGTCTATCCATAAACGGCTTCATATGGTGTCCTTTTAGATGTGGTATTGTACCATTGGAGCACTTCTAGGAAATCCATAGAAATCGCTGTCCACATTTGTGTAGGGATGGGAAAGGGTTCAAGTAGTCCCGAAAGGAGTGTCGTTTCACCCTTGTTGACCTAGAAAGTATCACACTCAACCACCATCTGGTGAATTTTCAATTTCATTCCCTGCCAAAAGAAGTTACATTGCTTCTGGTCATAGGTTTTGAGGAACCCAGAGTGCCCTGCCGATGAAGAAGCATGGAGTTCATAGAAGAGATAGCCTTGTTGAACAGATTGCAACCAATTTGGAACAAGCAGAAAAATAGCTATAAGAGAAACTGGGTCATCAAATTGGCGCGAAGGAGCATCTGCCACCATGTTATCCTTGCCCTTCTTGTAAGTGACCGCATAGTCATAACCCATGAGTTGGATAACCCATTTTCGGTGTGCTGGTGACGGAACCCATTGTTTTAGAAAATGTTCTAGACTCTGGAGATCAGTCTTGATGCAGAAATAATTTCCTAATAGGGATGGCTGCCACTTCGGTACTGCATGCAAAATAGCCATCATTTCCTGTTGAGATGTAGATGAAGCTAAATTATTTTCGAAAAGGTCTGTTGAAGGCGACAATCCCACTGGTTCAATAAGAAAACCTGCATATCTATTCAAGGAAGTAGGGGAGATCGTAGATGGGTGCATCTGAATGGAATGGAGTTGAGCGATGACACTATGTAAATTCTTCTTAAAGATCTTTTCCAGGCTATGTGAACTAATGATGCAGAGAGACCCTTGTTGTAAGCCCTTAAATTTGTGTTGTTTCCCATTGATTGAAAACTGCATCCAAAGTTCAGCAATATCCCATAAGATGGGGTCAAGTGTGTGTAACCATTGAACCCCCAAAACCACGTCACATCCTCTTAGGGACAAGGCAAACATGTGAGAGCACAGGTTATAATCTTCTAGAGAGAGACACACATTGTGACACTTCCCCTTGCAAGGTAAGGTGACCCCATTGGCAACCATGACTTCAAAGTTGGAGCAAGGATGGACAAAACAATCAGCATGTTTGGCGATCCGAGGGTCAATGAAGTTATGAGTGCTACCAAAATCAATGAGTATTGTAAGAGGAAGCTTCTTGAAGTAACCCCTAACCCGCATTATTTGGGGGGTGGTGACGCTAGATAAAGCATGGAGAGATATCTCTGGTTGTTCATCTTGAGATGGGGGGTCAATAGGCGGCTCCTGAATGTTGACCTGATCATCCATTATATCTGGAGCTTCTTCACCAATTTTAGAGGCAGGCGGAGAATCCATATCCAAGAGATAGAGCTTTTGTTGAAAACATCTTTGTCCCCGAGTGAATTTCTCATCACAATTATAACAAAGCCCTTTTTCCCTGCGTTCCTGCATCTCTGTTTCAGACAAATGCTTGATAGGAGTTGGTTGAGGAGCTGGAGGTATGGGAGGTCGTTGAGAACCCATATTTCGGAAGGGAACAAAAGTGGGTTTGGAGCGTTGTTGGGTTGCAATCTTGTCTTCTGCCAACTTAGACAACCCTAGGACTTCCATCATTGTGTTGGGACAGAACGTTTTAACCTCTGACCGGATTTCATCCTTAAGATCACTAATCAAACAACTCCTATAAAATTCATCAGACAATCCTTCTATGTGATTGGCTAGTTTCTCAAATTCTGTCTAATACTCTCTCACAGTGCCACTTTGACGAAGTTTAGTGAGTGCTCCAGTGAAGTCATCAAAAGCACTAGGACCAAATCGTTGCAAAAGGAGTTGGCAAAAATTTGTCCATTTTGGCTAGTCATGCGCCTTGATGTACCAACGGTACCATTGAAGGGCTTCCTATTCCAAATGAAAGGATGCAAGTGAAACTTTTTGGACATCAAAAGTATTATGCAGACTGAAATACTGTTTTGCATGAAAGATCAATCTGGTCGGATCAGTACCATTGAAGCAAGGAAATTCAAGCTTTGGACCACAGAAATTGCTAGAAGAAGAGAACCCAGTGGCTGCAAAATATTCTTGATGTCGGTTATTGCTCATGGTTGAATGCTAAAGATGGAGGCTAAGAAATTTTTCATCCAGATCTTGGAGTTTGGTTTGTATGGCTGCGAGTGCTTCCTCCATGGTCTTTTCTCCTGGGAAAGTGACAACCATAACCAGGAGTTGTTTTTTTTTTTTGGGGGGGGGGGAATGGATAGAAAAACACAAACAAAGGCTTATTTAGTAAAGAGAAATTTGGATTTGGGAAAAAATCGGATGGGTAATTGGGGTTTCAATAGGTTTTGGACACTTTCTGATGGATAGGGAAGTAGAAAATGAGGATTTCACAAGTGGGGTGAAAGAATGAGAAAATTTGACAGAGAGGGACAAAGAAGCAGAATTAGGAAAGGAACTATGTGGTCAAATCTGAAGGCGATTGGGTGAAATCCGAAGAAGTTATGGAAAACCCTAAAAATAGACAAATGTGGGATTTCGGGTTTTGGGGAGTGGAATTTGGGATAGGGTCCTCAGGAATGAAATATGCAGAATGGGATTACAGGGGTGTCAGGGAAGTTTCAAGGGAAACAGAGTATAAAAACAAGGGAGATATGGCCAAAATTTTTTTTTTTTTTTTTTAGAATGGATCTGCTATGGCACAAAAGGGAGCAGAAACAGATGGATCTGCAACGACGCGGAAGTGATCAGCAACAAATGGACCTGAAACGATGCCGAATGGATAAAAAATGGTTGGATCTGAAACGACTTTTAGAATAGATTTGAAACGGCTGGATCTGGAATGGCTTTCAAAATGGATCTAAAATGGTTGGATCTGAAACGATGCAGAAGTGATCGGTAACAGTTCAGCTGAATATAGATATGGACCCCAGGTATGTGCGGCTTCCTAACAGTTCAGGGGTTTCACTCGGCCACCAATGTTGTCTGATGGCTTGCGTATTGGCGCAGTACCCCTCACTCCACAGCTCAGGTAAAACTGATAACCGCTTTGCCACAAACGACAGCTCTTGGTTTACCTCACGGGTGGGAACTAGTCAATTAGGTAGCGGTCGTTGCCCTTTTCACTGGCAGGTCCTCTCAATGGGCCAGCTACTTCGGGGTTCCTGTGGTACTCCTCACAATGAATTTTAGGGCTTATGCCCAAGTACTTCCCATAGTTAAGCGGATAGGGATTATTCCCAGATCCGAAGCTACAACAGATGCGAAAAACAAATTGGGCATAAATTTCACCCAACGAGCCCAAGAAAGTGCTCTGATACCAGATGTGAAGAACCTGCAATATTTAATTAATGAAAACACACAAGATAGCAGAAATAACAGAACTCAAAATCACTTTTATATTGATCGCAGGCCACTTCGAGGGGGCAACCTCCTTTGAGCAAGCTCAATACAAATAACTTCATGGTGCCTTCATTGGTCTCAACACAAACTTATATACTAAATTTGGGTGCCAATACCATGGGTCAATACCATGTGTCAATACAAACTATGGGCCAATACAAAATATGGATCAACAATTACTACGGGACGACTTACAAAGCATATGCGTCCAACAACAATAATACAAACTATGGATCAACAAATACTATGGGATGACTTACAAAGCATATGTGTCCAACAACAATATACTAACAAAGTAGACAGAAGGTTTGGCATGGGTTCCTAACAAAAAGACTGAAATAATTTTATTTTTCTTAAGTATTCTCGTTAAAGAGTGCTTGTTGTCTATAAGCATCCATGTAAAGCAAGTGGTTTTCTTTTTCTTTGTGTATTCATTCTACATTGATTTGTTTTCTTTTTCTATGTGGATTCTTAGATGATATTTTTTCAAGCATCTATGTATTATTTTGATGATATTTTTATTTATATTTCTTTACATGTAAGAAATAAATAAATTTCAAACTTTTTATTATATAAATTTTAAAATAAGAAATTTCAAATTTTAATGTGTAAAATTATATTTTTAAATTAGTAAAAGTTAATATTTTCTCATAATTTTAGATTTCATGGAAATTTATATAACTTGAAAATGAGAATAATTTTAGATTTAATACAAATCTAAACAATTTGAATATGAGAAATTAATCAATGTACATGTACAACTTATTAAATTATGGTATAAAAAGATATACTAAATGATCATACCTATACTTAAATTGAAGCGGAGGGACTATATATAATTAATTTTATTTATTTTATTTGAACTATGTTTAATTGAAAGCAGGCTCCCTAATTAAAATTTAGCTTAGCATTTGGTCTTGGTTCAATCCCGTCACATTTATCATGGAGGAAAGATAAATGGTATGCTTCCGATGGTGGAACCATAAAATTTAGAACTCTGATATATGTCTACAACTTCTGGACATATCTAAAAACCTTGTGGATGGAAAAATATGACTGATTTGATAGATACAATTTCCCTAGAAGTCCTGACATTTATCAGAGTTCTAAATTTTAAGATTCCTCTGTGCAATCCTCTTGTATTGTTGTTACTACATATTAGCCACTCGTTCATACGGTCATGAGAACCGAAATTCACTCTTTTGGAGAGAGTTTAAAGCTGAAGTTATCATATTTGTTAGATGTTACCAATGGTTTAAGTGAAACCACCATCATCGACAAAGGTGCACTGAGAAAAGTTGTGGGTGCCTTTGATATTTGGTTCTACCAATCATCCCACATGCAAGCAAACCATTGCTATGAGTCACCTTATCTAAAATTCTAGGACAAATAATTTATCTAATGTTTATCTATTTTTATTTTTAATTATTATTTTGAATGATAGTTGTTCTATTAGAATTGAAGATTGCACTATGTGGGCGCTGATTGTATGGTGCCATTGTCTTCTTTCCCATATTGGGAGTGTAATTTCAACATAATTTATAACTGGTTCCTTTTCGAATTAAAGAGTGGATCCAAATATGAATCCGATCTTCCATTGCTAAAAGAACCCAAGGGAAAGTGCACCATCCTTTGAACAGGGGGCGTAAATTCAAATTAGTTTTAAAATCAATATGAACTATGAAATATACATTAGTAGGAACATAGGTACAGAAGGTCAGAGATACAGAGTGAATGTGTGTAAACTACTACTAAGAATACTTATGGGACTAAACATGTGACTATACCAAATTATTAGTGCATATGGGAAAGAGTCAAGAGTTTAAAGTTGTGGAAAGAATCAACAAACTGCGAGGTGGTGCTTCTCAGCAGCATGCTCTTTATTATATATTTTAGTGCGCTAGATATTTTCTCATATATTTATATATATATAATAACACAATAATTTGTATATGTTAAATTTGAAGATGAAAAAAGTGAAGGCTGCGAGAGCTAAACAAGCATTTTGTAGAAGACTGCGAGTAATAAACATGCTATTTTTTTGTAAATTGATGGTGACAAAAATGAGGACTGTGAGAGCTAAAAAAAGTGAATTAACGAAGGGAATTTAAGGAATACTGCTAGAAATAAACATAGATCCAAGTGAGTTCAATCTGATTCTATTCTATAGTGCTCGATGTTCAGGGTTTAATCATTATCACTTAATGAAATCTTCCTGATACACTTCCATTTGTGAGTTTTAATACGATTAGGTTTCCAACTTGCCTTTTTCTACTTAAATCAGAGATCCCATGGGATTCTTACCCCATATTGATGTGATGTATGTATGTAGTGGAATTATGTCCCTGCATATGTAGAAGATGGTGTCACAGGAAAAACTACAAGGACTATGAGTTAGCACTCCAATGTCTCTCAGAAGCTTAATTGATAAGCCTCCGAGAGAGATCAGAGCACTAACTCATATCTCATATCCCTTCGCAGTTTTTTAAAATTTTACTTACCTTCATCAAATGATTATCAATTATAACTCCCCCACATGTCAGATCTAACTTCAGTATTTCAATTTCAGCACGGGTACCTCTTTTCTCTTTGAAAGCTGTCTTTTTTCCTTTTCTATGAAGTCAGCTTGAAATTTTACAGCAGGTCATTCTTACAACACCGTGAAACACAACAAGACACTTCCTATATTCACCAGCCTTCTCGTTTCCTCTTTTCGAATTGTTCCCTCTCACACCCTAATTTTTCTGGATCTCCTTTACTGCCCTTACTAGTCAAAGTTACAACTATCACCAATTTGCATAACAAACACCAAACAAAGTCCAGTTTCCTAACTCGATGCTTATAATCAATTAAATACCTGATTGATTATCTTGTCTTGAGCTTTCAAAATTGTTTTAGCAAACTGGCTTCTCAACAAGGCAGCCCAAATGCATTTTTCCAAGGAGACCTTTCTCTCAGGTGGAGAACTCTCCCCTAACAAGGTATCATACTAAAAAGGTAAGGGCCAAATCATAACATGTAAAATTAAAAATACCAGTACATGGTATTTATGATCCTATATAGACACTTGAATAACCTTCTTGGAGGGCATATTTCTCAAAAATAACATCCTTTGGTTGAGCATTCTCTTAATCCAAAACACTTATAGCTCCTGTGCAAGACAAAAAATCTATTATAAGGAAAACATTATAATCAAATATAGATTAACAGTAATCAGTACAACCATTTAAAAAAATCATAGATACACAAACCACAATCTTGGACTATAGAGAAAACTATATCTAAATAAAACACACTTTTTGCACCAGTAGTCTCAGGATCAGGTTTTCGCTTCTCCTCACATTCAACACATGAATCCATACGTTCCTACAGGATTTTCTAAATATTATAAGCCACTTTCACCTTAATACTCACACAAATCATAGAAAATTCCTTCGGCAATTTAGTACCCACCAAATGTTAAATAATTCTTGAGATCCAATATA